>OY757936.1:35238643-35530832 GCA_963585895.1 Sepioteuthis lessoniana | reverse complement strand
GAGCGCACCACGTCAAATGCTGCAATGAAAACAATAAAGATAAAGGTGCTGGTTCCGATAATTAATAGATTTCAAATTTTGTTGGATTAATGTATTTATAAAATCTTTGGTTGACAAAGCTAAATATATTATTGCCTCACTAAAATGAAACTTTCGATGTTGTTATTCCTGTGCCGGTTGCCTTGCCACTGACCTATTAGCCTTATAGTTAGTTATTGTGACGTTCATTGTTGGCGTTTATCTAATTAATCTTTGCAACATGCTTTCATTTTGACGAAAGCAAAGACGACGCTGACTTAAAAAAAAACAAAGAAAAAAAAAGAGAAAAAACTCCCAATGGATGGATGAGTCAGAAATATTCGAAAGAGAAAAAAGTGTCTTGTTAGTCAAGCAGGCAGAAGTGGGCAGTTTGAGCATTTGAAGGGGGCAGGAAGGGAAGGGATGAGAGGCCGGGAAGGGGGAGAAGACAGACACTTATCGTCAGCCCTCTCTGACCATCTGCCTCTTTACTTTCGTCTTTTCGTCTGGCTGCTGGCCTTGCTTGATAGACTTTCGATATATATATATATATTAAGTTGGCGACCTTAGTCGAGGGTGACTCGAAGGCTCCCTTTTCAATAGTTACTACATCGAGGTGAGGGGAGGGCGCTACTCCATTCGCTGGATTGCTCCACTTTACGCTGAGAGTTAAGCAAGGCAGAATCAAGTACCATTTCCTGGGTCTTTGGTATGACTCGACCTGGGATTGAACCCCAGTCTCCCGGACCACTTTGCGAACTCTACTCATTAGGCCCGGTTATATATATCTCGAAAGTATATATATATATATATATGCACTTGTGGTGTAATGGAAATGGACACGTCGTCGGAGTTAGACATAGCGAATTGAACTCAAATCCAGGACGAGGCTGTTTGCATTTCAGATAGTGCTAATACATTTGGGAAAGGAATGAATTCAATAATTCTCCCCTCAGCTACGAGTAAATAGTAGGTTTTGTTTTGTTTTATGGCATATCAACCATTATACGTTATTTAATGCCAAATCCATTTTTATACATAAAACAGTTCTGTTTCAAACAATTCAGTTTAGCATAAGTACGCAGTTTAAATGTCAAAACAGCAATTCAGTTTAGCATAAGCGCACAGTTTAGTTCTATTTAACCCATAAATAGGATCCTATCAGGTGCTACCACTCCGGACCAGAGTGAACCTGGGAACGATGGCAATAAATGGGTAATCCGCATTTCCCATGCGTACAATATTAAACGGTAAGTACAAACGGTAAGTTCCGCAGCTTCTAGTTCGGATTCGAAAAGATAACACAGACGATAAAGTTTTTAAAAGAGAATTTTATACAAAAGAAACAAGAAAGAAAGGGATAGAAAAGATAAAGTGTTGCAAATTTTAGTGCAATTTGCTGGAATTTATTTGAGAGAGGGCCCTGGAAACAAAGTTCTTTGAATTTGAGTATTTTTCATTTCTTTTTTGTTTGTCGAACTGTTTCAGAGTTTATTAAATTGCGAGTCTCTCTTCTTTAAAGTTCTTTTCAGCAGCGTTCTCGCTGAATTTTCTTTCAGTTGTTTAACTTGGTAGAATTTCAGTAGTCGACTTGCGTTTAATTTTACTTTTATTTCTTGGGAAGCTCCATTCAAGAAGCGAGTGACGAAAGCTTTCTGCAGTCTTAAGTTTTTCGTGCCTTCAGTTTGGTCCCCGAATCCGTACTGAGGGTCAAATAGTAGTTCTCGACAAAAGGAGGAGGTAGCTTTTTGGTGTCGTATTGTCTGGGATTCCTTTTCCCTTTTCCGCTCTGGTCAAATCAAGTCCTGCACGTGATCGGCGAGATTTTTTTCTTAGAAATAAATTTTTATAAAATAGTAGTATAGAATAAGTATTTTAACCTTAGACCTTAATATGGCAACCGGTCTAGAAGAAAAATTCCGCTTAAAATTGACCTTGTGCTCATACTGAGGGGTTGGTGTATATATATATATATATATATATATATATAATTTGTGATTGAGAGATATGAACAAACTTAGATAGATATGAACACATGTACACACATAGATAGATTTAGTGGTAATGATCCATAAGCACTGAAAGTTGCTTGATCCAGGAGTTATCATCTAATAAAGATTTTGTGGGCCGTACAGCTATAATATTATTTGTTAAATACATGAGAGAATATTCGAATGGCTACTAGAATGACTAGTGACATCTGAGAAAGAAGACCAAACAATCGCTACTACGCCACAAAGAAATATACGCGCCCACGATGTTGGGGTGGGGTGCAGTGTGGTGGTGTGTTTTGAGGAGGATTACATAAGCTCGTCAGAAAACAATGCTGAGCCATATTCAATAAAATTGATCGCCCGTGTCAATAACAATTTAAAACTCACATCGTGATTTTAAATCGATTAAAGGGATCCAGAATCAGAAGTTCTGCACAGCATACAGGATTAAGACTGGTTACCAGTTTTAAAAGTTATCATTATTAGACATTATTAGTAATAAGGAGAGGTTATCAGTTTTAAAAGAAGTCATTGCTATCATTATTAGTCATTTGGAGTGGTTAGCAGTTATAAAAGTAGTCATTATTAGTCATTAGGATAGGGTACCAGTTTTAAAAGTAGTCGTTATTAGTCATTAGGATAGGGTACCAGTTTTAAAAGTATCCATTATTAGTCATTAGGATAGGGTACCAGTTTTAAAAGTAGTCATTATTAGTCATTAGGATAGGGTACCAGTTTTAAAAGTAATCACCTGAACTTGAACTACATCATAGGTTACTTCGACTGTTCAATAATGTTATCATCTCGTCAGACAATTCGAATTCACATCACTAGAATAATGTTCCATTGTTGAGATCTTGTACACTGTCATTGCAGAAATCCTCATGTTCAGGTTTTGTATCCGGTGGTGTTTGTTGTGGCCCTGGAAAGGGTCAATAATGAAAATGTAAACACGGATATTTTAGAACAGATTATATTACACAAGAAAGATAGAGTTACATAGAAAAGGAAGAAGTCTCGTACTGTTCGGATAACACCGATATTGATCTGCCGTATTTGATATTCGCCCCACCTAACGGGCATGTGTGGCACTGGGCCAATTTTTTTCGTGGGTCCGGGCGCAGGGCCAGTGCCCACACGCGCCCCAAAATGCCTACGGCCCCGTCGGCATTTCCCTTATTAGGGGCACCTCAGGCGCTGGGCGATAACCCCCCTCCACGAAGTGGGTAAAAGCCTGGCGGGAAAGGCCCCCTGAGGCCGAAGGAAATCTCCAGTTACCGAGACACACTCGGCCAGATCCGTGCTGCAGATAACACGGCCGGCCGAAGTGCTACCCGGTAACTGGAGAAGTCAGACCGATATTGATCTGCGGTATTTGATGATTGACCCACCCAACGGGCATGTGTGGCACAAGGCCTTTTTTATGATTGGTCCGAGCGCAGGGCCGTAGCCCACACGCGCCCGGCATTTCCAAAAATTCCTACGGCCCCGTCGGCATTCCCCCGTTTAGAAGCGCCTCTGGCGCAGGGCGATGAACCCAACACCCCCGAAGGAGGTAAAAGCCTAGGGGGAAGGCCCATGAGGCCGAAGGAAATCTCCAGGTACCGAGACACACTCGGCCAGATCCGTGCCGCAGATAACACGGCCGGCCGAAGTGGTACCCGGCAACTGGAGAGGTTTAGATCGAGATTGATCTGCGGTATTTGATGCACGCCCCACCTTACGAGCATGTATGGCACAAGGCCTTTTTTGGGTGGGACCGGGCGCTGGGCCGTAGCCCACACGCGCCCGGAGTTTTGCCAAAAATGCCCTCGGCGCCGTCGGCATTCCCCTTGTTAGGGGCGCCTCAGGCGCCGGGCAATGAACCCAACCCTCCCGAAGGAGGTAAAAGCCTGGGGGGGGAGTCCCCCTGAGGCCGAAGGAAATCTCCAGGTACCGAGACACACTCGGCCAGATCCGTGCCGCAGATAACACGGCCGGCCGAAGCGCTACCCGACACCTGGAGAGGTTCAGATCGAGATTGATCTACTCCTCTGGCAGCGAAATCTCTCTGTACTAACAACGGTGAGAAGAGTCCATTATGGTGAGATGGGTAAGGCTCCCACAACAGAGAGACTGCTGGCGAAATCTGGGTTAATGGTAATGTTGCTTTAACACCGAAACCTGCTTGACCCACCCCAGAGTTATTACCGACACAGCTGTTGTTTTGTTTGCAGCAACATGGGTATAAAATATTAGATAGATAGATACATAGATTGATAGATGTCACCTCACCGCCTTATGACAATTTCATTACAATTAGTTTAATGTATTTTTACAAAAAATAGAAAGAAATTTATATCATCAGATGAGATATCCAAATAGAAAGGATGAATGAATATTTAATATTTCCTGCACAATGCCAATATGTATATATATATATATATATGTATACCTATTTTTATTTCCCTTTCTTACTTCCGTTCCTCTATCATGCTGTTATTTTTGTATTGTATGAGGAATTATGAGTATTTATTCGCCCGTCTTTGTCTTTTCTATTCGCATAGCTTATCTGATATTTTAGTTGTAAAATACGTGAAACTAATAGTAATGAGACTGTCATGAAGAAATGAGTAGACATGTATTTATTTTAGGTTTTATTCTTCTCTAATAGCTAAAGGAAGTCTCCGTAGCGTAGTGGCTAACCTGTTAGACTGTGACATCGTAGTAACCGAGTTTGAAGTCCAGTCACAGTATTACGTTCCCCTGTTGCATAGGGAACTAAGTAGGTTTCATCATTTCCCATGTGGTGTTCTGATTGGTCCACCGGAAGAGAGCTCAAAATAAAGATGTCTTCCATACAAGCTTAATGTTACGTTGCTGCTGTTACTAATCTGGACTCATCGGCTTTAAAGAACATGAAATAGAGTGGCAGCAGTGTACTAAACGAACGTCTAAAAGAAAAACGGACAAGAAAATCAGTATTTTAGGAAATACGCACGCAGCTTAGTAAATATTTATCGTTTTTGTTCTTGTTTTATTTGTACCCACATGTATATTATAAAAATGGCGGAGCGTGATACGGGTGACACAAACAGACCAGTGGATGGCATTAAACCACCAGAACTCCTGTGTATGGAAGGTAATTTATCGGAAAATTGGAAGCTGTTCAAGCAAAAATGGCATAACTATGCCATTATTACGTACCTGACGAGACAACGGATTCAGTACCAAACGGCTCTACTGCTCCACACCCAGGGAGATAAAGCACTTCAGTTGTATTATGTTCATAACACCTGAAGACGAAAGGACCCTCGACGAAATAATTCGAGCGTTGGACGAAGACGCTATAGAGGAAGCAAATGTGACATACAGACGTTACGTCTTCCATACAAGAAAATAGGGAGAAGGGGAAACTGTAGAAGCGTTCATTACGGCGCTGCGGACGCTGAGCAAAACGTATAATTTCTGCGAGAGGTGAGAAGCATCAAACGCAAGCAGAAGTGCTGAAAGTGAAATGTCTAGATCTACCGGAATGCATAGACATTTACAGACTGTCTGAGACTGCTTCAAAACAATCTCGAGCCCTGAGACCCGAGAGGTTGAATAGAACCAAAGTGAGGCCCATGAAAAAAACGTTAGCACAAAGATGAAAATACGTGCAAGTTTTGTACATTGCGACATGAGCTCGAAAGAGAGTTGTGTCTTGCATTTGGCAAAACCTGTTTTAAGTGCAGTGGAAAGAATCACTTTGCCATGAAGTGTAAATCTTCTAAGAAAAAGCACGTTCGGACTGTTGAGGCCCATCAATATGGCAGGAACAACAGCAGTAGTTCGGAATACGATCTGGTGGGCAGTGTCACAACAAAAGAGAGAGTGAATGGTGTAAGGCAGGAAATCATTAAAGCAAAAATGATGGTGGAGCGAAAACTAATTGCTTTTCAGCTAGATAGCGGAGCTTCAGTAAATATATAAAATGCGAAGCATGAGATGAGGAAAAATCATGAACCCTTAAATAATGTTGTATATTGACCTTCGACCGGCTAAGCATGCCATTCCAAGGTGATGCACCGGAAGGAAGTGATACATTCCAATCGCAGTTATGGGAAGAAATCGCGTAGGCGGGCTTGGCTGACAATATGGGACAAGGTAAAATCCCATGCTACAGTCATAGACTGATGCACCGGACATGTGAACTGCATGACCTTGAACTGCATGACAGTTATTTCCGCTTGATGACAATCAAACATGCCATTCCAGAGATATTGAGTGGGCGATTGAACTATTATATAATTCGGTAAAGACAGGAAGTCAGTTAGTTTGGAGACCTGTTGGTGAGAAGATGCTGGAATGAGAACATGTCCCAGAGAGGCTGGGCCCCCAGGCCCCCAGTTGAGCAGCCCAGGAGAACGAGAACGACACACGGCGATGCCCGGAGGGGCTGGGGAGGTCAATATGTTGCAGTCTTTGTTCAGTCTCCAACTCCCTCTCACACACAACCTTTCAAATAAAGTGAGAGGTATGTTTTTTTCAAAGAAGTCTTCGCTCGTCTTTATTATTGTGTTAAAATGTATTCTGCATGTATATGTGTATATATGCATATTTATTATGTGGCTATACAACAATAAGACTCTCGTGATGTGGAACGGGACAGAAATTAAACCATTTGGGGAATGTCGACTTAAAATGATACCCCCGCCAGATTGGACAGAAATATGCCATAAAGTTTGTGGTTGTCGAGGAGAATTTCCACCCGTTAACTGGTGCGAGTGCAATTCAAAATATGACACTGTTTATAATGACAGGAGGTGCCTGTGGTGTAATGGTTATCGTCGCAGGATGTGGACTCGACGACACGAGTTCAAATCCTGGACGAACCTGATTACATTTCACATAGCACTAATACCCTTGGGAAAGGTATGAATCCAATTATTCTCCCTCCAGCTAGGGGTAAATAGTAGGGCAGACTAGGTTCTTCAGCCTTGGTGTGGCGACTAGTCTACGAGAAGGAAAACTCTGAATTCAAACCTGCCCGAGCGGAGGGGTTGGTAAATAGGATAATGACAAGTTCAGGATGGTTGCCAGAGTGTCGTAAACTGGACAAGTTTAGTAGACAGCATCCGGACGAGATTCTAAATGAATTCAAGGATGCATTTTAGGATGAGTTGAGTCAACTATCCGGTGAGGTACATTTAGAAGTGGATCCGAGCATTACACCAGAGGTTGCAGCAGCACGAAGAATACCTGTAGCTATTAAGGGTGAATTGAAAGCCGAGTTAAAAAGACTGGTAGAAAAGAAAATGACTGAACCGATAAATGAACCAACACCATGTGTGACACTATGTAGGTAGTCCGCTAAGCAGACGATCCCTTTGTCTGTCTAGGCACGAAAACAAACAAAGGGCTTAGGACTCGAGATCTTGACGCGACCGGAAGTAGGCAAGGGAACGCGAGTAGGAGTTGGGAAAAGGAACGCAGAGAAAGCAGTTCGCGGCGGGAGACGCAGAGTGGCAGTTGGCAGTCGATACCGGACAACAGAAGAGACCAGTCGGCATGAGATAGGGTCCAACAGAAGTGATGAGCCAGTCAAGATGAGTCAGCACTCCTCGTGGTTTGTAGAATTTTCGCTAGAAATACACGCGACAGGGAATGCAGTGTCACAACTTAACCTTCTTGCAGTTGAGTTGACCCAAGCTTTATTGTTCATTTGTTCTTTTTTTTTCTCCCACTCCCTTGATTGTATTTCTTGTAGCCAAAAGGAAATGTGCGATACCCCTATCGGAACCACTAGATGATCACCGGTCAAGATTGAAATGGGTTGAAGAAGTTGATGTAACGGGGGCCGAGGGGGTATCGTCACACATGAGTGTGTGCATTAGCACTAACAATCAAGAAAAATAGAAGATTGCGAGTTTGTATAGACCCAAGACCACTAAATAAGGCTCTTAAACGGGAACATTTCCAGTTACAGATACTGTAAGAACTACTACGGGAATGGATTTTGGCATCTGAAATTGGAGGAGGTTAGCATTCGTTTGATAACGTTCGCCACTTCATTTGTACGATTTCAGGAAAAAGTTCTGCCATTTGGAATTGCACCAGCTCCGGAGATATTTCAAAAGTTGCTGTATAACAATGTCGCTGACTTAGAAGGTGTAGTCAACAAAGCAGATATCTTCCCGTGGTTGGAAAGGGTCAAACCATGAAAGAAGCAACTGCTGATCATGACAAGAAACTCAGGAAGCTGCTACAGAGATGTTGCGAACGTGGGATGCAGTTAAATGGGGAGAAAATGAACTTACGACAAACTTCTCTAAGCTTTATTGGACATATAGTGACCAGTAAAGGTTTACGTCCTGATTCAGAGATGAAAGCCATGAAAAGAAATGCCATGTCCAACAGATGTAAATGGAGTGCAGCGTTTAGATATGTTTGTGAATCATTTGGCGAAATTTCAAATACACAATGCAGATGTGATGGCTCTGATCCGCGATCTAACTGAAGCAGATGGGCTGTGGACGTGGTTCTAAATCCATGAAGATGCTTTTGGGAAGATAAAAAGTTAGTGAGTGGAGCACCTGAGCTGAGATATTATAATCACAGCAAGCCTCTAGTCATCCAATGTGACGCGAATGAGAAGGGTTCGGGAGCTGCACTGCTCCAGGAAGGCCAACCTCTGGCCTATGTCAGTCAAGCTTTTACAGACACGGAAACTCGATATGCGCAGATTGAAAAGGAACTACTAGCTGTAGTCTACGCATGCTAACAGTTTCACCAGTATACATTTGGTTAACACATCACAGTGCTGAGTGACCATAGACCGTTGTAGGTAATAATGACAAAGGAATTGGGAAAGTACCCAAAGCGCCCGCAAAACATGTTAATGCGTCTGCAAGGGTATAATACCACGGTCTTGTATCATCACGGTAAGAAGATGTACCTCGCAGATACACTAGGTGTGTCCTCGTGGCGTAATGGTTAAAGCGATGAACTGCGGAATCGTAGTACGCGAGTTCGTACTCCAGTCGCGCTATTACGTTCACTTTCGGGCAAATACCCTTGGGAAAGGTATGAACCCCCTTATTCTCCCTCCAGCTATGGGTAAATAGTAGGACGGACTAGGTTCTTCAGCCTTGGTGAGGCAACTAGTCTACTCTGAATTCAAACCTGTTAAACTCCGCTTAAAAATTGACCTTGTGTCATATCCTGCCCGAGCGGAGGGGTTGGTAAGTAGTACCTCGCAGATACACTATCAAGCGCATTTATCAACGATCTGAGCTGGGAATATGAGGATAAGCATGATGTTAGAAAATCTGAATTTGTTCCTGTAACTGAGAGGAGGCTGCTCGAACTGCGATCCACCTCAAAGAAAGATAGACGCATGCAACTATTACAGAATGTAATATTAAAGGGATGGCCAGAGGATAAAACACATCTTGACCCAGACTTGAGACCATACTTAAACTTTCGAAACGAAATGACGGTGCGAGACGGGTTAATTTTTAGGGGACCCGTATAGTGGTTCCAACAAGCTAACGTCCTGTGTTACAAGAAAAAGCTACATTCCTTACACCTAGGAATAGAAGGACGCTGAAGAAGAGCCAGAGAATGCTTATACTGGCCAAACATGAACAGTGATATTAGGGACTATGTAGCAAAATGCCCCACATGTAGGAAGAATGAGGTGGTTAATCCCGCCAAACCGTTAATAATACATGAAATCCCCAAGGGTCCGTGGGCAAAAACTGGAGTTGATCTGTACTTTTCGAAGGCAGGGATTATCTATGTACAGTGAGCCATCAATCATACCAAGCAAATAGCGACCTCAAGAGCTGGTAGAGGGGTAAGTCCAGCCCCGCAAACATCTCAAAATGAGAATACATTAACAGAAACTGAAAATCCGCATCAATCCCAAAGTCAAACCCAGAGACATTAAGGTCTCCAAAGACTCCTCAAAATGGAAGTGTAATGAGAAAAACTCGTTTTGGAAAAATAATCAAATCTTCGGTTAGACTAGGAGTCTTCACAAAGTAAGAGTGGAAGGGCAGAATAATCCCTGAGGCAAAAGGATAGTCTGTCCAATGAAATACTCTGCCACTCAAATTTGTTTGCAATAAATTTCCTTTTTTTCTCTCTTCTTTCTCTCAGAAAAGGGAAAATTTTGCATGGGAACTAAATGGAGGTTTCACCGTTTCCCATGCTGAGTTCTGTTTGGTTCACTGGAAGGGGTCTGAAAATACAGGCTTGATGTTGCGTTGTTGTCGTTACTAATCTGGGTTGATCGGGTTTAAAGAACATGAAACAATACCATTGGAAAAGGTATGAACTCCCTTATCTCCACGGTCATGGGTTAAATGATATCAGTGCTGTTCTAAAAGGATGGATTTGGCATTAAATAACCCACGAAGGTTGATATGCTATCAAGTAAAGAAACCAAACCAACGACTGGTACTATTTACCAACCCCTCCGCTCGGGCAGGATATGACACAAGGTCAATTTTTTTTAAGCGGAGTTTAACAGGTTTTGAATTCAGAGTTTTCCTTCTCCTAGACTAGTTGCCTCACCAAGGCTGAAGAACCTAGTCCGTCCTACTATTTACCCATAGCTGGAGGGAGAATAAGGGGGTTCATACCTTTCCCAAGGGTATTTGCCCGAAAGTGAACGTAATAGCGCGACTGGAGTACGAACTCGCGTACTACGATTCCTCAGTTCATCGCTTTAACCATTACACCACGAGGACACCCCCAAACCATCGACTGGTCAGTTTTTTGAGCAGTTCTCTGATTTATAAAAAAACATTTTGAATGATTTATTTCATCGTTATATATATATATATATATATATAGTCTCTTTCTAGCAACATTAGAGTGTATTTATGCAAAATAATTCTGTTCATTTATCACTTGGGTCGAACCTGTCATTCTGTTTTCATTTGTGCACTGTTTTTTTCTGCCATAACTGTCTATAATGCTGGTTATTAATGTTAATTGTAAACAAAACGAACGTGTTTGGCGTGTTATTAGGGTGGAGTGATCTTTTCGAACTGGCTCATCTAAGTTTACAGCCAGTTTATCTGGCTTAGTTAGTGGCACCTCTTCTTCTCTTTATCATCTAGTTTGACTAGGAAAGATGAAAGATGTCTGGACCTAAACACAAATTAACATAATGCCGAGAACGACGAAGCTGAAAGAATTCTTCTCGTTGGGTCCACATTTAAAGATAATCAGAAAGTAGATGTATATTTTCTGTTTTAAGTAGTGGATTTATATTTTAAATCGATCAGAAAATCCGGCAAACATTTACGAGTGACATACGGAACGACTGGACAGCTTTTTCGACCTTATTAGGTTTCATCATCGATCTTATTAGGTCTCATTTCTATGTAGATCAGTTGCTCAGTGGTAGAGTTTCGGCTCGGCATTCAATCGTTATTGGTTCAATCTCCAAGGGGGAAGATCACGGTATATACTGCTGATGAGACCTTATAAGGTCAAAAGCACTGTCTAATGGTTCCGTATCTCAAACGCAATATTCTGGTAATTCAATTTATAAAATCAGAAATTATTTTTTGAAAATGGTTAAGCATTAAAACAGGGACTGACCGATAGCAAACCAAACCCCAGGAAAAATGGGTTAACCGATATCACCCCGACATCTATTCCAAATTGATATTTACAATCTTAATGATATATTTGTATCTTCAGCTTTCTCTTTCTACACACACACACACACACACACATATATATATATGCTAAATTTTTTCTTACTTTTTCGTTTCATTTTAAAATATATAATTCAGAAGCTACAACATCACATATTAACATTGCATTGATGACAGTTTAATATAAAAACTAAAACGTTTAACGCTAGCAAATAATTCAATTTTGAATGCAATCATCTTCTGAATACCTTCTTTTGACTACTATCGATAGTTTATCGATCATATGAAAGTCTGATCTATCCGATAAAATAAAACGGGATTTCTTCAAGCAGTGGTTGTGTTAATACCACTATATGGATGCACCACATAGACAATGACAAAACGTATAAAGAAAAAGCTAGACGGGAACGGCACAAGAATGCTACGTGCTAAACTGAACAAATCCTGGAAGCAACTCTCCACTAAACAACAGCTTTACGCCCGATTCACCGACCGCTCAGTCCGCCTCTTACAAACACTTAATTCACTTTTCAGGATCAACTTTATTATTTAGCAGAGAAAACCGATTGTTAGCCACTACATCTTTGTTTTCTTTATTTCTCGATAAATTATATATTGATGATGGTTGTAGCTGCAGGATTCAAAAGTTCCTGACTTGTTTCTTGATTTTCTCGCCATAATGAAAAAACGAAGATGATACTCTAAAATCAAAAATAGTTGGTATTTATTAAATCGATGATCCTATTTACCCAACCCCTCCGGTCGGGCAGGATATAACACAAGGTCAATTTTTTAAGCGGAGTTTAGCAGGTTTGAATTCAGAGTTTTCCTTCTCCTAGACTAGTTGCCTCACCAAGGCTGAAGAACCTAGTCTGCCCTACTATTTACCCATAGCTGGAAGGAGAATAATTGGATTCATTTATTAAATCGATGATAAAGCATTTTATGAACCATTAAGCAAAGCAATGGAAACCTGGATTGATAGTACTTACATGTAGATGTTACAAATGACAATGAGCATCTCTCATAGAAACCAAAATGAAGAAGTATATGAAAACTGAACTCCTCGAAAGTATCAGTAAAAGTTTGAGAAAGATGAATCAGACATGCTGGACATTGCAAGTATTACTAAGAGGAAGGGGCTTCTAAATTAGTGTCATGACAACGGGAAAGTCAGCTGAGGAATGCAGTAGATAGCTAATATAGACTAGTCTAAAGAAATGACAAGGTTGAATTCATTTAGTGAAATAAGATTAACGATACAAGATAATGAAAGCGGAAAAGGATCTTTCAAGTTGATTGGAACAAGTATCTGGCCGTGGCTTCTGCCATTCTGATGTAAAAAGAGAATAAAAACATTCAGATGTGGCTTAAATAGCGCAGAGAACTTTGGCGATATAAAAATCCAGAAATAAATTTGAAATAAATGAAAGTAAATAAACAGATTTAAAAAATTGATGAAAGACTAAGAAAAAAAGGAACATCTTGAGAGAAAATGAAAACAACCAATCTATTTTGGTGATTGATGCTGTTTTATTTTCAGATTTTACCCCTTATTGCGCAAGAACTAAGTGTGCTCGATTCCGTGCATGTGTACCTCAGACACGGGAACCGAGTTAAATCGTTTGTGATAGTTTAGTACTTTCCAGAATTCTCATCATTTCATATGACGTTAGACTCACATTTTATTATTTTCTGACCAAAAGATGAGAGAATTGATTCGCAAATGTTACATCACCAGTTGTTGGAATGTATTTCTAAATTCATTATTTAATCAGCGCAGTGAGGATTAATGCACTAATGTCAATATTAGTCGTGGCATAAGGTCAGAAAAAAGGAGCGCGCTGAGAAAAAAAAATCAACTTGACTAACCATTACGCAACATGAGACATCCAGTCCTTCACTAAGTTTAGCCTTGATGTGGCACAAAGCCAGAAATGTGAGGCTACCAGTGAGAATCAAATTCATTTTTAAGAGTCTTGAAAAAACATATCTTAGATTTTGCACAAGACAGCAGGTATAGTGCACCAAGTGAGGACCGAAATCATTAGACAACAACGAGACGTTTTAATATAAATACAAGGCTCATTAAATAAGTTTCCAGACTTTTTTTTCGTATGGGCACTTTTATTGATAGTACACACATGAAACTCTAGTCCCCTTCCAAGTAACCTCCTCCGGCTGCAATGCACTTGTTGTACTGTTCTAACAACTCCTGGAAGACCTCATGGAAGTCTTCCTGTGTGAGCGTGTCAATGACCTTCACCACAGCCTCTTTCATCTCCTCAATTGTCTCATAACGACAGCCTCTAAGTTTTTCCTTGAGCTTAGGGAATAACCAAAAATCACAGAGAGCAAGGTCTAGACTACAAGGAGGGTGAGGAACTGTCTTGATGCCCATCTTGGTCAAATAGTCTGTGACAAGGATGGAGTTGTGGACTGGGGCATTGTCCTGGTGGAAATGCCACTGAGCCGATTTGAAGAGTGTTGGCCTCTTCCGATGGAATCTCTTCCTGAACTCCCTTAAAACCTCAACATAGTACTCCTTGTTGAATGTCTGTCCAGTGGGAACCCAGTGCATGTAGATCATGCTGTGCTGTCAAAAAAAGGGATAATCAAAAGTTTGTGGGTGGATTTTCTCTGTCAGGCCTTCTTGGGTCTGGGAGAGCCAGCATGCTTCCACTGGGAACTCTGTCTCTTGGTCTCTGGGTCATAACAGTAGATCCAACTTTCATCGCAAGTCACCAGGTGCCCGTGGTGTAATGGTTATCGTCACAGGATATGGATACGGCGATACGAGTTCAATTCCTGGACAAGACTGATTGCATTTCACATAGCACTAATACCCTTGGGAAAGGTATGAATCCAATTATTCTCCCTCCAGCTATGGGTAAATAGGAGGGCAGACTAGGTTCTTCAGCCTTGGTGAGGCAACTATTCTAGGAGAAGGAAAACTCTGAATTCAAACCTGGTAAACTCCGCTTTAAAAATTGACCTTGTGTCATATCCTGCCCGAGCGGAGGGGTTGGGTAAATAGGATCTCAAGTCACCAGAGCATCAAGAACAGCGGGATCTGAATTGATCAGCTCGACCATCTCCCAGCTGTCATGACGACGTCTTTCTTTCTGATCTTCTCTGAGCACCCTTGGGACAAACTTTGCGCAAATCTTCCGCATCTTCAGTTCCTCGCGAATAATTGTGCGTACAGTTCCCACACTGACATCAAACTGTGCACTTATTGGCTCTATAGACACCCGACGGTTCTTATCAATGAAATTCTTTATCTGGCCTATCAACTCTGGTGTTCTGACTTCCTTACTCCTCCCACACCTCTCATCATCTCTCACAGACTCTCTGCCTTCCTTGAATCTCTTATGCCACTCAAAAACTGATGTTCGATTCATGCAAGATGCTCCAAAAGCAGTCTGAAGCATTCCATACCTTTCTGTGGCATTTTTTCCAAGTTTAAAACAGAATTTTATTGCATATCTTTCTTCTAAAGTGTCCTCACATCCAGATTGCATTTTTTGAAATTCACCAGCTGTGATAATCAGGCTTTAGTAGGGTGTATTCCAATTGCTGCTGTAGCTGTTGATTTGAACCTGAAATCATAAAAATTGGTCAGTCATCTCATAAGATGTATGGCAATAGGATACTGAATTTTCAAGAGTCTACGACAATTTTGAATGCCTGTACAAAAAAGTCTGGAAACTTATTGAAGGCACCTTGTAAAATAACATCAAGGGAGACGAGTAATGATGATTGCAGAACAAAATTAGAAACTTGAATATTTGAATGTAAATTCGTCATATGAAGTATGATTAAAAGTATTAAGACTAAATCTTTAATTTTTTTAAATGAGAATTAATTTTTATTTATTGCGGACTTTTTGTCCTCATCTTGGTATTTTTTTGTGTTGTTTCTTCTTTCACAACGTTTCGGTCAAATTTCACCTCTGGCCTTCTTCAGGTGATTTTACCGCGACCTCGGATAGGAATGATGAGTCTTGTAACCGTATCCCCAGTAATTACTGCCTTCCATAGTTGTTGTCTATCGCACCACGCCTTTGACCAAGTAAACCTCTGGCCGGCTTGGGTAGGATTTGAAACCGCTATCTTCTGACAATGCTCACCTGGAACCGAAGAGACTCACCGCCTCTATCCGCTGCGCTACGGGCCTTGGGCGATCAAGGAGGGATTTTTTGGTCTTATGAATCCTTATCTGGTCTTTCATAGTCGGGTCCGTACCGAATTTTTGTAATTGTCTTTAATTGGAATCATTTTGAGATGAGGCTTCTTAATCTGAGAATTAATTTTTATTTATTGCGGACTTTTTGTCCTCATCATGGTATTTTTTTTTTTTTTTGTGTGTGTGTGTGTTGTTTCTTCTTTCACTACGTTTCGGCCAAATTTCACCTCTGGCCCTCTTCAGGTGCGTGGTGTGATAGACAACAACTATGGAAGGCAGTAATTACTGGGGATACGGTTACAAGACTCATCATTCCTATCCGAGGTCGCGGTAAAATCACCTGAAGAAGGCCAGAAGTGAAATTTGGCCGAAAAGTAGTGAAAGAAGAAACAACATAAAAAACTACCAAGATGAGGACAAAAAGTCCGCAATAAATAAAAATTAATCCTCAGATTAAGAAGCCTCATCTCAAAATGATTCCAATTAAAAGACAATTAAATGATAAAGTCTAGACGTCTCGATGAATCAATGCTAATCCTCGAAAATTTTTGATCATCCGTTTCGATACTTTTAGAGCAGCAGTCGCCACATTTTTTATGAACAGTATTGGGTAAAACACAGGATTGTACAAGTTCAGCACCCTCTGTAATATGATGTAGGGCCACCTCCCATCACTAGTGAGCTTGATGCCTGGCTGAGTAACCAGCACGAGAACTCTCGCGGTTGGTGCGAGCAGCAGCCACATATGAGAGTTTGGAGAATTTTTGAAAATAGTTAGTTAGCTACTGGCAAGAAACGTCTTAAATTTCGGTTATAGCGAAACTGCCTCTCTTCCATTAGAATCAGCTCCGATTTTTCAAACAATAGATCTTTCCTTGATCGATTCGAGAATACCTCTGCTTATTTTCCTATTTTTGAGACTGATCTAGATAGAAGTTTCAATATCAAAAATAAAGTGAGTGGAACTTTCTGTGACCACGTGTCTGCCTTTTTCCTTTTCCTGATGAGAACTTGTTACCTCTTCTCTCATCTTTATCTTCGCCAAATTTCTTCGAGACTCCGCAACGCCAGAGTACTCACCATACGTAGGTCCGTGTAATATTATTTCCCAAATCAAAAATCCATCTCAAGGTTAAAATTTGAGAACGAGAAAAGGAAATATAATAGCACAGCTTCACGCTATATCAAAAAGGAATTTCAGAGGTACTTAGACCAATAGAGAACTCTTTGGAATATGTAAGTTGAATACCAAGATGAATATTAAAAAAAAAATGAATGTTTCTTCCTGTTCATTTCGGTCTTTGTAAATACAACTTCAGTCTCGATACTTTTTCAACACACCACATCACACCAAGTAAAATCTAGGCGATGTCCACATATATTATTTTGCTTCTCTGAACAACCTATTCAAGTTTTTTCGCTTGATAACTTTTTTCCTTGTAATATTTTTCATTTGTCAGTATTCAATTCATCAATATTTTGTGTTATTATCTCTATCTTTGTTGTTTTTGTTACCACCTCGGGCCTATCTCAGTTTTGTTTGACGTTCCGAGATATAACACGGTTTCATTTTCTCAATTTATACCAAGAAATCAAAACAACTGTTGTATGTGTATGTGTATGTACATTTGTGTACGTGAATGCGTGCGCGAGAGAGCGTACGCCTTTGTGTGTGTATGTGCGTATAAGTGGTTGTATGCAAATGTCTCTGTGTGTGTTGGTATGTGTGTATGTGAGTTTTTACGCTTTTCTGTGTATGTGTGTGTGTGTGTGTGTGTGTATATATTCAGTTGTGTGTGTATGTATATATGTATATACATTTATGCATGTATTCGTGCGCCTGCACCTGTGTGTGTGTGTGTGTGTGTGTGTGTGTGTGTGTGTGTGTGTGTGTGTGTGTGTGAATAGTTTAGAAAAAAACGAGATAGAGAAGTAATTAAATTTGGGCAAGTGAAATAGTTGTGAACATTCTTGCAATTTGATACACAGAAAAACAACAATAAAAAATACAAAAAATAACCAAAATCAAAAAACAAACTTTTTATTGTTGGTTCAAGTTAAAAGAGTTACGCCTATTTGATGTCAAGGTCTGATTCTTTTCACCCATAACCATTCTGTTGTTTTTGTTGTCATCGTCTCGATTTGGGCAATAGATTTTTATCTATAGTTTGCACGTCTTAGTGCAAATTTCCATTGAGGGTTTCTGCTTTAATACACTCTTTAAACAGGAGTGGAGCATCTCAAGTCATGTACGAGGTCGGCGACTGAAAAGTCGACAAGCTGAAAAGTTCATTGGATAACGTCATATCTGCTGTTGATATATATATTTTTTATTAATAGGATCCAAGCACTGCAACACTAATGGAACAAGTGTGTTGATCGTAAGGAGGACGATGTTGAAATATTAACCTCATTTGGTCCCATTTTACGAGAATATCTGTCAGTCAATGAATTTTTCTGCCGACCCACGTAATTGTCAACGAGGTAGTCTCGGAAATCATTTATTACTGAGAATTGAGTTGGATCCGCATCAGATGTCTCATACTTCTAGCCTTGTGACAAATCCAAGTTATGCTTACTTTAAAATAGTACCTCACTAGGTTGGTTAGTTTTACCGCATACCAACTCTTGTTGAGTCATTTATTGCTGAAATCAGTCTATTTTAAGCAATTATATGGTTTCAAGTATCTAATGTATCACTTGTAAGCAATTATAAATTCAAGTAACTATTCTTAATACAAAGAATTTGTACACAGTCACATGGTTTCAATTATTCCTATCAAATACTAATAATGTGTACACAGTTGTATAATTTCAAGTATTTTAAGCAATCATATACTTTCAAATAACTAACAATGATTCTTAATAAACAATTGTAACTTCAAGTAACTATTCCTGTTTAATGATAATAATTTGTTTGCACACAATAATAAAGTTTCAAGTATACCTATCAAATACAAATACTTTTTAAGTAGATCTATTTGAATCATAGATTGGACATTAATAAGTATCATAACTCTGAATCACAGTGGACCTGGGAGTAATAGCAACGAAAAAGATCATTCTACACTCCCCAAAGATTCAAAAGTGGAGCCTCACCACCGCATTCGGTTATGTGTCGTACCCAGGACTCTTCTTTTTGGGAGAAAGTGGGGTGGTCTTACCTTTTTACAGGGGCTGCAGTTGGCGTATTCTAGGTCATACCTATAGGTCGAACATAGCTACGTTAAGGAACTAGGCTAACAGACAAGAGTTACTGAGTTTTAAATTTCACTGGGCGTTCCACCCCCGGCTTTTTAGCTGGGCCGTCTGGCATTCGTGCCGGATGGGTGATCGAAACCAAGAGCAGACTCGGGGCCGAATAGGCCCCCAGCTTCGGCTGGGCAACCTTCGGGTGGGCGAGCTGCACTTTTGTCCCCTTTGTACGGCACTAGACCAAGCGTCTAGTTTAAGCCGTAAACTGGCATACGTGCCCGGACCCACATTTGGGTTCGTGAAACTGCTTGCCTCATCAGGCTCACATTGCACTAAGTGAGCCGATGAGCAGCACAGACAAGCAGGGTTCGAGTCTCGGCTCCTTCCCGACCTTCCCCTCCCCTTTATCCCCACTTTAATCGGCCTTCGGGCTTTTGACCTTGTGTCAAGTCGTGTCTGGTGGGAGGCAGCGACAAATATCGGGCGTTCCATATTTGCGGTATTGTACGAAACTAAGCAAAGCTTAGTGAATTGTCTCTAAACAGATACCTCACACTAATCGTTTAGAAAAATATCCAGTGACGTAAAAAGCTATTAACAATTGGTAACACTGTATCGGCCTAACTTGAAGAGCATGTGACGTAAAGGATATTGTCTTAAAAAATGAACTCAATGACTCAGGTTCAAATTCTGGACGAGGTCAGAGAAGGAAAACTCAAAAATTAAAATACCCCCCCCCCATCATCACCACCAGTACTGGCAGCGTGAACAAAGGGTAAAGTGCCTCTTTAGAATGGAAAAACCAGGAAGTAGGAATTCCTAGGGCAGTACGACGTTGGTGCTCAATCGTTTTGGCAACAAGTTGTTTAGGACCTCGCTTTTCCATTGGATAACATCAGAGATGTTGAGAAGAGAGACTTGCAGCATGGGCAACTGCGAGATTCCATGCAACCTTATCCGGGCCTATGCCGAGATGAAAGCGCAGATCCAGGAGGTTACGTGCGAATGACAAATCCCATAACAAATCTGCATGACTAAATGAATATAAAACTGATCTGAGTCAGGCTATAGTAGAAGAGCATCTAGTAATTATCAGACATACAATGATTTGAGAAAGTAGCTTGTCTATTTACTACGGCAGGTAGACTTATATTTACCCATCTAAGTTTGGTGCAAGGATACAGTAAGAATGATTAAACACACTCACAAGTTTGTGAAATGAGAGTGATAAGCAAAACCCTACGACAGACGCTGAGATATTTACTGGCACAAGGCCAAATGCTGAAGCACTTGGTGTGTAATAGATTGCAAGACGAAACTGTTAAGTATTTCTCAATGGTAGGTGAAAATTAGGTTTCGATTTTTTTCTAGGAATTGTTCGGATAACTGAAACTCTTCTCGGTCGATTCATTTTTCAGCCTTCATAAAGCGTATGATCCGTAAGAAAAGGAAATGTTTTTTTGAAAGCATTCTCAACAAGCACACAAAAGGTTTCCACAACTATCAATGCCGCACATGACAAAATAATCCTTTATTAAGAAGGTGTTGGGGGGCGATGTGTTTATTTTCTTTTTCATTGATTTTTGACGGTTGGATTAGCGTTTCACGTGACTTCTGGATAGCATTTAATCTAATCTTGTTCACTTGTTAGTCAAATACGTCAAAATTGATCGCGTTTTTTTTTTTTTTTTTTTTTTTTTGAATAGCTGATTTTATTTAGCTTTTCTGTAACTCAACGAATTACTTATATACATGATTAACATTACGTTGTATGCAGTTAGTATTGTGAGCTCCTTTTTTTTTGTAGAACCTGGGATCGGCTGTCCTAGGTCATCTGCCTTGTCTGGAAACATTCTACGGAAGGTTCGTAGGGGAAGCGTATTGCCTTCTGCACCTGTGTCCACTTTTGCCTTTAATGTGTGGGTGCCTGGTCTATCAGGAAGCCTTATTTGCAGTTCTGAGAGGATTTCGGTCCGATTGTCTCTTTGCTGCTGAACTGCAACTGTTATATACATGATTAACATTACTGCTCATAAATTAAACGATACGAGACAAAATATACGGAATCTCTGAGACATTTATGCGTATTGGCTAAAATATCCGGAGACTCCAAATCATTCATGCATACTGGCTCGAATATCCGGAGACTCTGGGGCATTCATGCATACTGGCTCGAATATCCGGAGACTCTGGGGCATTCATGCATACTGACTCAAATATCCGGAGATTCTATATCATTCATTCATTCTAGCTCAAATATCGAGAGATTCTGTGCCATTAATGCGCATGGACTCAAATCTCCTTTGACACAGTGGCATTAAGATGTTCTGGTTCAAATATCCGGTGATACTGTAGCATTTATTTTTACTGGCTCAAATATCCAGACACTGTGGCATTCAGAGTCATTGGATAGTTGAGCCAGTATGCATGAATGTTAGAGAATCTCCGCTGACAAAAATAACATTTATACGTACTGGCTCAAATATCCGGAATCTCGGTGGCAGTCATGCTTACAGGCTCAATTATCCGGTGACACAAAGAGATTCATACGTATTGGCTCAAATATCCGATGATTCTGTGGCATTCATACTTCATTTCTTTTCTTCTTCGATCGTCTCGTCTTGTCGCCTCAGTAGCCTTGATGTCACCTTCGTATTGCCGTCCTTGCTCTTTTTTTTTTTTTTATTAAGGAATGACAACACAACCATCATTTCATATGCACATTTTACTTTTTATTTGTTGGTGACTTTTAATCATTATTACCGGCTCGGCTTAAATGGGGAGCTAGAGAGTAAGATAGAGCGTTCGACCGCTTAGGTTGGATCTTTCTTACTGACTTATTCTAACTCAAGAACCGTTTTGGTCACCTGATTGAAACCATCCAATCAGAGCCGTGGCCAGGAGTTCAACGGTTGTCAATCACACCGGTTGAACTTGTATATTTTGTCCAGTCTAACGGCTTAGGACCTAATCTGAATTCTGCTCTAAATGTCAAAAATAGACCTTACGTTATTGAAGCTTCGTAAGTGGGATTGGCTCAGCACGCAGTATTTCCTCACGATACAAATTTCTAGCATAGGGAGTGTAAAAAAAATGATATCATGCGATTATTATACTCGAATCCGAGGTACCAGCGATCACACACACACACACACACACACACACACACACACACACACACACACACACACACACACACACACACACATATATATATATATATATATATATATATATATACGAGGATCATTAAATAAGTTTCCAGGCTTTTTTCGTATGGGCACTTTTTTTGATAGTACACACATGAAACTCTAGTCCCCTTCCAAGTAATCTCCTTAAGCTGCAATGCACATGTTCTACCGTTCCAACAACTTCTGGAAGACCCCATGGAAGTCTTCTTGTGTGAGCGTGTCAATGGCCTTCGTCACAACTTCTTTCATCTCCTCAATTGTCTCATAACGACAGCTTCAGAGCTTAGGGAATAACCAAAAGTCACAGGGAGCAAGGTCTGGACTATAGGGAACCTGAGGAACTGTCTTGATGCCCATCTTGGTCAAATAGTCTGTGATAAGGACGGAGTTGTGGACTGGGGCATTGTCCTGGTGGAAATGCCACTGAGCCGATTTGAAGAGTGCTGGCCTCTTCCCTAGGAATCTCTTCCTGAACTCCCTTAAAACCTCAACAAAGTAACCCTAACCCTAACCCTTTGGCCTATCAACTCTGGTGTATTGATTTCCTTACTCCTCCCACACCTCTCATCATCCCTCACAGACTCCCAGGCTTCCTTGAATCTCTTATGCCACTCAAAAACTGATGCTCGATTCATGCAAGATGCCCCAAAAGCAGTCTGAAGCATTCCATACCTTTCTGTGGCATTTTTTCCAAGTTTAAAACAGAATTTTATTGCATATCGTTCTTCTAAAGTGTCCTCATGTTCAGATTGCATTTTTGAAATTCACCAGCTGTGACAATCCGGTTTTAGTAGGGTGTTTTCCAATTGCTGTTGTAGCTGTTCATTTGAACCTGAAATCATAAAAATTAGTCTGTCATCTCATAAGATGTATAGCAATAACATAGTGAATTTTCAAGAGTCTATGACAATTTTAAATGCCTGTACAAAAATGTCTGGAAACTTATTTAATTCACCATGTATATATATATATATATATATGAACCTTTCTGCACGAGCAGGATGAGATACAAGGTCAATTTTTAAAGCGGAGTTTTCCTTTCCTAGACTGGTTGCCATACGAAGGTCAAAGACCCCACTCCGCCTTACTATTTGCTTATATATATATATATATATATATATATATATATATATATATATATATATATTATGTGAGAAAACGTCTTTGAAACAAAATTGGAAACCAAAGTCCTGGAAGATAATGAAAAAACGAACGAATGCAGACAAATAAAATGACATCATGACAGCAATAACCTAGCACCCCCCAATAACCAAGCACAAAACAGAAAAAAAATACCAGGCACAGATCAGAAAAAAACAACAACGAACAAACAAAAACGTAAAGAACTCCATCTAATCAAAACGGCAAAACAGAGAAAATTACCGTGAAGCCCACCCTGAAAACAACATAACAAAACCAAAAACAACGCGAAACAAAAAAATACCCTCCAATCGAACATTGACAACCACGCCTAAAAATTCCCATAAAGGAAGCTCTGGTACAAATAAAGAAACCAGCTGAAAGCAAACCACACACGAATACAGACATTAACGAAAAATTAACGAAAAACAAGTAGCTAGACCTACAGTACAAATCAATCTGAATAGTATCACCAACACCGAACCTGCACAAAAAAGAAAGATGCTACTTAAACAACTAATCCTAGGTAAGTAAATTGGTACCAATAAATACACTGTTGCCAAAAAAACAAGAATCACCTAACCAATTCACTTGCCAGGGAGAATACAAAACATTTTCATAACACCAATAGAAACTTTCAAAATTTTACATAGCAACTTCAAAAGACTTGCAAAATTTAAAAATGACCCCGATGAATGAGTTATAAATCTAAGCAGACATGAATATATAAATGTACAGGGTGTCTCAAAATAGATGCCACCCATTAATATGATAATGATTTATTACTGAGACAAACGCAGTGGTAGTCATTTGGTACAAGTCCTATAAAAAATGCATCGTTTGAGCTAGAGACATCAAATCATTATTTTTTATTATTATTGTCATAGTATGAGTTATTCCTCCTAGATCCACCCTCAGAAATAAAAGATAATAATAGGTACTTCCGTCCCCGCAGAATAGAATAATAAACAAGATAGCCAACATGGTTACCCCCACATCGTATCCTGACTTGTTTCTATTCTATTCTGTCTATCATAGAGCCATAATATTACATGGTGGCAGCAATGGGATTAACAAAGAAGCACACAAACATAGTGCATGGATGAAACCTATAAATAAGAAAGAAAACGTCTCCAAAAAAGTCAGTCTGCATTTTTCGGAATGCGCGTAGGAAACACACGAGCACCATATTAAAAAAAGAAAAAAAAAAAGAAAAAAAGAGTAACAAGAAATCGCCGAAACTCACTACGGAATGAAAATCTGAAGTAAGTGTGCCTAATTTATTTATTTACTTCATTGCCCTATATTTAAAGCGAGGTAATGAATACAAATGCATGTAAACCAGTCATGTATTGGGACTCGGAGAACCTGGTCGGTTCGTTCAGATTTTTCAAGCAGCGATGTAAACTGTATTTCTCTGTTAAAAACATCCCAGCCGAGAAACAGGTTGACCAAATTCTGCTGTTAGCTGGCGAGGAGGGACTCAGAAGATACAATGCTTAGACGTTTGAGAACGATTCCGACCGAGCAGACCCAGAAATTATTTGGCGTAAATTTGAGGAGTGACTCGAACCTCAAGTTAATTTCTGTAATGCACGATTTTACCTGCGTGAATATAAGCAGAAGAACACAGAAAATATTGACGATGTCGTTGCTAGGTGCAAATTACAGGCCAAAAAATGCAAATTTAGAGACAACCAGGAAACTGAAGAACGGCTCATAGAACAGGTTATTACCAGTACGAGACACCCTGAATTACAGAAGCTTTTACTATCCAAAGGCATAGAGCTGACACTTCAAGAGGCTTTAAATAGTGGTCGAACGCATGAAGCGTCCCTTAATCATATGAAGCAAATGGCCGAAATTCAGGAAGGAGATAGTCAGGAGAAAAATACTATAAAACAGAGTCACTGTAAACGATGTGGAAACACACACGGCTATCAGAAAGGAAAATGCCCAGCCTGGGGTATCATATGTTCGGCTTATGGAAAAAAGAATCATTGGGCAAAGATGTGCACCAACAAAAAGGAAAACAAAAGAAGATTCGCCCAAGCACGTACGACACACAATCCTAAACAACCGCATGAGATTTCGAATAAAAAGCGCAACAATCGAATCTGTGCGATGAACTCAGACACAAGAGAGCCCAGCATGTTATACAGAGAATTCAAACAGTTGACGTTTGATGCAGTTCAGCAGCAAAGAGACAACCGGACCGAAATCCTCACAGAACTGCAAATAAGGCTTCCTGATAGACCAGGCACCCACACATTAAAGGCAAAAGTGGACACAGGTGCAGAAGCCAATACGCTTCCCCTACGAACCATCCGTAGAATGTTTCCAGACAAGGCAGATGACCTAGGACAGCCGATCCCAGGTTCTACAAAAAAAGGAGCTCACAATACTAACTGCATACAACGGCTCAAGCATAGTGCAGCACGGTTCAGTGTGTATACAGTGGGCACATAAAGGTAAATGGACCACACTTAAATTTTTCGTTGTGACAACAGTGGGACCCACAATAATAGGACTACCCTCACTCAGAAACCTGGAGCTAATAAGCCTCCACTGCACAATTGAAGAAGACAACGGTTCAATTAACTCTTTCGTCGAGTTAACAAACTCATACCCAAATCAGTTCGATTGCATAGGACACTTAAAAAGTGACTATCACATAGTCCTAAAGCCCGATCATCACCCAGTGATCCATGCACCCAGGAAATGTCCTATACATCTGAGGGATGAGATCGAAGAGGAATTGAAAACTATAGAATCCCAAGGCATTATTAGAAAAGTTAGCGAGCCTCAGCACTTCTCAAAATTAGATGCCAAAAATGGATATTGGTCCATACCGCTTGACGAAGAATCACAACTATTGACGACTTTTCACTCACCATTTGGAATATTCTGTTTTTATAGAATGCCGTTTGGTCTGGTGATGTCCCA
Source organism: Sepioteuthis lessoniana (assembly GCA_963585895.1). NCBI lineage: Eukaryota > Metazoa > Mollusca > Cephalopoda > Myopsida > Loliginidae > Sepioteuthis > Sepioteuthis lessoniana. Next base: position 35,504,519 of record OY757936.1, on the reverse strand, counting down.
GGAAGTCTTTATGCAGAGAATGGACATGGTACTAGAGAAATGTCCTGGTACAATTGGACTGATTGACGATGTCATTGTCTATGGGAAGACGAAAGAAGGGCACAATAGCAACCTGCACAATCTAATAAGAATAGAGCAAACCGAAGAGTTGTGTTTTAACAGCGAAAAATGCGCGATAGATAAAAAAACAAATACATTTTTTGGTGCTATCTACAATAAGAATGGTATAAGACCAGATCCAAGTAAGGTGGAAGCGATAAAGCAACTACCCAGCCCTACCAACATCACTGATTTGCAAAAGGTTATAGGAATCATCGCCTACTTAACACCTTTCATTCCGCATCTATCCGATTTGACTGCACCCATGAGAGATCGACTAAAGAAAGACCCTGAATACCAATTGACTACCAGTCACTAGAAATCACTTCAAAAAATCAAAGACTTGATTTGCAAGGAAATTTCCCTCACCTACTTTAACCCGTCGAAAGAAACGAGTCTACAAGTGGACGCATCGAACAAAGGTCTTGGCAAAATTCTACTACAAGAAGGAAACCCAATTGCATTTGTTTCCAAAGCACTTACAGAAACGGAACAAAGATATGCAAAAATAGAGCGAGAGCTTCTAGCTGTGGTTTTTGGCTGTGAACGATTCAGGACATACTTATATGGATGTAAATTCAAAGTGGAAAGCGATAACAAGCCATTAGAAATGATCAGCCTAAATAATTTAATTTCAGCTCCACCTCGTTTGCTACGTATGTTGCTACGCCTACAAGAATATGACCTGAGCATCATCTATCGTCCAGGCAAAGAGATGACCCTGGCAGACAGATTCTCCCTGTTACCAAACAAGAAAACCAAAGAAGAGATCAACCTCAAAGTAAGAGTGGATTTTGTTCAATTTTCCACAGAAAAGTTGACACAAATACATCAGGCAACAAAAGCTGACCCCATACTTGGCGAACTTAGGGAAACCATCCTGCAAGGCTGGCCCAACACATTTAGAGAAATCAGCAAAAACTTGCAGCCATACTGGTCATATTGGGACGAGCTGGCCTTTGAAAATGGTATCTTAATACGCATAATTATACCTAAGGTGATGCAGCCAGAAATATTACAAAAAATCCATTATGGTCATCAGGGAATGGAAAAATGTAAGTTGCGAGCCAAAAGCTGCGTTTTTTTGGAACAACATTAATCAGGATATCAACAAAATTGTGCAAGGATGTGTTATCTGTCAAGAACAACAGAAAGCCCAATGTGCAGAATCCTTAAAACCGCTCGAAATTTCAGTGAGACTATGGCAAATAGTAGCCACGGATTTGTTTCAGTTTGGCAGATCGCATTACATGCTGGTGGTTGACTACTATTCAAAATATCCCCTAGTGAGAAAATTGAAGATAATCAAACTCACCAAGCAGATCTTCGGAGAACAGGGAATCCAGGAGAGATTGATCAGTGACAACAGTCCTCACTATAGTTCTACCCTGTTCAAACAATTTTCAAGGGAATGGGGATTCGAACACTACACATCATCTAGATACCTCCAATAAAATGGTCTAGCAGAGCGCTGTGTACAAGCCATAAAATATGCTATGCAAAAGGCTGCATCAAGTAACCGCGACTTAGATATGGTGTTGCTATGCTTATAGTCCACTCCTATCGACCATGTAATTCCATCACCTAGCGAACTTCTGTACAACCGAAAACTTGTGGGAAACTTACCAGTAAAGTGTCCCAACAATGCAAACAAAAAAGAAAAAATAGCAATCCGTATCAAAGGCAGTCATACCAAAAGTCTCAACATGACGAGCACATCCGAAACCTCCCAAACATACTAAAAGGGCAACGTGTTCGAGTATATGATCCGGATTCAAGTAAATGGTCCCCGGTAGTTGTTACACAGAGATGTGTTGAACCCAGATCATATATAGTGCAGACTTCATCCGGAAAGTCGCTTCGCAGAAACCACAAGCATCTGAGGGAAGATAAGTCTGCAGCAACGCTGAACCCAGAGGCATCTGTATCCATACCTGTGATATCCCCAGAATCCAATGGAGAATCAGCAGTGGATACAACCACAAACCACTCACTCATGGAACAAACTAGCACCACCAAAACCAAGGGCAGACCTGTTCCAGATACACCCTACAAGACACCCTATACTCATCATGGAACTCAAAAAACATCCAGATCCGGTCGTGTAATAAGACCACCAAGAAAGTTCAATTATGATGAGAACAGTTCCCAATCGAACCATCAGGTTGCGTCCATAAATATGTCGTGGTTCTTTGATGTATTACTTATTTTTATTGTTTTGGGGAAAAGAGGGATGTCATAGTATGAGTTATTCTCCCTAGATGCACTCTCAGAAATAAAAGATAATTATAGATACATCCGTCCCTGCAGTATAGAATGATAAACCAGATAGCCAACATGGCTACTCCCGCATCGTATCCTGGCTTGTTACTTTTCTATTCATAATGTACTGACGATCATAGAGCCATAATATTACAGTTATTATATCAGCTTCCAGGACATGCAATATTTTATTGAATTTCTTGTCAAAGTAACAAATCATATTAATGGATTACATCTATTTTGAGACACTTTTTGATGATTTTGTTTTCAAATAAGTAATGACGCAATATATTTTCCCTCTTTGTCCAAGGCATTGGGATCAAGGATTAATAGTTGTTATAGTAAACTATTTTCAAATCTGAAATAAAAAAGAACACAGCATTATTATTTGTAGAATTATTCGCAGTCACAAGGGCCCCACGTATATTGAGACAACCTATATTTCAGCTACGGAATAAAGGCTTCAATTTTTTGCCTTCACTCATTACACTTCAATAATCCCACACTGGAAAACGACGGAAAATCATTTTTCAGAAGAATACGACTTTAAGCTCATTGTTGACTCTCAGATCACGAACCATTTTAAACTTACTCAAAGAAAAAAAACAACACATTCAATCCCAGCAATATAGACAAAACAATACAAACATTTGAAATGGCAGTAAAAGAATACACCAAAATACCACAAAAAAGACGCTTAACACACGACAACCCCCCTCCAAACAAACGTGAAGCTCAAATAAAATTCTCAACCATAGAAGACCTGATCATAATACAAGCAAATATAGGTGGAGAAACAGTTACTAAAACAGATACTAAAACCCAACAACGTAAAACTTGCCAGCTTTTATCTGCTACCTAAAATATATGAAATGAACAAAATGAACACTGGAAGATCATTAATTTCCTCAATTAAGTGCCACACTACCAAACTATCCAAAAGAGTAGATCACTACATACAACCAATTGCTAAGGAAGTAAAATCCTTCATACGTCATACATCGGACTTCTTATAGAAAATCAATGACATAAAAACATTTTGTGGTATCAATATGCGATTCTTGTCACAATGATATCAGATTGCTATACTCTAATATTAAACATAACGAGTGACTTTTAGCCTTCGGGATCACCACAAGAGAATGACAAGACCCCCTATCACAGAGGTAATAACTACACTAATACAACGTATACTAACATTAAATAACTTCAACTTTAATACAAGCAAAAGGACGCGCCACAGGTACTGTTGAAGCCCTTTATACGCAACCATCTACATGGACAAATTTGAAAACATGTACATCTACACGGAAATTAAGAATGACTGCTTCTTTTACATACTTTGATAACATATTCACCATATACATAGGAGGAGAAATAAAACTGAATAATTTCCTAACCAACCTAGATATAATGCACGTCTCGATCAAATCAGACCACGAAAAGTCAACAAATTCAATGGCATTTTTAGATACTCTAATTTATTTTGACAAGAACAGATAACTTAAATCAACATTGCTCACGTACCCCACCGACAGACTCAACGATTTCCATTACATATATCATCCCAAACATCGGAAAGACAGTCTTATTTACTTACAAGCAATTAGACTTTGCAGAATTTGCACAGCCAACAATAAATTAAAGACAAAGTGATAAACTTAAACAGTGGTTCTCAGCATGGAGATATTCTCATGCATTAAATAAAAACCAGATAACTAAAGCCATCTCCGCTCCTCGGCCAGATATCTTAAAACTATGACCGAAAGTGAAGATGAATCGCACCCTCCCTCGTAACAATATTTAACTACATTTTCCCGTACTTGTTCAAATAATTAAGAACCGTTGGGACATTTTAAAAGTAAACCTCAACTTAGAAGATATTTTTCAAGAACCAGGCATACTATCGTCGACCAAATAACCTCAACGAAATGATAGGTAGCAACAATTTACTAAATAATAAAATAATCCGTCCGAAACCCGCAATAAAATCCACTCAATTTTGCCAACCATAAACAACAATCTATGCTGCAAACACCACAAATCAACCAACTCATTCACTAGTTTCACAAATAAAAAGACTTTCAAAATTTACCACGAATCAGAAGCAAAAATGTCTTTTATTTACTGGAATGTACACGCTGTCAAAAACAATATGTTGGAAAGTCAGAATGGTCATTTTATTTTTGATTGAATTACTACAGACACGGGATCAAATCTATGGATCAGAACAAGCTAATATTAGTCGAACGCTTCCGCACAATCAAGACATTACCAAAGATGCAAAATGCAGCAGCGTTGAAAGAATTGAAAAACCTATAAACCTAAAATCAATAATTGAAACAAAAAAGAAGACAAGTGGATATGTGCCATTTGGATTTAATATGAAATTTAATCACCTTGAAATAAAAATTTAACAACTACAAACATCTATACAAACAAATAAACCAGACAATAAGTTATGACTAATTGAAAAAAAATCCTCTTGAAACTCACATTGGACATCCATCAACCCTCAAATAAACAAACTGCTGGTTAAGTCACGGCCTAGTTGAAAATTCACTCCTCCCAAACCAAAAGAAAACACATTAGCCAGGTGTCCTCACCACAGAGAGTCAGATATATGTATATAAAAGACCAAATAAGACACTTTGATTAGAAATCATTTTCATTTAACCAACGGATATGCTACACCACCAGTATATTATATATATATATATATATATATATATATATAGAGAGAGAGAGAGAGAGAGTGAACAGATGAGAATGAACAAATTGTTTAAAAACATCTGGTAAATCAAAAGTGTTTAAATGCTGGCTAACGAAGCAGGATAAAGTCTAAAAGAAATTAAAATTTCACATCTTGTCATAACAGTCTCATTACAAAAGATTTCATGTAGCAACTAAGATTCAATCATCAATGAAACTTTTTTCATGATACATAAAACTTTTTGTCATGAGACTTAAAATAAGAGGTTAGATTTTGATATCACACACACACACACACACACACACACACACACACACACACACACACACCTATATATATATATATGTATATAGTAAAAAGTAAAGTTGGCGACTGTAGTCGAGGGTGACCTGAAGGCTTCTTTTTCAATAGCTGCTACCCCAATGTGTAGGGAAGGGTGTAACTCATTTCCCTGGATTGCTCCACTTTACACTTGATTCGTACCTTATAAAGCTGAGTGTTAAGCAGGGCGGCATCAAGTACAATTTTTTAAGTTTTTGGTATGAGTCGATCTGGGATTGAACCCTGGTCAATGAGCATAATCGGTACTTATTGGAGTAACGCAGGTTTTCTCTCAAAGAAGGTACCAAACTTAATCGACGAACTTCACACTTAACTAATTAACAATTCCACAGTTTCCTATTTTATTTTCCCGAACAGTCGAGGGGGTGTCCTCGTGGTGTAATGGTTAAAGCGATGGACTGCGGAATCGTAGTACGCGAGTTCGTACTCCAGTCGCGCTATTACGTTCACTTTCGGGCAAATACCCTTGGGAAAGGTATGAACCTCCTTATCCTCCCAGCTATGGGTTAAATAGTACCACTACTGTTCTTCTTGGAGAATGGCTTTGGCATTAAATAACCTAAAAAGAGCTGATATGCCATTAAACAAAGAAAGAAACGAACAGTCGACATTACGAAGACATTATCAACACCGCTTAATAAAAGTATCAAATAATCAAAAAATGCAAATTCCAAATGGGTTGTCATCATTATTGATGAAAAAACCTGAAATCTCTTTAAAAAAGAGATCAGTAGCAAGTCAGATCGAATTTTCACCTCTGTCCCATAATAGTTGTTAAATTTGATTCATGAAATGTATATGTGAATGTGACAACTATTATGTGACAGAGGTAGAGTTTGTTTTAGATGTGTTCTTTTGATAAAAGGGTGTAATTTTAAGGGAGACAACTAAAAGTTTCCTTAAAGATTAGCCGGTTGCCAGTAAAGAAAAATGAAAACTTACGTCATTCTTGAATGATATTTTGCTGATTCAACATCAGTAAACTGCTGATATTAATATAAACTTCTCAATTTCAGACCTTCACTCCCAAATACTTTACATTAATTTGGTTTCTGCTGTGAAGTGTTATCAAGTGTAACTTGTTATATCTCTCCCCGGACTACGAATAATCAATCTCTCTCTCTCTCTCTCTCTCTCTCTCTCTCTCTCTCTCTGTATGTAAGTATTTTACTTAATCCCCTCGGTTGTAGCATATAATACATAGTTTAACTAAGAATACAAGAATGTATACATAATCAAGGTAAAAAAATAACCGGACACACTCTGACCGTTGTTAAGCAAACGTCTCTTCCTCTTTGGATCAAAAGAGGAAATACGATCACAAGGTAGCGATGTTCAGGACCAGATTCACTTTTTAAAAAAATCTTTTTTCTGTGTCCTGTTCGAAAAAGAGAATACTGACGAAAGAGACAACTGCTGCAGTGAAGTGGTCGCCGGTGCAAGAAGGTAGCTGCTGGTGCTGTCTCAAAGAGTATTAGACTTTCTGAATTAAGCCTGAAAAGGACTGTTAGATTGAGAGGCTGGTAATTGTGTCTGCTGCATTGTGCCGTCTCAGGAGGTGTTTGAATAGACTTTCTGAGTAGCGCTGAAAAGGGCTTTTAAGCTGAGAGGCTAGCAATCTTCCTGCGTCGTCTGCGGCTGGAATCAGGACATCGGCTTTAGGGGAACCTTGAGCAGTCCTCGTGGGCAGCTGCTGATTAGACTTCAGTCGTAGAACGACCGGAGGGGGGGAATCTGCTTTCTCCCGCACCCGTGGCTGACATCCAGTCCAACTCATTTGACCCGGTTTGATACCGCTGCTTTTATAGCTACTCTGTGCTAGTACGCTATGTGGGCTATGTTGGACGACCTTGCTTATTATTACTATATTATAGTGGAAACTTCATTCTAATTCGACCATGTGTTTTTAAATACTACCTATGTTGTATACTCCGCGTATACAAATATAGGCAGAACATAATCAAACATAATGACGAACTTCAATGAACGAACGAACACACTTCTTTATAAAAGTATATCTCTCACACTTTATTCTCGCAAGGGTTGATGTTGATTGTGTGTGAGAGGTGAGTTGGAGACGAGGACAGACTGCTAAATATTGACCCAAAGTTCTTTTGACCATAGCAGCACTTCTTTCAGCACTTCTGGGCTGCTCAACCGTGGGTCACTGAGGGCTCAAAGCCCTCTGTCTGTCGTTGGCTCTCACGCTGGCATCTTGTCCCCCAACTGACTCCAACTCCAACTGGAACTGCAACTGACCCAAGCCGTCTGTGGCACCTGGTTATATATTTGTCTGACATCCACCTGCTTCCTGTGGGCGAACGCATCTGTCACCATCACCGAATTCAACCACGTCCACAGGTCAAAGTGATATTCCGATATCTTCGACTGGATGCACCTGTTTCACTATTCTTCCGCTTATTTACACAGGTGCATCTCTTGATTGACGGCTCGGTCGAGGGTCAATATATAACACCTATTTTGTTCATTAGTTGAGGACTGTCCTTAAAAAGACAGGATGAATTTGATATTTAAAAAAACCTTCTGTGCGGAGCGATTTAGTCCCTTAACGACTCGTTCCCAAATACGATTGGCTGCCGACATCATGAATCATCACATCTTGGAATGGGGTTTGTTTGTTTTGTTTTTGTTTGGTTTATGAGTAGTCGGTTGACTACGATATATTAAACATTAGTAAATTAGTTATGTTTTGTAACTTAATATTCTGTTAATTTATTTTGGGAAGGGGAATGGAAAGTAAATTTGGTTGCAAGGGGTTGGGTATCAAGTAAAATGTTTGAGAAGTCTTGATTATAGACCGACATATATTCGCTTATTCCACTGTTATTAATTTGAGGACTGAAGTTTTGAAGGACAAACAAGGATTTGAAAAGGGGTAAAGTCTATTTCCTAAGACCGTAACTGTTAGTTGTCTATTTTTTTTTTAAAGATATAACGTTGAGAAGAACCCAACTAAGTGTATTTTTAAACTTTCAGAAGAGTCAAGCTTAAAATAAAGAAATAAAAGCATTAAAAAAACACGAGAGTTTTCCAAAAAGTTTTCATTAACGCTCAAAATTTAAGAATTGGCTAATTTAATGCTAAAGCCATTTTTAAAAGAACAGCAGTGATATTGTTTAACCAATAGCGGGCAGGATAAGGGGAATTCTTTACCCAAGGGGTATTAGTGCGAAAGTGAATGTAATAGCCCGACTGAAGTTCGAACTCGCTTACTACGATGTCGCAGTCCAACAGGAGAGTTCCTACTTTTGCAATGTGCAACAAAATACATTTGGTCAAATTAAAACATAATCAATAAATATTTAAAATGATGACAGTATTATTATTCTTTGTTAATACTTAATGCGAAGGACAAAACTTAATTGGGAGAGTCTCCGTGGGTAGTGGCTAACGTACTTGACTGTGACATCATAGTAAACGAGTTCGAACACCCGTCGTGCTATTACATTCCCTTTCGGCCAAATACCCTTGGGAAAGATATGAATCCTTCCTCCCTTTCGGTCAAATACCCTTGGGAAAGGTATGAATCCTTCCTCTCTTTCGGTCAAATATCCTTGGGAAAGGTATGAATCCCTCCTCCCTTTTGGTCAAATACCCTTGCGAAAGGTATGGATCCCTCCTCCCTTTCGGTCAAATATTCTTGCGAAAGGTATGGATCCCTCCTTCCTTTCGGTCAAATATTCTTGCGAAAGGTATGGATCCCTCCTTCCTTTCGGTCAAATACCCTTGCGAAAGGTATGGATTCCTCCTCCCTTTCGGTCAAATATTCTTGCGAAAGGTATGGATCCCTCCTTCCTTTCGGTCAAATACCCTTGCGAAAGGTATGAATCCCTCCTCCATTTTGGTGAAATACCCTTGGGAAAGGTATGAATCCTTCCTCCCTTTCGGTCAAATACCCTTGGGAAAGGTATGAATCCCTCCTCCATTTTGGTCAAATACCCTTGCGAAAGGTATGGATCCCTCCTCCCTTTCGGTCAAATACCCTTGCGAAAAGTATGGATCCCTCCTCCATTTCGGTCAAATACCCTTGCGAAAGGTATGGATCCCTCCTCCCTTTCGGTCAAATACCCTTGCGAAAGGTATGAATCCCTCCTCCCTTTCGGTCAAATACCCCTGGGAAAGGTATAAATCCCTCCTCCATTTCGGTCAAATACCCTTTGGAAAGGTATGAATCCCTCCTCCCTTTCGGTCAAATACCCTTGGGAAAGGTATGAATCCCTCCTCCATTTTGGTCAAATACCCTTGGGAAAGGTATGGATCCCTCCTCCCTTTCGGTCAAATACCCTTGCGAAAGGTATGGATCCCTCCTCCCTTTCGGTCAAATATTCTTGCGAAAGGTATGGATCCCTCCTCCATTTCAGTCAAATACCCTTGGGAAAGGTATAAATCCCTCCTCCATTTCGGTCAAATACCCTTGCGAAAGGTATAAATCCCTCCTCCATTTCGGTCAAATACCCTTGGGAAAGGTATGAATCCCTCCTCCATTTCGGTCAAATACCCTTGCGAAAGGTATGGATCCCTCCTCCATTTCGGTCAAATACCCTTGGGAAAGGTATGAATCCCTCCTCCATTTTGGTCAAATACCCTTGCGAAAGGTATGGATCCCTCCTCCCTTTCGGTCAAATATTCTTGCGAAAGGTATGAATCCCTCCTCCCTTTCGGTCAAATACCCTTGCGAAAGGTATGAATCCCTCCTCCATTTTGGTCAAATACTCTTGGGAAAGGTAAGAATTCCTCCTCCATTTCGGTCAAATACCCTTGCGAAAGGTATGAATCCCTCCTCCATTTTGGTCAAATACCCTTTCGAAAGGTATGGATCCCTCCTCCCTTTCGGTCAAATACCCTTGCGAAAGGTATGGATCCCTCCTCCATTTCGGTCAAATACCCTTGGGAAAGGTATGAATCCCTCCTCCCTTTCGGTCAAATACCTTTGCGAAAGGTATGAATCCCTCCTCCATTTTGGTCAAATACACTTGGGAAAGGTATGAATCCCTCCTCCATTTCGGCCAAATACCCTTGGGAAAGGTATGAATCCCTCCTCCCTATCTCTCTAGCCATGGGTTAAATAGTACCATTCCTGTTCTTCTACAACGATAGCTTTGGCATTAAATAACCCCCGAAGGTTGATATATCATTAAAACAAAGAAATTGAAGCCGATAACTTTATAAGAAAAATGAATATTTCTAAAATCCTAATGATATTTTAAATAGAGATTTTATTAAAATTGAATAAAGAATTTCAAGAAAACTTTATTTGACTTCATGATTATTTCCACAAAGTTTTTTTTATAAAAAACATCGAAAATTTAATTGATTGATTGATTGATTTTCACAGTATGTCAACCTGTCTAGGACTATTTTATACCTAGAGGATTGGGAATAGTGTTTAATGTGCGTTCATATCAATATTTTTTGCGTGTATCCCCTGTGCATAGTTATATGATATCAAGTATTCCTATGTAATACAAAGAATTTGTACACATCTGTATTGTATCAAGTTTTCCTGTTTAAAAAAAAATAATTTGCACACAATTATATAGTTTTAAGCATTCCTATATTATACTAATAATCATATGGTTTCAAGTAATTATTTCTATTCAGTAATAGTCATTTGTTTGCACACAGTTATATAGTTACAAGTAACTCATAATCATAAACTTTAGTAAACAATTATAGCTTCAAGTAACTATTCTTGATACTATAGCGTTTATGGAAATTGTTAATTTCTCTAACACTATATTTTTTAGGCAACACAAATGAATGACGAAACTTTTCTTTAACAACCCAACAAAGAAAGTTTTTATTTGCAGCATGGAATATGGTTTGCTTTTGGTGCTGCAAGACTCGTGGAGTTTAGGCTTGTTAGTGTTAGAGACGAAATGGCGTAGTGGGATGTTGATATGGCAGCGTGTGTTGTCGGACGTATGAGGGATTGTGTTTAGAGTCACCGTGTAGTTTTGTATCTGGTATTTGGGGGAGAGTCTGCGTTGTCTCCATGTATGGACCAGCGGTGAAATGGGAACTAGTGTCGAGAGCGGAGTTACGCTCAGATCGACATAGCCAATTTTGGGGTGACACAAAGTTAGGCCTGTGCGAGGCATGTTGTATGTTTCTAATTTATGTTCAACTGGGATTCCTCGTAGGGAATCCATAAATTAGATGGTTCCCTCGTGAGTGTCTATGTTGTTGCTGCTGCTGTTAGAGCCGCAGTGAGATGTCCACACTGGGCGGCTTGTCTAGCTAACAAGCATCGCTAAGTAGGGACGGCCAGAGGAACGTCTGTTCTGGTCGCCGTCTCAAGCCAAAGAGAGTGGGTTTGGCCGCTCACCCGTTTTGCAAGTCGAAAATGAAGGTCCGGGCTGAATAGGATAAGTCATCTTGATTGGGTGAAATTAAGTATTGAAATAAATTTGCGCGCCAAACCAAAATATGAGATTTTCCTCTTCTCTACAATACTAATAATATGATTTCAAGTATTTCAAGCAGTTACATAGTTTCAAGTAACTAATACTAATCCTTTGTAAACAATTATATCTTCAACTATTCATAATACAAATAGCTTACAGTTATATGGTATAAAGTATTTCCATCAAATAGGAATAATTTCTAAACAAATCTAATTGACCCAAAGATGGGATCCAAACAGGTACTACAAAGTCTAGTAAGAGAAGACCAGGGGGTAGTAGTAACGAAAGGTTGATACCACACTTCCCAGAGATCTGGAAATGGAACCACACAATCAGATTCAGTTTAGAGTCATATCAAGGACACCTCTAATTTGGAAGGGATACTAAGCTTCGTTGACAGGATGGAAAAGATAACTTTAAGATTATTGCCTTTAAGTTTTGTAATGATAAGATACACCGAAAATTTAATTGAAATCGGATAATAATTGTAAAATTAATAAACGTAAAATTTTATCTTTTAGAGAATTCAGAATTTTTAGAGAATTATGAGCATCTTTAGAGAATCTTAATTAATTTTTTTAGAGAATTTCCTTAGAGAAATCACAGTTAATAAAAATAAAAACTATTGTCATTTAAAAATTGCATATATTATTTTTCTTGCGATAATTTTTAGGTATAAAAAGGATTTAATTTTGTCTTTTCTATTTCATTTATTGATTTATTTATTCGTTTATTTATTGTTTGCGTGTTGTTGTTTTTTTTTTTGTCGCAGGGTGGTTTTTTCATACACACATTTTTTATGTGTATGCAAAGGCAAGACGACCAGCCCGAACCAACATATAGCAGCTCTGTACCGATACGAGATATAGCCCTGAAGACCTGCCTTAAGCAATGGAGGATCGGGTGGGGGTGACGAGAGAGGGTCAGGGATATCCGTGCTGATGGCGTGACGTGATGATGATGATGGTTTTATCATACACACATTTTTTGTCGTTGGGTGGTTTTATTATACGCACATTTTTTGTTCCTGGGTGGTTTTACCATACACACATTTTTTGTCGTTGGGTGGTTTTATTATACGCACATTTTTTGTCGTTGGGTGGTTTTACCATACACACATTTTTTGTCGTTGAGTGGTTTTATTATACGCACATTTTTTGTCGTCGGGTGGTTTTATTATACGCACATTTATTGTCGTCGGGTGGTTTTATCATTCACACATTTTTTGTGGTTGGGTGGTTTTATTATACGCACATTTTTTGTTCTTGGGTGGTTTTACCATACACATATTTTTTGTCGTTGGGTAGTTTTATCATACATACTTTTTTTTGTCGTTGGGTGGTTTTATTATACGCACATTTTTTTGTTCTTGGGTGGTTTTACCATACACATATTTTTTGTCGTTGGGTAGTTTTATCATACATACTTTTTTTTGTCGTTGGGTAGTTTTATTATACGCACATTTTTTTGTCGTTGGGTAGTTTTATCATACGCACATTTTTTCTCGTTGGGTGGTTTTATCATACGCATATTTTTTTGTCGTCGGGTGGTTTTATTATACGCACATTTTTTGTCGTTGGGTAGCTTTATCATACACACATTTTTTGTCGTTGGGTAGTTTTATCATACGTACATTTTTTTGTCGTTGGGTAGCTTTATCATACACACATTTTTTGTCGTTGGGTGGTTTTATTATACGCACATTTTTTGTCGTTGGGTGGTTTTATTATACACACATTTTTTGTCGTTGGGTGGTTTTATTATACGCACATTTTTTGTTCCTGGGTGGTTTTACCATACACACATTTTTTATCGTTGGGTGGATTTATTATACGCACATTTTTTGTCGTTGGGTGGTTTTACCATACACACATTTTTTGTCGTTGGGTAGTTTTATTATACGCACATTTTTTGTCGTCGGGTGGTTTTATTGTACGCCTTTTTTCGTCGTTGGGTGGTTTTATCATACACACATTTTTTGTCGTTGGGTGGTTTTATCATACACACATTTTTTGTCGTTGGGTGGTTTTATTATACGCACATTTTTTGTCGTTGGGTGGTTTTATCATACACACATTTTTTGTCGTTGGGTGGTTTTATCATACGTACATTTTTTGTCGTTGGGTAGCTTTATCATACACACATTTTTTGTCGTTGGGTGGTTTTATTATACGCACATTTTTTGTCGTTGGCTGGTTTTATTATACACACATTTTTTGTCGTTGGGTGGTTTTATTATACGCACATTTTTTGTTCCTGGGTGGTTTTACCATACACACATTTTTTATCGTTGGGTGGTTTTATTATACGCACATTTTTTGTCGTTGGGTGGTTTTACCATACACACATTTTTTGTCGTTGGGTAGTTTTATTATACGCACATTTTTTGTCGTCGGGTGGTTTTATTGTACGCCTTTTTTCGTCGTTGGGTGGTTTTATCATACACACATTTTTTGTCGTTGGGTGGTTTTATCATACACACATTTTTTGTCGTTGGGTGGTTTTATTATACGCACATTTTTTGTCGTTGGGTGGTTTTATCATACACACATTTTTTGTCGTTGGGTGGTTTTATCATACGTACATTTTTTGTCGTTGGGTAGTTTTATCATACACACTTTTTTTTGTCGTTGGGTGGTTTTATCATACACACATTTTTTGTCGTTGGGTGGTTTTATCATATGTACATTTTTTTGTCGTTGGGTAGTTTTATCATACACACATTTTTTTGTCGTTGGGTGGTTTTATCATACACACATTATTTATCGTTGGGTGGTTTTATTATACGCACATTTTTTGTTCCTTGGTGGTTTTACCATACACACATTTTTTGTCATTAGGTGGTTTTATTATACACACATTTTTTGTCATTGGGCGGTTTTATCGCATTTGTGACTGAAATGGAACTGTTGTAGGAAATGGAATCGTCGACCCAAGTTCAAACCCAGAACCAGGCTGCTTTTGTTCCCCTTTGTGCTAAATGCCTGGAAGATAAGACGGACTGAGTTCTTTAACCTTGGCTATACTACCAGTCTAGGAGAAGGAAAACTAAATTCAAACCAGCTTTGCCTCACTTAAAATCTGACCTTGTATCACATCCTGCTCATGGTGGAGAGGTTGGATGAATACATATACACCTTTTGATAAGCCCTAATAAAATGCCAACAGGTTGAGTCTCTCAGACTCCGTTAAGAAAGAGAAAAGTTGATATTTGGATTGGATAAAGAAGAAAATTTTCGGAATTGTTTATATAATATGCGCCATTTTTAGAAAGTCGAAAGACGTGTAAGAAAATAGTGGACTAAGAAGGCCGAGTTAAGGGTAGGGATGGCTGTGTTGTCAGATAAGGGAACCAAAGAGAAAGGAAATAGAAACATGAAAAGATAACGAATAAGAAGAACGCTGAGAGGCAGTGTGAGGGAGAAAGGAAGAAAAGAAAGAAAAACAAGAAAGAAAAGAGGAAGAAGAACGAATGAAAGAAAAAGAAACAAAGTGAAAAGCAAAAAGATGTCAGAAAAAATATTTTGTCCAATTCTTTGAAAAGTCTTTTGTTCTTTTCTTTTCTCTTTTTGGTGAATTTTAAATTAAACACTTTTCTTTTTGCCCCCTGGTGAAGGGTGTTGTGTCGATCAAAGTCCTGATTCAAACTGATGAATAAATATGAGACTAAGTTGTCACTGCCTTAACTAAGATGGCAATAACGAAAAATGGCCATATATGGTCAAAAGCCAGTCTTCGTGATAAAACGCTCGTATCGTCTCGGCATCTGTCGAACAAAATGCGTCCCGGTCACGATCTTGCTTTGACGTTTTGCCAGGGGAGAGAGAGAGAGAGAGAGACTCATATCAGTTTCACTCGTTTGACACAGATGTAGCCGGTTTTGCATGTGCGCATTGTAAGGTGTGTCATGAAGTCGAGGCGGATGTATATTCTCAGGGAGTGTTTACGCGGTTCAATGCATGCGTTTTTGTATGTGCGTTTCCTGTTCACCTGCAAAGTCATTTTATATGTGAGCGTCTGTGTATAGGGATGTATGTATGTCCTTAATCGTGTACCACGTGTGTGTAAGAGAGTGTGTGTAGGCGTCATATTTTAATGGATAAGAAGGTAGACAACATCTTTGCGGGTGTGTCTTGATGGTTCTCTGTACTTTTCTGCCATCCAAAATTAAAATATTTTGGGTCAGTCGGTTCGCTTTTGGAAATTACCCCAAACGCAAATTTTGTGAAAAAAAAAAAAATACTTTAAGGACTTCGCTATTTTCAATACTCTCAGTACCTTGCTATTTTGTGTGCTTTAAGTACCTCGCTATTTTCAATACTTTAAGTACCTCGCAATTTTCTATACTTTAGTTACTTCACTATTTTGTATATTTTAAGTACCTCATTTTTTAATACTTTAAGTGTCTCGCTTTTTCCGATACTTTAAGTACTTTACTATAATTAGTACTTTAAATACTCCGCTATTTCCAGTACTCTAAGTACCCGACTATTCTGAATACTTTAAGTACCTCGCTATTTCCAACACTATAATTCTCTCGCTATTTTCATATTTGCTTTTAAGATAACTTCAACAATTTAACCCAGATGAACCGCATCACAAGAATTAATTGATTAAGAGGTATCAATTGATACAAGATACAACCGATGTTATTTACGAGGCTTTTTACTCTACAACCGATGTTATTTGAAGAAAGTGTTCAGATGCCCGAAGATACAACTAGAAGGTAGAACGGCTGAAATGTTATGATTATAACAATAACGAAGATGAGGACTCTAGTCCGAGATCCTCACTTTATAATACTGATAATTCCTCATTTTAAAAATTCAGGGAAGCATTCATTATTCAGGGTCTTCTTTTAAGATCTACGGAGGAATTTGTAATTTAAGTGGATGTGTTCTTTCCAATTTGAAGTGGGTGCATGTGAGTGAGTTCTCGTCCGTATTTTACGTAATTTTTACTCTAAGGTTTAGTTCCACTACAAATACAACACAAATTTTTATAATCACGTAAAAGAAATGGAATATGACACAACGAACATTAAAAAACAAACAATTTAATATTCATAAAACAGGAGTGAAAATAGATGAAAAACATAAAGTGTGAATGGCCTTTGTGGAAAATACAGTTTGGCCTGTTAAAAGAAAATAAGATTGTTCACACGTGTGTGTGTGTCTGAATGTTAACACAGTCTGTTAAATAAGTAGTTCTTTACTTATATTAAGTTCACACTGTGTTTTTTTTTTATTGTGGCGACAGCGTGTCGCATTGATGAAAGAAGGTTCGCCAGTTTTTCTTTTGAATCTTAATCGCGACCATCTGCGACTTGGTCATGACCTTTTGGCAGAGGAAGAAAGGAATTTGACTGACCGATAGTTGACTGACACTTGACTGCTGAACTACTAGATTACTGAGTTGATTAAATTCGTTGTTACTTATACTTTAGTAGTGGATCAAAAAATAGTTTTATTGCAGTCCTAAAATTTAAGCGCGTAGACATTTATTGACCAATCAGATTCGTATTTTTACTTATTTATTTTAGAGCCTAAATATTTTCTGTTAATTGATTTCCGATCCTGTTTTTCTAGAATGTTCTTATTCTATGTTTTTAGCTGATTGGTTGAAAAATATAAAAATGTAACTTAAATGCAAATGTGGTTTTGATCCAAATTTTCTAGAATATATTTTTGTTGCTAATTTTAATGCTAAAAAAATGTGTATTCAATAGATTCAATAGAACCAAACAAAATATTTCTTTTAAATAATAGAATTAAACCAGAAAAAATAAGACGTGTTTGTTTAAAGCTTTTGTAACCCTATGGTATAATCTAAATGGAAAAATATTTTAAGTTAAATAAATTAATTTTAATAACTGTTTCGTTTTGAATTGACTGCAAAACACAACATTGGAAATATTTTAGTAGAAATACGATATTTTGATAAAAATCTCAAATGTTAAAATTTGATTTTAATCTTGAATGATTGGATAAACGCAGTGACCTTCGGTAAATGTCGACATCTTATGTATCAACAGTAAGAGCTTAAAAAATATAGTTTATTGGTTGCGTTTTATGACATATCGACACTTGTAGGCTATTTACTAGAAAATACTGTATAAACACACACACACACACACACACACACACACACACATATATATATATATATATATTGAATATCTATGATTTGTAAACGAATAGCTTTTTAGCAACGTGGTAGATTGTGGTCTGCCCTGTTACATTAAGAAGAAAGGAAAATACAAGAATGGGGACGAAAATATTGATGAGTTTCAACAGCTTTAATGACAGCCAGAAAGATAGCCCTTGTACTGTGAGTCGTACAAATAGAAGAAAAACAGTTGCGAATTTAGAACAGGAATTAAGCATTTAACCTGAAGTTTCGAGGTCAGGTTGGTTTAGGAGGAATGAATAGATAACAAAAGACTAGTCGCCAAAAGGAACAATGGCCCATAGTTGAATCTGTTCTCCTCGTGTTGAATGTTGGGGCTCTGCTGATAGATTGAGTGTGGAAGAGAGTCGGTCTGTCCTGCTCGAAAAATATGAGGAAGAGGCTGAGAGAGCATTTGCGCAGCCTTTTATACTACCCGGGAAATCATCCTCATTGGACGAAAATATAAAATCGAAACCTCAACGGCCAAAGTAATTCCCACGCTAAATAATTATCTGAAATTCTTTCCAGTATAGTTTCAAGGTAACATTCTAAACAAGCCCAAACTAATTTGTTCGCACACATTCCTATAGTTTCAACTATTACTATCTAACATTGATGGTTTTAGTTGTACACAGTTAAATGGTCTCAAGTAATAATTCCCCTTAACATTTGTCATTTGTTTGCACACAGTTAAATGGTTTGTAAGCGAAGAGTTTGTTGGTAACATTTTAAACAAGCCATAGTTTATTTGCTTGCATACAGTTAAGTGGTTTCGAGTATTCCTAAATTGCATGAATAATTCTATTTAGTATTAAACATTTATTTGCAAACAGTTAAATCGTTTCCAGTATTGCTATGTAACGCCTCCCCCCCTGCGTTACCTCTCCGCAGAGATGCAGACGGTATACTCCTCAGTCCCAGCCAAAGTAAGTAAAGTTGGCGACCTTAGAGGAGGGTGACCCGAAGGCTCCCTTTTCAATAGCTACTACACCGAGGTGTAGGGGAGGGTAATACCCCATTCACAGGATTGCTCCACTACCCTTGATCCTAGCCTAATAGGACTGAGTGCTAAAAAAGACGGCATCAAGTATCATTTTTTGAGTCTTTGGTATGACTCGACCTGGGATTGAATCCCGGTCTCCTGGACTATTGACGAACCCTCTACTCATTTGGCCAATAGACCGGTAGTCCCAGCCAACTGGGTTAAAAAATTTGGTAACAAATTGATAATTTTAAATTCAAATAAAAGCTCTTTTTTATCAAACTATTCTGACATATTTAAACTCTCTCTCTCTCTCTCTCTCTCTCTCTCTCTCTCTCTCTCTCTCTCTCTCTTTATATAACTGGAAGAAACACTCGACAGATCGTCATTTCGCGATTATAAATTTATTTCAGCTAGTTACTCCATTAGAGAAACCAACCTCTTCAGATAGCCATCATATAATGGAGATAAAAATTTTTAAATATGATCTTTCAATGGGTTCTTACTCGTTTAAAAAATGAATAAATATATAAATAAAGAGGTGGGGCGGGGACAAAAAGATATGGGCTAGAAGTTGGTGTTAAAACCAGATGTAATGTCTGGTGTCATGTATCCTTATGTATCTAGAAAAACTAAAATCTTTTCAATAATTTAACCTATTTTATTTTAAGAAAAAAATCTGTTTATTTATTAATGAAAACGTGGGGATAAATACTATTACTAATATCAAATTTATCTTTAGTTAAAATCTTTAGGTTTTTATTTAGAATTGAAATTCAGTCTTTATTCAATGTCTGAATATATTTATATATTTTTTATTCTGAATACAGCCATTCTATTTACTATTAAAATCACTTATACCATTATAATGATTAGTCGTTTGTGGGGGTTAGAAAAAAGTAAAAAAAAAGTAGAATAAATTAAAAAAATGTAACAGTTTCCAGAACCCTCTAACAGGAAACGAAATCCGCGTATACCTGAAAAACAGATTTAATGGTAGCAAAGAGAAATTCGTCCTCTCTTCAGCCTTTTTTCTCAGCTGCTGGCAGCGAACGCATATGCTGATTGGGTCCCGTGGCCTGATACTTAGACATGTCTGCTACTAATAAGTTACTGCTGCCGAACATATCTTACTGAAAACACCAACAGCAGCCTTCACTGAGCATACCAATTCGACAAAATTCAAACGTTTACCACCGAAAACATTCCTTACTAAAGACACCTACTGGACATAACCATAAACTTCAAACTTTTACCACCGAAAATGATAAATATAATTTTAACATTTTGTCTTGGAGACGCGAAACCTTCTTACACCCCGTACCTATATAATTATGACCTTAATAATAAAAAGTTAACTATTATTATAATAATTATAGTTTTATTCTGTGGTCAGCCGGGACAGCAAAATCGACAATTTTGCAAATTCTCTTTTTTTTGTTGATCCTATTTACCAACCCCTCCGCTCGGGCAGGATATGACACAAGGTCAATTTTTAAGCGGAGTTTAATAGGTTTGAATTCAGAGTTTTCCTTCTCCTAGACTAGTTGCCTAACCAAGGCTGAAGAACCTAGTCTGTCCTACTATTTACCCATAGCTGGAGGGAGAATAATTGGATTCATACCTTTCCCAAGGGTATTCGTGCTATGTGAAATGCAATGAGTTTCGTCCAGGATTTGAACTCGTGTCGCTGAGTTCATTTCCTACGACGATAACCATTACACCACGGACACCTCTTTTTTGTTGTTGATTATTATAAGGCCTTCTGGCCGAGATGAGGTGATCCGTCTGTATGTCAAAGTCCTATTGGAGTTTATGTGTGTCATCTTCTAGGACAGATGCTGGGTTGTGCATATACCATTTGTTGGTATGGTCAAATTTAAATTTCTTGCACATCTCCCAGTGGATGACCTCACCCACCCAGTCGTATCTAGTCTTATACTCCTTCTGTGCTAATTTGCTGCATTCATTTATTATGTGATTGGTGGTTTCATCTCTGTCACCGCATAGCATACATTTGCTATTTTGTAGCGTCTGATCTATTCTCGTTTTGATATGATTGGTTCTTACAGCGTTGTTCTATGCTGCTATTAGGAGAGATTCTGTTTCTCTCATAAAGTTTCCTTTTTTTTAGCCAGGTCCAGGTTTTCTCGTATGAAATGTTGATTATTAGTTGTTTAAAACGCACACAGAGTTGTTTTTCTTCCCATTTTTGTTTCCTAGTTGTCATTCTGTTGTCCATCGTGTTGTCAGTATCGTTTCTGATAGCTGTAATCAGTCCTCCTTCGTTTTTTTTTATATATAGTCTTCGAGTCGTTTTATCGATGCGTAAACGTTGTCTTCAATGCTAGCTAGTCCTCTTCCTCCCTTTTTCTTGATACATATAGTCTGTCAACGTCGTCTTTGGAATGTAATGCCTTATCCTATTTACCAACCCCTCCGCTCGGGCAAGATATGACATAAGGTCAATTGTTTAAGCGGAGTTTAACAGGTTTGAATTCAGAGTTGCCTTGACTAGTTGCCTTACCAAGGCTGAAGAACCTAGTCTGCCCTACTATTTACCCATAGCTGGAGGGAGAATAACTGGATTCATACCTTTCCCAAGGGTATTAGTGCTATGTGAAATGCAATCAATCTCGTCTATGATTTGAACTCGTGTCACCGTGTCCATTTCCTACGACGATAACCATTACACCACGGAAACGTAATGCCTTATGCATGGTCATTAGTTTTCTTGTTCTTTGGTCCATTTGTTTAAGTTAATCTCTGATCCACTTCAGAAAGGGTCCCGAATATCTAACGAGGAGTACAGCCCAGGTATTTATTCCATTAATAAGGGTTTCGGCTAGAGAGTTTTATCTCAAGTAGTTTTCTAGTTCTCCTGAGATATTCTTTTTGAATTTTGTCTTTCTTTTCCACTTGTTTGATGGTGTTAGCTTCCAAGATGCCCATGTATTTATATGTTTCCTTTTCTCCGGGCGTTCCAATCTTGTCTTGATTTGGTGGTTCCATTCCGTCAGTTAGATGTTGTTTACCACTTTTCTTTACAAGCATGGCGCATTTTTCAATGCCAAATTCCATTCCTATGTCCTGACTGTATATTCTAACTGCGTATATTAGAGTTTCCAATTCTTTTTAATTTTTTGCAAATAGTTTGATGTCATCCATGTAGATTAAGTGATTGATCTTTTCCTGCGATCAACTAAGTTTGTATCCGGCTGTGCATGTGTATGTGTTTAAGTAGCATCATGGCAATTATGAATAGTAACGGTGATATAGCATCTTGAAAAATACCTCTTTGGATCTTTGCTTCAGCTAAGCTTCTTCCTCCTGCTATCGATTTCACTCTTCAGGTTTTCATGGTTTTCTCGATAAAGATTATGACTTCATCAGATATTTTGTACATTTTGAGGCAGTTTATTATCCATCTTTGCGGAACCATATCATATGTCTTTTGTTGTCAATCTAGGCGATAGTTTGATTTTTCTGTCTGGTCTTGGTCCCATTTAGGATGCGTTGGTCTATGTAAAGTAATTTAGGATGTGTTGGTCTTATTATTATTATTGTGCTCTTTTGCGCAGGATGTATTGTGTAAAGAATTATAATGAAGAGAGAGGACTGATAACAATGGCGGTTGCCGACTTTATTATATTAGCAGAAGTAGCTCTATAAACTATTCTCTTGTTAGTGATAACAAACAACAATAATTACAATATAAGGTCGCTAACTCTACTATTATTTGCAACAATATCAATAGTAATACTGATACCATAAATTTTTTTCCTACTATTGTCATCACTACCATTTTTTTCTATTATTAACCTTTATCATATGATAAAGGTTAATAAGAGAAAACAATAATAGGAGAAAATTATGATATCAGTATTACTATTGGTATTGTGGGTGATGTTGATAACGGTAACAAAAACAACATCAATAATAATAATAATAATACAAACGGATCACCTAATCTCGGTACAGAAACTAAAGGATTATTAAAGGGACTGGAGGACTTGGAAGTTGGAGGACGAATGGAGACTATCCAAACAATAGAATTATTGAGAACGGCCAGAATACTGAGAAGGGTACTGGAGACTTGAGGAGACTAGTTGTCACTCAAACTCCAGTGAAAAACCATCAGCTAAAACTGATGTGAAAAACTCTCACGGAGTAAATGATAATAAATTAGCAATAATTGTAATTATAGTAAACTTTTTTCATTATTAGTGATATAATTATTAATGAGTAATCATTATAATGATATAAGTGATTTTAACGGTAATTATAATAGCAGTATTCACAATAAAAACATATATGAATATATTAAGACATTAAATAAAGACTAAATTTCAATCTTAAATAGGAATTAGATAAAACTTTAACTAAAGATAAATTTGATATTAGTAATAGTATTTATCCCAACGTTTTCATTAATAAATAAACAGATTTTTTTCTTAAAATAGAATAGTTTAACTTATTGAAAAGAGTTTAGTTCCTGAAGGTTCTGTGAGTCTTGTTAGAATTTTTTCTAGATACATAAGGATACATGACACCAGACAATGACATTACATACGGAGTTAACACGAACTTCCAGCCTATATCTTTTTGTACCCCCCCCCCCCACTCTTTACATATTTATTCATTTTTTAAACGAGTAAGAATACATTGAAAGAATATTTAAAAAAAAAAATTCATCTTCATTATCAGCCTGGCTTCGAAATCACAACACCTGTGTTTGTATCAGCGACCATCGAGGTGAACGAGAAATTTGCCATAATTTCACTTATCGAGTTGGCCATTGATTAATAATCTCTCTTTCTCTTTCCTATCCTCTATCCCTGTCTTTATCTCTCTCTTTCTCATACCCTTTGTCACTATCTCTTTCTTTCTGCCTCTCTATCTCTTTGTTTTAATTTCTCTCTCTCTCTCTCGTCTCTCTCTCTCTCTCTCTCTCTATATATATATATATATATATATATATATATATATATCTGTGTGTGTGTGTGTGTGTGTGTGTGTGTGTGTGTGTGTGTGTGTGAGAGAGAGAGAGAGAGAGAGAGAGAGTTCATTAAATCAGCAAATACTCTGTGTATGGACAAACGAACGTTGTCACCCTTAAGCATCCAATGTCACCATCTTGGAAACAAAATGGCGACAGGAAATAGTTGTATTATTTTCTTTTTTTTTCTCCTTTTTCTCTGTTCTGTCAACCCCTTTTAAACTCCTTCCTCTGACTGTATTTGTGTGTGTGTGTGTGTGTGTGTGTGTGTGTGTGTGTGTGTGTGTGTGCGTCATCCACTAACATGTTAATTATTCACGTAGGCGGCACAATTCAGCCACTTCTGGACACACAAACATACACGGGGATCGCGTATACAACAAGAAGTAGATTATTACTCAACTCAGACTCGTCTGATACGAGGCCACTTTTGTGCAGAACTCTGTGTAGACTGAACCCGCTACACAAACAAAAATATTTGAAACTAGCATGTTAATTACTCCTATATAAAAAGTGCCCTTTATATAAATGAGTGTTTTTGTATATGATGTGCTTGTACGTGTGAGTGCATTTGTGTAAATATGTGTTCACGTGTGTTTGTGTGCGCGCAAAACAGCGTATTCATAAATGTACCTTCACGCTCATCCTATTTTAACTGTAAACCTGTACACTTTTGAGTGCTGAAGAGCTGAATGCGTTTATGCTTGTGGAAATTTTAACGGTTTCTGGCACGGAAATCAGCATCGGTTCAAAGGAAATTCGATTTCCGACCGAACTGATTCAGACAATGAATACTAAGAAAATTATTTTAACTATTTATTGTCAAAATCAAAAATCACGGAGTCTGGGTAAGAAATTACGTTAAAAAAATGTTGATTAAGGATCTTTTTCTTAGACGGTACCAGCTCATTGAATTAAATGAAGGGAAAGTCTGGATATTACTTGATGTCTGCCGCCTAGCCTTAGTGCAAAGCTATTTTAGTGAGTGTGTGTGTGTGTGTGTGTGTGTGTGTGTGTGTGTGTGTGTGTGTGTGTGTGTGTGTGTGTGTGTAAAAAACATTTACAATGGATGACCTTAAAGTTTTAAAATGAAAATGCAAAAAAAAAACCAAAAACAAAACAAAAAACAAAGAAACAAAAAACGAAAAAAACTACAAATAAATTATCGTGTTCATTTTTTTTAATTTAGAAAATTTGATTTTCTTATAATATGCTATGTCAGATGTGGGTGTATTGTAGCAACGCTTCTTCAGAAATATGAGGATTATTTTAAAACTACACATTAAATTGCCCAATGCCTCATAGCCTTTACGTACACATACAACACACACGTACACACACACACACATAACACGCCCACACACCTACGCTTACATGACACATACTCATATGCACACACACACACACATACACATACACACCCCTCCATACGAACGCACACACGAACACATACAAACATAAATGGAACTTATTAGATTCTATCAAAACTAATTTTTGTTTTTTAATCAACAAAAAGTTCGTGTGGAACTTCTCGAGATCCCCTGCACGTATTTAAGTAAGGTTACCAGAAAATTTCTTGGACTTATTTCGCCACTGTTGAATTTCAATTTTTATAAATTCATTTTTATTTTTCACAAAATGATACTTTCAGAATTTTGAAGTTGAATATTAAATGAAAGTCACATGTTTACTTTGAGTGGGTAAAAAGATATTATTAGCAGCAAATTATGAACTACTACGTAATTGTACATAACGTACCATCTAAATAAACATCGATAGTTGTCATTAGGTCAATTATTAGTTAATATTTCATTTCGCTAAATAAGAGAGATTGTTTTAACATTTGTACAATTCTGTAATGAAATGTTACCGGGAGTCGCATTATTACTACTGGAAAACACTGAATGAGCTTTTGTCATTTGTGATGTTGCTAAATGATCGGTGAAAGGGTATAATGTTTCTTGAGCATTTCGCACGCTGTAGATTTTGAGTTTATATGTTGCGACTTTTAAGATAAATTGTAAATTATTTTGATCTTCTTTTATTGCAACAGCCAAGAATGAATTGCCTTTATTTGAATAGTAAAAATGACTTGAATTGTATTGGTTGTAACTAATAGTGACCCAAAGACAGGAATATATATATATATATATATATATATATATATATATATATATATATATATATCTGTGTGTGTGTGTGTGTGCTTGAGTGTTTGTATGTGTGTGTATTATGCGTACCTGAGAGCATGAGCATTTTTCTTCAATCAAGGAAGTGAGTGGGAATTAAATAAGAAATTAAAAGAATAAACAACAAAAACAATAACATGAAAAAATAAAATTAACGCGAAATATAATAAATGAATATAAAAATAACAATTTCCCCGGGGGCCTCTGACAAGAAGCACAGGCTGTGTATGCCTAAAAAGATGGGCTTCCTGGTGCAAAAAAAAATTCTTTCTCAGTTCCCTTGACATACTTCAACTGAGCGGACGTACCTTTTTTTCAGCTGCCAGTTGGACCAAACGTGTATACAAAGGTCATAGGCCTTAGCTGCGTGTTGTGTCTCCTGCTCTTAGCTGAATATACAGACCGAACACTGATACATATGGCAGACCCTCAAATTCACAATTTGCCAAAAATGATTCCTGAGACTCCTCTAACGCCTTGACTGGGAAGCACGGTTATTTCTACTTGTCCAGGAAAACATTCTTCACAAAATGAAAATTGAGTATAAAGGTATCGCTGTCTTTTTCTTTTCTGTCCCTGATTCTTTTGCAGCATCAACAACAACAAAAAGATAACTGGTGAATGGGGGATAAGGATAAAAAGTCAGTTACCAACGTCATAATTTCCTTGCAGCACACAACCAAAAAAACCTTTTTCAACTCCCATATAAGCTTATATACTGGCCTGCAGACCAGGATAAAACCTTTAAAAAATGTTATCTCGTCTCTTCATGTCAGCTTCATTATTTAAAGTTTCTTGTATGGGAAATAACAGTCAGATGAAAGACAAGAGTAGAATGGACGAAGAAAAGAATTCTTTTTAAAAATTATGGGACAAGTAAAAATATTAAAATCATTGAAAAATATTTAATAATTCTTTTCTTTGTCCATTTTACTCTCGTGTTTCATTTGATAATTGCATTTTTGATGTATAAAACTTATGAATGAGGCCCATATGAGGAAGTGAAATACCACTTTCTTTATATATATATATATATATATATATATATATATATATATATATATATATATATATATAAGTTGGTGACCTTAATCGAGGGTGATCTGAAGGCTCCCTTTTCAATAGCTACAACACCGAGGTGTAGGAGAGGTCACAACTCCATTCCCTGGATTGCTCCACTTTACCCTTGATCCTTACCTTATAATGCTGAGTGTTAAGCTAAGCGGCATCAAGTACCATTTTTTGAATCTTTGATATGACCTGATCAGGGATTGAAACCCGGTCTCCAAGGCCATTGGCGAACACTCTACTCATTTGGCTAAAATGTAACTCGACAAAAAAGGCATATGATAGGAAGATTTTTTATTGGAACGAGATACTTAAAACACTCTAAGGGAACAACTCAATATTTCATCCAATTTTCAAATGAATGATAATTTTTTGGTCTGTATTAAAGTTGAGAAGGGAATTATTAAAACTCTTAAAACCAATTGTCTCTTTAGTTTGATCATTTAGACCAGGTGCAATGGGCAACCATTTTCGAGAAGCAAACCACATGAGACATAGCTCATCATCAGTAACGTTACACTACTAAAAAAATTCAAGAAAATTTTATGTTGAAGGTAGGTCAACCATTTTTACTATAGAAGACTACGTAAGAAATCTCCCTTACTACAGAAGATTACGCCTTAGAAAAAGAGAAAAAATATGTTTAATTCTTCCTCAGAAAAAAGATATTTTCGATAAGAAAAAAAAAAGTTGAAGTCTTTGTGGGGACCATTTAGAAAGCACTGCGGGCCGTATGTGACCCACAGGCCACAATTTGCCCTGGACTAATTTAGACCTTGTCAGCTTGTCTTGGTGTTATATCAATTTTTTTGCTTTTGCTTTTAATACTCTTTTCTGTTTGTGGTTGATATTTGTAAGTTGGCCTTGTTTAGAGTGAAAAAAAATAAATAAAAGAAAAAGAAAATGGACAGAATTATTAGTTGTTTACGTTTCATAATGGACTGCCAATAAGTACGAATCTGTTAAAAGTTAAGAAAATAAACTTTGTTTCATTTTATTTATGTCCTGAATTTTTGCTATATTTTTACGAGAAAAGAAGGAAAAATAATTATCTCGAAATGCTTTCCGACCAACTGAAGTGAAGAATGTGGAATTTGACATCCGCTCAGTGTTTGTAAAGAAAAACGGATGTCTGAATCTCTCAGGTCGTCTCAAATTTCAGATTGGGGAACGTCGCTGATTTTAGACGCGACGTTTTTCGTTAAAGCAGCGACTTTAGGTGTGTATGTGTGTCTGTGTATGGATGGTCGTCCAGACTTACGGTCAAGTCACGCTGAAAGTAGTGGTTCAGCTCACTGAAGTTAAGCGTCAATGAATCTGTTTCGTCATGAGATAGGTGACCACTTAAGAACAGCAGCTTGGCGGGCACCTCGCGGGTTAAAATTGTAAAGCGAGGTAGGCTTGAAGACCATTGTTAGTGAGTTCATTTCTCATTGGTTGCTATATATTTCTGGCTTGTGCTAAGCTTAGAAAAGAAAAGAAAAAGGGTGTAATTAAATTACAGAAAAAAGTTTTATTATTTTGATTGCTGATTTATGGTTGAAATTCTGAGTTTTTAAATGAATATCAGATTTATCTCGCAGTTAGTCTGAATTTATGTATCATCATCATCATCATCATGTCGCGCCATCAGCACGTATATCCCTGACCCTCTACCGCCACCATTGTTTATCGTCCATCGCTTCCGGTAGGTCTTCAAGATTACACCCTGTAACAACACAGAGCTGTTGTATGTAGGTTCTAGCTGGTCGTCCTGCTTTTCTCGTCCATGTGAGGAGGTTCATAAGAATACGTCACTTATGTGTTCGTCCCTACTTCTCCAGCAGTGTCCTGCATGTCTGGTTCATCTAACTTCGATAGTTTTCGTGGTAAGTGGCCGTACATGTGCTGCTTTGTGCGGTGTTGCTTCCAGTACTTGTTCAATATTGCTCGCAGCATTCTCGTGAATTTATGTATAATTTGACAAAAAATTAAAGTCAGCCCAGTCAGTGGGAGTGAGAGTATGCTGATTGTATCCCCTGCAAAGAGATAAGCCCTCACTAAAGAGGTGTCCTGGGAATGACACTAAATTGCATCTGGTGGTGAGGCTCCATTTCTGCAATTTTGGGGAGTGCAACTTTCTCTTTGGTCCACTTTTACTCGGCCAATAAACCAAATATTAAAGAATGGTTAACTGAAATTAGCCAATTAAATAGGAAAATTGTTGACTCGTGCTACAGGGTACTCGATTCAGAAGAAAGTGGCCTAAACCAAGATGAAATAGAAGAAGGCATTTATTCTGTGACGATCATCTCTAAAATGCATGATATGTTGCCCGCTTTAGAGAAAGTTAATATTTACAGTAATCCTTCGGATGATACAAGAGAAAAAAATTCTACGACAGTAGAAAGTTTAGAAAGGTATATACAATGCACGAAATTTAACGGGAAAAATATGAATAAAAAGATATCTGAATCCCCTCATTCCTTGAAAATTTTCCGACTTTTGGAAAAGAGAAGTAAGTCCATAGCAGACGAAACAGCCCTGTTTCTACTTTAGAAAACTTTGCAACGAACGCACGCAAAAATTCTTCCAACTGCAAACTGTGTAATGATGATGGTCATAAAATTAGTTATTGTCGCGATTATTCAAATATCGAGTTCAGAAAAGCTAGGTGCAGAGAATTGTATCTTTGCATTCTATGTTCTAATGCACCACATATAAGTGAAAGCTGTTCGGAAAATTTTAGTGAGTTACCCTTTCAATGTGACCAATGAAAAACTAAGAAAAATGTCACTCCCTCATGCGAACACAAAACAAAGAAAGATAACTTCGCTACCTTTTCGACGGGATACACTAATTTGGAATTACGAGAGCAACCATATATTTTGCCTTTAGTCAGTGTTAAGATAATCAAGAGAAAAGTAATCCCTTAGTTCAACTGTTTATTTGACACTGGAAGTCAAAGATCTTATTTCTCTAAACGAGTCATTAATAAATTAGATTGTGGCGAATCGGATCTTGCTCCAGTAGAATTCGAAATAAAAACGTTTCAAGGTTCTGAAGTTGAAAAATTAAATCAAGTTACTTTGGAAATCGAAGTAAATAGAGAAAAAAAATTGCCTTTACTTGTCTTAGTTGATGATTACTTCGAATTTGAATTTAAGTTCGACGATTACAAAAATGTTTTACGCAACCTGAGAAACCTAAACTACAATTTAACCTTCATTAACAGTAATGAGATAGTATTTCACGTTCACGGTCTTATAGGAGTAGACATTATTTAATTTACGAAAAATGTAAAAATTATAAACGACTTAGATGTTTCCCAATGGTATTGCTCCCTTTAGAAAGAGCCTACACTTTCTTCATAAAAATCAAATTAAAACTGTGGGAAAAAAATGTAGAACCCCTTGAAAACAATATACACTATGACATCTAATTACTCCCATTGTCCTATCTCTCGCGTTAATTTCGTTTTGAACCCCACAACGAGTTATTCAGATCCTCTAGATGAGTTGTTTGATAAAAGTTTGGTCGAGAAAAATTTAGAAAAAAATGTTTGATGATAATGTGGGATCTTCCGTTAATTTAGATAAACCGGTCAGTGACTATGACAAAGTTAAAATAAAAGAATTTGAAAATTCCACCCACGACATGAATAATGCGTACTATGAGGATCTATCGTGGCTCTTAATTTTTTCCAGAGTGGAGAAGGGAGAAGCAAGCCAAGACAATAAGGTACTATTCGTCAGAGCTACGAATCCGCAGTGCGAACTCAGATGCCAGACTGTTAAAGCAGATAAAATAGACAGCAGAAAGGTTTCGTCACTCGCTTCTTCAACAGCCAAAAAGTATATTAATTGGCAAGAAGCTTACCGAGAAATTTAACTAAAAGTCAAGCTAAAGTCAACTTTACTGAAATTCAACTAAATCAAACGAAAGCTGAAAATTCAATCCAAGAATTCTGCTACAAGACAACTCTACAGAAGATTTAAACAAATTAAATGAAAGCTGAATTTTTTCAACGAAATCACAAAAACTAGTTAAATTCAAAGAACTTTGTTTTTCGGACTTTCTCTTTCTTTCTTTCTTTATTTCTTCTTTCTCTCTCTCTCTCTTTCTCTTGCTCTCTCTCTCTCTCTCTCTGATAGGTCCTACAAATTACACCAAAATTTGCTAAGTTTTATCTTTTCCATCTTTTCTTTCTTGTTTATTTTGTATAAAATTCGTTTCAAAAGTTTTTTGCCTGTATCATCTTTTTGTATCAGTATCCGAACTAGAAAACTGCGGAACTCACTGTTTAAATTTACTCACTATAGTATCTTAAAAACATTATTTTCTTATATTGCAAACTGGGCATTTTACTGTTAGTTGCTTTATATTACAATTTGAAACTTAAATTCTTTTTAGTAGTACTCCACAAAAAAATTGACCTTGTGTCATACTCCATTTGTGGCGGAAGGGTTGGGTTGGGTAAATACATACTAATATTGCTAAAAAAATTTTATTTAACATTTTTATAACATAACTCTAAGAACAGGTTTAGTAAGGTATTTATGATATCTATTTGCTCTCCACGATGCTAAAATGTGACACAAGGTCAGTTTAGTGTAAGAGTATTCTGCAGGAATCACCCATGTTATTGTTTGGTTTGGTTTGTTGGGTTTTATGGCATATCAACCTTTGTAGGTTATTTACCGCCAAATCCATTTTTATGTAAGTAATCAGTTCTATTTAAAACAATTCAGTTTAGCATGAGTACACAGTTTAATTGTCAAAAACATTTCTATTTCAAACTATTCAAGTAGTTATATATAATAATTCAGTTTAGTGTAAGTGCACTTTCAATGTCAAAAACAGTTCAATTTCAAATAATTCAGTTTGGCATAAGCACGCAGTTTAAATGTAAGTACGGTTTGATTGTGAAAAACATTTCTATTTCGAGCTATTCAACCTGTTATTGTGAGGCGTGGGTTAAAAATTATTTAATTCTATTTTAGCATTAACATTTTATCACAGTACCCGGAAAACTCTTCTGTAACAATACTAAGTTACATTTTCTTATAGTAATTCATTAAATTCACACTACCCACGTAACAAGACAATCGATAATGAGTTCATTTTTCACTAGGTGCTCAATACTTGTAATCTTGTGTCACAGTAAAGCTGAATAAGTAACTATTTATGTTATAGATACCTCCCGATTTTCTTCATAAAATCAATTAATTTCAAATTTGACAAATTCCATGAAAAGAGGAAGTTCTTTGAATGGAGAGCAAGCAAAATTATTCGAGAAAGAAAAAAAAAAATTATTTTTAAAAATTTTTACGAGCGGGACGGCAGATTGTCACTTGTGCCAAATTTTAAACTTGAAAATGCATGCATCAGCTTTTAAACGGACGCGAATGAGATATATAGACAAAATTAATACTTATTTGCCTACATTAAACTGTAAAGAAAAATTCCTTTCAAGCATAAAAATTCAGAAGCATTCCTGTGAGGAAAAAGAAAGGCAGAGAGAGAGGGAGAATGGGAGAAACAAAGCGAGAGACAGACAGAGAGAGAGAGAGAGAGAGCGCAAGAGGCAATGACAGAGAGAGAGAGAGAGAGAGAGAGAGAGAGACAAAGAGAGAGAGACAAAGCGAGAAACAGAAACAAAGAGAGAGTGAGACAGACAGACAGACAGACAGACAGACAGACAGATAGAGAGAGAGAGAAAGAAAGATATATATAGAGAGAGACGCTACCCATATTGTGAATATGATTAGTCCATTTCAAGGCCAAATAGTAAGATTATTTCACTTTAAGGGTGTTAAGAGTCGGCTATGTTGCTGACCGGAGTCAAATATGTAGGTCCGTAGTTATATTCTTTTAGTTAGTAACAACTGGGTATTTGCACGGGTGTGCCTATTTAGGTAGTTGGATACATTGTGGCTTGACTCGGCAATAGTGACGAAAGAAATTGGTAATACAACAATAATATAGAAACTTCACAGCATAAACGGAGGTGCCTCTTAGCGCAGGAGATAGAACTGGCAACCTGTGTTCAAATCCTCCAAGAGGCTGTTAGCAATTTACTTTGTGCTGAAGCCCTTGAAAAAGACACGACTCCATCTGCTCACCTTTTGGATTTTTTAGCCTTGGTTAGGTAACCAGTCAAGGAGAAGGAAAATTCTGAATTTAAACCAGCTGTACTCCGCATAATAATTGCAACTGTATCACATCCTGTCCGTGGCACAGTGGGTGGAGGTTAATATTTCACAACACAAAATTTAGATATTTTGGTTTATTTATTTATTTTATGGCATATTTTATGCTGAAATTTAATTCATTTGTAAATGTGATTATAATCATAACTTAATATTTTTTTACGCAGTCATATGGTTTTAAATATTCCTATTGAATACTTATAATTTTCAAATAAATGGGTCCCGAATAAGTACTACCACTCCGAGTCAGAGTGGACTTGGGAGAAATGGCAATGAAAGGGTACTTCACAAAGCTCCAGAATTGGATCTTCACCATCGGATGCAATTTAGTGTCATACCTAGGACATATCAAATGTTAGCATAACAGCAAATTAACACACACATATAACAAACAAGGAACAATTATTACAATTCAACATTTGGATAGATTCAAAATAACATCATCAAACAGATTCTCTTGACTCTCTTACCATCCGTCCGTATCGGTAATATCCCTTGGCAAGTCCTCTAGACAGCATCTTGTGTTTGCACAGGATGTACGTTTTTACTTCTCGGACAGCCCTGGTGTGTCCATGGGTTAGAGTCCATTGCAGAATGTTGCTTATGAGTTCGTCCTTACTTCACCGGTAGTGTCCATCATCTTTTGCTCGTCTTACTTGAATGGTTTGTGAGATGGGAAGTAGATGGCCGTACAGCTACCTTTTTGTTGGGTACTACTTCGAAGATGTGGTCAAAACAGCATGCAGCATTCTTATGAAGTTCTCATTAAGCTTTTTTTCAAGCGTTTCTTAAAAGTTCATTAGGCGCAGCCATTAAATAGCATAGTACTCGCACTGTAAAACTGGACAACTAATTTCAACAGAAATTATTACCGAAGTAGACAATCGCTTTTTACAAATACACACGTAAAATAAGCACCATTAAAAGAACATTTTTTATGAGTGGAGGAACGGAGAAACCTTTCAAAAATAGAAGCTACACAGAATAGTCATTTGAATGCCGCACGTTCAAATGAACGAAAAGCGGACCGATATTTCCTCACTGGTTGCATGAACCAGGCTGGACCAATTTGAATAGATTTAAAATAAACATCTGAGCCAGATTGAATGGATTCGTGGGCACATTTGAGTCAGGTTGAATAGATTTGTGTGTACATTTGAGCCAGATTGAATAGATTCCTGTACACATTCAAGCCACATTGAATAGATCCCTGTACATATTTGAGCCAGATTGAATGGATTCGTGGGCACATTTGAGTCAGATTGAATACACTTGTGTGTACATTTGATGATGGTTTGTTGGTTTTATGGCATATCAACCTTTGTAGGTTATTTAACGCCAAATCCATTTTTATGTAAATAATCTGTTCTATTGAAAACAATTCAGTTTAGCATAAGTACACAGTTTAATTGTCAAAAACATTTCCATTTCAAACTATTCAAGCAGTTATATGTAATAATTCAGTTAAGTGTAAATATAGTTTTAATGTCAAAACCAGTTCTATTTGAAATAATTCTGTTTAGCATAAGCGCGCAGTTTAAGTGTAAGTACGGTTTAATTGTCAAAAACGTTTCTATTTCAAGCTATTCAGTTTACTCAATTCATTTTAGCATAAGTATGCTGTTAGTTCTATTTAACCCATAGATAGGGCCCTATCAGGTGCTACCACTCCGGGCCAGAGTGGACCTGGGAGCGATGGCAATGAAGGGGTACTCCGCATTCCCCAAAGCTCCAGCACTGCTGGAACCTCACCATCAGATTGTTTAGTGTCATATCCAGGACACTCGTTTGGGGGGGTCTTACCCCTCTGCAGAGAAGCAGTCAGTGTATTCTACAGCCCCAGCTTACTGGGTAAGTGTACATTTGAGCCAGATTGAATAGTTTCCTGTACACATTCAAGCCACATTGATGTGTATCAAAATCGGATTCATTTGAATGATTTTAACATTTTCTTTGTCTCTCCTCAAGCATCAGGTTTTGGTTTATTTAACAACCTATCAACGCGTTTATGGGTCATTTAATACCGAAATTTGAATAATTTCTAAAAACTTCATTAATCTGTTATGGTCAAGAGGAGGTTCAAATGATAACACGACTCAGAAATGAGTGATAAGAAATATATTGAAAGAAAATAGTATATACATAAACAATAGCTGGGAGAAACCCATCCTCAGCTTAACACAATCATAAATATTACCGTTCTTAGTGACGGCTCGCTGAGACTGCACAGACGAGAGCTTAGCCGGTATATGTCAAAAGAGGGCGAGTCCATCTGTAAGGGAGACACCTCAACATAATCATAACTATATTTTCCACGTTCTTTGCATTAAAAAATCCTTTGTTTGTACAGCTATATCATATGAAGAATTCCAACATAGTTTTATCTGGGTATTTAATTCACAATTTTATGGTTTCAAGTAACTATTTCTATTTAATAATCATCATTTGTTTGCGAGCAATTATATGGTTTCTAGTAATTAACAATAATCCTTTGCAAACAATTATAACATCAAGTAAGTAAGTTGTTGGCGACCATAGTCGAGGGTGGCCCGAAGGTTCCCTTTTCGATAGCTACTACACCAAGGTGTAGGGGAGGGCGCTACTCCTTTCTCTGGATTGCTCCACTTTACCCTTGATCCGTACCTTATAATGTTGAGTGTTAAGTAAGAAAGGATCAATTAACATTTTTGAGTCTTCGGTATGACTCAACCTGGGATTGAACCCAAGTCCCTAAGTAACTATTCTTAACACAATGAATTTGCAGTTACATGGTTTCAAGTATTCCTACAAAATACAAATAGTTTTCAAACAGATCTATTTGACCTATATATTGGACTAGAGTAAGTGTTATCATTCTGGCTCGGAGTGGACCTGGAAATAATGGTAATGAAGAAGTGACTCCCTACAACTCGGATTTCCGGAACTGGAGGTTCACCACCGGAAACATGTTAATGTAATATCTAGAACATTGCTTTGATAGGGGGTGGTCTTACCTTCCTGCATAGGATGCAGTCGGCATATTCTATACCTTGCCGACCGGGTGTGCAAGCATCAAGATGGCAACCAACAACATAAAGGTGGATCATCATTCCCTTTCATGACAGCATCAACATATATATTCAGAAGGTGAACATAAAAGGGATTTGGTTACCGAGACTCTTGTAACAAACAAAAAATCAGATCAGTGAGAAAAACCAAAACACAATAAAAATAAGGATGGTTGTAGACAATAACCCACCCATGAAAATATCCGTTCATTATTGTAATGTATGAAACGAATCATATATATATATATATATATATATATATATATATATATATATATATATATATATATATTAATGAGTTGGTCCACGAAGAGATTTGTATTTTTTTAGGAATTATTTATTTATTTCGTTCTTACATACGTGTATGTTTCCACCTTGCTGCTTTCGTCAGAGAACATACGAGGAGCAAACGATAATTTTCCAGACTTTTTTCGTATGGGTACTTTTATTGATAGTACACACATGAAACTCTAGTCCCCTTCCAAGTAATCTCCTCCAGCTGCAATGCACTTGTTATACCGTTCCAACAACTTCTGGAAGGCCCCATCGAAGTCCTCTTGTGTCAGCGTGTCAATGGCCTTCGTCACAGCCTCTTTTATCTCCTCAATTCTCTCATAACGACAGCCTCTTAGCTTAGGGAATAACCAAAAGTCACAGGGAGCAAGGTCTGGACTATATGGAGGCTGAGGAACTGTGTTGATGCCCATCTTGGTCAAATAGTCTGTGACAAGGATGGAGTTGTGGACTGGTGTATTGTCCTGGTGGAAATGCCACTGAGCCGATTTGAAAAGTGCTTCCGACGGAATCTCTTGCTGAACTCCCTTAAAACCTCAACATAGTAACCCTAACTCTAACCCTTTGGTCAATCAACTCTGGTGTATTGACTTCCTTACTCCTCCCACACCTCTCATCATCTCTCACAGACTCCCTGCCTTCCTTGAATCTCTTATGCCACTCAAAAACTGATGCTCGATTCATGCAAGATGCCCGAAAAGCAGTCTGAAGCATTCCATACGTTTCTGTGGCATTTTTTCCAAGTTTAAAACAGAATTTCATTGCATATCGTTCTTCTAAAGTGTCAGATTGCATTTTTGAAATTCACCAGCTGTGACAATCAGGTTTTTGTAGGGTGTATTCCAATTGCTGCTGTAGCTGTTGATTTGAACCTGAAATCATAAAAATTGGTCAGTAATCTGATGTATAGCAATAACATAGTGAATTTTCAAGACTCTACGACAATTTTAAATGCCCATACGAAAAAAGTCTGGAAACTTATCGTATGCACCTCGTATATGTTAAGAGGTACTCAGTGAGACTTGAACTCACTCGTGTTTGCAATTTGAATGGTTTTTAGTTTGTTATGGGTTTGTTGCTCCTCTCTTTTTCTTGGAGTGTGTTTACCTTAGTCTGCTTTACCCTTCATTGTTCTTTGATATTTAATAAATAAAGACTTAAACTCCAACTCAAAAAAACCTAGTCTACATAATCAAATGTAGCAAATAAAAAGAAATATTCATAGGGTCAACACAGGTCCTTAATACAAGAATATGTATTCACAAGAGCAATGTTTTAATAACAGAAAATAAAGAATTAAATGTATACGAATGTTATCAAGGTGAATTTAAAATAATGCCTATATACCAAACTTACGACGACATGCTGTTTCAAATGAAGGAAGAAATATATAAATTTAAGCTATAGTTGAATAAAAAATGAATCATACACACACCATGGATGCAAACATACATAGATATGTATATATATGCACATACAAAAATCATTAGTAAAAAATAATTACTTGTAAATTTTAAACCACACTACCACACACGGACACATAAAGACACACACACACACACACACACACACACACACACACACACACACACACACACACACACACACACACACAAAATATCTGTTAGTGAAATCCGAAACTACTCCAACACATATATACACACACACACAAGGACAAAAACATATCAAATATTTAAAAAAAAATACCAGTCTCTTCGAGGACTTACTCATTTTAAAATATTTCTTTCTCTCTTTGGACCAACAACAAAAAATTATATATATATATATATATATATATATATATATATATATATATATATATATATAATATTTGCATTTATCATCCAGATAAAACTACTTTTCAATCACTTGTTTCATTTTTTTACTGAACAGTTAAGTTCCAGAATAACGTCTTTAACTACCAACAATTCAACTATCGCTCATATTTCTTTAGTTTCTCCACTACTAGAAAAAGGTGTTTTGCAATTTTTGTGGATAAAAATGAAGCAGATGACGTGTTACAAGGGTGTTAGAGTGTGAATCAAATTAGCGTGACGAGATACTGAAATAAAATGTAGCTTAATATTGTGGCAGAGGAGACTTCCGGATAACTGTGATAAAATGTTAATGCTAAAATGAATTATAAATAAAACATGCCAATAGAAAACAAATATTAGGAATTTGAATTGAACAGATGTTGTCTTTTTAAGTTGTGATATATTTTTGATAATGATAAATAATTTACAAATGTTTTCGTGCGTGTATTAATTTTGTATATGTATAATGTACATAGATGTTTTTTAGTTATTATTTTTTTTAATTGCTTACTTGTGTGTCACTTCAAAATTCCTTTGAGTATTAAACTTTGTTATCTTTCGTGAAATTCGAAACTGATGTTTAGGTTCAACTGTTCGAGTTGCAGTAAAACCTTTCTGGTATGTTCTCTTTGAATACAATAAAATTTATGAAACTAAGGCTAAAACAAAGCCACCACATATTTCTTTGTCAAAACTGTGTAAAGAAGAAAAAAGAAGTAAGTCCTTTTAAATCCAACTAAAGTTCAACAGCCAATCGTGTTGTTGCAGCTTTTGGGGGGTCATAGGATCAAAAAAACTTCTCGAAAAAAAGGATAAAAAGACTCTTGTTTTGCTTTTCAAAGATACAGAATTATTTTTCGACCAATCAAAGGTTCGGAAAATACTTTTCAGAGATGGCTTAACAGAGTCTATTTTGCTCATCAAATTCTCATAAATAAACAGGCAAAACGGTCACAGGTAAGTAGCTTTTTAGACACTTGCTAATGTGCGGCGTAGGTCTATTACTCGAAGTAGAGCCAAATCGGCAACCTGTGAGGTTAGTCCTCAAGTGGTGGTTCTTTGGATACACATGTTTGTTGGTCTTTGGCCGTGCAACGTATTCTTCACCACTAGCAAGCAGAGCTAATCGACGGAGAAAAGTACAGAAGTTCACATTTACCTACATAGGTACTTTTCTTCATCAGTCGCAACAAAAAGTACAAGTCTAAGAAGACAAAGAACTCTTCTTCTTCAAGACTCCATAAGAAATGTATTTACTCAAAATACCGCTACAATTTTACCCCTTTCTTCAACATTTACTCTGAACAACACTGAAAGCATTTAAGCCCCCAAAGAAACCTATTCACCACATTTTCCTCAACAGTAAGTCTACAAAGAATTCCTTCTCTACTATGCATAAATT
Source organism: Sepioteuthis lessoniana (assembly GCA_963585895.1). NCBI lineage: Eukaryota > Metazoa > Mollusca > Cephalopoda > Myopsida > Loliginidae > Sepioteuthis > Sepioteuthis lessoniana. The sequence goes on along the minus strand of OY757936.1, from coordinate 35,464,515 downwards.
TTAAGAAGGCGCTCAAAGGAAATAGCTAAGCAAGCCTATTTCTGTTTCTTATTCTTCCCTTATTTCTAAGGATACTTTTCCTATTTTTATACACTTCATATATTGTATTGTGACTCATTTCGTATTCTGTAATTGTAAATAAATGAATTCAAGGTCCAGTTTGCATTCCGATGTTAAGTTTGATTTCTTTGTGTGTCTAAAGACATTCTTATTCCGTTTGTATAATTCTCCTCCTATTTTCGATTCTTCGTTTAAGTTATGTGAGTGGGGTAATTTTTGAATTAAAATATAAACTCTTTTAATACCGGACTTCTACTATATAGGGGATAGCTGGTCCCGGGCCCACTAGATTTTGGTGTCAAAATAGGGAATAGTTATACTCAGAAATGTTGATAGACTTGAGTCTGTTTTTTTAGGAAAGAGTAGTTTTATTCCCAGAAGTGATGAAACACCCGTTCTTAGAGACCGTTACATATTCTTATCTGGATGGTGAATGTAAGTATTACATTTCTATATTATTCTTTTGTGCATTAAAATAAAATGGATGTAAATTTTCACAGTTGGGCTATTCTGTACAAGTACCAACATCAGATTTACGTTGATAGGTTGGTGTATGTGAAATCATAAGACAATATACGTTTAGCTTTTGGCAGAATGCTATCTTTCACGCTTCATTTCATCTCCTTTTAGTCTGGAGCCTTACTAAGTAAGATAATCTTGGTTTCAATATACTAGTTCGTGACACTCAAAGAGAGAAAGGGGGAGGAAAAAATAATTCAGAGAGGGAGAGAGAGAGAGAGAGAGATTCTTAAACTCAATTTTTCTTTATGTAATTGTGGACAAGTTTGGTTGTTGCTATAATGTTTCCGTGTTAACTGTTCAATAACAACAGACGTTATTTAGTTTCTTCAATATATATCCAACGAAAAATCAAATTGGAAGTTTTGGTAAGACGATCTTCATCATCATCATCATCAAGTCGCGCTGACAGCATAGATTCTCCTGATTCTCTCTCTCTCTCTCTCTCTCTCTCTCTCTCTCTCTCTCCATTCGTTCTTATCATCCATCGCTCCCAGCAGGTCTTTCTAGCTACATCCTCTGTCTACACAGAGCTGATGTAAATAAGTTCTTGCTGGTCGCCTAACACTGGTACGTACATGTTTAGAGGCCCATAGAAGAACTTCACTGATGAATTCGTCCTTACTTTTTCCAGCATGTCTTACTTTGATGGGTTTTGAAATTGGAAGTAAGTGACCATGCAGATGCTGTTTCGTGGGGTGTTTGTTGTTTAAGAATGCAATCAACATCTTGAGGAGGAGTATACTCAATTCAAATCAAAGAAAAAAAATACTAAAACTACCATAAACTAGATTCAGGATATACCAAATAAAAGTTTTCATTCAGTTTTATATAAATCTTGTCCCCCATTGCTGAAGAGCAACTCAATAAAGCCCTGCCCTGCTGACGAGAATTAGAATATGCTGACTAGATCACTTGCAAGACCTTCCTCAAAAAGGGTTGTCATTGTAATGACATTATACTGCATCTAATGGTGAAGCTCTAGTATGGAGTACCTCTTCATTGTTATTACTCCCTGGTCCACTCGGACCCGGAGTAGTAGTACCTGCGAGAGACCTATCAATGAGTCAAATAGATCCGTTGGAAAATATTCATATTCAGTAGAAATACTTGATAACATATAACTGTAAATTATTTGCATTAGGAATACTTGATACGATAAATCTGTACATTATTTGTATTAAGAATAGTTATTTAAGACTATGATTGTTTACTAAGTATTATTATTACTTACTTGGAAACATATAACTGTGTGCAAACAAATGACTATTATTAAATAGAAATACTTAATTGAAACCATTTGACTATTAGTATTGTGATAGGAATTCATCAAAACATAGAACTGTGTGCAAATTATTTGTATTAGATAGGAATACTTGATATCATATAACTGTAAATTATTTATATCAAGAATAGTTACGTGAAGCTATAATTGTTTACCCATATTTACCAACTCCACTGCTCGGGCAGGATATGACACAAGGTCAATTTTTAAGCGGAGTTTAACAGGTTTGAATTCAGAGTTTTCCTTCTCCTAGACTAGTTGCCTCACCAAGGCTGAAGAATCTAGTCCGCCCTACTATTTACCCATAGCTGGAGGGAGAATTACTGGATTCATACCTTTCCCAAGTGTGAAATGCAATCAGTCTCGTCTAGGATTTGAACTCGTGTAACCGTGTCTAATTACTTCGACGATAACCATTACACCACGCGCACTTTGTAGGAGAATGGACCTGTGTTTGGTATTTATATTCCCCTACTATTTTAATGTTGAAGTTTTATATAAGTTTGGTGTTTTAGAAAAAAGGTTGAATAAGGCATATTATAAGCACATGGATAAAGATAGTGAATGAATAAAGCATATGAGTGAAGGATATGAAACAAATGAGTAAAAGATATGAAACAAATAATGGTTGTAAAATGGCGCGGACAAAATGAACATTTAAAACAAGGCGACGAACAAAAACAAATTTATATATTAAAATAATAAAATTTACATTGATACATAAAAATATTACTAACTCTACTAACAAAATAATAGTGTGTGTATATGTGTGAGTTAGTGTGTGTGTGTTACACAACTAAGCTACAAAAAGAATTGCAAGTTTAAAATGTCCTTTTTCTATGGTTAGAAACAGGCAGTTTCTCAGAGACGGGAAGGCGTCTCATAGTCCTTGTATATGAATGTCTGCGAGGCCCATTCATGGTGTTGCTGCTGCGGAGAAATTTGGTCAAAGAGAAAAAGGGTGCTTGAAGACGACGTATTTATAGAAAATACCGTCTTGTTGGTGGCTCGAAGACGCAGGACTTGAATTTACGCGCGGACCTAGTATTAAACATGTCACGTGGTCCTTCTGGCCAATGGTTTCCCGTGACTGAATATTGAGCGTCTGCCATCTTTGTGGGAACAAGTGACATACCGCCCAAAATAATTTATAGGAGTGTAATGTTCTATAACTTCTATAATTGTTTACTAAAGATTATTATAAGCTCTGTGCAGACACTGGATGTTGTCAAGAGCAGCGCTGTTCGAAGTGATGGTACGTGTACTACCATCAGCTGCTGTTAAGAGGCGAGTTTCCAGTTTCACATGATCAGAATATACAAAACATGTAATGGAAGTAAATAATAGAAATGAATCTGACAGTATGAAGAAAATAGAAAAACAAAGTAATCCCAAAGTAATGAATTTATAATAATGGAAAGTCCATTATAATAAATTCATCACTCTTGGATTACTTTGTTTTTCTATTTTCTTCATAACATGTAATGTAAAATGGAAAACGAATAGAACCTTTCTGTACAGTTTAATAGTATTATTTTTACATGTTGTGATCCAATACAGCATATAGAAATATTTGGAACTTGATCATAAATCAGATAGTAATATAGCATAAATATAGTACCGGTCTGTTTCACATTGGGAAATTATCCTACAGATACGCTACATAAGATAGTTTAAGAAGTACTGGTTTAGGGGACTTGCAAAAAACGATGCCCGATATGGACGGGTAGTGAGGGAGAATTAAAGGAATCCATCCCGTCGACACGCCTTACTTATTATTATAATGCGAATTTTTCATACCAGTGCTAGCTGATAGTTTTTCACTGGAGTGAGTGGCAGCAAGTCTCCTTAAGTCTCCAGGACTCTTCTTAGTATTTTGGCTGATCTTAATAATGCTGTAGTTTGGGTATCCGTTCGTCCTCTGATTTCTAAATCTTCTAGTCCCTTTAACATGACTTTGAGTATTGTTCCGAGTGCGCCATTTACAAATGGTATAACCGTCACCTTCATGTTCCATAGCTTTTTTAGTTCACTGGTAAGATCTAGGTACTTATCTTTTTTTTTCGCTTTCTCTTTTTCTTTCTTGATTATCGCTAGGTCTGGTCTTCTGGCTGGGATTAGGTGATCTGTTTGTATCTCCCTGCGTCTCATTTTCCAAGACGGATTGTGAATTGTATATATACCATTTGTACATTTAGTAAAAATAAAATTTCTTGCATAATTCCCAGTGGATCACCTTCCCCACTCAGTTGTGTCTAGTCTGGTAGTCTTTATGCACCAGTTTGTTGCATTCGCTTATTATGTAATTAATCATTTCGTCTCGATCACCACATAACCTTCACTTAGTTTTTTGTTGCGTCTTATATATTTTTGCTTTAACATAGTTTAATAGCGTTGTTTTGTGCTGCTATCAGAAGTTTTTCTCAGAAGTTTTCCCTTTCTTAGCAATGTCCAAGTCTTCCCGTATGAGATTTCGCCAGTTTATCGTTTAAAATGTCTATACAATTGTTTTTCTTCACCTTTATGTTTCCTAATTATAGCTGTTCTGCAGATCGTTTTTATAATTTTTTCCTGAAACATGTGAGTGTGTGGAAACAAGCGATTATTATTAAATAGAGATAATTACTTGAAACCATATAATTATCAGTATTAGACAGAAATACTTGAAACCCTACAAACTGTGCAAATTATTTGTATTTGATAGGAATTTTTGAATCATCTCATGCTACAGCCCCACCAATGTTAGTGAAGAAAATGAACTAGTCACCTTCTACGATGAGTTATCCTCATTAGTGCGTAGCATCCCGAAACACAACATGTTAGTCATTGGCGGAGACATGAATGCACAAATCGGGAAAAACGGAAACAACAAATACAGCCTCCACAACACGTCAAATAGGAATGGGCAACATCTAACAGATTTCATGATAGAAAATAGATTAGCATGCCTCAATACAAACTACCAAAAAAGAGAGGGCAAACTATGGACATACACGTACGCAAACAATACTAAAGCACAGATAGACTACGTCCTTATAAACAAGAAATGGAAGAATAGTGCATTGAATTGCGAGGCATACTCCTCTTTTGAGGGTGTGTCCACCGATCACCGAATAGTCACGGCGAAAATACGGTTAAGCCTACGAAAAAACGACAAACGAACAGCGACCACCAAACACTATGACTGGGCCCTATTAAACAACAAAGATATAAGAGATAAATACGTATTAGAATTAAGAAACAGATTCGAAACTCTACAAGAAAAGACGGAAAAAAGTACACCAAACGACGAATACGAAAATTTCGTCAATGCACACCTCGAGGCAGCAGCAAAATACATTCCAACAAAAATTAAAACTAAATATAGAGTCCCATGGGAAACTTTAGCGGTGAGAGAAAAACGTGCACTAGTGAAAACAGCCTCCAAAAACTATCGAAAAAACCCAACAAACACAAATGCCTTAAAACTAAAAACGGCACAATATCAATTAGCAGGCATATATATGAAGGAACAGACAGAATACATTCAAAATCAGATAGATAAGATTAGAGACTCGGTGGAAGATAGACAATCTAGAATAGCCTGGCAAACAATAAACGAAGTGAGCAGAAGAAAGAACACAGCCAAAGCAAAACTTAAAGCAGCAAACCAACAAGAAAGAATAAAACTGTGGAAACAGCACTTCGAAAACTTACTTGGAAACCCACCAAAAATAACGCATGAACCAATCACCAGAATAATTAGCAAACAATTAGACATTAAACTTGGACCGTTCACACAAGAAGAACTCGACTCGGTTCTCAGAAAAATTAAAAATAGGAAAGCTGCAGGGCTGGACGAAATTCCCCCGGAAGTATGGAAGACCAGACAATTCGACGACATACTGCTCCGACACTGCAACGCAGTATACAATCAAAATCCGATAGATAGATGGATGAAGGGATGCATACTCCCCTTCCCTAAAAAGGGGGACCTCGGATTAGCCAAAAACTACCGAGGCATAACACTTACATCCATAGCTGCCAAAATCTACAATGCCCTACTACGAAACCGAATAGAACCCAAAATCGACAACATACTTAGAAAAAACCAAAATGGCTTCCGAAGAAATAGATCCACGACCTCACAAATATTAACCATCCGCAGAATCCTTGAAGGTGTACGGGCAAAGAACCTACAAGCGACATTAATATTTGTCGACTTTACCAAGGCTTTCGACTCCATTCACAGAGGAAAGATGGAACAAATCCTACTAGCGTACGGCATACCTAAAGAAACCGTAGCGGCAATAACGATTCTCTATAGAAACACTAAAGTAAAAGTACGATCACCCGATGGAGACACAGAATACTTTGACATTGTAGCAGGAGTACTACAAGGGGACACGCTGGCCCCGTACATCTTTATCATTTGTCTAGACTACGTACTTAGAACATCGATTGACAAAATCAAAGAGAATGGCTTCGAACTGACGAAGAAAAGAAGCAGAAGATACCCCGCAACAACAATTACCGACGCCGACTACGCCGATGACATAGCGATACTGGCAAATACACCTGACCAAGCCGAAACACTTCTGCATAGTTTGGAACGAGCAGCAGCAAGCATAGGCCTCCATGTTAATGCACACAAAACGGAATATATGTGCTATAACCAAACGGGGGACATCTCCACTCTAGAAGGAACCCCACTTAAACTAGTAGACAAATTCACGTACCTAGGAAGCAGCGTCGAATCAACCGAAAAGGACATCGAAACGAGGTTAACGAAAGCATGGACAGCTATCAATAGGCTATCGATTATATGGAAATCAGACCTAACCGATAAAATGAAACGCAGTTTCTTCCAGGCAGCGGTCACATCGATACTGCTATATGGATGCACTACATGGACGCTAACAAAACGGCTGGAGAAGAAACTAGATGGCAATTACACAAGAATGCTGCGTGCAATCCTGAACAAGTCCTGGCAGCAACACCCCACAAGACACCAACTGTACGGCCACCTACCCCCTATCACGAAAACTATTCAAGTTAGACGAACCCGACATGCAGGACACTGCTGGAGAAGCAGAGATGAACTCATAAGATATGTACTCTTATGGATCCCCACACATGGCCGCGCAAAAGCAGGACGACCAGCTCGAACGTACATTCAGCAGCTATCTGAGGATACAGGTTGTTGTCCTGAAGACCTACCTAGGGCGATGAACGATAGGGAGGAGTGGCGAGAGAGGGTCAGGGATATCCGTGCTGCCAGCACGATATGATGATGATGATGATGATAACTGTGCAGAAACCTGTTTGGAAACAATTACACAAAAAATGTAAATATGAACATAAAATGTACGCGATTCTCTAACCTCAAGGAATAAAATAACCCTAGATAGGTTAACATGCCGTTAAAATCAATTAATCAAAATCACAGAGAGAGAGAGAGAGAGAGACTAACGACCATATTGGCACATACGACTGCCGTTACGTGGTGAATTTCCAGTTTAACATAATCAAATATATAAAACCTAATGTAAAAATGAAGATGCATTCGATCTTTTTGTATTGTTTAATATCATTGAGAGCGTTTACTCGTTTGCTATTTATAAATTTACCTTTTCCCTACCCTAAAGTACCCGCCCCAATTTTGTTTTCAAAAGATTTAAATTCGCCAATATTAACGGACTTAAAACTTTGCCTTATATTTTTCATATTCTTTTGGTTCTTCTTCAATTTAACATCTGCTTTTATCTTACCGTTTTCTGCGTCATCAGTACCCCGACCTTCCTCATTGGCTTTCTTCTTCCTCTCACCCCTCACTAATCTCTTTTGCACCTCTGCAGAAAAAGTGCAGCTATTTAGGGAAAAATCCCTCTCTCACAGACAAATCGCCAAAACATTGCTGAGTTCATAAAAGGTTTCCACCCACACAGGACTCGATTACCAAAAAAAAGAAACAAAAAAAACAACAACAACAACAAAAAAACAACAAAAAAAAGAAAAGAAAAATATCAACTTAATAAACGGCCAGTGGCCGACTCATCGTTTCCATGGCAACTACTGATAGCAATCTAAGTCTGTTCCCACCCTATACCGCGTATCCGACAGTCTCGTTATCGACTGTACCAAAACAGCAAAATCACATTAGAACTACTGAATAACAATGAAAACTATATGTATGTATGTATGTATGTATGTAGACTTTTTTCCGATCATTGTTAATGTAAATCCGATTCCGTTTTTATACTCCGTGCTTACTTTGTACCACCCTCTCATCCCACTTGTAAGATCCTTCAGAATATACTATACCTGATGATCGTGTAAACGTGAAACTTTAAGTTATAAAACGTGTTTTTAATTTCTGTGTTACCTTATATGTGTGTGTGTGTGCGCGTGTGATTTCCATTGTTAGCTATATATATATATATATATATATATATATATATATATATATGTATGTATGTGTTGTAATGGAATATCCCGCAGCCCCTTTCAGTTATGTGGAGTGACTATATATACAGTGAGCACAGTATTATACCTGTCCTTGATTCGACGATTAGTAGCGTGCCTTGTCTGTCTTATTGTGTCTCTCTTTCAATAAAACCCTTTCTTTATTCTACGAACGAGTTAACCGTTCTTTTCCACTCAAGTACCACCTTGTCTGATTGTATCCCTTTTAAAGACAACAGTATGTATATGAAAAAACAATATATTCAAAGGATGTATTTATTTATCTATGGATAATATACCAATATTAAACGCATCTGTTTTTTTAAAACCATTTTCGGAGCTATGTTATTATACGATGTTGGCTCATCCTAAATGAAAAAATGACACGAAAAATGAGAAAATTCTTCGTATTCTCTTATCGTTTGTAGCGTTCTATATCAAGATTAGTGTTCGGATATTTTTACTTGTGTTTTTTATTTTTATCTATTTGTTTGTCTATTCATTTTTTCCTCAAAAAACGTTAACGTATTTGTAGTTAACAGTTTTTCTAATTTAAAACCTTTTATAAGAATTAAGAATTTTGTTTTTCAAAACTAACGTTTATGTGTGATGTTAATTTTTTTTATTTTGATTAAAAAAACCTTATCATTTTTGTTTTATTTTTTTAATAGATAAAATAATGCGTTTGTTTTTGTTTTTTTCCATGAAAATATAATTTAGAAAAAATTTTAATTAGAAATCCTAATGAAACAATTAAAATCAAATGTGATTCATAAATAATTTTTTGAAATAAAAACAAGGGAAGATTTAGAGTGTTCGCCAATGGGCTGGGAGACTGGAGTTTAATCCCAGGTCGAGTCATACCAAAGACTCAAAAATGATACTTGATGCCTCCTTGCCTAACTCCCAGCATTATAAGGTACCGATCAAAGGTAAGTGGAGCAATCCAAGGAAAGGAGTAGTGTCCTTCCCTACACCTCGGTATAGTAGCTATTGAAAAGGGAGCCTTTGAGTCACCCTCGTTTATGGTCAGCCAACTTACTTTTATATATACAGTGTATGTAGGGTACTAATGTTAATGAACGAAAAGACAATATTAACAATAGTGCTACAAAAATAAAGAAATTTATTTTTTTGTTGGGAGCTGAGATGTAGAAGGGTATACACCGATTCGTGTATCAAGTCACGACCATAATGGCCAGTTCTGAAAGCAGCGTGGATAGATCTTTATCCAAATTGAAATTGTAACATGACACCGTTGTTTGAAGATCAAATGAACACGGTGCCACTGAGAAACAGTACGTGTCACTCCGGATTGGCGTGAGTTACTGATCTGTGGTGTCTGGAAAATTGTGTTTTTATAGCATCAAGGTGGATCCTGCGCACACGCGTTGACTTTCGAAAATTCTTTGGGCGCGTATTTTAGAGACCTCCTATTGGTCCGAAAACCATTTTCAGTTGTTTATTTTTTAAACATCTGCGTGGGGGTTAGTTGGAGATCTTAGCACCAATTTTGATCCGTTTTTTCCAGAAAATTCTTTTGACAAGGAAATATATATATATATATATATATATATATATATACTACCCCAAGTAGAAATTATAAAATGAGCTCCCTTAGAGAATGGTTACCAAGCTGTTTATATTTAGTAGTAAATAAACTAATCACAGATAAAACACTACATGTTTCTCCTTTAGTAACTGAACATTCTGGCTTCCATAAATATTCCTTAAACTAGATTAATTTATTTAGATTAATGTTATAATTCCTTAACAGTCGGCTGGGGCTGTAGAATACACCGAAACAAATGACTGTTTATTTGGATTGTTAGTGATACATAGCAGTACTTGGGACCATTCAACTGTGTGTAAACGAATGAGTGATGTATACCTTTTCCAGTTCAAAATGGGAGTAGTTCAGTTCAAAATGGGGATAGTTCAGTTCAAAATGGGAATAGTTCAGTTCAAAATGGGAGTAGTTCAGTTCAAAATGGAAATAGTTCAGTTCAAAATGGGAGTAGTTCAGTTCAAAATGGGAATAGTTCAGTTCAAAATGGAAAAATTATTATAAGTAATAATATAAAAAAATATTTCATAAATTATTTTAGCAATAAAATTGTTAACATTTTATAATATAAAAAAAATTCTTCAAGTCATTTACTAGAATACAACATCTTCTAATGCTACAGCTGCAGGAATTTTAGATTGAATTCCAGCTATGAAACGAATGCACACTTCTGGTGTAACCCTTCCCAATTCTTCCTCAATTAATGAAGTCAAAGCTCTTGTCCTTTGTTCAGTAATTGACAAGCCATCTCTTCTCTCCATTGCAAGAATACTCACAATTTTAGCAGCCAATTCCTGCTTGACGTAAGCTTTGATTAAAGACCATACTTGTTCAATCGGATTAAACATTGGACTGTATGGTCCCAACCTAAGCATTTCACATCCTAGAAATTTTTCTTCACTAAAAACTTCTTCAATGTTTGAGTGACATGGGGCATTGTCAACAACCGTCACAACTGGACCCCCATATTGTCTCTTTGCAGCTTTTTTATATTTATACTTATAATAATTTTTCCATTTTGAACTGAACTATTCCCATTTTGAACTGAACTACTCCCATTTTGAACTGGAAAAGGTATAGAATAGAATTATTTGTGTTAAATAGCAATACTTGAAACTCTTTAACTGTGTGTCTAAATTGAATTATTGATATTACATAGCAATACTTAGAACGATTTGACAGTGTGCAAATGAATAAATGGTGTGGAATTGAATGATTAGTGCTAAATAGCAATACTTGTTACCACTTCGCTGTGCGCTAACAAATGATTGGTATTGAATAGAATTATTAGTGTTCGATTGCAATAATTGAAACCATTTAACTGTGAAGAAACAATAGCAATAACAATGTGCAAACAAGTTAGTTCAATATAATTTTAAAATGAAATTACCAACAAACTATTTACTTACAAAGCATATATGTATATCCATTTAAATGTGTGCAAACAAATGACAGGTGTTGGATTGTTACAGTTACATAGCAATTGTTGAAAATATTTAACTTTGTGCAAGCAAATGATTAATAATAAATAGAATTATTCGTATTGGATGGAAATACTTTAAATAATTTAACTGTGTGCAAAAATGTTATCACCAAAATGTAAGCAGGACTTGGCATTAAATAACCAACAGTGGTTGATATACCATAAAACCCAACCCAATCAAACCTAACCTTTCCATGCTCTGCAGAGGAAAATATAATGGAATAACCCAATATTGAAGAAAAAATTATTGAGGTCTGTATACTGAATTGGATATCAAGGGATCTGCTTGTATCTGTTTTAGGAATGTAAATTAGAAGATCATTTCATATTTTTTAAAATTATATAAAAGGAAAAAGAAAAAGCAGCTGATTAACATTAAGACTAGTATAAATCCCTCTCCACTTCATCTCACATTTTACCCGCTGTGCCTTTCTTCCTCTAGATGTAATGACTTTTTTGAGGAGTCCTTGAGTCTGAGGCCCCTGATGTAGATTATATTAAGGTATCTTTATTAAAAAACAATTCTGTTTCGTTCTTTACTTTTGTGTATATAGGTAAAATTAAATATGGATACAAAGTATACTTCCACGGGCAGAATGTGACATAAGGTCACTGCTGGTTTGAATTTAAAGTTTTCATTCTCTTAGAGTGGTTGCCTATCTAAGCCAATAGAACCTAATAGAACTATTTATCCATAGCTGGAAGGAGATCAGTTGGATTCTGGCCTTTCCCAAGGCCATTGACATGAAGTGAAACGCAAAAAGTCTCGTCCAAAGTTTGAAGTCGAGTCACCGGTCCTATTACTTAAGACAATAACCGTTACGCAAAGCGTGCCTTCCAATCTATTTTCCGGATTGTATAACATTGATTATTTTCAGCTAATGTCTGGATTTGATCACTCTCGACCCCAACTGGTCTGTGCTACCGCAGAACACCGTTTAGTAAGAAAATTCCAGCATGAATCTTTGTAAACCAATTTAGACACGTTCTATCATTCACAGCACCTTATCCATAAGCTGCGAACAACCTTTTTACGCTTCTTAATATCTCCAAGTGTTATCTATTTTTTCCATCTTCCATGCTGAATACCAATAAATAAACTTGCACCACAAAAATAAATAAATAAATTAAAAAAAAAACAAAAAAAAAACACAAACTTCATGCCAATTTAACAGTAAATCAAAGCCATATTTTAAATTGAAATGAGTTAAAACTGAACGCATCTAATGCCATTTAACAAAAAAAAAACATTGTGAGTTATTAATTTTCTGAACATCGATAATAGAATTTCCTAGAATTGGAACTTTTTTTGTTAAGCTTTTAAATTTCTTTTTTATATTGCACTCCACCCAGAGGTTTACGATAAAAGAAAGGCCTTCGAGGCAGAGAAAGTGCTAATAGATAGCATTCTCTACAAAAGAGCGAATAGACTTAAAGATTATTGTATATGACAAGGTGACATGACATGTAAAAGGTGTTCCCATAGAGAAAGAATTCGAATAGGCTTGCCCACTAATCGTCTGACTGGTTCGTGTTGGTGTTACGTACAAGGAAATTAAATCACATTCTAATATGTCAACTCAGGCCACAAGCAAAAAAAAACTGGTTTTTCATCGACCAGAAGTTAAAGAACGAAAGAAAACGACAAAAAGAAAAAGAAAAAAGAAATCAATCGATCAATTTAATAATTGCTCGATCAATCGATCTATTTCACTCTCTTTATGCCTTCTTACCTCTCTCACTCAGTTCATATCTATCTATCTAGCTATCTATCTATCTGGTGCAATAGGTCAGTTGTCGTCTAAATTACGCAAAAAATGAAAATAGCACTGACATCCAACTTTATCAGATATATTTATCGAAATCACATGAAAACATCTTGAAATACTATACTACTCTTCTTCTAGGAGAATAGATTTGGCATTAAATAACCTAAAAAGGTTGATATGCCATTAAATAAAGAAACCAAACCTTGAAATACTATAAATCAAATCTATTCAAAGAAATCACCATTGGCTTCAACCATAGCCTCCATATAACTTCGGAATCTCCTGTAAACCTTTCCAACAGTCTCCTTGTTTAAATTGGTAAATGCTGCTGTTATACTTACCTTCTGTTCATCTTTGGTATTGCATGGAGTTTTGTTCGTCTCTCATTCAACCATGCCTTGCATATAATAATCAGGGGGAAAGCAATCTGGGGAGTTAGGCGGTTAGACGTTAGTGGTGATATGATCAAAGAAAATTTCTCACAGCTTAGGCTGCTTGTGTGGCATGGTGCAGACACCTTTTGTCAGACATGATCTTCCAGTAGCCACCTTCTCAATCCAGGTCAACACTCCCTTCTCCTGGTACTGGCTTCTGAGTTGACCGTGAGGCCATGTGGAAAGATGAATGGTAGGATAACGTTACCACCCTAAACTCTATGATGGGAACTAGGTGTTTGGTCTTTATCACATCTTGTGGGGATAGAACAAGTCAACAGTTTTTCACCATCAGATCTTGGCAGAAATTTTTCGCATCTGAGAAAAACCAAAGCATATTCAATTGGAGGGGATATTTGAGTTTGTTCAAAAGCTTTGAAGCACAGACCTTCTTTTGTTCTTCACGGCCAGTGATAAAGTTTGGTCCTCCCTCATCTTTTATGAGAAATAACGAATGACTGCATGCACTACCTGTCGAATAAGAAACACAAACACTCGCATGTCCTAGGCTATGGACCTAATTAACTTGCAAGGATCGTTGGTAATCATGGTTTGGACTTCACCAACAATTTCAGGGTTTTTTTCTCATTAGAACAATCAGAGTGAGGCTTAAGAGATGTCGTACCATCGTAATCCACATTGGACTCATCCAACTCTTTTCGAATCCACTGCACTATCCTTAAATTGACTCTGACATCTTCATTTTAGATCTTCTAGGGATCAATGCTAAACTGTACAGCATGTCGTTTCTAAATTTCTGGTGCTGCTTTCCTCACAGACCGTGCCCAAGTTTGCTGCACAGTAGACAAAATTGGAAACAAAATGCACGTCCGAAATTGATAATCTAAAATGGTGACAATTTACCCAAAACATTATCTATCTATCTATCTATCTATCTATCTAAATCTGTTCTTTAAAGTAAACTATAAAAGAAAAAAAAATACTTTATCTTGGGATCGGTATTTTCTTTCCAATTTGAATTTAGGGACAATTAGCCTTAAATTTCTAATTTTAAGGAAATGTCTAAAGGGTGTCTTCTGTTACATTTTAGAGAAAGGAGACGGGAATGAGGGACGCATCGTTCATTGTGACCCTTTGATTTTCGATCTCTATAAGGTTATAGATGCAGTCTGTTGTCATACCCAGGACACTCCTTATTTCTAGGGGAGGAGGAGGTCTTACTCCCACCCCATGCAGGGGGTACAGTCATGGTATTCCAAGCCCTACGGACAGAGCGATGAATTTTAAGAGATAAAGTGAATAGATTAAATAAAATGATTCTCTCTATTCGCGGGAGATATGTTACAAAGCCCTCAGGCATAAAAAGATAATGATAAAACAGAACAATACGATGTTTGTTCAAGAAGTATTGAGACTGACGCTGTATTTACCAAGACAGAAATGAACGATGAGGGAAACATTAATTTTCTTCAAAATAGTCGTCTTGACACAGAACACATTTATTTCAGTGAGTCTTCTATTAGTCGAATCACATCTAAATTTCCTATTTTTGTGAGAAATTGCGTCATCGTATTTCTTTTAATGTAATCGACGTTCTCAAACCTTACTCTTGGGATGAATTTTCAAATTTGGAAATAAGTGTAACGTAGTAGCCGCCTCCCACCACTGAACCTGGTTCCCGGCTATGTGACCGACAAGAAGAGGTTAATCCCGGAAACACTCACGGTGGGTATGAGAAACGGTTACATGTAAGGGCTTTTGCAAAGAGTCAGCCAGTCAGTTAGTAAGTACGAGAGGACAAGGAACGACTTAAATTTCAGGGCCAACGAAACCGCCCATTCCCCATAAGAGGTGGACTATGATTCATCAATTCATTCATTGACTCAAAAATGCCTCTCTATGTCTCCCTGTTTTTTCCTTTCTTTTTTTTTCTTTTTTTCGTTTTTCTTTTTAGATCGGTCCGAAGGAAGTTTGAAACAGTAATAAAGTGAATGGTATTTTTTCTGTGACCACATGTTTGATTCCTTTTTTTCTTCCCATGAAATCGTCGTCATCACGTCATCTCGTCTTTGTCTCCGGCAACTTTCATCGAGACTCTGCAATGCAACACATACACACAAACACACAAACACACACGTATGCACATACTCGCACACATACAACATCGCACGGAGCTAGGTCTGATCAAGGGGTGTAGATTGATATTTGAAGGTTCAGAGTAGTTTGGTCCATTTGAGCCTCCTTCCTTCCAACGCGTAGTGATATACATTATTGTAAAACAAGAGAAATGCACTGTATGATTTACATTTTATAAAGCTTTTAGGGATGTGAAGGGCCTCTATTAAAGACCTGGGAGACGTTTTTAAACATTCACTCACCACAGCTTTGTCTGTGCATTTGATTGAAGTGAATGGCTAATGTTAAATCGTCGAATGAAATTCAGAGGTGATGCTCGATGAGACGAACAGTTAATCTCATCCTTATATTTATCGACCTTCAACCACTGACTGGTAACATTCAAGCTGGTTAGTATCGAACCTGGAGGCAATGTCATTGCTATTATAATACCATAAATTACATCGTGTCAGTCTCTTATTGTTTCAATGAATTCATAAGCTTCATTCAGTGCGTATAACAGGATGATTCGATTAGCTGAAAAGCTGCCGACTAACTTGTCATTGAATTTTCACTGGCATTGAAGTTTAAGCAATCACAGCTTTTCAAGAAGGATTAAATAAATCTAGAAAAATGACATGGCTATTAGTCTGTTGCATAATTACCGACAGATAGAGACGGTGACTAAGCTTTAGATTAGTACGATATAAAGCAAAGTGGAAAAGTAGGAATGAATTCTGCGGTGGGCCAGTCGACATTCATAAATATTGTTCTCCATTCAGAAATGCAAGGGATGTATGTAAATTACAGTGTTGTACTCAATACATTGTTGTAATTGTTTTCATTCCTGAAAAGTTTTTTATAAAATAGATCAAAATGATAAAGAATAAACTGATTTTAATTGTAGAGTGAAAAAAATTGTTCTTTCTTTTATTTTAATTTTTTATTCAACCCAAAAATTGTTCTATAAACTGTTTTTAAACAAACGGTTACGATCAATTGCTTGTGTAGTTGAAGGGGTATAAATGTTAATGTGATGCCCAGGATTTTCTATAATCTGATCTTTCTTTAGAGCTACTTTTCATCTCAGCAGACGATCTTCGTTGACATGAGAAATAGTTCTTATGAAAGAAGGCCCCACGTTTTCTTTATAAGGACACTTTTTCCCATGGCAACAGAGATTATAGCGGCAATATATAAGCAATTTTGCAGTTACACTGTATTTGTAAAATATCAAAAACATCGTTGTTGTTCTGTATTTTCTTTATGTTTAATACTTCTGGTCATATCTGTCTGTCTATCTATCAGTCTATCTTCACCGCGATAACAAAGCCGATGGAGAGTAGAAAGGCCCACAGGGAAGGCGGGAAAAATTGAAAGTGGTCACCGGTAGAAAACGGGTGATGAGGAAAAACTATAACTACAGTGGGACTTGGACGAACTAGCACAGTCGACTTCAGACGGACATCATATACCATCCTCACGAGCGTGCCCCAAGTGAGTGGGACTAAGCTGTTCGTCTGACTCGCTTGGTCTAAGAGGACCTTCCCTGCAAGCAATATCTGCTTTGCAAGGCTGAGTTCATTGCTTGGCGCCTGAGGCACTCCAATATGGGAAATACCGAAGGGATCAAGCATTTTTTGGATCGGTCGTGCATGAGTTTCGATTTGTGTGTGGCTCCCCAAAATAAACTGACCTTGTGCTACATTCTGGTTTGGTGGGAAATCAGTTAAATACCCCGTCGACTTAAGACGAAAACTGTGTTATGTCACTCTAGTATTTTAAACTTTTTAGCCTCTCGAAATGTGACATATTTCAGCGCTACAGACATTTGACACTGTTTATTTTCTCACCCATCATCTTTTTAAAGATAAAATTAAATAAGATAAATAAATGAATAAATAAAACTAGAGGTTAAATTAAATAAAAATAACAATCGATCATATGCTTCGTTTCTTTGCTATAGATAAAATGATTATAATAAACGAAACTAATTTTTAATATGTACATATATCTAAACCTCGTTGGTTATTCTTTTGAAAACCCCACTGAAAAAGTGTTTCCTTCTTAGGCTTGCTGCATGTAGCTGAAAATGAATTAAGGAGTAATAATAAAAAAGAAAGAAAAAACAAACAAACAAGTAACTTGTTTATTATTGGAGTGCAACTATGATTTTGTGGGAGACATTTCCCCTGACAAGAAAAAGGCTGTCTCTCCTTGCAAAATTGATTTACCTTCAATCTTGATTTTCTTTTTGGTGCCAGGAAGACTTTTTGGGCATACTCAGGTTGTTCTTCCTGTCAAAGGTACCATGGGAAATTTTATTTTATGTTTCATTTTTCTATATTTGGTGTTTATTATTTTAAATTTTATTCATAATAATTTGTTATTTAATTCTTACATAAGTTTTAATGTTTATTTATTTTCAGAGCAAATCGTCATTTGAGAGTTCCTTTATACACACCTGTTGGCTTCACAAATAAATGTCCTGTCCCTCAAAAATTTATGAATAACATTCTATTTACAAATGAACTTTTATGGAATTTTATTTATAAAATTTTTCGACCAGGTTCAAAAATTTTAATTTTGGGTTTACAGTTCATTTTTTTCTCCATTTAAGACACATAATAGTATATAGCACTGATTTTACAATGACAAAATTAAATAAAATCATACATGCATTTTAAATGACAATTTAGTAAAGAGCAATATATTACTAACCAGTTTTTGGACTTCTCTTCGAAATGGACTTGCTAATTCATTCGTATGTTGTTTACAAATGGTCTCTCTAGTATAATATTTTAACTTTTATTAGCATTTATATACATTTGGTCCCTCTACTGTTTGACGAAAGCGGGGAAGGTCATTTGCTTGTTCGTTCCTACCCTGCCTTTTTTTTTCTTTTCTTCTTTCTACTGAAATTTCGAGTCTAGCACGAATCAAATAATTCTACGCTTGTTCTAAAAATAGAATTTCACGTTCCAATTGTAATACCTTTTCGGCCAGGTTCAAAAATTTTAATTTTGGGTTTACAGTTCATTGCTCTTTCATTTAAGACACATAATAGTATTCAGTACTGATTTTACAATGACAAAATTAAATAAAATCATACATGCATTTTAAATGACAATTTAGTAAAGAGCAATATATTACTAATCAGTTTTTGGACTTCTCTTCGAAATGGACGTGCTACCCCACTTCCGCCGAACAGTAGATAAATTATAAAATTATACGTCACCAGAAGTGCCGATAACGTAATGTCTCGTGTTACTACGACAATGGGATTTTTCATTTTTCTGTTGTGAGGCTAGATTATGTGACCGAATTCGAAATCATAATTATGATCATCATCATCATCATCATTAGCAGCTGCTGTAGCAGCGATTTTTAATCGATTACAAAACAAAAACCTTTTTTAATTCTTGATTGAACAATCTTCAGTCAAATCTTACCAGCAAACTTCACTATTTCATATCTCTATCCTCTACCAGGTCTTTTTCTGCTACGCTTGTTATTTCTTTAGCACCATTCTACCAGCATTCTGTCCATTTCCGTTTTTTTTTTTTTATACTTTCTACTTTTAACTTGGTCCGTTCTCTGATCTTATGTTTAGTTTAATTTATTTGTTTAACGGCATATCAAATCCTTGAGGGTTACTTAATGCCGAAATTTTATAAATTTCAAAATATTTGTAATTATAACTAATTTTTAAAAATTGCACTTTTGTCTAAAATCATTTGTTCCTATAGTTACATATAAAATATTCCTATCTAATACAAATAATTAGTACACAATTAAATAGTTTCAAGTAACTATTCCTAATTGATAATAAATATTGGTTTGCATATGTAAGGTTTCAGTTGTTCCTATCAAACACCAATAATTTGAATCAATTACATATATTTTCAAGTCACTAATAATTATAATAATCCCCAGTAAACAATTGTAAGTAAAGTTGGTGACCGTAGTCGAGGACGACCCGAAGGCTCCCTTTTCAATAGCTACTACACCAAGGTATAGGGGAGGGTGCTACTCCTTTCTCTGGATTGCTCCACTTTACTCTTGATACGTATCTTATAATGCTGAGTATTAAGCAAGGAGATATTAAATAACATTTTTTGAGTCTTTGGTAGAAGTCGACCTGTGATTGAACCCCGGTCTCCCGGGTCATTGGCGAACATTCTACCACCTAGGCCAATGTACACAGTTACGTGGTATCACGTATTCCTATGTAATATTAATAATTTTCAAACAGATCTATTTGACCTATAAGCGGGACCCTCAGAAGTACTTCCACTCTTGGTCAGAGTGGGTCTGTGCGTAATGACAGTGAAAGGGTACTCCACAATTAACAAAGTTCCAAAACAGGAACTTTATCACCGGATGTATTTTAGTATCACACACAGGACATCCCTTTTTAAAGAAGACCCTAACCGTAACCCTCGGTAGAAGATGAAGTCAGCGTATTCTAAGTTGCCTCAGGCCAGTAGGCAGGAGTTTTAGAATACACCGACTTCATCTCTGCATAGGGGTAAGACCCCTCCAATGAATGTCCTGTTTATGACACTAAACCATCTGATGGTGCAGCTCCAGTTCTGGAGCGTCGGGGAATGTATCCCCCTTCATTGTCATTACTCCTTAGTCTACGCTGACCCGGAGCGGTAGTAACTGTTAGAGTTCCATCTATCGGTCAAATAGAAATATTCAATAATTTTCTATACTTGAAACCATTCAACAATGTGCTAACAAATGACTGTTAAATTGAATTATTAGTATTACATCGGAATACTTGGAACCATTTAAGGGCATGCAAATAAAACTATTGGAGTCAGATTATAAGTAAAGTAAAGTTGGCGACCTTTGTCGAGGGTGACTCGAAGGCTCCTTTTTCAATAGCTATTACATCAAGGTATAGGGGAGGGCGCTACTCCTTTCTCTGGATTGCTCCACTTTACCCTTGATCCTTACATTATAATGCTGAGTGTTAAACAAGGCGGCATCAAGTATCATTGTTTTAATCTTTGATATGACTTAACCTAGGATTAAACCCCGGTCTCCCGGCCCCTTGGCGAACACTCTACTCATTAGGCCAATGGCCCGTACTTGGAACTATTTAACTGTGTGCAAATGAATGAATAATATTGAATAGAATTATTAATGTTAAACAGTGATACTTGAAACCATTTAACTGTCGGTAAACTAATGAGTCCTGTCTCGTTTAAAAATTGTTACCTACAAACAATTCGATTACAAATTATATTTGATATATATGTATAAACAGAATTTGGCATTAAATAACCCACAAGGGTTGATATGCCGTAAAAAAACAACCAACCAACCAACCAACCAACATAAACTCCTCCAATTGGGCGACTGGTAGTTAAAACAATCATGATTTCAAGTAACACGCAATAGTCTTTTGTAAACAATTTTTACTTTAAGTAACTATTCTTTATACAAGTGATTTGTACACAGTTAAATAGTTTCAAGAATTCTAATCCAATACAAATTATTTTCAAAAATATCTATTTGACCAATTATTATCATTATTATTTATTTATTTATCTATTATTTTAGTTTCTTACAATCCTTCACCGGGTCTTTACCCAAGAACTAGGGTTAAGGGAATGTAGCGATTATATGTATTCTACGTATCTGTTTCTTTTTTCCCCCCTCTTTTGGGTAATATTTTTCAGTCACATTGATTGTACTCTCCTAAGGAGATGAGCAGTTCCGTAAAGTGTATTTATTCATTTTTTCTGTTTCATATAAGCTGGGACTGTCAGTTATCTTGTTAATATCTTTACCTGTCCCTTTCTTAATCATACCCAAACCTCCCACTATTACTTGCACGGTTATAGTTTTTAAGTGTCATATTTTTTCAGTTTCTATTTCCAGGTTCTTGAACTTACTAATTTTATCATATTCTTTGAGGGATACACTATTATCTGTTGGCACTGATATATCAATTTGAAGTCACGGTTTTCTTTTATTGACTTTATCCACTATATCTGCTCTATAGCTCTTTATTTTCCTATCAGTTTGGATAGTCCTAAAGATTAGTAGCTCCTTTGCCATCAGTATTGATTCTAGTTGGTATTTATACCAGTTTTCACAATCAAATATTCCGTAATATTTACATATTATTATTATTATTATTATTATTATTATTATTTACTCTTTTAGAGTTTTTCACATCAGTATTAGCTGATGGTTTTTCACTGGAGTTTGAATGACAGCAAATCTCCTCAAGTCTCCAGGGCTCTTCTCAGTATTCTGGCCGTTCTCTCTAAGCGACAAAAAGTCTCCTCAGCTCTCCAGAGCTCTCCTAAATATCCTAACTAATTTTAGCAGGACAGTGGTCTGGATGGTCTCGATTCTTCCTTAGTTTCCCCCGTCTCTTTTCCAGTTCCTTGTGTTATATTTTGACCTTCGACCCGGCCCAAAAATACTATTCCAAGGTAATACACCGGAAGGAAGTGACACATTCCAACGGCCAGTAATCGAAAGAGATCGCGTGGGCGGATTAAGGCTTATGATATGGGACAAGGTGAAGGTCTCATTGTGCCACTACAGTCATGCACCGGAACAGAGTAACCTCTGAACTGCATGACAGTTATTTCCGCTTGATGACGATTAAACATCCGATTCAAAGATCCAGTAGGCGATCGTGTGGGCGTTGAGTTATTATTTAACTCAGTTGAGTTTGGGCCCCGATGCAGTTGCCAGTCGAATTCCAGACAGTAGAGACCAGATGTGGTAGGGAAGGCCACACCCGACCGAGGGGGACCTCGGAAACCCCCGATGCAGTTGCCAGCAGAATTCCAGACAGCTAGAGACCAGATGTGGTAGGGAAGGCCACACCCGACCGAGGGGGTCCTTGGAAACCCCCGATGGAGTGGACCCCAACATCAGGAGAACAAGAAAGACACAACGTGACGGTCATAAATATGAAGTTTATGTTCGGTCTCCAGCATCCTCTCACATGCAACCCTTCAACAACCCTTTCAAACCTTGCAATAAAGTGAGAGGTAAAATGTTTGTAAAGAAGTCTTCTTGAGTCTTCCTTCATGCGTCCTTCATTCCTGCGTTATCCTTCATGCATCTGTCATTGATGTTGTGTCGTTGTGATGCATGAACGTGTAAATGACTATATAACACTTGGATACTATTTCAAGGGATTCAACAACGATTTTTTTATCACTGTCACTTTCATGTTCCAGATCCTTTTCAGCTCTCTGGTAAGAAGAAGATATTTGTATATTCTTATGCTTTCTTTCATTTACACTTTGTGGTCAGCATATTTATTCCTATAGTCAACTCACAACCATACATATGTATACACCCTCACATACATGCATACATACTCACGTACATGCCTATCCATGTGTCTACACATATGCATACATAGAGCTAAGTCTTTATACTACCATCTATAGTGTCACACCTATACTATTTGTCAGTATAGTCAAATTTTAAAGTCTTGCACAATTCCTAGTGGATCACCTCTCCCACCCATTCATGCCTAGTCTTGCATTACTTTTGCGTCAGTTTGCTGCATTCACTTATTATGTGATTAACTATTACATCTCAATCACAACATAATCACTCCAAATTATACCACATTTGATCTGCCACAAACCCACCAAGTGACTTAGTAACATCCATACACTGTTATATATGACTGGAATATCTATATTGTGTGAAGAGTAAGAATGTCAGTAGCTGATCGATGAGCAATAAACAGAAAAATGACAGGCAATGAAATTCTTTGAATTTCCAAACTTTCTTTCTTTCCTAAATAAACAGGCACAGTCACATCGACAAATTCGCTATAGAACCCGGATGAAGACGGCAAAATTCAAAACAAAAGTTGACAATGTCAAATCTTTCCCATGCGATGGCATTTTCAAGGTGGTTTCCATGAAAGATGACTCAGCAATAAAAACGATCAATGAAAACCTTTCTGTTATAGGAAGAGCCAAATGCTTTTGCTGTATTTGCTACGTGCTAGTTTGCTGCGTGTGTAATATGTAATCGAGGCAGTGAAATCAAGCTGTAAAATGTACCCGCAGTAATTGATTGTATCGTGGTAGTTGGTACCCTGACACGCTGTTTATTGTTTCACTATGTGCCTAATTTGAAAGCTGCACAGATAAACGCGGAACCTTGTTTAATTCGGGACCTTATGCTTTATGTTTTCGAACTGGGCCATAACTTCGTGGAAAATTATATATGTAACATATTTTTTGTGAAACGTAAATGTACAGCGATTTTCTTTCTGGTCTCATTAACTGAAAGATAACAAATATATCGGAGAATTTTTTCGAATAGTTATCATGATTAAGGTTAGATAACCAATATAACATTTTGGATGTTGATTTTTGTATTTTTATTGCTGATGCAAGATTTCAAAGCCCAAAGGAGATGAGCCCGACATATTCATCAATTTATTTGTTGTTGTTTTTTTTAATCTAATCATTTATTTTTGTTTTACAAATTTTAAGTGTGACCCGGATATGAGATAAAACGAAAAATACGAGAAAGGTAATTTAGTGTTTAGAATATAAGATTTGTTTATAAACAGACGAATCCATGGAATTCATAAATATTTTTTCAAACAAAATTTCAAAAAGTGACAGATTCTTTTTTTCTAGTAAACGATCAACATAAAGAAATATAAATAAACTTGTCTGTTGATGACTACTAGTATGCTCTTTTCTTCTTTAAAAGAAGTCCTTCAACATGGAGATAAAATGGGTGCCTTGACGTGAAGAAACGGTTATCAAACAGGTTTCTCAGAGCATTACTTTTCAATTGTGTATTTAATTTTTCCGTCCTCTCCCTAATATGTGTGATTTTGGGACGGATCAAGCTATGCTTAGATAGATAGATAGATAGATAGATTGAGAGAGAGAGAGAGAGAGAGAGAGAGAGAGAGAGAGAGAGAGAGAGAGAGAGAGAGAGAGAGAGAGATGAACAGATTAAAATAAATATATCTGAACACACTGAGATATGAACCTAAGAGAGACAGACAGACAGACAGACAGACAGACAGAGACGAAGAGACAGAGAAAAATAAACATACTAAGAGAAATATATCTGAATACACTGAGAACTGGCTAGGATAGATAGATAGATAGATATTCGTAGGAACGTAGCCACTTTGCTGGATATATATATATATATAAGAGAGAGAGAGAGAGAGAGAGAGAGAGAGAGAGAGAGAGAGAGAGAGAGAGAGAATTGAACAGGTAAAGCTAGATATATATGAGCACACCGATATAGATATGAACTAGATAGATAGATTGGAATATACATACATACATACATACATACATATATATATATATATATACATATATATATATATATATATATATATATATATATATATAAAGAGATAGAGGGGGAAGTGTGTGAGAAAGAGAGAAAAATGAAGAGACTCAAAATGGATCGGAACAGGTTGAATTAGACAGATTAAATTGATAGATGTGAACATGTTAATATAGATAGATAATTACTAAATTAATTCAACACATAAAAGATAACAGTAGAAAAGATATGACTGGGGATCGAACGTACTAGACAGGTGAAACGATATCTAGACGCGACTACAAACAGTCCCTTCTTAGGGATTGCCGTAGAAAGAACTAGGGTATATAAATGAGCAAAAAGAATGCCATTCCGATGTATATTGAACAAGTCGTGACCCTAATGAGAAAAACTGCACGATATCCTCAGCTAAAACATTTTTTCAAGCCACTAAGCGGTTCTTCAACCCGATTGGTTAACTTGTGCTTCCGCATTCAATGTCCGGGAAACAGGACTTCCGGTGAAAAGCGTTTGAGTGAAATTAGTCAGCGTTTGTATTGTTTGTTTTGAAAAACAACAGAAACCTATTGACAGTATATTAGCTCCCAAATGCCAAGACAGAAAAAAAAGGAAAAAGATGGGAAAAAATTAATTTTCCTATCATTCAAAACGATCTATAGATTGTGGCAATTTGTAGCAGTAAGCGCTTTCCCCACGAGAGAGACAGGCAGATAGACAGACAAAGGAAGTATTGATCAAGTGTCAATATTATAAGACGCACAAGGAATGGATATTTAATTCGAGTAAATAAAACAAAATACAAAATCAATGCTTTTTTTTAAAGAACATAGGATTTTTTCGTTTATTATTCATAATAACGTGTTGTAATTGTCTGTCAATAAATTCTATCAATTGTTTTTTAGAGACTGTATTTATTTTTGTAGACTATCTTAACTCATGATTTTGATACAAGATAAAATGAATGAAAGAATAAAAAAGAAAAATGTAAGACTTGATGATGATGATGATGTTGGCTGATCGTTTTAGTAGTCGTGGGAGAAGCGACATATACCATCAGGCAATCGTTGGATGGTCGGTAGAAAAATAGCAATCATTTTAAAGAAGACGTTTCTTTCTTTATTCTCATAGTATATACCCTCCTCGTCACAATTATTAGCTCCCATGATATTTCATTACATAATGACGAATATCTCGTGAAAAAAGAAAAAAAAAACGAATCTAGTGAAACAACTTTGGTCTATTGATAACTTATGGTTGATAAAGAACAACAAATATCAAAGCAAGTTTAGATAAATTTGATTATTTTCCGTTTACTTTTAAGATACAGTAAAAAAATAGAATAAAATGAAATAAAATAAAAGTAAAAAATAAAATGAAAAATCAATAAAAATGATAATGAATGAATAAATGAAAGGGTATCAATAATGGTGACCAGGACTGTATTTACCCAACCCCTCCACTATGAACAGGATGTGACACAAGGTCAGTTTTTTAAGTGAATTGCAGCTGGTTTGAATTCAGAGTTTTTCTTCTCATAGACCGGCTAAAGAACCCAGTCTGTCCTATTGTTTACCCATAGCAGTTGGGAGAACAGATTAGTTCCTGCCTTTTTCAAGGACACTAGCATGAAGTGAAACGCGATCTCATCCAGGATTTGAACTCGGGTCGCTGATTCTATTACCTACGACGATAATCGTTACGCTAAGCGCACCTCCTATTCTCATAGTATCCACCCAGTTTAGGAACATAGATACTGTTGCCAGTGTGCAACAAAAGTTGAGCTAACCGTGAATGGTCACGTGGGTTTGGTCACACAAACAATAGACAATCAGTATCAATGTTTGGTTACCTACGCGTATCAATCTATCCGGGGGAAAGGTTAAAGTGCTGGACTACGCCCTTAAAGTTTGTGAGTTCAAACTCCAGTCGCACTATTAGGTTCCCTTTAGGACTGTTAACCCTGGGAAAGGTATTAACCCTTTTATCCCATCTGCTATGGGTTAAATAGTATCACTGCTATTCTTCTACAAAGATGGCTTTGGCATTAAATAATTCACGAAAGTTGATATGCCATTAACCAAAGGAACCAAACTATCTATCTATCTAAATAGATAGAAGGTTTAGTTTCCAGATAGAGAGATATGAGGTGCTTTAATGGTTATAATCAAGTGAGACTTGCACAACATTGTTAGTGAGTTTGGTTATATAATGCTTGTCTAATAAAATTTTTAAAGTTTTCGGCCATATTGTGTCTATGTGTACATATAAGAGTACGGGGCCAGTTAAAGTCCGAGGAAGATATTTAGTGTATTAATATTGTGTTTGAATATTGCTGGTACACCCCTTATTTTAGAACCTATAGATGTTTGATCTGTATATATGATCATTTACTAGAATCTAGCTATATTACCTGAATTTTAATCTGGTGTAAATTGAAACGTATTGAGAATACTACAATTTTATTTTCCGTCAGTACATATATATTGAAATACGATAAATGAATATATCTTAGATAATTTACTTGTCCGTTAGGGAATCGTAGGGAGACACATAAAAATTTCAGAAACCCCTTCTCGACCTTAATTTGCCTCTGTTCTTTGAACTCTAGAGACGTTGTGTCTGGCCCTGTCTGGGAACGGTTAGGCCACATGGTTATATTACCTAAACTTGTCATATAAGCCTTTTTCCGTTTTGAACCCCTTCTACACACTGCTTGTTCTTGGAACAATATGAGTATAATTCTACTATGAAACATGTTAGTGTACTTAATACTTTTAATACGACTTATATGTATATCATATATATAAAAAGTTGAATGTTCTTGTATATGTGTGTGGATGTATGTGTGTGTGTGTGTGTAACTGAATAAAGACTTTTCCTCGCTGTTACTGGAAACGTCAGTGAATGTTAGTAGCTCAACATTTTCATCCTCTTTCGGAAAAATATCAAAAGGAAAATCCTTCTCCTTCTAATGATATTGTCCACATACACACGCGCACACACCTTTTATTAGACACCTTCACCTCCACCTGTGTCCCACCTTTTTTTACCACGTGATTTGTTATAATCAGTTTGGCGTTCATCCCAATAGTGACGTCATTATTACTCATCAAAACGGATAGCTTAAGCCATTACCGTTGTTTGCCTGATATTTCTGTCTTGCATTGAAACAAATGATATTTAAAAAGGCCGAACCAGTCATTCGGATGCATTGGCTACTATGGCAAAGGGACAGCATAACATTTTTTTAATGGTACAACCTACTGGCACATTTCATTATTATTTTACTGCTTCCGAGTTTTTCACTGCAGCGTTTGCTGATGATCTTTCACTGAAGTCTGAGTGACAGCAAGTCTCCTCAAGTCTCCAGGACTCTCATCGGTATTCTAGCCGATTTTAACAATGCTGTGGCTTGGATAGTCTCTATTCTTCCTCCGATATCCAATTCCTCCAGTCTTTTTTCAAGTCTTTAGAGACTGTTGTAAGTGCACCAACTACAATTGGTAATTCTGTCAACCTCATATTTCACAGTTTTTTTTTTAGTTCTCTGTTAAGATCTATGTATTTCTTTATCTTTTCCCTTTCTCTTATTTTCGCTCTGCAATGCACCAAAACAGCAAAATCTACTGATTACAATTTTTTTTCTTGGTAATTAACACTAGATTATTATTTTGTGTGTCTCATTTATCAGGACGGGTTCCATTTTGTGCATATACTATTTCAATTTCTTGCACAATTCCCAGTGGATCATCTTCCCTGCCCAGTCGTGTCTAGTTTTGTATTATCACGATTATTTTACTCTTTTAAGAGTTTTTCATACCAGCGTTTGCGGACGATTTCTCACAGGAGTTTGAGTGACAGTAAGTCTCCTCAAGTCTCCAGGACTCTTTTTAGTGTTCAGGCCGATCTTAATAATACTGTAATTTAGATGGTCTCCAATAGTCCTCTTATTTCCAAGTCGTCTAGTTCCTTTATCAAGGCTTTGGTGACACTACCAAGCGTGCCAATAACAATTGGTATCACCGTCACTATCATGTTCTATAGTTTTTTCATTTCTCTAGCAAGCTCGAGGTACTTATCTTTCGCTTTCTTTCAGTTTTACCCTGTGGTCAACGGGAACAGCAAAGTTCATAATTCGGTAGGTTCTAATTTTTTGTTGACTATCACTAGGCCTGGTCGTCTGGCTTGGATTCGGGGATCCGTTTGTATCTCAAAATCCCAGAGAAGTTTGTGTGTCTCATTTTTCCGAACGGATTCTGAGTTGTACGTATACCATTTGTTCCTTAAATCAAATTTAAGTTTCTTGCACAATTCTCAATGGATCACTTTCCCCACCCAGTCGTGTCTCGTCTAATACTCTTTTTGTGCTAGCATTCCTTTATTAGGTGGTTGATCGTTTCATCTCTGTCGACCACATAACCGACATCTACTATTTTGTTTTGTCTTGTTTATTTTTGCTTTGATATAGTTAGTCCTTATGGCGTTGTCCTGTGCTGCAGTCAGAAGAGATTCAGTTCCTCTCACAAGGCTTCCCTTTCTTAGCTATGTTCAAGTCTTCTCGCGAGAGATTTCACTTGTCCATTCATTTGTTTTTCGTTCCATTTTTGTTTTCTGGTTATTTTTGTTATGTCGAAGCTTGCATTCTTTGAATTGTTACTGGTCGCTGTAATCAATCTTCCTCTGCATTTTCTAATGTAATCTTTGAGTTTTTGTATCGATGCATTAACAGGTGGTTTTTCACTGAAGTCTGAGTGATAGCAAGTTTTCTAAGGTCTCCAAGATTTTTCTAAGTATCCTAGTCAATTTTATCAGTGCTGTAGTCTGGATGATTTCAGTTCTTTCTCTAAGGTCCAGTACATCAAGATTCTTTTCCTAATTCTTTCTTGGGGAATATTCCAAGAGCCCCAACTACGATTGATATCACAGTTACCTTCATGCCCCACAGCTTTTTTTTAATTCTTTGGTTAGGTCCATGTATTTTTCCAGGTTTGCGCCTTCTTTTATTTTCACTCTGTGGTCTATAAGCACAGTAAAATCTACTCGATAACAATTTTTTTTTATTTTCCAGAAGATAAGACTTAGCCTTAATGACTAGAATGAGTAAAATTTTATAGATCTCATTTTCTAAGACAGCTTCTGTTGTGTGCATTTTCTTCGCTTGCTGTCTTTGATTGTGAAGAATATTTCATCATGGTGAAAAAGTAACCTAAATCCTATTGAAGTGGAGGGCACAAGCAAAAACGACATTTCTTTATTTTTGTCGCGAATATTCAGAATATGATAGTGAAAGCGACATATTAATTTTAAGAAAGAATTTTTTCTTCATACAAACAACGTTATTTTTTCTAGTCAGTTTGATAGATATCGTAACTCCTCAGACAAAAATTCAGAAACGGTTATGCGTTCTGTGTCAAGTCAACCAATGAACGCTAGCAAATAGAAGCAGACGACAGCAAACGAGAATTACATTTTAATAAGCAATTATTTTATATAAACGTTGTTAGTAATCCACTGAAAAATACAAAAGTAAAAAATCAAATCTTAAAAATCTTTTTTATGGTCTATATTTTTTCGGGAATTAAAAAAATTACGAAACATTACACAATGAAAGACACATTCAAAATTTTTTAAAGCATAAAATATAAATGCTGATAATTTTAAGAAGACTAAAATAAAATACGAACTTTAAATCGGAAAAAATGAATTAAAAATCGAAGACCCCTAATCTTTAATCAGACACGAAAAAAGGTGAAAACTTCAAAATGACTCGTATAAAGCTTAGTTCTGCTAAACTGGCGTCTCACGTGTATAAAAAGAATGATATTGGTTTGGTTTCTTTAATAGCATATCAACCTTCGTGGGTTATCTAATGGCGTACTCATCCTTGTAGAAGAACGGTAGTGGTACTATTTATCCTGTAGTTGGAGGAATAAGAGGTTTATAACTTATCCAAAGGTATTGATCCGAAAGTAAACGTATTAGCACATCTGGAGTACGAACTTGCTTATTACAATATCTCAGTCCAGCATATTTGCCATTACACCACAGGGAATCCCCAACTAATAATATCAACCATTGACCAGGTTTTTCGCATGGGAGTCACACCAATAAAACAGAATTATTTCGAGTATTTTTATGCAATCCAGAAAGCAGCAATTTGATATAATGTTTTCATGCAGACCAGAGGTCAGCCCCAATTCAAAGAACAATATATGTTTCCAACCCAAGACCAAAAGCAAGGGTTTCAAACAAGTGACCCGCTATGGCACGCAGCAGAACAAGTTTCCTGATAAATATTTTCATAAAACCAGGTAATTTTTCATTGCCCCTGACTATGTTTCTCCCCGGGGAAGAGTAGACTGTACTTTAATATTTCAGTCACTTTTACTTCAAGATCAAAAGCTGAAAGATTGAAATAATCCATTTTTATATACTTTTAAAAAATATTCTTAATAAAAATATAATTGAAATCTACATCGGCTTGTTTTGTGGGGTTTAAAAGGGGGTTTTGAAGGTCAGGGGCTAAGGGCAAGGCTGTGTTGCCGTAAGATATCTGATTCCATATTTTGGTTATATTATTTTACCCCACGTTGACTGGCCGGCGCAATGCCTTGTCCAAAGAAAGTCCAAAAGAAATATACAAAAAGAAAAGATAGAAACAGATAAGAGACGAAAACATTTCTTCCATACTTTCCTTTATTTACTTGGTGAATGGACTAACCAACGCTACGTCTTGGGACGTAGTGTGGTGCCCAAAACACCAGACATCAAAATGATGTTGTTGGTTCGACGGACACTCCCTGACAAGACTCGGTTCACAGAAAACCTGAATATTTATCTCTCTCCACCGGCTCCAAATTCGCCACTCCAAAATCCTTCTAATTTTGGCGCGACCGCTTCCCATTGGCTACTTTACTTTTTATTATTTTTCTTTTTTTTTCTGATTTTTAACCGGATGGATGCGTGGAGCCTTATGCGTGGCGACGCGTTTATACATTTTGTATGTGGCAGCCGACGAGTCAACATCTGGTTGGGAGTTTTATTGTTAATTCTTAAATCCCCACAGTTTCAAAGGCCTATTTGGTGGAGGGATTTTTCCATAGCGAGACAAGGGTTTCATTTAACAACCCACATTGACGTGGAGTTGTACTTGACCTGAAAGACAACTAACACGCACAATAGAACATGAGGAAATTGGTTTTGTTTCGTAACGTAAGAAATAGATTTATCAATTCATATTGGCATGGGGAATGTGTGCCTGAGATGACAGACAACACACACAAATAGAAAATCATAGAAAATGCTTGAGAGTGGACTATTAAATGAACAGAAATTAAATCAATTTTTAGAGTGTGATAAAACTTGGAATTCTGCTTTTATTTTCTCTTTTTTTAATAATATTTATAGTTCAGTTTATTGCGATTTACGCATGAAATTGAATAAAACGGGAGAGGAAATTTAACAAAAGTAAAAACGGAGTTAGGAAAATTTTGAAATGGGAAATTTGTCCCCTTACATTTTGTACCAATTCACTTATCCCACTTACTATCATATGCGT
The DNA here is from genome assembly GCA_963585895.1 of Sepioteuthis lessoniana. Taxonomy (NCBI): domain Eukaryota; kingdom Metazoa; phylum Mollusca; class Cephalopoda; order Myopsida; family Loliginidae; genus Sepioteuthis; species Sepioteuthis lessoniana. The sequence continues at coordinate 35,431,984 of OY757936.1, read as the reverse complement.
ATTCATTTTGATTAAATGAATAAATAAATAGCCGCCTATCGGCAAATTAGCCTTATAATTAACAAAAATCACGCCCCCATCTTCATATCATCTCACTTTTGGCCTTGTGTACCTCTTTCCCAGGATGTTATGGCCCTTTTGAGTCCTTGACTTTGAGACCACTAATACAAAGCATTCTTCTTGATTTCAAGAAAGTAACTTTGAAACTTAACAAAGTGACATTGAAAAAAGTTGTACATAAAAGTATCGGTTAAATCTTTTAAAGGAGCAAAATATTAAAGTATATAAATGTTGTGTGTGAGATAGAATAGGATATATTGTTGGGAGTAACATAGTGATGTTGGCATTCAAATACAGGAAGAATATCAGTTGACATTTAAATGTTAACATAACTCTTCGGAATTCCTTTTTTTAGCTTTTTTGTGGAGGTGCATGGTGATTATCATCACTGGAAATTAAATCGATGATCCGAGTTCAAATCCTGATTGAGACTGTTTGCGTTAATAACCATAGGAAAGGCACGAATCTTTCTTTTCTACCTCTAGTTGTGGGTAAATAGTATGACAGACTGGGTTCTTCATACATAGTAGAGCAATTCGTCTTGAAGGAAAAACTGAAACTACTTATTTAGAAGAGTGTGTGGCGTAGTGTTGCACGATTCTTCTCTTTTCCGCTCATCCAAAAAACAAACAAACAAACAAATAAATGAATAAATAAATATGTATTAATGGGGCCTCGCGGCGTAATGGTTAAAGTGCTGGACTACGGTTAAGAAATAAAGGAGTTCGTGTTCCAGTTATTCTTTTACGTTCACTTTCGGACTTTCTCTTAATCTTACCATGTCCGAATCAGCCACGTTTGTGTTCAAATCAATTTTGATAAGTAAAAATATTTTCGGTCAATTATTCATGTAGTGTAATGGTTAGCAAGCTAGATTAGCAGATCATTGTTAATCAGTTCGGTTCTCACTGGCTGTCCCATACTTCTGGGTTTGTGCCACAACTAAGCTAAGCTTTGTAAATTACTTAATATGATTTCCGGGCTCAGGAAAATTCTTAATCCAAAGTCTATATGGATAAAGATTCCTTACGAAAACAAAAAACAAAAAAGATAAATAAAATAAAAAGAAGTCAGATATTCTTATAATACTTGAATTGTAAGCCTACTTCAAAATAGCCGGCTTTCGTTCCATAGAAAAATGAAGAACCCGATTTTTTCGAATATGTAGCTGTCACATGACATAGCTACTCGATAGCAAGGCATTGGTAAATAATGAAAAGGTGCACATACCGAATAAGCAAAAATGAAATGGATTTGTGGTTTCAGTGAACCGTCCCTAATACAAAGGCGGGCTGAAAAGTTTGTAATGGTTCATAGGTAGTATTTTTTTTTTTATCAAGGGCGGATTTGAAAACAAAAAAAAATCGTTTTCTAAAAATAGACCAAACCAGATTGACCGACGTTAACACCCAATTCAAAAACCTTTTAGAGTAACGAACAAATTGAGAAACGGGATAGAATTAGAGAAGGAAAAAGAAGAGTTTAAAAAAAAATAGGGAAGAGAGGTTTGAGAAAAGATCTTGTGGACAACGTTTGGTCAGGATCATGGCGTTCTATACTACAGACCCACTTATGGCGCAACTGAGAGCCAGAACTGGAGGGCTATTGAAAAATGTATGATTTTCAGAAATTTTAGAAGAAAATTAAGTCAACAACTTTTGAAAATAACAATTTGATTCACATCTGAGAATAATAGGATGTACAGAAAGTTAAATAAATGAAAATATGTATTTTTGCTATGGACACTGATAATTATTAAACAACACAAAGGGGTAATTATGATATCTGGTAAAAGATATAATACCCATAATCATCATCATCATCATGACGTGCGGCTAGCACGGATATCCCTGACCCTCTCTCCCCACGTCTCCCTATCATTCATCGCCTTCGGCAGGTCTTTGGGGTTACATCCCGTATCATCACATAGCTGCTGTATGTAAGTTCGAGCTGGCCGTCCTGCTTTTGATTGGCCATATGCGGGGGTCCACAGGAGCACATCACTTACGATCTCGTCTTTGCTTCTCCAGCAGTGTCCGGCATGTCTGGTTCGTCTAGCTTGTATAGTTTTCGTGATAAGTGGTAGGTGGCCGTACAGTTGGCGCCGTGTGGGGTGTTGCTGCCAGGACCTGTTCAATATTACTCGCAACATTCTTGTATAATTGCCGTCGAGCTTCTTCTCCAACCGTTTAGTCAGCGTTCAAGTAGTGTATCCATACAGCAGTATCGACACGACCGCAGCCTGGAAGAAACTGCGTTTCATTTTATCGGTCAGGTTTGATTTCCATATGATCGAGAGCCTATCGATGGCTGTCCATGCCTTCGTTAGCCGTGTGTCGATGTCTTTTTCGGTTGATGAAACACTGCTTCCTAGGTAGGTGAATTTGTTTGCCAGTTTCAGAGAGGTCCCGTCTAGTGTGGAGATGTCGCCTGTTTGATTATAGCACATATATTCCGTTTTGTGTGCGTTGACATGGAGGCCAATGCCTGCGGAGGCTCGTTCCAGACTATGCAGTAGTGTTTCGGCTTCGTTGGTGTATTTGCCAGTATCGCTATGTCATCAGCGTAGTCGGCATCGGTAATTGTTTTTGCGGGGTACCTTCTGCTTCTTTTCTTTGTCAGCTCGAAGCCGTTCTCTCTGATTTTATCAATCGATGTTCTAAGCACGTAGTCTAGACAGATGATAAAGAGGTATGGGGCTAGCATCCGCCATGTCAAAACCTTGTTTATGAAGAGGGCAATATAATTCGTATTTACACTTATTAGAGACTGAGTGAGAAGTGCATTATATGTTGTTGTTTTTTTTTTTTCAGAAAACACTCTGAGGCAAGTAGAAACCCGTTGTCTTTCTATTGGCTTTGGAGCAATGGGAATTTCATTTAAATCTGAAAGTTTGACTAGTCTTTCAGATTCAAAATGATATAACTGTTTAAGATGTGCCTATTTTGAAACTCGTCTTACTCCATCATCATCAAAGATTAGTTCTCCTGTTTTTTTTTCTGTCAGTCACAAATTGCGATTATTTTTTAACAGATGAACATAATCAAAAAGCAAATGTTTATTATCTTCATTTAACCAAGGTTTTTCAGGAAGTGTAGGATATAATTTTAAAAAAGCTTGATTTACTCAGTTGCCATCACATATAATAGCGTTTACATCATGTGATGGCCTGGACTGTTAACTTAATTTGTTTAAATAAAAAGGCAGATGTTAATTTCGAAATTGGAATCAATTTTGTTGGAAATTTTGGACCTTCATTGAGACATATCAACATTATACCAAATAGAGATGGATTGTTAACTCATTTACCAAATATTTGTTTTTCATGATAAAGCAACATTTTTATACATACTTTATCATAGAGAATTATGCACCCTTTTTGACTGGTATTAATATAGATAACAAAAAAGATTTTTCGTTAAGTTTTGAAACTTTTGACGTCATCCTTTCTAATGTTGCTAATGAGGGTAATTGAAAATTATCACTTAATCTATCATACAATGTCCGCGGTGTTGCACAGTATTAAAAAGCACGTATAACTATATGTGAGCTGTATTTTATTCCAACCATTTTAGGAGTCATTGCTAAAAATTGTTGACTCAGGATATTTTTCTTATGATCATAGAATTCAAATATCGGATTATTTCTTCCAGTTTTGACTAAGTATCAACTGTATTTTTACGGTTTTGGACAGGCTGCAAATATAACACTTAACTCCATAATGAAATGTCTCAAAGCGCAAATTGTTATAAATTCTCAACATAAAGAGAGGAATACCATCAACAAATTTTGATGATTGAACAGTTAAAATATTTTCATCCAAAAATGATACAACTGGACATACAAAGTCTTTTTTGTTGTTAAGCAGACTTTCTTTCAAATTTGTATAATTCATTTTATCTAATTCTAAAAGGGCATCAGGTTCATCAGTAATTTGATTTCTAACAGTTCTGCAGGTTTTTTTATATTCCTTTGAACAGCTGATGTTGTTGGTATTTGACTACTTGGCACACCTGGCTATGCAGATGGTGGATTTTTGGACGCTTTTTTCCATGAACTTCTATGGTATCAAAATTTGAAGGCCAATGTTGTTGACATATAACAGCATTGTTAGTAACATTTAGATTGGCATTTGGAACTGATTTTATCCATTGTTTTCTCTCATATTTGTTTTTTGGAAAACGCTAAACTGATATTCTAAATTTCTCACCACACATAGTTTTGTCGTGCTGATTTCTGTAATTTGTTTTGCAAGGAAACACACAGCACTTCCTGGGTATTGCTAGGAATTTAGTAATATCAAAATTAACATCAGCCTTTTTATTTGAACAAATTAAGTTAACATTCCAGGCCATCACATTATTTGTGATGAAATCCAGTTGATTAAAGCTCAAACATTAAGAGGGAAAGTACCAAAAAGGAATTAAACTTTAATTTAAAAATGTCAAAGCTTTAAACTTAAGTAAATCTTTTTGTGCGAGTGAATTTAAACCCCAAAGTTTCCTTTTTACAATTTAAATAAAAATAATGTATCAGCTCAAACTAAAATAATCAAATATGCTTTAACTAAATAAGTTAAATGTAAAAAGGCAAAATAAATAGATTCCTTTGAATTTCTTGAGCCGACAACACAAGGGTATATACACGGTATACAGCAGTTAGCTCAAACTGAAACTAAAACGACTTAATTCTCTCTCTGCAATAAAACAGGCCTCCAGTCTAATGACATGTGTGCGCTATGAAATGGCCTGTAGTATAGAACGCCATGGTCAGGGCTGACGAGAGCGTTTGGTAATAGCAGACGACAGCGTTTAGTAGTGGTGACAAGAGCGTTAGAAGCACATGACGAAATGTATCAGTTCTTATAAGCTTACCACATCTTTTGTAATCTGTTGTAAATTGAATGATAATGATAATAGATATAAAAGACAATTTTGAAGCAACTTAAACTTCTTTGGTACTTTTACTGTTTGTTTTCTTTTATTGGCGCTCTGTTTCACTTAAAATTTTCGTTCGATATCTTCCAATACGAACTCGATAAGCATACAACCCCAACTACAAGTTCATATAATAACGTTATATCTGCTGTTAATGACTTTTTTGGCTAATGGAACTCAAGCATTGCAACACCGATGGAACAAGTATGTTGATAGCAAGGGGGACTTTGATAAAAAAAAACTCATTTGCTCACATTTATTGAGAGTATTCTGGTCCGCCAATAAAACTTTCAGCTGACCCTCGTAATTAATTGTCTTACTATGAATTATAAATCTGCAGCATTATCCCACACTGTTAAACTATGCTTAAATCTTGAGAGAATACCAGAAGAGTTGCTAAGTGCACCAACGGAAATGTAGTAATTAAGACAATAAAGATAAAAATACTAGTCCAAGTACTTCGTGAAATAAAGAGAAAAATTCATTTCGGAACTTAAAAAAATACTAACAAGTATTGATGCATTAGCTGATTTCAGTTCATCACCGATTTGGCTGTATCGTCCGCAGCTCATGTGGTTCCACCTGCTAAACGACCTCAATCCCACGTTGTATTTGTTGTTAAGAAAAAGATTAGTCGACTGTACGTTTTGGTCAAAACTGTATAAGCCACTGGTTAATACCACGAAGAAAAAAGAAACAAAAACAAATTCTAGAATAGACGTGTATTGTCGTTTTTATTCATGCTTCTTCTTTATCCTAGTGTTAAAGGACGTGATACGTCGCAATATTCACTTGGGTGCTGGTCAGTTTTTTTCCCTGTGTCCATCAGTCACCGGCTAATTCTTTTGCGAAACGCTACTGTTCCCGGTGACCAACTACTGCTTACTACCCCTGACTTAAACTCCCACTGCTCTGTTTAACTCCTGAATACTCCCAGGAATATATGGAATTCCGACTTCGGAAAAGAAAACCGTCCTCCTAATTTGGATCTCCCAGAACTATACTTTTAACAAATAATATCCTTGTCTGTTAACTTCTGACCGCACTAGCGCCGAAGACATGTTTATGATGGACATAAAAGACTTTTAAAAAATTAAATCTTTCATCCGCATCGAGAACTCCTTCTCGTCTTATTTTATCATCAATTTACTAGTTTAGATATCCTTTTGATACTACTATACACACACATCCATGTACATTCATCCATATTAGCTACCTGTGCCCACACATATCCATACAGATACGCTATGCCTTTACGTATACATACGTAGACACACTCGCTTCTACATACTTATATATTGCACCTAGATATTTATACATAAAGACCGAAGAGCTTATAATGTTACCCAGAGGATAAACGTCTCTCTGTCTTTCTCTCTAACAAGTAAAAGACAAGACACGACTGGGTGGGCAAGGTAATCCACTGGGAAATGTACAAGAAATTTAAATTTGACCATACCAACAAATTGTATATGCATAACCCAGCACCTGTCCTTGAAAATGACATGCATAAACTCCTATGGGACTTTGACATACACACAGATATCCTAATCTCAGCCAGAAGACCAGACTTTATAATAACCAACAACAAAAAAAGAGAACTTGCAAAATTGTCGACTTTGCCGTCCCGGCTGACCACAGAATAAAGCTAAAAGAATGTGAAAAGAAGAATAAGTACCTCGACCTTGCTTGAGAATTGAAGAAACTATGGAACATGAAAGTGTCGCTGGTACCAATTGTGATTGGTGCTTTTGGCACAGTGACTGAATGATTATTAAAGGATCTGGAGGACTTGGAAGTTGGCAGACGTGTGGAGACCATCCAAACGACAGCATTATTGAAGACGGCCTGAATACTGAGAAGAGTCATGGAGACTTGACGAGACTTGATGTCACTCAAACTCCAGTGAAAAACCATCAGCTAACGCTGACATGAAAAACTCTGAAAGAGTAAATAATAATAATAATAATAATAATAATAATAATAATAATAATAATAATAAAACCGTCTGACTTGTTAGAACAAAACTTAGGCAATCAGCGACTTCATATTTACCAACGGTCACGACAGAATGATCCATGAACTATCTCCATCTTATAAACGTATAACCCCTGTTAATCATACTGAAGATTTTCATATAATGATAACGTCTATTTATAGAGACGAAAAATGTAAAAGTGAAAAAAGAAAGGATACATAACAATCAAATAAAGCAATGTAACAAATTTATATGCAAGACGATAACAAGGCACAGAAAGCAATGTTAATCAGAAAAGAATATATAATGTACGAACGAAGCATAACTACCGACACAATATCATATTATATATACACAAGACATTCCACACAAATCCTGATTGCTTTAGAAAAGCGAAAGGACAGCAAAATTACTGGCTTAATGATTAGAAAAAAAATATTTTGCTGACTCACATTCGAGAATGCGCAATACCGTGAAATCCACTTTCTGTAATCTATTGGGAAAAGTCTGGTAAAAAAGAACAAAAGAAATGATAGTCAAAATAGAAGGAATCTTGGCAGAATATGATAATCTAAGGGAACTTAGGAAAGACCAAACTCATTACAGCAGCAAATATGAAGATTACATTTCTTTTATTCTAATAATAATATGTTCATAAATTATTCGCCCAAAACAATATTGTATTATTTTGGCTGGATTTTTTTCGTAAACTTTTTTTCTAGAAACCAGAGGTAATCCCAACTACAGGTAATATAAATAATCGTCAAGGGCGCCTAGTACTGAAAGGCCGTCGGTAATGTGTCTGAAACATTAACTATTTCCAAATAAAAATGGAAAAATAGGACAACTCATTAAACAGAATAAAATTTGTCAAAATTTTCACATTCCCTGTATAGAATACACATTTTTTTAGCCTTAAAATAATCAACAAAAACATACATAAGAACATTCTAGAAATTTTGGATCAAAACCGCATTAGCATTGAAGTTAAATTTTCATATTTTCCAACCAATCAGCTGAAAACATAGAATAAGAACATTCTAGAAAATCCGGATCAGAAACTGATTAACAGAAAATTTTTAGGCTCTAAAATAAATAAGTAAAAATACGAATCTGATTGGTCAAGAAATGTCTACGCGCTTAAATTTTAGGACTCGCAATAAAACTATTTTTTGATCCACTACTAAAGTATAAATAACGAAGAATTTAATCAACCAGGTCAGTTGTCTGTCATTCGATTCATTTCTTCCACGGCCAAAAAAGTCATTCTGTCTACTACCCAAAAAGACTTTACACTAGAGGTCATGAAACGGGCTGCAGGAAAAGGCTTGCGACTTTCTTTTATCAATGCGACACGTTGTCGCCAAAATCTTAAGATAAAACAGTGCGGACTTAATGAAAGCAGAGACCCATACTTACGGTCCATCAAGAAATGTCTACACGCTCAAATTTTAGGACTGCAATAAAACTATTTTTTGATCCACCACTAAAGTATAAGTAACGGAGAATTAAATCAACCAGGTCGGTAGTCAGTTGTCGGTCATTCAATTCATTTCTTCTACGGCCAAAAAGTCATTCCGTCTACTACCCAAAAAGACTAGAGGTCACGAAATTGTCAAAGGGAAAGACTTGCGAACTTTCCTTCATCAATGCGACACGCTGTCGCCAAAATCTTAAGAAAAAACACAGTGCGGACTTAATGAAAGCAAAGACGTTCCATCATTCATATATGTACACACACACACATACCCACTTAATGTGAGTAAAGACAATTATTTTTATCCAACTTACTTAGACCAACCAAGGAACCATTTATTTTATAGACTTTATTAACATGTAAACACACACACACACACGGGTGAACAATCTTATTTTCATTTAACTGGCCATAGCTTTTTTTCCACAAAGGCCACTCGCACATTATGTTTCTCATTTATTTTTATTCCTGTTTTGTTATGAATATTAAATTGTTTGTTTTTTAATGTTCGTTGTATCATATTCCATTTCTTTTACGTGATTGTAAAAATTTGTGTTGTATTGTAGTGGAACTAAGCGTGATGATACCCGTAAAATACGTGAAGTAATACCCGTAAAATACGGACGAGAACTCACTCTCACTCGCTACATGCACCCACTACAAATTGGAAAGAACATATCCACTTAAATATCCAATTACATGTTCCACTACAAAACTTTCCACGGAAGACAAGAGTAGACACCAAAAAGATACAGTAGACAACAGAAGATAGAGCAGTAGGCAATTAGTCTGATGAATGTACGTATCAAAGTAGTCAACAGGTCAATTACATTTCGCTGCCACATGCACAAGAACTTCAGCGGACACACACTCAATCGTGGACAGGCCACACAACAGAAGGAACAAAGCAAGATTTTCACTGAGTAAGAAATATCGGCTAGCCGGCGAGACTGTGCAGACGGCAAACTATAATGCCACGAAGAGTCCTCTGTTTAAAAACCAATTGTTGTTATTTTTGTTGATATTGATTTGTTTCTTCCAACCGACGGATGGTCGTCCCATTATAATCAACCTTGTCCCTTCTTAAAACGGGAATCCTGGAGGCGACCCAGCTAGAAATAATGACTGTTGATCCTTCGATCAAGTTTTCAATTTTTTTTAAAAATTTGGCTGTACATTAATTAGTTGAAAATATAAAAACTTGTTTAAACCTCGAATCATATTTTTAAATCTAATTCACTTAAAATCTTCCATCGGACAGTCATTAAGTTCGATGTCCAATGAATACATAGTTATAAGATTTAAATCATTATTTGCAAATAAATAAGTGGTTGAATGAAATAAATTACTCGATAACTATCATTCACTTTGCTCGTATGGTTTAGAATACACTGGCTGTATCTTCTGCAGAATAGCAAGACCCCCACCGCAAAAAGGGTGTCCTGGGTATGACACTAAATTGCATCAGGCGGTGAGGCATCAGTTCTGGAGATCTGGGAAGTCTTGGTAACCTCTAAATTACCATTACTCCCAGGGGTCCCTTTGTATGGGTCAAATAGATCTGTTTAAAAAATCATGCATATTCCATAAGAATACTTGGTTCCATATAACTGTAAATTCTTTGTATTAAGAATCGTTACTAGAAGCTATAATTGTTTACTTATGGTTAGTTTCATTTATCTAATTGCTTGAAAATTATTGGAGTTACATAAGAATACTTGAAAGCATATAACTGTGAAAATCATTACTATTAAACAGGAATAGATGCTTGAAATCATACTTTGAATAAATTATTAGTATTAGATGAAATATTTTAAACCATACAAATGTGCACAAACTATTTGTATTTGATTGGAATACCTGATATCATATGATTGTGAGTAAAAAATATTCTTAAGAAACAACACAAAAATATAAACATAAATGTACAATGAACGCAATTCCCCAACCTCTAGGCATAAAATAACGCTAGACGGGTTGACATGCTTTTAAAATTAATCAGCCATATAAGTATCATTTAAAATACCTTGAAAGATCTCCCTTTGGAAATCATTGGGGGTGAGCATGAATGCAGACACCACGCTTCAAATTAGACTGGAAATCGCTGTATTCGTTAAGATAAAGTATTTTAACGGTAATGTACTAGCAAAAATCATGCTATGATAAGTCGTTTTTTTTTCTGTATTACGACACTAAGCTCACAATCAGAAATAGGATCGTCTTAATTCAATTTAATAAACTAATAAAAAAAATGTTGAAATAATCACATCGATAAAATCTACAAATAGAACATATTTCAATCTTTTCAGATTTTGAGTTTGAATGTAAGACCTAATTCTCACTGACCAACATTTACGTTGATTATTCTCTTAAATGTTTATGACTTTCATTGGTTTAGTGAGAGGTTTTGCCTACCCTCTACATAACAGCTACTTTGTATTTGTACAATTAAATTCTAAATTCGATATATAAGAAATTCGTTTCAACATCCTGAATTTAGTCAAATGTAAATTTGATATGCAATACGACACAAAATCACTGACATTTTATCCTCAATTCAAAGAATCCATAAAAGCATAGATATAACCCACGCATATTAACTGCTTTTTTTTAATTCTATTAAAAAAGTACTCAATAACTAAACTAGAGAGTAATTCTGTTCATCATAGGCAGACATTTTAGCCTGATGATCGTGAACATGCATCAAACGCCAAATCTCGACTCAAAATGTTTTTGTGAATGTATCAATCCAAACCGCTCCGACACGGGCTGGATGTGACGCAAGGTCAATTTTCAAACAGAATTATAGCTGGTGCGAATTCAGAGTTGTTTTTCTCCTTTTCTGGTTGCTTAACCAAGGCTACTAAAAAACTTAATCTGCTCTATTTATCTATAGCTTGGGAGAGATGGATTCTTGCCTTTTCAGAGGATATGAGCGCGAAAAAAAAATGTAGACAGCATCGTCCAAGATTTTAACTCTAGTCACCGGCTATATATATATACATGAATATAACCTAAAAATATACATAAATATTTTTCTTATATATATATATATATATATCTTATTTCAAGAAAAAAAAATATCCGGTCACTTTAAGATAATAAATTTATTTCCATACTGTTAAGTGCATTGATATGAATCAAAGACTTTAAAATAATTTTTAACTGGACTTCATCAGATCCAATAGGAAAATAAAACAAATTACAACCAGATAGGAGGGATAGTTAAAGGAAGGAAAGAGAGGAATAAACGAAATCCATTTCTGCTATGTATAGCCTTTACCTATGTAAGGCTTGTTCCGATCCCTTCTTGTTTCAGATTAAGACAACTACAAAACCAATAGAACTAACACTTTAGCAATTACAGTAATACATATCCACATTTTAACCATTTCTAACAAAAATTATCTATTCTAATTCTAGTGTGTCATCATTTTTTCTTTGAAAGGTACCAAAACCCCAGCCGTTGATGGTAAGACTTCTTTAACCATGTCAAAATATTTAAACCAATTTAATAGATTATTGTTAAATATTCACTTTGACAATATATTCAAATTTTCTACAATAGTTTAAATTTATTTCTATGACTATATCTAGCTATTAAATCACATCTCTGATATAATTGGCGACCGGGATCAGGAAACAACATAATTTGTATCCTTTCTTCTAGACACAAATTGCATCTACCATCAAAGCAGCTCGGAGTATTAGACCTTTTTGATATACTCCATTGAATTTCTGGGTTTGAGTTTGAGTTTGAGTTTTGTTTAACGGCATATCAACCTCTGTGGGTCATTTAATGCCAGAAGGGTTAAATTGCTTTTGTCTTTTGTGCATGTTTTAGGTTTCAAGGTATGAGTTTTAGTTATATTTTATTATATTTGACTAGATTTTGATGAAGAGATTGATTTATTTTAGAAAGCTTAAGATTTCCTCTGGTTTGGAGTTTTTGAAGAGGTTCTTTAAATTGTTTGTTTGATAATGTTTTGGGCGAATTTGACTAAAACTGTCACAGTTTATGAGAATGTGTTTGACTTTGAGGGGTATATATATATGTATTAGCGACGGCCGCGGTTAAACCCTTATTTTTCAATTTCTGAAAATGTTTTGATAAGGCTGTTTGATTTTTAAGCGTTCACGAGAAAACGAATCAATGTAGTTATTAAACCTTAATTTCCATCTCGTCGATGATATTCCGATATAAGTTTTTATTTTTATTTTTAATGTTTTTTTTGGGGAAGGCAGGGGAATAATCCCTTGGTATACTACATTTTTTAAATTACACAAACCTTTCATTGGACAATTAATTTTAATTTTACAATTGAAGTCGTTTTCTTTACTTGTATTATTATCATTATTATTATTATTTACTCCTTTAGAGTATTTCACATCAGTAGTAGCTGATAGTTTTTCACTGGAGTTTGAGTGACAGCAAGTCTCCTCAAGTCTCCAGGACTCTTCTCAGTATTCTGGCCGTTCTCAGTAATGTTGTCATTTGGATAGTCTCTACCTGTCCGCCAATTTCCAAGTCCTCCAGGCCTTTTAATAATACTTTAGTTATTGTGCCGAAAGCACCAATCACAATTGGTACCATCGTCACTTTCATGTTCCACAGCTTTTTCAATTATCTAGCAAGGTCGAGATACTTATCCTTCTTTTCACATTCTTTCAGTTTTATTCTGTGGTCAGCTGGGACAGCAAAGTCGACAATTTTGCAAGTTCTCTTTTTTTTGTTGTTGATTATTAAAAGGTCTGGTCTTCTGGCCGAGATTAGGAGATCCGTATGTATGTCAAAATCCCATAGGAGTTAATGTGTGTCATTTTCTAGGACAGGTGCTGGGTTGTGCATATACCATTTGTTAGTGTGGTCAAATTTAAATTTCTTGCACATTTCCCAGTGGATCACCTTGCCGACCCAATCGTGTCTCGTCTTATACCCATTCTGTACTAATTTGCTACATTCGCTTATTATGTGATTGATCGTTTCGTCTCTGTCACCGCATAGTCTACATTTGCTACTTTGTTGAGTCTTGCCTATTCTCGCTCTGATATGATTTATTATTATTATTATTATTATTATTATTATTATTATTATTATTATTATTATTATTCATTATATTTTCTAATTATTTCATTATTATGAGTGTTAATTATTTTGAAGAAATTTCTCGTACAAGAGTACCTAATTTTTAAAGTTTTCCTATCAAATATTTTATGTAATAAATTATATTGGTTAAAATGATTATTTATCATTTTAAAAAAGTATTTTCCTATATCTATATCCACAAGTTTACAAAAAGGGGAAGGTTGAACCATATAATTTTCCTTTTTCTATTTTTACGACAATTTACCTTATTATCACAATTCGTAGGAGGATCATTAAATAAGTTTCCAGACTTTTTTCGTATGGGTACTTTTATTGATAGTACACACATGAAACTAGTCTCCTTCGAAGTAATCTCCTCCAGCTGCAATGCACTTGTTTTACCGTGCCAACAACTTCTGGAAGGCCCTATGGAAATCCTCTTGTGTCAGCATGTCAATGACCTTCGTCACAGCCTCTTTCATCTCCTCAATTGTCTCATAACGACAGCCTCTGAGCTTAGGGAATAACTAAAAGTCACTGGAAGCAAGTTCTAGACTATAGGGAGGCTAAGGAAGTGTCTTGATGCCCATCTTGGTCAAATAGTCTGTGACAAGGATGGAGTTGTAGACTGGTGCATTGTCCTGGTGGAAATGCAACTGACCCAATTTGAAGAGTGCTGGCTTCTTCCGACTGAATCTCTTCCTGAACTCCCTTAAAACCTCAACATAGTAACCCTAAGCCTAACCTTAACCCTTTGGCCAATCAACTCTGGTGTATTGACTTCCTTACTCCTCCCACAGCTCTCATCATCCCTCACAGACTCCCTGGCTTCCTTGAATCTTTTATACCACTCAAAAACTGATGTTCGATTCATGCAAGATGGTTTAAAAGCAGTCTGAAGCATTCCATACGTTTCTGTGGCATTTTTTCCAAGTTTAAAATACAATTTTATTGTATATCGTTCTTCTAAAGTGTCCTCACTTCCAGATTGTATTTTTGAAATTCACCAGTTGTGACAATCAGGATTTAGTAGGGTGTATTCCAATTGCTGCTGAAGCTGTTCATTTGAACCTGAAATCATAAAAATTGGTCAGTCATCTCATAAGATGTATAGCAATAACACAGTGAATTTTCAAGAGTCTACGACAATTTTAAATGTCTGTACAAAAAAAGTCTGGAAAATTATTGAATTCACCACGTATTTTCTTTATTCATATCCAATTTATTATTATCATAATCAATATTATTAGGTATTTTCGGCTCTAGATAAGTAAACTCTTCTTTGAACCTGCTATTCTTGAGGGCTTCAATATATATTTTACTACTTTCATGGAAAATTTTCTTATTTGATGATGATCTACTTATTCTCGCATTAACAGCTTTAAGAACTTGTTTAATTATAGATGGTTTGGTTTGGTTTGTTGGGTTTTATGGCATATCAACCTTTGTAGGTTATTTAACGCCAAATCCATTTTTATGTATATTATCTGTTCTGTTTAAAACAATTCAGTTAAGCATAAGTACACAGTTTGTCAAAAACATTTCTATTTCAAACTATTCAACTAGTTATATGTAACAATTCAGTTAATTGTAAATACATTTTTAATGTCAAAAAACAGTTCTATTTCAAATAATTCAGTTAAGCATAATCACGTAGTTTAAATGTAAATACGGTTTAATTATCAAAAGCATTTCTATTTCAAGCGATTCAGTTTACTCAAACAATTCATTTTAGCATAAGTATGCTGTTAGTTCTATTTAACCCATAGATAGGGCCCTGTCAGGTGCTACCATTCCGGGCCAGAGTGGACCTGGGAGCAATGGCAATGAAGCGGTACTCCGCATTCCCCAAAGCTCCAACACTGCTGGAACCTCTCCATCAGACTGTTTAGTGTCATATCCAGGACACTCGGTTGGGGGGGGGGCTTACCCCTCTGCAGAGGTGCAGTCAGTGTATTCTACAGCCCCTGCTGACTGGGCAATTTAATTATAGAATTTGGGTGATTAGAATTTACATTGGTATAGGAAGGATATTGGTCTGTTTTAAGGAATGGTCTATAAGAGTTGCCGGAGAGGTTCAGTGTAACATCTAGAAAATTTGCTACTTTAATAGAAGAAATTTCGATTTTAAATCCTAAGAATTTAAAGGCTCTTATAATCTTTTTTGTATACTCGAACACTTAGGACTATCACTATTGGGGATGTATAATATTCCGTCATTATGGTATAAACTTAATTGAATGGGGTCAATTATTCTGCAAAGTGTATCCAATATATAAACCCACGAGGTCTGCTATTTGAGCTGAACCGTATCCACCCATAGGAACATCAAAACTAAGTATAGTTTATCATTATTAAGTATAGTTTTCCTACACGCCAATATTATTTGGTACTGTTCACCTGTTATTTCCACATATTTTTTGCATGGTTAATACTATCAATTAGAACTTTTTTGTTATCGATGGATAAAACTCAATATTGTCAAATTGAATAAAAGTGGTCTTGCTTTTGTTTTTTAATATTTCTAAACCATTCAAGTTCTTCCAAAGGTTAATATGGGTAATTTTTTGTATCTTAATTATTATATTCTGAATGATATTTTTTGAGATTATCCCTAATTCAGTTTTTGAGGGATTAATTAATCTAGACAGTAATTTATTCTCAAAATTAGGTTTATGGTCCTTAATTAAGATGTACGCATCTTTCACTTTAAATTTCCCTAACCTATCTTCAATATGTAATTTATTAGCAAACTTAAGGGTATCGTTATTTATTTGAGAAATAGTATCTTTCGTCAATTTTGCAATTATCGGTAATTTTATTCCTCAGAATTTCCTGGTAATTAGAGGGGTTGATTTTATATGTTTTTTGATTTATCAGCTCTTACCCATATACATTTTGAATTTTTTAATTCCTTTATATCCATGATTAATTTAGTTTGAAAATTATTATGATCCTTTTAAATCTAATTTTCTTAATTAATTTAAATGATTCAGCCTCAAATGGGTCCAGCAGTTTGTTGTTTGGAGGCGTTCTTTGAGATTTTAGGTTATATACCTCTTTTTTGTGCAGTTCATATCATTAGAGGGGTCTAGATAGAAAAAAAGTCTTCCACGGTATACTTTTTATGAAGTATACTCTCTTTTCAGTTAGAGATCGCTGAAATTCATGGTAAGTTGGATGAGAGATGTTCTTCAGTGAGTATTCCGGCGTAAATATCTCCATTTTCCGAGTTAGTAAAGGTGTCCGATAATCCGTTCTTTTGGTAGAATTTTCCAGGAGAGCTCAACTAATTAAGGAAATTCAAATGGACACCATCGAGGTTAAGGTCGAGACAGCACAAATTCTCTGATATAGGCAACAGTACATTTCGCCAGGAAGAATACAGCACCGCACGGCAGTTCAGGAACACAATAGGGGAGAGTTACATATTTATGCGAAAATTTTCAAGTTTTCATTCTAATTGTGCATCTGTAAAAATGTGAAACTTAAAACAGTGAGAGAAAAGTTTGTAATTTATGAATATTGTTATATTTACTCAATCTACCAGATACTAAGCAAATCTTTAAAAAGTTTTATGGCTGTTTAGTTTTTAAATGACGACATTTCTCATACCACTTAATTTTACACAATATGAAATGTTCAAAAATAACAAATCAAGCTTTCTATATGATATTTTTAATTGTAATTGTTAAATTGATTCTTTCATTTCAACTTCTGAGAGGAGTGTCTCTGTGGTGTAGTGGCTAACGTGCAGAACTGCGTCAGCGTAGTAAGCAAGTTCGAACTATTACATTCACTTTGACACTAGTATCCTTAGGAAAGCTATGAACTCTCTTATTCTTCCAGCTATGGGTTTAATAGCATCACTGTTGTTCTTCTACAAGGATAGCCTTGGCATTAAGTAACCCACGAAGGTTGATATGCCATAAAACAAAGAAGCCAAACCAAATCATTAAAAACATACTTCAGCAATAAAAACATGCAAACATCATAATACTCTCAAAATGAAGGCAGGACTTTAAAAATAAGTAAAACACATATCAATAACAACACAGAAAATATGGACAGTCACAGCTTACTGCGACAACACGAAACATTGTTAACTTTGCATGGAGGAAAAAAGTATAATGATAAACTTCCTAGAACAACATAAATTTCTTAACCAAAAATCTGAACTCATTTCCAAACACAGGCATGAAAACAGATTTTTACTACGTCACTTCAAAATAAGTCATAAACTTAAAGACTAAACAATTAATCCAAAACTTGAAAATATAATCTTTGTAAAAGAGAAAATACCAAACATTATAAGCTAAATAAAAAGTGTAAACCTCCTTACAATAATCTAGGTTGGATTTGGTTTGGATTCTCGGCTTAATAGTATATCAAGCTTCGTGGGTTATTTAATGCCAAAGCTATCCTTATAGAATAACAGTAGTGGTACCATATATATAGTATATCAAGCTTCGTGGGTTATTTAATGTCAAAGCTATCCTTATAGAATAACAGTAGTGGTACTATTTAAACCATAGCTGGGGTATAAAAGGTCTCATACTTTTCTGGGCTGTAGAATACACCGACTGCATTTCTGCAGAAGGGTAACCTCCTCCCAACAAGTGTCCTGATATAACACTAAACAGTCTGATGGTGGGGCTCCACTCCAGGGGCTTTGGAGAATGTGGAGTACTCCTTCATTAGCATTACTCTCTGGTTCACTCTGACCCAGAGTAGTAGTACGTGCCATGATCTCATCTATTGGTCAAATACAACTGTTTGACCATCAAACTTTTTGCAAACAAATTATATTAAATTGAATTGTTTGTGTTACATAGCAATACTTGGAACCATTTAACTGTGTACAAACGAATGAGTAATGTTAAATTGAATTATTAGTGTTGAATAGCAATACTTGAAACCCTTTAACTGTGTACAAAAATTGAATTATTGGTATTACACGGCAATACCTGGAACCATTTGACTGTATGCAAATGAATGAATTATATTGAATAGAATTATCATTGTTATATAGCAATATTTGTACCCATTTCACTGTGAGCAGACAAATGATTAATATTAAATAGAATCATTAGTGTTAGCGCGACTGAAGTTTGAACTCGCTTAGCACGATATCGCTGCCACTATGCCATAGTTAATTAAGTAATTATATATATATATATATATATATAATTCATTTATTTATTTATTTTTAATAATATGCCTTCTTCTGTAAAGGAAGTAGAGCGCTTTCCAAAAAAGTATCTCTCCTCTGCCCAAGTTAGTGTCATCGACAATGATATTCATTTTAATAATATGCCTTCTTCCGTAAAGGAAGTAGATCGCTTTCCAAAAAAGTATCGCTCCTCTACCAAAGTTGGTGTCATCGACTATGATATTCGTTGAGCTACCCGTAACATCTACCCACTTGACAAATGCAGAGCATAAAACTCAGAGTCACAGTAAATGTAGCATGGATTCACTTTAACATCAGATTTTTAACAATATCTTCTAATTTTGTTATAAAGCAAGCCTACTCTAAACGATTTGTTACTCTTAGTTTATTGTTGAGACGAGTGAATATGTGCAGTCATTCATTTTATTAATATGTTGTATTTCTTCGTTGTTGGTATTATTAGAAGATAACACAAACTTGAATTAATGTTTTATTTTTGGTATAAAAATTTAGGTTTTCACATAAAGTTACAACCTTTTAAAATTTGTTGATACAGGAGCGGACTTGCTGAGTTCTGTTTACTGTGGGATTCTAGTAGTAAACTCGCCTATCCCTTCTGGACTCTAGTGGTCAACTGACTTCTCCCTAGCGTCTTCCCTTTTCAAATCTGCTACACAAACTCTTTCCCCTAACTTCTACTTCTTACTCCTACTTCTTCTCTTAATCTTCTCCTACCAAAAGAAACGGTTCCTTACGTTGCCGCCCAATTTTGAATTCCTGGCGTCAGTGTGTCTACATTTTTCTACTTTTAGAACACTCGCCAATGTCCATTTTATAAACCATAACAAATATGTATGTGTGTATGTGTGTGGAGGATGAAGGAGTGAATGACTGAATAAAATACCGATCTACAAATTAATAAGTTTTATTTTTTTAAATTGAGTGAAAAGTTTATAAAAAAACAGAAATTACAAAATCTTTTCTTGTAAGAAAAGATAATATTAGTTAGAGAGTAACTATTCTCCAATATTTATTACAAGAAAGAAAAATTCATGTATTCAAAATAGCAGTTTTGTTTAACCTAAAACTACTTAACGCATTTTGTGTGTGTAAAAGATCTTTGTGTGAGTATTTCACTATATAGGAGAGAAACTATATTTATTCGCTATTATGTATGCGTATGCAGTTAGAATATTTCATTAGCAGGGAAAGATTGAATAGCAGTACGAACATACCTACGTAAACAAACTGTTTTTGTTCAATTTAAAATAATTAAGCGATGTTGAAATTAAATGCTAACTTGAAGGAACAGAATGTTAGATTATTCACCCAAAAATAAATGAATAAATGAAACCAAAAGTTTGAGTATGTTTCAGAATAAATCCGTAAAACCTTTTGGCTGGAGTAATATTTTTATTGCTATTAATAAAATTGTGGTAGGCTTAAAATTAGATGAAAATGTGGTGGTTTATCTATGATTCTAATTGGTTAAAAAATATTTCAGACTCTGTAGGAGGGAAAAGATTTCTTAAATGATGTTAGGTTTTGTTCCTTCAAATTTTTTTTTACCGCAAGTCGTCTGCGAATCTTAAAGATATTTTAAACCGGGCGCATAAGCGCTGATTGATGAATCAATACAAAAATACTGATTCAAAAATTACGGCTTCTCGAGTTTATTTTTTGCACAAAAATTAACCCTTTTTTTTAGTATCGAAACTAGTATTACACACACACACACACACACACACACACATATATATATATATATACCTTGTGTCATATCCTGCCCGAGCGGAGGGATTGGGAAAAAATGGGAGGTGCCCGTGGTGTAATGGTTATCGTCGTAGGAAATGGACACAGCGACACGAGTTCAAATCCTGGACGAGATTCATTGCATTTCACATAACACTAATACCCTTGGGAAAGGTATGAATCCAATTATTCTCGCTAGCTATGGATAAATAGTTGGACAGACTGAGTTCTTCAGCCTTGGTGGGGCAACTAGTCTAGGAGAAGGAAAACTCTGAATTCAAACCTATTAAACTCCGTTTAAAAATTGACCTTGTGTCATATCCTGTCCGAGCGGAGGGGTTGGTAAATATATATATATACCAACCCCTCCGCTCGGACAGGATGCAACAGAAGGTAAATTTGTTTAAGCAGAGCTTAACAGGCTTGAATTCAGAGTTTTCCTTCACCTAGACTGATAACCATACCAAGATTACCAGTCTATCCTACTATTTACCCATAGTTGGAAGGAGAATAATTGGATTCATCCCTTTCTCAAGAGTATTAGCGTAATGTGAAATGCAGTCTCGTCCAGGATTTTAACTTGGGTTACCGTGTCCATTTCCTATCACGATAATTGTAATATATTGGGTGAAAATCAGGATAAAAAAAAACGCTGTTCAGTTCATGACTTTACTGCTGCCGATATTGTACTCGTGTGTGCGGACCGTCAGATATATGACAGAATGGTGTAGAGAATTATATTTGTTTCTCGATGTCACGGTACTGAAGTGGTCTAGTTCAAGAGAGAAAACTTATTTCTATTACATCTACATCCTTAAGTTTTTTTGTTGTTTTATTTCATATCTATATAATCTTAGCTAAGTGACCGAATTGTTTTGTTTTTATAAGTTCATTTTCTGTGGTGGGTGTATTCTCCTCGCAGATCGCCGCAGTTGTCCATCTGGGTCTTGTTGCCTCTCTGTATTCTGCTTTCTGTTAGTCGATGCTAGTCTTGCTTCTGACTCACTATCTGATAGTGGGATCTACTCTTCTTCTCTTTCTAGTAGTGGACGGACCCATAGGGTTTCTTTAAATACGATACGACTGCGTATCTTTTGTAAGTCCCTACGATTCCGTCGTAGTATGGTATTAGAGCTTGTCAACACCATATATGAATGCGGTGCTACTTCAGATCTTACTGTCCCTGTCTCGCTCCACCTTTTCTTTATAGGGTCTCGTATTCGAACGAGATCGCCTAGTTTTAGCAATTTCAGTTCCCTGGTGTCCCGTCTATCGAAATAGACTTTTTGTATTGCCCTCAGCCAGTTCCTTCCACTAAGGCTTACACTTTTCTTGCTATTTATTGTTAGCACTGGGAGATTATTTCTTAATTTTATCCCCATCAGCATATACAGACAATAATCCATGTTCACCTGGGGCAGTTCGATGGATAAGTAATCCTAACGATGGGCCTTTGCACTTCCTTAATATGTTTTTGTGGTTTTTTCAACTAGTCCATTTGATTGTGGGTATAGCGGTGATGATGTTGTTCATTTAAAGTCCCACGCCGCTGCGAATTGTATGTATTCTGTTGATGCAAATCATGGGCCATTGTCTGAAAATACTTCTTCAGCTACTCCAAATGTTGCATTGCATACAAATCTATTTGAGCCATTGATGAGACCCTAACAATTACTACCACCCCAGATCAGAATGGACCAGGGAGTAATGGCAATGAAGAGGTAATACACACTCCCTAAATCTCCAGAACTGGAGCCTCACCACCAAACGCAGTTTAGTGTCAAATCCAGAACACCCCTTTTTGTGGACGGAATACAATCAGCAAATTCTCAGCTCCACCGACAGAGTAGTTCGCAATAAAGACGCTTTTATGTTTCAGGATATAATCTTATTCAAAATCCTGTATTTTAGCACCTTGTTGTAGTATAATGGTTTGCTAGCGAGACTTACTAATTAATTACTATTGAATAGTTGAGTTCAATCCTCACTAGGTACCTCATTTGCTCTCTTATACCAAAATCCAAGCGTTGCAAAGATTTTTTAAAGGCACATTTTTGTGGTATTGTGATAAGCAAGGTAGTCTCGCTGTTCAATTACGAGTGAGTTCAATCCTTACTTGATACCCCGTACTTCTGACTTTGGGTTAAATCTAAAGTAAAGTTAATTTTGTCAAGTATTTCTCGTCGCGTAATGGTTAGCGAACTAGGTTAGCAGACCGGTGAGTTCGATTCTCCCCATACTTTTAGCTTTGTGCCACAACTAAGTTAAGCTTAGTAAATAACTAAAATCCAATGTTAATGGTTATTAAACAGAAGTAATGCTTAAAGCACCAGTTCTCGTTAAATCATCAAAGTTGTGGAGATTGAATCGAGTGGATTTTGGTTTTGACGATTTAAAGGTCTGTCTTCGTATGTTTGTCGTATGTGAGTATCATAACTCATCGCCATAATTATTTGAATTGGAGAACTCAATTCAGACACTTGTAGCAGAGGAAATGTGTTATGGTTTATTATTTCCTAAAGCTAAACAATTCACAACGAAATAAAACATTCATTGCCAAAGTAAACTTAATAGAATGAATACATGAATGACATGTAATACAAAAAGAGTATATAATACGGAAAAGTCCTATCGTGCAATTGAAAAGTCTTTTGGTATAAGTTGAGAGATCTTGATAGAATGGAAGTTGTGTTAAGACTTATGTCAAGGCATGGATACTGTGGGTCATACAATACGAGGTCTGTTGGGGCGAGAACCCCACTCTCCGCCAGGTAAACGTACACTCTCGTGCGTGCTTCTGGTTATCGAGGCAGGACAGGAGAAAGAAAGAGTTTTTGTCTTACTGCGTCATTTGGTCACGCTATCTAGTGGTCACTAGAAATACTACTTGAAAAGTAAGGGATGTAATCCTTACAAAGTTAAGCATCAAGTGTCTGGTGGGAGAGCTAAAAAGAAGTGGTCAAAAGGAAATGTCAAGCTAAGTTGAACAACTTATTCTTTGACAAAATTTCATTTGATAAACTAAAAAAAAAAAAAAAGAAGAAAAAAAAAAGAAGAAAAAAAAAAGAAGTTTCCAATTTCAAACTGATCACGTCAACCGTTGACAGCGAAAGGCTGAAGATCAAAGGTTCATTAGTTAAACTAGATCTCCAAGAATTGCATGCCATAGAGATGATCAAACTTTGGCCGAAACATAATGCACAAATAATTTACATCAGATCCACTCAAGAGGATGCTGTATAAAAATGTTTATGAATAAAAGTTTTAAATACATGCCTTAGCAAAGCTTAGTAAATAGCATTTAATAAACCACCATTTTTGTGCATATGTTACAATTTATTTTTAGAAAAATGTATTGCATTTTTACTCCATCTGTGGAGATCAGAATTAGGTATAGCGTTTTTTATGATATAAAATAAAAGTTTAGAATAAAATACGTCATAAAATATTAAGAGCTATTTTTTAAAATTGATACATTAATCTTAAGATTTGAAGTACTGCAAAAGGAAAGCTTTGCTCGAATTAAAACCGCATTGCAATAACTTTTCTCAAGGAAATTATTAAAAAAAAAAGTTAGTCATATACATTGTTTGTCGTAAGTTCCATCCAAGCTAACATAGTATTTTACTGTTGTGACTCTGTGTCATATTCAGCTAAGTCTACAAATGGCGTGCCTACAGTAGAGCGATAAAAAGTTACGTAGACTTTCGTATAAGTTAACTCTAATAAATTTGATCCCCCAAAGAGTACCCCAAGTTCTATAAACTTCCACCAGACTAAGTTCAACTATGTAAGATCAGTGGAATAACAACTCGGTATGTAATTTACAAAGCGCTTTGCTTTGATGTGGCACAAGGCCGAATGAATGGGGCGCCCAATGAGACTCGAACTCACCCGTGTAGGTCTGCTAGTCTAGCTTGCTAACCGTTACACCACCAGAGGTGCCCTATAACAACTCGGTATGAAAAACGGTGAAGATCACCGCTAAAGAAAGTTAACTACATCTACACAAAAACACCCATTCACAAACGCCGTTATAACTAAAGCAACAGCCAATCATCTTTCGCCTACCAAGTAATTTCGGTTTACTCTTAATGAACGCCGCCATTGTACGCGTGTGTTGTGCAAATCTTTAATTCATTTACAATTATTGAAAAAAACAAACAAACAAACAAACCATGAATCAAAGACAAGGTAAGATTTATTTTATTTAGTGAAGTAGACTTCTCCAAAAAATGATACCGTAAAGATTTTGTCGATTTTTTGCTTCTGTTTTTCTTTTAGAAACCGATATGGACTCTTCAATTCAGTAAATTTTACATTCAAACCTGTCTTAAAATTCAAGTTGTTTTCCTTAATTTTTTTTACCATAAACTTCCTTTTTATATAATTAAAATTTATTTATTTTATGTCATAAATAATCTGTGGGATAAGGGCTGTTCATATAATCCATCATAAAATTACGCACCTATCATTTCGTAAGAACTGGTCGTTTTATTTACGTTTTATTTATTTTTTGTAAAAAAAAAAGTATTGTAAACTTTTCGTTTTTGATAAATTTTACTGAATCGAAATCAAGAATTATATATACGTGTGTGTGTATTTCTTGTCTTTCTATTTTAGTTGAATTAAAAAAAAAAACTTGTTTCCAACCCACGTGTCCCTTATTCAATGAATGAACAATTCTCACCCATTCATTATTTTTTTTTAAAAAACTTTGATTTATAAAAACTGTTTTTCAGTTGATTTTTTTTTTTCTTATTAATACCACTCTTCATTTCTTTCAATAATAATTTTTTTAAACATTTAAAATTGAATACAGAAAGTGGCCGTTTGGGGCTTCTGTTTTTATTTGTTTTTCTTATGTTGAGCTATGATTTATTTTATTCATTCATTTATTATTGTTTTAATTTTTTCTTCTGATTATTTTGTGACGATTGCCAATTCACAGCGGGTGGGGTTATTTGAAAACTTAATATTTATTTCTTATAGTAGATTTTTTCCGGAAAAAAAACGAAATTTTTATTCCAGAAGAGTCTACCTATGGAAATTTCCGTTTTTATGCGATAATGTACAAATTATTATAATGAAATGTTTTAAATTCCCCGTCCAAGGTTTTTGTCAATTGCTTCGTTTTTATCTAAGCAGTTGCATTTAAAAATTAAGTCTTCAACTACCAGCTACAATTCAGCCATCGGCCATATTTCTTTAGTCTTTTCCTCCTATAGGAACCACTGAGGAGTCGAGTTATGGCCGATTTGTAATCTTGAGGAATTAACTGCAATTGTACTGTTTTAAAAACAAAAACAAACCCCGAAGCAAATGACTGCTGCAACTTATCTAGATGTTGGATGTAAATATTATATTTAAAATTTATATATTTGTTCATTAAACCAAATGAACAATTTTCAAGCAACATAATTTTTACTTATTCTTCCATTTAGTAAAATATTTTTATATTTAAAAAAAAAAAAAAAATCTCAGAAAATATTGGAATTCCCGTAGCTCAATGGCGAAAATGCTGGATTGCAGCCTCAAAGTAAACTAGTTCGAGCTCCACTAGCACTATTGCTTACACTTTGGGACTAGTACTTTTGGGAAGGGTATGAAGTCCCTTACCCACTCCAGCTATCGGTTAAATACTGTCACTGCTATTCTTTTGCAATAATGCTTTGGCATTAAATAACCAAGAAAGGTTGATATGCCATTAAAGAAAGACGGAAACCACCAGAAAACAAAATTTAGATTTTTTTTAAAAATTTGATTTTTCCTTAAACGTAACTCACGCAAAAAATGTCATTTTTGTATTCTTTAAAGTGAATCTTGCTCTTTGTCTTTTATTTATTATCTCCCACCAAATACGAATAGGTAAGCGTCTACGTGGCGTAGTGGTTAATGTGCTGGACTGCCACATCGTACAAAGCGAGTTTGATCTCTAATTGCGCTACTACATTCACTTTTGGACTAATACTTCTGGGGAAAGGTAGTGAGCTCCTTTATCTCCTTCGGTTAAGGGTAAATAGTGCCACTATTCTTCTACACGAATGGATTTGGCATTAAATAACCAACGAAGCTTGATATGCCAAACCCAAATACGAATAAAGTTATATCAAATTAAAATATTCTAATGTTTTTTTGTTCAAATGCTATTTCAAAACTAATTCTAAGCTACATTTGACAATGAAACATCAGTGAATATTTATAGTATTGGATAAAAGTAGAATCTTGTGTCAAATAAAATTTAATACAAGGCTATAGTTATCCATTCTATTTTTAAATTAGCCGCTATTTTGCAGATGAGGTTAAATTTTCACAACTACGTCTTCATTGTTTTTATTGCAACTTGAAAAATTAATAATTAGCTCTTTTATCTTAATTGCATTGACTGAATTATTTATTCCTTTCCGACTAAAATTGTCGGAGAGAAACAAAATTTACCTACTAGTCAAGAAAACGGGGAGGGAGTTCATGATTTTATTTTATTTATTTATAAGGAGGGTTCTTCTCCATACAGTTTGATAAGAAGTGCAAGATTAAATTAAACTTTTTTAAAATAATAAAAATGATAATTTTTTAAATAATATTTTTTGAAGACAATGCGTGAACTTTAAACTTTAAGGGTCATCATCATCGCGTTTTTGTTTTTTTTTTTTTGTTTAGTTTGACAACTAACATCAATATTAGTTGACAATAAATGTTTTCTATTTCCCTTATTCGTTTCTTGCATTAGATTGTTTATATCTTTTTTGTTACTAGGATTTTGATTTTTATTCTTTTAATTTGTTGATAAAAGGGTGATTATTTCTTTCTCTCAAAATGATAGATTTTAATTTAAGCTTTATTATTATTATTATTTGTCTATCCATTTTTTGTTAACAATCCTTTTATTCATTCATTTTACTTATTTCAGACTAATTAGGATTAATACATGTGTGTGGTGCGTACAAAAAGTGCTAAGCATTATATTTATTGTTAAAAAAAATGCTTTGTCAATTTTTTTTAATACTAAAATATTTTAGTTTATGACGTTGCTTTAAAAACTAACAGCAACAAAAAAATCCCCTTAAAAGAAAAGAGTTAATTTTTCCCCCATTGACTGCACATCGTTTTTTATTTGATCCAAGAGACTCTACCGAATTCTCTTTTTTTATTGTATTACACAATTTTAAAAATCAAAACAAAAATGTCCAATAAATAATTCTTTTAGGACAATTTCTAAATTCCCATTTAAAAATAGCCATTAGAAAAGTGATTAATTACTTTTTTTAAAGACAAAATTCTTGAGACGAGACCAGTCGTTTGTTTTATTTACATTTTTGGTTAATTATTGACCAAATTTAAATACATGATATTTCTAGAATAACCTGTCTTTATATTTGGTTGAAGACTCTTTTTTTAAGAAGTTTATTTATTCATAAGGGTGTTCCCTATTTCTTTACTGTTTATGCGCATTTAAAACACAATGTAAAATGTTAACTGAAAATTGATTTTTGGTTTAGAAGAGAAAAAAAAAGCACATTTCTTTTAAACTAAAGGAGCCAGAGTGACAAAGACAATGAGATTGACAGGACTTGAAAGTTCTTGAAAATGGATCAAATTACAATCATCAATATATATAATTGTTTGTTGTTGTTGTTTGTTGTTGTTTTTTGCTGCTGCACAAACTTTTCAGAAATCTCGTTACTTAGTTTTGATTTTTGTAGTTTAAGTAATTCAAGTTCAGTTATTTCTTCAACGAAGTCTTTAATTTTGACTAAAAGATAAAAACAATAAGTCACTTACAGTGCAAAATAAAGAACAAATGCTAGAAAATAGCATTTGTTCCTTATTTTGCACTGTAAGTTTTCAACCTTCCCTCTTAAAAAAATGCAATCGTAAATCGAAATGAAGTCCACATTTTATAAAATCAGTGACTTAAATCTAAGGGATAATCGTGTGCAATGAAGCGTAAAACTAAGATCGCCATTTATATATTAAATTTACTTTCTGTTTACTACAATGGAAACCGTTTTTTCCTCTCTCTCTCTCTACATGAAGTTGCGGTTTTGTCCTTATTTCTTTAGTTTCATTGCTTCAAGAATCGTATGAAGTGTAGAAGAGAAAATAATGCTATCACTTTGTAAAATTAAAATTTAACCAACAAATATTTGAAATTCATTGACTATTAAATTTTGTTTTTAGTATAGCTCTGTCATTTATTTTTTTAAGCAGGGAGGGGGCTTATAAAAATAACCAGATTTGATGATGAGTCCAGTCTGATTATTACGTTCGTCAGTTACTAAAAGCTAAGGTGTCATAAGCAAGTGCGTGTTTGATGCAATATCGTGAGGAGAAGGCTGTTTTACTATTACTGCTGCTGCTAGTTTCTTCCTCCCACTCCGTTTCTTTTCTTCATTTTACTTTCACTCCATTGCTGCCAAGGTTGTTTAAAAAAACAGCGGCATCGTCGCCCTCCTCCTCTAGTTTCTCTCTCTCTCTAGTCTGACTCCAACTACTACGGACGAACGGACGGACCTCACCAGCAAATCTATTTCTTATATGCGCGGATTGTACCAGTTTCCTTTGTTGACTGTTTTTTTACGGCCTTTTTTTAAAATCACCAACGTTGGTTTAATCGACGGGAGTTCATTTAGTTGTTTTTTGGGTTTTTTTAAATTTTTAACTGCCTTTTATTAAAAAAAAGAAATATTTTTCTTTTTTTTTTTTTTTTTTTTTTTTAAATTTACAAAACGTTGTTGGTGGAAAAGTGCGTTAAAAACTACAACGATCACTACTACTACAATGATAGCGTTACTACTCCCGTAAAAAAAAACAAAAAATTTTAATTTTGTCTTTCTCCAACGAACTATATCACGATCGTCACAATTGCCTGTTTGACTTCTTCTATCCCCTGTCATTTAAAGACCGGGTAAGAGAAAAGAGTGATTTGATTTGGATTTTCTGCCTCACAGTCGTCATCGTTCCTAATTCGAACGTATTTTAGACAAAATCGACTTTTTAACTGCTACTACTTAACTACTATCAACACTACTCCTTATTCAGCTCCCTGGTCTCGTGTCACCACCTTGCAACGACAATTTAAAAAAAAGGGGGAAATGAACCACACCGATCAGGAACCAGAACTAACCCTTTATGTTAAAGCCGGCCAGAGTGGTAAGGGCTTTGGTGCCTGCCCTTTCTGTCAGCAGATCCATATGATTTTAGCTCTAAAAGAGCAAGACTATGATGGTAAGCTTTTTGAAGTGGTCATCATCGACCCGGGCCGTCCACCGGCCGAATTTCGCAAACATGCCAACCGGCTGCCCGTTCTCAAACACGGCGATGAGGTGCTCACAGAAAACGAGGAGATTGTTACCTATATCGACAAGAATTTTCCCGAGCCAAGCTTGACATATACGGACATGCGAGCGCATACCGTGTGCCTGGACGTCTTCTCCAAATTTGCCCACTATGTCAAACAAGTAAGCGATTCTCCTGACCACTTGATTTCCGAGCTGTGGCGAGTCAGTGATCACATGGTCGATTCGGGCAACAGATTCTTGTGTGGAGACAAATTAACCCACCTCGATTGTCTGATGTTACCAAAATTGCAGCATATCAGAGTAGCTGCTCTGGCTTTTAAGAATTTCCTCATCCCTTCCACCATGATTGGAATTTGGAAGTACCTGAAAAACGCTTACCAGGAAGAGGTCTTCCAAATTACCATGTGTTCCGATCAGGAGATCGTTTACCATTGGAGTTGTAAACAGGAAACACCAAAATTATCTGAAGAGAAAAAAAGAATTTACAGTTTGGACGGAGAACCCCGGTTTACTGCGTCGTTACCTGAAACTTTCAAAGAATAGGAGATTTATTAAAAAAATAAATAAATAAATAAATAAAAAGGAAAAAAAGGCAAGGAAAAATAAACAAGATAGTTGTCATTTGAAAACAATGTTTTTCCGTGTTCATCAATAAGCCTATTTCCTCCTTCCCCTCCATTTCACCGCCCCCCCTTTTTTTTCTTTTCTTTCAACCTTCAAAAACTACATGTGTGTATGTGATACATAACAAGAAAACACATGTCTAAATAACATCTATATGCACTTGAAATGATTTGATTTCAGTGTGACCTTTCTACACAGTTTCTGGGATCAGAACAAAACAAAATCAACATTGGGAACTTCTCTTAAAAAAACCAAAAAAAAAAAAACAAACTGGAATTCTTGTGTAATGTGTAGAAAAATATATTAAAAAAAAACGGTTTGTAAATTTCTAACCCCCACTCCATAGAGTAATAAGACTTGGATTGTGCTTTTTACACTGATCTTTCATTATTCTAGAATAGCCTCCCCACTAACTACTCTGTGCTCCGTTTGTTATTTTAGAATAGGTAGCAGTTTTCTTTTTAATCAACTTTTTCTTTTCTTTCACTTTGTGATATTATTGGTCCTAATGTACCATCAGATGGAATTCTGCATTGTTCTTTATAGAGCTGGTTTCAAAATCTGAATAAGATTTTAAGATTATTATTCTTACTGACAACTATTATGAGTCAATAGCCTGGACCCCCCCCCTTTTTTTTGTCTTGAATTTTTATTAGGGTGGGTTGTTCAAGAATTGCTTTTAAATTATCATTGTTTTTTTTTAAGTGGGTAATTTTTTATTTTATTTATAACGGTCCCCATCCCCAAATTTTGTGATTTATAACATTGTGAAATTTATTTTTTTATTTATCTCCAAATTGCAGACTGCTACTAAAATGAACCATTTCAAGTAATCATTCATCACAATTGATTTTCTATTTTCATGGAATTTTTTATTTGGATAGAAAATACGCTCTTTCTTTCTTTCTTTCTTTCTTTCTTTATTACACAGTTAATTATTGAAACTTTTAGTTAAGCAGCAGATATTTGGGCTTCCGAAAACGACAAAAACATTTCTCTTTTTCAATGCTTTCTTGTACTCTCCATAACAAATAGATTTCGTAAATGACTTCGTTATCCCCTCCCCTCCAACACGCGTGAAAGTTAATTTTCTACAAAGAGCAATAATTCTATTATGTGATAGGGTTTCAACAATGAATTCATTTATTTTTGCAAACATCAGTTGTAAAAAAATAGTTAAGTTTTTTTTTTTCTTCGTCTTCTCTTTGACACTCTTTAAGATTTTGCTTATGAGTCAGTCAGCCTCTAAATTGATGACGGGTTGCTGTGAAAATTGCATCCATTATTATTATTTTTTTTTTTTTTCGTCAGAGTAGGAAGTCCATTCTTTCCCTCCTCCTCCTCTTCTATACGTGTGCACAAGCACTACTCCAGATTTGAAAGTTTTCCTCAGACTTGGAGGTGGGGCTCACTACTTGCCATTCTCCATTCTCCCCTCCCGCCTTTCCAAATAACACACACACACACACACTTTGACATTCAAATTGTGGGTAGAGGTGCCTCAATGACTGCGTTGGTGTAGGGAAAATGTACAACGATCTTGAGGGAGACGAGGAGAAGAGAGGCTAAAAAACCTCATTGGCCTTTCCTAGTGATATCTTACGAAAAAAATGCTCATCTATTTTCTATAATTCATTGAAGTTTCCATGTGATAATAAAGTCAATAAAATGAAATCGGGTAGATAGTGAAACTCGCTGAAAAAAAATCGGGCTTCATTTTAAGCCTTGGCTCCTTTCTAGCTGTTTCTAGGACCATAATACAATGGAAATTACACATTGATCTTTAAAAAAAGGTGTAGATTTGCTTGGAATGGATATATTTTTCTATTTTGAAATCGGTTTCTTACTAGAACTCATCTTGAGCTTTGACCTTTTCTAAATTTGTTTTATTTAAAAATAATTGCGACATAAATGCTTTAAGTTCAGAAATGTAAAATTCTTCTCTATTCGACTCTTCTTAGTAATAATACTGTTATACATTGTAAGCATTTTTTTTTTTTTGTTTTTTAAAAAGCTGCTGTCAGCCCCAACGAATTGTTGGATGATAATCTGTCTTAAGCCTGTGTCTGCCTCCAAATACTTTCTACTAATCACAAACTGAATGTGGAAAAAGAAACAAAAAAGGCGAATCAACCACAATTTGGAGATGACAAATCTTTATTATTAAAGGTCAATTATTTATTAACTTTTTTGTGTCCTGTTGTTCTTAACTTTTTATTTTTTATTTTTTACGTTAACGACAACCACCACTGCATCTGTTGTCGGCAGTGAGTAATAAATTGACG
Organism: Sepioteuthis lessoniana; assembly: GCA_963585895.1. Classification (NCBI taxonomy): domain Eukaryota; kingdom Metazoa; phylum Mollusca; class Cephalopoda; order Myopsida; family Loliginidae; genus Sepioteuthis; species Sepioteuthis lessoniana. The sequence continues at coordinate 35,399,310 of OY757936.1, read as the reverse complement.
ATCCAGCAATAAAATCTGTTGTAATTTTTGAAAAATCTATATTATGGGTAATATTATTGAGTTACCTTAAAAAAGGAAATTTAAAAAAAAAATTGTTATTGAAGCATCCCGATTCAGTTGATTTTTAGCCCTCCCCCACTTCATTCACTGTTGGTTATATTCAAGTCAACCTAAAAATGACATACAAGAGTTTTCTTTTTCAGCTTATTTTCTACTAATTCAATAATAGCTCTTTTTAATTCCTTACATTTATGAAGCAAGTAGAATTTTTATCTTCCTTCTCATCAACTGTCTTCGAAAGTTTCGTAGTAAAACAGCAGACTCTCAGAAACCGATTCATTAATTTTTTAAAAGTTTTCTGATTTCTTTTCTTGCAAAGCAATTGCAGAATTAAATCTAATAGTATCCACTTCTAATTGATGGAACCAGAATTGATCTTCCTTTCAGTTGTCTGAGGCCTGCTGTTGCCACTTTTTCTTTAGTTAGCTGCCATTGCTGCTAGAAATAGGATTTGATTCTCTTGAAAAAATATTGGCCTAAAAATGTCATGTTTTTGAAAATGAAACCTTTTTATTTTTTGCATAATTCATGAAATAATGTTTCTCTCTTATAACAATCCACTCTCAATATTTTCCCAAACATTGTGTTTAACCATGTGAATACCATTGGCAAGTCGTTTTTTGTGATCTGTGTTTTTGGTCCCCTTCAATATCTTTTGATTAGAAATTTCTCTTTTAATTGAAGAATCCATCCATTTATTTTGAAAGGCTTTTTTTTTTTTTTTTTTTTTTTTTTTTTTAAATCATAAAACACCTGAAGAAAGGTAAAAAAAAAGGCTGATAAAGACAAACTTCAACATTTCTAATATTATTATTTATCTGAAGACGAGATTTCTTTGTAATATTTTTATGTTTATGAAAGCTGTTAATTGTCACTTTTAATGTGACACAGGAATGATGTGTAGAATAATGGCATGTTTGAATGAATTTTTTTTAATATCAAGAAAACTTCAGTGAAAATTCAATCTGGCTTTAATTCTTTTTGAACTTTTGGTCTCTATCAATCTTGAGCCAAGTTCATTGGCTAAATAAATGTTAAATCTTTTTCTTAAGCAATATTATGTAAATGACTTCAATGTGAGTTTTTAACGAAACATTGAGAAAACTTTAAACATTTGGTTTAAGTTGAGTAAAAACAAAATCCATCACTGGTTTCTGGTAAGTTGTATTGTTCAAAACAAAATTTATTGTATTCCCTCCCCTCCAAGTTATTTTTATATTTACATTGTACTGATTTTTCTACAGACAATTTCCTTCAAGCTGAGATGGAGATATGAGTCCAATCATTTAAATTCAAGATATCTAACCTTAATCCTGTATGACCAAGTGTCTGGTCTTCTATTTTGTATTGGTAACTGTATTAATGTAAAAAGGCTAAACCTTTGAAATATTCTCCTTAATCTTCAGTCCTTCATTTGTCTTTTTTCTTTTATTGCATCACAATTACCCACTTCTTGATGACCTTAGAATCAGAATATTTAAGTTCTTTTTTCCACTTTTTCGATCTGTATCTGATGACCTGTAAGAGAACCCAACAATTGTGATAATTTGTAGATAATAAATTTACCTAATTTGCAATCATTTTGCCTCAGTTTTTCACTCAAATTTTCTAGTTTTGGGACTTTTAAATGGCTTGTCTTTTAAACAAGGTTTTTTTTTTTTTTTTTTTTCTCTCTTTCTATTCCTTAATGATTTGGACCTGAATTCACATTGAGTTTTCCACTTATGTATGGATTGAAATGTTGACCAAGAAAGTTTCTAATTTGTATCATCTAAAAAAAAAAAATTCTTGTATTCATGAAGCTTTTCTAAACCAGTCAATGAATGAAAATTTTTCTTTCCATTTCTTTTTATCCATTAACTCTTTGGTAAATAGTGTAAAAATTTTCAAAAAATTGGTGCTGGTGGGGACTTTGAATGTTGAGTTGTGGTTTTGATTTAAGTTTCTTCAGTTTAAGACTACAGCCAAGTTGGGACTTAAAATACTGTATTGTTAGTGAATATATAAAAAGCATCTTTTAATTCTTTTAAATTGGGAGAACTCCTGTTTGAAGCTAGAAAATTGAAAGTTAATTTATGGCTTCACATTAGCAGTTCTTGTGGATTCTCACTTGGGAATCATGAATGCAAATGATGAAAGTACAACTAACACAGTTACTATTTTAAGTGATAAAAGCAACATTGTTTTTTTGTTTTTTTTTTTTGTTTTTTTAAAATCAGAATCCAATGTTTTGATAAGTAACATTTTAATTTTATATTTGAGTATTCAGTGAATGTGTGCATGCGTTCTGTATTATGTGATTATTTGTTGTAGAGTCATTGCTAAATCCAGATTAATTGGTCAACGCCACCCTTTCTAATCTTGTCTTTTTCTTTCTTTTTTTACCTTGCCTTGTAATTAATAAGCTGCCATTGACACAATTCCCCCCCTCTCTCTCTTTCTCTCTCCCTTCCCTGAAAGATTGTCTTTAAACATTACATCTTGATTGAATATCTCTTACTTCCTGTCTTTCGAGGAAGAATATTTAGTAGTATTCTTCCATTCTCATCTCAGATAAAGTGAAATGAGAATGATACACACATAAGCCATTCATGTAGAGCAACTTTTAATGGTAGAATTGGCTCCTTTAAAAAGAAAAAATTGTGCATATTTTTTGCTTTTCACTAGAAATTGACCTTTTCTTTCTAACTTTGAAAAGGTTTTTTAATTAGTAATGATAAATTAAAATATAGTTGTGATGGACTATACTCTATGATGTAGTGATGTTTAAAACCATTTGACCACTCTTATCTACTATTTATTTGTTTCCCCACAAAGCCTAAAATCACACCAGGTTGGTTTAATGTGGGAGATACCCTGTGGAAAACAAATCTCCTGCAGGGTAACCACTCCTATCCATGAGCTCTCTGTGTATCTTTTTTTATTTTCATATATATATATATATATATATATATATATATATAATATGACTACTACTGAAAAAAAAAAACTATTGTATAATTTTATATTATTATTACTGTGTTTAAAGGCTGCTGTATTTAGAGAGAGTACTCAAAATCTGAGATGGAGCACATATAGGCAGTATTATATTTCCTCAATTTTTTTCGCCCAAACTTATTACTTCAGTTCTCTTCTATTTTAAGTGTGCATTGTTTGTGAGTGGTGTTGGTACCTTTTATGTTTTAGTTTTATAACGCACTTTTTCTTTGCACTTGAAAATTTTTTTTTTTCTTTCGACACAAAAACTTGTTTTGATTGGACTATTATCAATTATTTCCTCTTGAATTGGTTCGCTTTTTTCAAATAGCTTTTCAGTCCTCAATGGCTAATGACAAATTTCAGCCAACTGGCAAACTCTTCAAAACTATTTGGAGGTGCTCTTTGTGTTATGGTTATTGTTCTAGGAAATGGAATCAAATCCTGGACAAGGCTGTTTGCATTTCACTTTGCACTAATCCTCTTGAGAAAGATATAAATCCAGCTATGAGTGAATAGTATGGCAGAATAGTGGGTAACCAGGGTAAGAGAAGAAAAACTGAATTCAAACCAGCTATACTCTGCTTAGAAAATAACTTTGTGTCATATCCTGCCTGTGGTGGAGGGGTTTAGTAAATACATGCTTCAAATTTTCTTTTTGACTCCCCTGATTTTGATCAGAGAAAGAATTTAATAAATTCTTTTTCAAAACAAATTGTTTTTTACTTTAATCTGTCATAATTCTCATCAAATGAAATTTTGTCAAATATTTCCAGGTAAAGTAGAACTGATTTTAGATTTAACTTATTTGCATTATCCATTTCTTTCCAAAACTGCTTAGTATATATGTCAGCCTTTTGAAGCTTACTTTTGTCTGGCACAAGGTCATATGTATGGGACCATCAATGAGAATCACTCATAGCAGGGTAATTAAGCATTATTCCAATCAAGGCACTACATTTCAGCTTCTATAGTTTCTTACATATTTCCTTTGGACTTCATAAGTAGTTTAATAATTGATACATGTTTTTAAAGTAAGAATGACCTGCCAAAAAATTCTAATCCACTCTCCTAACTGTTACATTGTCTATCTTAGCTTTTATGTACCTGAATCACACACACAATTGATTTAGGTCTCTATTATTCATTATTCACTGGTGCCTTTGCATATTGGACAGATTTCACTTTATGAAATTTATGTATATGTACTTTTTTTTTTTTCTTCTACATAATCACTTCATAAAATAAACATTTGACTGCAAGAAATAACTTTTCAATAAATAAATAAAAATGTAATTTCAGACATCAAAAATTTAATTTTGACTCTTTTGAGGCCAAAAGTCAGAAACTTAATGCATGCCATAATAAATGTTCATTATGTAATAAGGCAAAATACTCTTAATATCCTTAAAATAACGCAAAGAAAATAAATCTGGTTTAATAAGATCGGTATCTATTGCCGTACTGTTAATATCAGTTTGTCTCCCCCTATTCCCTTCTGCTCTCTAACTAACCGTACTCATCTTTGTAGCCCTCCATAAAGTTTTTTTTTTTTTTTTTTTTTTTTTTTTTGATAGCTCTTCTAGTTGAAAGGTCATTTTTGATGTATAAAAAGCCATGCAGGAAGTTAGCCTTCCATTCTGGCAGGTTTAAAAATTGCTTAAAATTTTATCAGCATTCTCCTTGTGAGATACCTCAGGCACCAAGCAATGAAGTCAGTTGTTAACCTTCACAAGGGGGCAGAAAAAGGCCTCCTGGAACCAAGCCATTAATATTTGTCACCTGGTATGTAGTAGTTCTCACAAACAAGAAACCATGAATTCCTTTTAATCAGTCATTTTTTTTTTTTTTTTTTTTTTTTCCAGTTGAAATGTTTATCTTAAGAGTCAGCATTTAAGTTTCTAAATTACTACCCCCCTTTTATTTGGCAGACACAGACAGATAAATGGAAGAACTTGCAGCACAGTGGTTAGTTTCCACTTTTCAACTGAATGCTTATTATTAGTGTGTCAGTCTTTTTTCAGTTGAGCTGAAACTGTCGTTAATCACATAATTAGATGATGCTCACTTGATTTTTGTTTGATTCATATACAACACCAAAATGACTTGGCTGGGAAACAAGCCTGGAATGATATTATTGTTCTTTGAAAGTAAATGAATGTTTTATAGAACCAAAAAAATTCACCTTGCAGTTAAATGGCCTTTGTAAAGACTTTTTTTTCTCCAGATTATGCTCAAGATCTTATCGGTCAGATACCACATTTTAATGGCATAGTTAAACTGACTTTGGCACAAGGATCATGTTTAAAGTTTTTGTATTCTAAAATCTTGTCACCCCACAAAATTTGCTAATTATAAGTGTGCTTGTGAATAAAAAGATAAAATGTTTAAAAACATTTTCTGTAAATCTAGAAAGTGCTTAACTGCTGGTCAGCAGAGCTGGATAAAACCTAAAAGAAACTCTTACCGCACTTCCCAATGTCGGCATCATAATTAAGTTTCATGTATTTGGCAAAACATGTTTAATCTGATGATTATATTTTTTGATACATGAAACTTTAAAAGAAGAAATCCGATATGAGGAGGTGAGATAAGTTTTGTTTGGGTTTCATATATATATATATATATATATACTCACACATACACTGATAATATTAATCACGTCAAAAATTGTTTGGATGATTGAACTTACATTTTTGATGTTAAGTGTTTTGGCTGATTCCCTCCCCCTCATAAATTGTTTTGTCCTAGAACTGGATAATCTTTCCTGTGGATTATTTTATTTTGTGACTATTTCAGTGTTTTAACTTTTGGTCTGCTGTTAATCATTGCATTGCAGACAAATCCAAATATCTTTTGGTATCAATTTCTATCAATTATTTTGTAGATTAGCCTGGAAAAACAGTTTATTAATCAAGATTTTCAATACTTCACTTTTCTTAGTTTTATTTGATCTAGTCTGCATGCAACTGTTAAATAAGCAAAAAAAATCTTGTTTGAAAGGCTTATAAATTATGTATAAGGAGGTGCCCGTGGTGTAATGGTTATCGTCGTAGGAATTGGACACGACAATACGAGTTCAAATCCTGGACAAGACTGATTGCATTTCACATAGCACTAATACCCTTGGGAAAGGTATGAATCCAATTATTCTCCCTCCAGCTATGGGTAAATAGTAGGACAGATTAGGTTCTTCAGCCTTGGTGAGGCAACTAGTCTAGGAGAAGGAAAACTCTGAATTCAAACCTGTTAAACTCCGCTTAAAAAATTGATCTTGTGTCATATCCTGCTGAGCGGAGGGGTTGGGTAAATAGGATAAATTATGTATAGAGACTGACTTGAAGCTTTTTTTTTTTTTTTTTTTTTTTTTTTTTTTTTTTTTTTTTAATTTTAAAAAACTATTAGAACTACTCTCTTGTTTATAAAAGTAAGAAAAATGTTTTCTTTTTTAGGAAGATCATTCTGGTTTCTCTCCTAAAATTTTGGTATTGCTCAACAAAATGCCAATAAAACTAAAGGAGACCCACAATGAGAATTTGATTGGCTATTCTATAGATTTATATTTTTAATTCTGTCATTGAATTTGGAGGAAAAGATATTTCAACATGTGTGCCACTACTTCCTGTTCATAAATTTGAATACAAAAAGAACAAAGTTAAAATAAGACAAATATTGATTAAAACAAAAAACTTTATTTGTATGAGTTGAATTGAATTCAATTTGTAGCTAACAAGAAGCAGAATTAGGACTTTTTTTATGTTCAGAACAAACTATTCATTCATAAATGAAATAAGAGGCTTAGTGATGATACTACACATAACTGGAAGCCTTTTGACCTGAAAATGGATTTTGATTTGTCAAGTAAAATTGCATGTCAAACTTATCAATAACCATTTTTTATTTTTTTATTTTTATTTTTTTTTTTATTAAGATTCTTTTTGCATGTTATGAAAATAATTTCTCTCTACAATTTCTATTAGAAGGTGACTTTCTTTTACTGTTTGAAGCAACTGAATTGGTTGTGAGCTAATTAATTACTTATCATTACTTGACTTATCACCTATTTATTGATAATCTTGGGTGTGGATTGCTTTTACTTGTTTCAGATGTAAATGAACCTATAAAGAATCTATTGTTAGCCACACAAATTTGAGATTTAGTGAATAATGTCAAGAAAGAATCACATGACCTTAACATTCTTATAAAAAAAACAAAAAACCTGTTTGACTCACTAAAAGTTTTTGATTAATGTATCCTTGAACCAAAGTTAAGGGAAAAACCCCCCCAAAAAACCGAATTGGAGTACTTCACACACACACACACATATATAATCTTCAATCACTGAATGCCAGCAAAAAGAAATTCAAATAATTTTCAATTTTTTGGTTAGGTTATACATCAAGGTTTTTAAATCCATTGTAATCACATTTATTCTTTTATGAAGATGTCCTGGAAAGTTGTGTAGAATAGTAAGTCACTATTTTTGAACTCCCATAAGACTCACCCATTGGTTTTATAGAGGGATAAAAAGTGTATGACTCATACTTAACCATAAATGTTTGATCCTGCCCAAGAAAAAGTTAATTAGAATATGACTAATGAAATCCTGGCAAATATTCGCCAATGGGTACTGATTTATTAATCTCTATTGATAAGGAAGAGTGATTTCAACTAAGGCATGGCCTATGTACCTGAATGTGTATGGAACATTGATAATCTGTTTCTGTTTTCTATATGTAGATGCTGTTTTTATATCATTGATTTGAAAGATATTTTAAGATATTAAGTTTATTTGAATAATTTAAGCTGATAAAATGACATGGCTTGATGACGTCTTCATTATTATAAAAAACTTTTGAAAATACATGTTCACTTTTGTTTTTTCTAGATGAAAAAGCAAAATGTATATGTTTGACAATCCATTGATTTTAAATTTATCTTGTGATGTAAATACAAAATGCATTCTCTTTTTGTTGACAGAGGAGTTACAACCATCTGGCTCATCAGCAAAGTATTGAATGATGTCATACTGCGTCAGTCATGAAATTGAAGTCTCATTGGTTTATTTGATACTTAAGGAATACATGTAAAGCTTCAAATGCCAGTTATCAAATTTGTGAAATCTAAATTGGATGAGTCATTACCTATTGGCCAAACCATCACTTTAAAAATGGAATTTTCAAGGCACAATAAATAAATAGTTTATTTGTTTGTTTCTAATGGAAATATGTTGATTATTATTTGAGAGAAAAAAAAACTTTAAACTGCACCAAATTTTGGTGTGGAAGTGTGGCTGACTCTCAGCTGTTTTGGTTTGGCACAATTCCAATTTCCACTATATTGGATAAAATGAATATTTTTAGCCAACAAGTGCTGTGATAATAGAAGAAAATCAAGAATCTATTTTGAAAAATAGAAAATGGCTGTCATAACTCTTTTTCTTTTCTTTTCTTTTCTTTGTAACTTGGTAGTCATGAATTTACCAATATATGAAGAAAAGATAGATTATAGATTTTTTTTTTTCTCGTCTGTAATGATTTCTAACGAAAAATGAGAGGGTACTTACTTGAATAATGACTTAACAATGTTAAACTTGTATTTTTCAACTCTTCAGTATAATTTGACAACTTTTAGTTCATATTTAAAACCCTACACAGGAAAGTGAATTTCTTGCAAATTTTCACACTAATTTTACCTGTGCTAATTATCAGGATGACTTATCCATTCCTGATTTCAGTGCAATGTATCCTACTTATGCTGTATCAAAGTTTACTCAAGATTTCAAATAAAATATTTGTGAAAATAAGAAAATTATTTTCCTTTAAATTTACACTTGAAATCCTATTCTTAACCACCAACTTGTTAGGGCTGATTTTACATCTTAAAATAATCATTTTTGAATTTGTCTAAATCTTCATCTGGAATTGATTTGACAATTTTATTCACAAAATAAACTACTGAACTTTAGTTTGGAACAGTGGAAATTATATTGAAAGCTAAAGCAATTAAAGTATATTTGAAATAATATTGCAAATTTGTATGAATAAAAGGTGCTTCAAAATATCAAAAAACACATTTAACTGATTACAAAAGTAGATATTATTAGTATAGTAATCATAATAAGAATGATTTGCCTACAGCAAAGAAAATACAAGTGTTTTATTGAATTAAGAACTATTAATTAAATATCTACAGTTTTTCTTTTTGTTTTTTATTCCAATAATAACTGTTTATCTTATATTCCCCTATATATATTTTTTGTTTTATTTTTTACTAAAATTCAGAATTTTGATTATAAAATTCATTGTTGGGATTAACCTCAAGTAGGCATTTTTGTTATTGGTTTTTCACTGGAAAAAATGATCTCAGTCTTTTATTTTTCAAGGAATATCCATTCCAAATAACAATATGATAATCTGATGTTGCCTCAAAAGTCCCCGTCTTTTCTCTTTGCCTTTTTTTCTAACTAGATCGTAAATTTTAGGATTATCTAAAAATTTCCTCTGATTACTTTTAAAATCAAGAAAGTTCACTTTATTCCTCAACTATGTTGCTATAAGTTTAGAGCTATCATTTCAATTTTGTTTTTACTTATTTTTTATTTAAATCTTAAAGTAATCAGAAAAACTTGATAGTTTTACATATACTTTTTTAAGCAACCACTTTCTGACTCACTCGTGACCATCCTTTGTTATTTGTCTTGAACAGTATCTTAAGAATAATTGGCTTCTCTCTCTCTTTCTCTCCACACCCTGTTGTTACCACTTAGCTTTTACTTCCTTAACTCAATTAAGGACTCTACAGTTTATACTAGTTTGAAATAAAAGTTCCTTTTTAGTCTCTCTCACTCTTCTCAAGATAAACAACAATTTTAGAAAAAAATTTATGTGCCTGAAATTTAAAATTATATTTCTGAAAGCTGAAAAATAATGCAACAAGTTTAAAGGTTATTTGAAGGATATAAAAAAAAAGCTCTCTGGTTTTTCTATTGATTTTCATCTGAACTGACCCAAAGCAAAGTTCAGATGATTGTGTACTTTTGTAAAATCAGGACTTTTTGTCATTAAGAAGTTATGAATTTGTCTTGGTGATATTTGTTTCTTATCAGCTGGATGCAAGTAATTACCATTACTTACAGTTGCAACTAATATTTGAAAATGAAAGTTTTAAAATATTTCTATTCTGTAGATTCACTTGTAATAAAAATGGTTGAAATGTTTAAAAAAAAAACTTGTTTTGCAAAAGAAAATTTGTATTAAGTTAAGTCTCCCATAAAAGTTTCTATTTTGACATAACTGCCCTCTCAGTGGTGTTTAGATTACACTGACTTCATCTCTTGCAGAGAGGTAAGATCCTCATTCCACCCCACCTACTTAAGAGGGGTTGTTCTAGGTATGACACTAAACTGAATCTAGTGGTGAGGCTCCTGTTTTGGAGTTCTGAGGAGTACCCTTTCATTGCTATTACTCCCAGGTCCACTCTGATCCTGAGTGGTAACATATCACTCAATAAGTCTCAGGCCTGATGGCATCACTAATAAAAAATCTGTATGATTTTTATAAAGTACTAACCTTCAAATAGCATGTGTCAAAATTTGAGCCCAATTGGATTAGTTGAAAAATTGCAGTTATTCAAGTGAAGCTACTGTTGCAAATTTTCAAAACAGTGGAAAAATATAAATTTTGTGTGTTGATAAAGCATTGCTTTCTGATGGGGAAAAATTCTGTTCAAGCAAAGCAATGGCTTGATAAGTGTTATTCAAACTCTGCTTCGTCAGAAACAATGGTTAAGAGGTACTATTTACCAACCCCTCCGCTCGGGCAGGATATGACACAAGGTCAATTTTTAAGCGGAGTTTAACAGGTTTGAATTCAGTTTTCCTTCTCCTAGACTAGTTGCCTCACCAAGGCTGAAGAACCTAGTCCGTCCTACTATTTATCCATAGCTGGAGGGAGAATAAGGGGGTTCATACCTTTCCCAAGGGTATTTGTCCGAAAGTGAACGTAATAGCGCGACTGGAGTACGAACTTGCGTACTACGATTCTGCAGTTCATCGCTTTGACCACTACACCAAGAGGTGGTATGCTGACTTTATATGTGGATGTACAGAAACAAATGATGCTGAACACTCAGGTCACCCACATTCAGCAGTTATCCCGGAAAACACCTAAAAAAACTTTATAAACTTGTTTTGGCCAGTCATAAATTGAAGTTGTGTGAGATAGCAGAGAAGTTAAAGATATCAGAAGACAGTGTATTCACCATTTTGTGTGAACATTTATCAATGAGAAAGCTATGTCCAAAGTGGGTGCCATATTTGCTCACAATCAATCAAAAACAACAATGCATTGACTATTTAGAGCGTTGTTTGTAACTGTTTCAACACAACAAAAAGGAGTTTTTGCATAAATATGTGACAATGGATGAAACATAGATCCACCACATCTCTCTAGAGTCAAAATGGCAGTCAGCTGAGTGGACAGCAGCAGGTGAAAGCCATCCAAAGCGACCAAAGACGCAAAGATCAGCAGGCAAGGTTTTGGCCTCCGTATTTTGGGATGTGCAAGGTATTTTGTTGATTGATTACTTTAAGAAAGGAAGAACCATCAATAGTTAATATTATATAGCATTATTGGTGTGTTTTGAAAGAAGAAATCGCCAAAAAACTGTCACAAATGAAGAAAGTGCTCTTTCGCAAAGACAATGTACTGTCACAAGTTGACACATGATGACAAAACTATATGAATTGCACTTTGAACTGCTTCTGCACCCATCCTATTCTCCAGGTCTGGTCTCCAGTGACTACTGGCTGTTTGCAAACCTCAAGGGAAAGAGATTTGGCTCCAATGAAGAAGTGATATTGGGAACTGAGACGTATTTTGAGGCTAAAGAAAAATCATTCTACAAAAAAAGCATCGAATTGTGTTGGAATCAGTGTATCACCATTGAGGGAAACTGTTGATGAATAAAGTTGAATTTTGCCTAAAAGTTGTTTTATTAGTTAAGCCCGGGACTTATTGTGTTAGTACCTGTTAGGGTCCCATAAAGAGCACTTTCTTCGTTGTCCTCGTGGTGTAATGGTTAAAGCGATGAACTGCGGAATCGTAGTACGCGAGTTCGTACTCCAGTCGCGCTATTACGTTCACTTTCGGGCAAATACCCTTGGGAAAGGTATGAACCCCCTTATTCTCCCTCCAGCTATGGATAAATAGTAGGACGGACTAGGTTCTTTTGCCTTGGTGAGGCAACTAGTCTAGGAGAAGGAAAACTCTGAATTCAAACCTGTTAAACTCCGCTTAAAAAAAATTGACCTTGTGTCATATCCTGCGCGAGCGGAGGGGTTGGTAAATAGTACCTGTTAGGGTCCCATTTGTAGGTCAAATAGATTTTTTGAAAATTATTTGTATTAGTTTGGATTACTTAAAACCATACATTCATGGAAATTATTAGATAAGAATACTTGATATCACATAGCTCTTAAGGAATGACTACACAAAAAATATAAATGCACTATGAATTTGATTCCCTAAACTCTTAGCATGAAATAACCCTAGATGGGTTGGCATGCCGTAAAAAAAAAAACAATCATTTTGACTCGAGGCTTCAATGAATATTTTGCATGTCTTTAAGGTCGGGGAGGAAATAACCTTTCCAGAGAATTGCGATAAGAGAGCTTGTATAGTTGCAGATCGCTTTGTTTCCATTATTTTTATTGCATTGTCATCTTAGAAAATTTTGGCCTGTCTCTTTCACCCATGAAAAATTCAGCTAGTTAAATTAGAGAAATTCATGTCTTGCAATGTCTAAACTAGGATTTCTCAAACTTTCTACTTGATACACTACATATAAACAGATTTATTCTTCCCCCCCCCAAATTAATTGAATATTAAATTACAAAACATAACTAATTTACAAGTGTTAAATACAATTTACTTGAGAAAAGAATCTGTAAACTATAAATGCATATGCACCTTTTAATTCTTGAATTATTTTTTTAATGAGAAGGATGGGTTTGATAGGAACTGAGGAGATCATGAATATTAGGTTGCAGGTTTGTGAGTTAGAGCTGCAAGTCTGCATGTTCTGTGTTCAAAGTGCTTCTCTGTTTGCTTAGTAACTAATGCACATGGATAAACCCAGATTCCACCATTAATGAACTTGTAAAAGATTGTAAAATTGGCTGAACAGTTGTACAAAGGTTGAGATATTTTGCTATAGTTTGTAGAAATAAGAACGATCAATGAGGTGTGTTGTTGTTTTTTTTTTGTTTTTTTTTTCTTCAATGTTTTTAAATTCTGTTACTATAATTCTTGTTTGATATCCTTAACTGACATTTCATTCGATCAAATCCTTCTTAAAACTCTGTTAGCAATGAATGTCAAAGAAAGCCTGAAAGCAAAATTATGAAACTTGGAAATAATCCAGATTTAATCTCAAATATTGGAGGGGAAAAAAAAATTAGCCTCTACAAATTGTTCAGCTTGATTTTTAAAGATGATTTTAATGCAATTCAAAGTCTTGTAAAATGTTCTGGTACAAAATAATTTCTGGGGGAAAAAACATTTTTTTTTATCTCTCTTTCAAAGGTTATTTAGGAGTTAAATATCCATTCTCTAAGTCCACTTTGTCCTATAATTTTTTTTCTCTATTGGGAGACAATAAATAATCATCTCCCTCAGAGATAGGTATGTCTGTTGGGTGCCTCTTTGGATGTTACATGACAGTTTCAGAAATCCATTCTCAACTTTTTCTACTAGGGAACAGAAAAGCCATGTGGCAATTTTACTTTCCCTCATTAAGTAAGCTTTTTCAATTTTTGTCCTCCTCCACATACTACTTGTTCATGGAACAATATGTGCACATTCTAGTTGTTGGGACACCTGCATTCTTTCTTAATGCCATTAGTATGTATGCTATATACATAAAAAGTTAAACATTTTTGTATTTACAAATGTGTTTGTCTTTCCTTTTGTTGTGTTCAGTGTAAGTATATACTAATGCTAATATTGGTTATTAGGGACTAGACTAAATATCTTCTCTACTACCAACCGTACCAATACTTTTGTTCTGTCTTTGATTATTTTTTTTTACTGAAATTTCTAAATCTTTTTATGGGAAGTTTTAATCTTAAAAATGAAAAAAAGTCTTTACTGACTTCCATCCACAAACATTTTCATTGTTTTAAGTCTGTAATTATGAATAATTCCGTCATATATAAAAACTGAGAGAAAGGACCAAATCTTTCTTCATTAAAATTGACATTTTGATATCTCCTGATTCACCAAATCCTGTGGCCTGGATAACAAGTACATCTTTCAAGGTTGTTACAATTTTATTTATAGACAAATTACAAATAAACGTATGGAACAGTTAAATATAGTAAATAAATTCCTCAGTGAATAAAGAAATATAATGTATTTTTTAAAAGGATAAAAATAATTCTATATTTTTATTATTTTTCAGTAAAATTCAGTTTCTGTTTATGATTGACCTAAAAGGAAAACCTCATATTAGTGGTTTTTTTTGGGGGGGGGTACTTTTTTTTTCTCTCTCATGAATTTAAATATAAAACTTTGATTTGGTTTTTGTATTTGTCACTATGAAACTAATCCATTTTTAATCCTCCATAAAAAGAATTTAAAATTTCCTGCTAAGATTCAGTCTTTTTTCTTCTTCTGAAACACTCCATTTGCTAAACAAAGAAAATGAGTGTTGAAATATTTACTTGCCTAACTTAATTAATTCTATGCAAAAGTATTAGAATTATTTTTGTTTTATTTGCATTTTTAATAATCAGAATACCCAAAATGTTTATGCTAAAAATTGAACTTGAATTATATAAAGTTTTTTTTTTTTTTTTTTTTTTTAACAGTCTTATTGTTCTTGGTGAGTGTTTGTGATATTCTTGAGTTCATTATTCTGCTTTGAATGGTTAAAGGAAGTTGTTGGACTTTGTCAATTGCCATTTGCCATAGGAATTTACAAGGGCCTAGTGTTTGTTGAAATCCTAGTCAAAGTTACTATTAATTCAGGTAAAACTAGTTCAATTTTTGTGTAAAATTAGAGCTGAGCACAAAATCCTCCTCCTCCTCTGATTCATATTTGTGGACATTTTAAACTTGCTCCTAGCAAAACTAGTTATTCTCTAAAATCCAGTTTGAGTTCAAATCTAGCCTTGTTTCTCTGATCACTGACACATTTCATTATCACAATAAGAAAAATTTTATCTCTCATTGAACTCCTCAAAGTCACCACTGTCAGCTTTTAAACATTTTGGTTACCAAGCCATAAATAATGAGAAAATAGTTGCTTTATACAAAATTTAACACATTAAAAAGATTGTTATACAGATTATGAATTTAAATAAATTCAAAAAAGTGTTTTTTCTATATTACTAGTGCTGCAAGTTTTACTTTGTCACAATTAGACTTTTTATATAATACAAAACAAATCTTAACTACTGAACTTATATTTATCATTTAAATTGTACTGTTATATTGTTCATTCTGCTCTCCAATGAGACTTAATTTCTAAACATACACAATAGAAAAAATTTTAAAAGTTCATTCTTCAAGTACCTGAAAGATTGAAGTAAAGAATGGCAACTTTTCACACTTAGAGGAAATTGGTGAAAACAGAATTTATTTATTATCTGACATTAGAGCAAAATTGGTTACCATGTTGTTAAATTACTATTTAAGTTTCCTTTCTTCTATTTAACAAAAGCTTCTCAAGTTTGATTTGTTGAAAAGATTGTAAAACTGTCAAGAAAAAAAGGCCAATGTTCATAAAAAGCAGTCATTCTGTTATGTTTTATACTAATTTTTTTCCAATTTTTGTTTCAGTTTGCATTTGTTTGATTCAAGATTGAAACCTTTAGTTGCTGTCCAAATTTGAAAATATCAAAATCTCTTACTTTTAAAACAAAACTTAAAACCCCCAAATCATCTCATTTGTCACATGGATATTTTTACAAAATGTTAACATCTTCCATTTTAGGACAAAAATGTACAACAAAGTTGATGATTTTGTCATTACTTACAATTTTCTTTATTGCTTTGGAAGAATTAAAAATTGAAGAAATTTCTTTTCACCCAGTCTGATCTTTTTGAGAAATCTTTTATGAAAAAGAAACCTATTTATAATCCTTTTGAGTATTTTAATACTTTTTTTTCTCTAGACTTCCAAATATGTTTCACTTGACTGAGAAACAATAAGGCAATATGACCAGCCAAATTGCCATGTCTTTGCTCACTGACTTGTGCCTCAGGACTGGAAAACTTCTATTCAATATTCAGGTTATCTTGTTGGGCCTGTTTTGATGTTTTCTACCTCCCAGAAATTTTAGATTTCATTCATAAACCCATTTTATGTTGTTCATTGCTTGATTTTTTCTTTTTTTTAAATCTAAGATTTGATAATTTTTCATCAAATATATTATCTTATGTAATATTATCTAAACTGATGGCTGCTGCCATTTTTTTTCAATCTAGATGACCTTGCTGGTTGTTAGCAGCCAACAGAACCAAGCAATATTCTGTTGACTTCATTTGAGAAATGGTAAAATGATTCCTGTTGGTTCTGCTCTTTAAATCTCAACTCTGGCATTCTTCAGCTCTTCAATTTTTTTTTTTTTTTTTTTTTTTTTTTTTTTTTTTTTTTAAATACCAGAAAAAAGGAATTTGTATGTAATGTTCTGAAATTGTTAAAATGACTTGGAAGAATAAAGAAATCCATTAGCAGAATTCATTTTTGATATGTCAACAGTTTTACAGAAACAAGAGGGGGAAGAAAAAAAAGGAAAATACTTAAACTGCAGTGACATCATCTAAATGAAGTTTTTTTTTTCTTTCTCCCACACTGAACATGTATAAATCCACTATTGAATATAGAGATAATTAATGATTACTTTAAAAAAAAAAAAAATTTTAAGCAAAAGATGTTTCATAATATATGCAAAGGCTTTGTGCCAATTTCTGTACATGTCTCTCTTTATTTAAATCTTAGGCTTGAAAGTTCTCCTCCTTCACTTATTCAGTTCATTATAGTTATATTACACTCTTATAGACTCCATTTCATAAAATTTTGAGAATTGATCATTCTATGTGAAAGGCCTTCTGTTACAAGACCTTGTCAAACCTTAAGGTCTTGAACCCTACAACCATTTGTCTAGTTTCCTTCCCTTCTGATTTAGAAAATACAGCGAATCTTTAATACTTACAATTATGTTAATCCTGCAGTTGTTAAGTACAACTTAAACTCTTGCCATTTGATGATTTTTTTTTTAAAAAGAAATCAACATAATTTGTAAAGGCTATTCTGAGTTTTATTGCTTATCAAGTTAAATTATAAAAATTGATTTTTTTTTTTTTTTTTTTTTTTTTTTTTTTTTTTGTAGTTTGTAGGTTCATTTCTATTATTTTTTTGGGGAGCACCTTAATTATTAAAAGCAATATTTTTCATTTGGTGAATCTGTAAAACACTTATTTGTACAATAAAACCATCAATTGGTAATGATGAAAATGGGTTAGGACATTGTGAGTTAAAATTTTGTTTTTAGTGATACTTATTGTGGATGCTTAAAAAAAGATTGATATTGACGTTTGTTTGTCCCTAGAATGTGTTGAATTATGTAATTCGAATTAGTTTGACACACAAGTTAATTAATATCATTTTCTGGTGGGAGAATGAGGGGAAGGGTGCAGTTAGCCACTCACTTCCTTTGTTGTATGTTAGTCTTTCTGAAGATGTGTGTGTATAAACACTTTGTATCAGTGACAGAGATCCCATAAACATTCATATGAATCTAATAAAATATCATTAACTGTGAGTCATACATATTTGATTGATTAAAGGTAATGGAAGGAGAGAGTGGGGAGAAGGATCTCTGCCATAGTAAGTTCAGCTCGGTTAACAGCACCCCTCCCACACACTCATACACACCTTTGACAATGTTGTGTCAGGCAGCTGTTGTCTTCATTGGTCATATTAAAATTAGGTGTCCAAGACAAAAATAGAGATCCATCCCTAGTTATGAACTGTCTTTCTAGGTGACACTCATTTACCTATCTTGATTTTCAGGGACCACTTGATCTTTAACCTCAATGCAAAAAATGGGGTCTTCAGTCTTTGATAAAAATGGATTTTTTTCCAACACGAGGTATTTGTACTTTGAATTTATGTAGCTTCATATCTTCCCATTTATAGGTTAAATAGTATCACAGCTGTTGTTCTGCAGTGATGGTTTTGGCGTTAAATAACCCATAAAGTTTGATATACCATAAAATAAAGAAACCAAAACCTTATATAGCTCATTTTTATGATTGATATATAATTTCAACTGTATTTTGTTTTTTCTTTTTATTATTTATCAAATTCAAAACAAAAAACTCCTGAAGTTGTAAAAAAAAGAAAAAATTTGTAATCTTTTGTTTCCGAAAGCAGTGGGTATGATACCAAACTGGTGGAGCTCTAGTTCTGGAAATCTGGTGAGTAATGGAATGCTCCATTGCCATTACTCGCAGGTCCACTCTGACACAGTGGCAATATCTTTTTAGGGTCTCATCTATGAGTCAAGTAGATCTGTTTTAAAATTATTTGTATTCAATAGGAATACTAGATACTATATAACTGTCAATTATTTATTTTAAGAATAGTTACTTAGAGCTATAATTGTTTATTCAGTATTATTATTAGTTGCTTGAAAGAATATAATTGTGGGCAAATAAATGACTATTATTACCTAGAAAGTTTCTTGAAACTATATAATTATCAGTATTAGGTAGGAATACTTGAAACTATACAACTGTGTGTAAATCATCTGCGTTAGATAAGAATACTTGATATCATAACTGTGTAGAAAAACTTGTAAAAAAAAAAAACTACACAAATAATGTAAATATAAATGTACAATGAATGGAGTTCCCTAACTCCTCTGCATAAAATAACCCCAGTCAGTTTGACATGACATTAAAATCAATCAATCACTGCTGAATGTAATTTAGATACTGTTTACATTTCTATACATGTAAAATTCCTAATACTTAAGTTATTTTTAAACTGAGTATAATGTTTTGATAAGATTTTAATTCAAAGTGATTCTTTCCTGATGTTTGTTTATGGTAGTGAAGGCTTCTTGTGAGCATTGAACTCTTTAAATTATTTACAACATGAGATAGCTAATCATTACTGTACATATGTACACCCTGCTTCCAATATTCAGATGAGTGATCAAGGCTCATCTTTAAACTTCACTGCTAACAGAATCCAGTTAATTCAAAGAGAGGAAAACAATTTCTGTTAACTGCAAGTTTTGTAACGCATAGTTATTGAGTATTGTAAGTTGAAAAAAATTTAGAAAGCAAAGCTGCTGCTGCCAACAATAAAATCTATACAACCAGCTCATCAGATATATTTTATGGTTTCTTGCCAGAAATGTTTCTCAATTTCAACCATTTTGTTCTAGCTTCTTCCATGGGTATAATTTAATTCAATTGTAAATACCATTGCATCCCCATGCAAAACTCCCAAAAGAAATTAGCAGTAAATAAATTGCCAAGATGAGTTTAAAAAAATTAATTTCATGGCCCCATTTAGTGAATGAAGACCTGCCGGAGGCAATGAATGATAGGGAGAAGTGGCGAGAGAGGGTCAGGGATATCCGTGCTGGCGGCACGACATGATGATGATGATCAATAAATTTAAACAGAAATATGTGGTCCTGACCCCAGTTAACCATACATTTCATTTGATACCTTGTATACATTATTGGGACATGTTCCACACACACACACACCCTTCATTAATATCTTTTAAAAATAAAACAAATCTGTATGGTGTTGATTGTGACTTGGATAAAAAGAAGCAATAAATGATGTAAACAAATGATTCCTTGATTTTGATCTTGAGAAAATGACCTAAGAATTCTTTGGAAAATGGTTGTTTCTAACTTTGAAATTCATCCTCATTGACAGGGTTGATGGTTGACTGCTTTTTTTGTAAAAAATCTTCATTAATTTCCATCTTGCATAATGTGTTAGTAAATTTTTTCTGAAATTAAATATGATTAAGTCTGAAATGCAAATTACAGAGTATGCAAGACAACAGCACAAACCTTTTGACAAGTTGAAGTAGCTGTGAATATTTTAACCTATTCAAACAATAAAACTTTTCCTTGTACAAACATTATTTTCTCTGTCTGCCTTAATATCTTTACTAGGGAAGGCAACAGCTGTGTGTATATGGAGATGCATAATTGGCTCTGACAGGAGAGAGAGAAAAAAAAAACAAATCGCCTGAATCTCTGAGGCCATCTGTATTGATCAGTTAAGTCTTGAACTCATTCGATTTGGGGAAAGTATGGGGAAGAATGACTTTTAAATACTTCATGTATTACATTGTTGTGATTATAGTTACTAATTGTAGACTTTATATGATAAAAATTTTGTAAGAAATTAGCTATTAGCTATCAGCTTTCATTTCTAAAGATTTTAAAATAAAAAGGCTTATTTGAAAGGTAGGATTTCCTTTTTAGCTTGTTCAACTTAAGAGAGTAGGAAAACTATTTGATATTATTAGCTTGCCTGATTTTCATATACTTGAGGCTCTGCTATTATGTCATTTGACTTGGATAATAAGAATCATCTTAGTAGTGGCTAATCTTGTAAAATCTGCAGTATTCATATTAGTATTTAAACACTTTCTTTTGCTCACTTAAAAGATCCAAACCTAATATTAATGTTAATAAAATTAATAATAAAGCCCTAAATCTGCTAATTATATTTGAAGGCTGGTTGTGGAAAAAAAATCATTCTGTTATTACCTTATGTGCATCCATACACAAATCAAATTTTACTGATAATGATCCTAGATAACCGGTGTTCTAATATCAAACATGATAGATTAGTTTCCTTTTATAGCAATGACCAAAAAGTCCTTGATTAAAGATGATCTTAATATCTTTGTTCATTAAGTTAAAACCATAAAAATTGGAAACTAATCATTCAACACTTTTTCTAACAACTGTTACCTTAAAATGATTTATTAGTGTTTTAATATTTTAAAAGTCTATGCTCTACTTGTTTGCTTTTTTTTTTTTTTAGTGTTTTTTTGTTTGTTTGTTTTTTAATTCTTAACAAATATCTAATTAGGTTATAAAACAAGATATTTATATGTTAAAGTGTTTATCACCTGAAATGGCTGATTATGATAAGAAAAAAATCAGTTTATATCACAGCTTTTCAAATTTTTTACTTGATGAACTCCTTGTAACCATTTTTAATTTTCATTTACCTCCTAAATAAATTTATTAAAATACAAAACATAACTAATTTAACTGTGTTTAAAATAATTTTCATGAGAAAAAGATCAGTAAACTATAAATGCAAATGGACTTTTTAATTGAAATATTTTTCAATGAAGAGGATGAGTTTGGTTCCTGAGGAGATGAATATTAGGTTGCAGATTTGCAAGTTTGAACCATAAATCAGCACATTCTATATTCAAAGTGCTTCTGTTTAGTAAATGAGGCACATGGCTAAACCCAGATTCTACTATATACAAAAAAGCTAATAACATGGGCTGAACAGTTGCACAAAGTTTGAGATATTTTGCTACAGATTTTTGTTCATTTGGTAATATCCAATTTATAAATGCACACTAGTAAATTCACTCCTGGTGCACATTATGCTTTTGTTCATCTTCAGAAGTCTATATCGACTATTTTGTGAAAGAAGCCTTGTCGTATATAAAGTTGCTTGGAGAGCATAATAGAGGCTTCTTGAAAGTCTCCATTTTGCCACAGCCAGTTGGAGAAGTAGTAACTCTATTTTGAACCCAAACAGCAGTTTTATTGTTTCAATTGTTACTCTTTTTATTGTTCCAAAATTAAAAGATTGCTCAAAAATCATTTAATTATTACAAACACCTCTTTGCATAGCTTATATAAAAATCAATCGTTAGCTTGCCATTATGGCAGCTATCAACAGAAAACTGTATACATCTTTATTCCCTCCCCCTACTGAACCCTTAACGTGTGTTGGTTATTTTTAAGTTGATGAAGCAATAAAAAGCTGAATTTGTTGCTTTTTGGTAGTTTTTAGTAATTTGGAAGAGTGCTTGTCTTATTTTGCAAAGTATATTGTGGAAACATGAGTAAAAGAGTATGAAGACTGAAAATGCTGAATTTTGGTTATTAGAGTTGAGATATAATTGTCTTGAGTACCAATAATCCCATCCACCTGCTACTTATTAATTTTTTTTCAAAGATCTGATTGCATATGATCTAAGGAAAGCCAAACCCACTTCTAAAAAGTTAACAATAACATTTATCTGTAACTGATGAATAGAACTTCTTGTCAAGAACAAGAAATCATTGATACACTGACTCAAAAGTAATCTGAAGAGAGACCTGAGGAAATTGTGAAATTTTATTGTAGTATGTGACATTATGGAAATTTAGATATTTCTGGTTCTTTATTATTCTCTCAGATAAAATTAATTTCAGCATTTTCTCCAATCTTTTTTGATAATTTTATTGAAAAATTCATTTGTCTTTAATATTCATACAAGTTTGGGGGATTTGTTTTTTGTAGGCTTCATAAAATTATTCATTAAATTGTTTTTTTTTCCAATAAAACCATAACTAATTTTTTACATTGGTAATTATGACATAAAAGTGTTTTTTTTTTTTTTTTTTTTTTTTTTTTTTTTTTTAAGTAACTTGAATTTTATCAAATCAAAAATGCCTTATTTCCAAAAAAAAACAATTTAAGCTAAGTGACTGGTCATTTTTATTAACATTTTTAGCTTTATTTGTTAAACTATATTTTAATGCAAATTGAAAATTCAAATACTTTTCTCATTCTGTGGAATGAATTGAAAATTTACATTTAAGTCATTCAAAACTTCCTGATATTCACTTAATTATTTTTAAAAATTAAATAAGTGTGAAGATCCAACTTGAAATCACGAAAATTCTTAGGAAAAATCAGAATGGTTTTTTGCAGAAATCAATCCACAACTTCACAGATTCTGACAATCTACCGACTTGTCAAAGCTGTATGTTAAAAAATTTCAAGGTAACACTACTGTTTGTAGATTTCTCTCAAGCATTTTATTCTATACACTGAGGGGAAAATAGAGCAAATACTTCTAGCATGTCGTCTCTCCAAAGAAACTGTTACAACTATAATGATGCTCTACTAAGATACAAAAGCAATGGTTTGCTCACCTGATGGCAATGTTAATTTCTTCAAATTAGTTACTGGAGTTTTGCAAGGAGATACATTTGTGCCATATATATTTATACTTTGTCTGGACTATGTTCTTTGAACTCAATCGATCTAATGAAAGAAAATGGTTTTACACTAAAGGCAAGAAGCAGATGATATCCTGCAGAAACTATAACAAATATACCTGCCCAAGCCAAATCCTTACTGCATAGCCTGGAGTAAGCAGCAGGAGACGTTAACCTCTATGTAAACACAAATAAAACAGTGTTCATGTGTTTTAAATGAGAAGGAGCCATCTCCACTTTAAGTGGCAGGCCTCTAAAATTCGTAAGCAAGTTCACATACCTCAGCAGTGATATCTCATCTACAGAAGGTAATTTCAATGTACACCTGGCAGAGACATGGACTGCTATCAACAGGTTATCAATTATATGGAAATCTGATCTCTCTGATAAAATAAGATGGGATTTCTTCCCAACTGTGGCTGTATCAATACTACTACATGGATGTGCTACATCAATGCTAACAAAATGCATGGAGAAAAAGCTAAATGGGAACTACACAAGAATGCTATGTGCTGTTTTGAACTAATCCTGGAAGCAACACCCCACAAAACAGTAGCTGTACGGCCACTTACATCCCATCTCACAAACCATCTAAGTAAGATAAACAAGACATACAGGAGAAGCAAGGATAAGCTTATTAGTGACATTCTTCTATAGACCCCTACACATGCCCTGCCAGTGTTGGACAACCAAAAAAAAAAAAAGGACTTAATCAACTCTATGCGGACACTGGATGTAGTTTGGAGGACCAGTCAGGAGTGATGGATGATAGAAACAGATTGAGAAATCTATGTTGTCAGTGCAACTTGAAGATGATGGGTGTAAAGTTTTGTTTTTTTTGTTTTGTTTTTTTGTTACCAACAAAATATTTCATGTGTAAAATTAGAATTTTCAAAATAAAAATGTCAAATTATATTTTTCATTTAATTGAATTTTAATAAAATTATTCAGCCCTTTATAGTAAAGAAATAAATTTAAAGATTGCTATTTGCAATTGTTAATGTTGGAATCATGAAGTATGTTACTTATTTGAAAATACATTTTAGGAATTAATTGAATATTTGAACAGGATTATATAAGGTAGAGATGTAGTAGGAGCTGAAAGGGTGGGGATCCAACTCCAGTTTTGTTGGGTATAAGCACAAGCAGTACCAAAATTAATGGAATGCATAAATCCCTGGTTGCTTATCTGTGTTTTATGCATGCATGTGCAAAAATTTTGTAAAATTGTGTTGTCAAAATAATGAGTTTATTTTCATGAAATTTTGTCTTTGCCATCACTGGCAATTTGTGTAACAATATATCTCTTATATTTTGGTCAACATAGCAGTTCTTGCTTAATGGGATAGCTGTTTTGCATATTCAGTTTTAAAAAATCAAATTGAGAGAAATTGTCATTTTTACACTTTTTAAAAATCTTTTTATTCAAATATTAAATAAAACAGAAATATTGTTTCGAATCTAAAAAAAAAAAAATTAATTTTCATTTTATATTTTATTTAATTTTCAAAATTTTGGGGGATTTTTTTTATCTTAGAAAAAATTACAAATGAGCTTTGCTTAAAACTTCTGAAATATCTAGTCTGTTTTCCCTCTTTATTTTTTATAATCATTTGAAAAGATAAGATGATATCTTCAAAAGTTTTTAGTTTACTCATGCACATTTTCTTTTTCTTTTTTCTTTTTTTTTTCCCTTGTTCTCTCTTTCTTTCTTTTCTTTTTTTTTCTTTTTTTCTTTTTTTTTTTGTAACATTTGCAATGTGAACAAACTAGAATTTTCACCCAAGTAAAAGTTTTTGTTGACTTTTTTAACTACTATCATATTTTATGATTGTCACTGACCAGACATTTAAAAAATGACCCTAAATTAGTTTGTTTGATTGTGAAAAAAATCAAAAGAAAAAGTCTCAAGCTGTTTTCATTTACTGACTTAATAGACTTTAACTAACTAGAATCTTTCCTCACAATTCAAAAACACATACATTCTGTTTTAATATTCAAAGAAAATTACTTTCTAACACATCTTAGAAAAATAATTAAAAATTATTTCATGGCCAGTCAGGTTTAATCTGGTACAACAAAATAATTTGATGTTAATTGATTCCTGTTTTGACTTTTTTACAATTTGATACAGTAAAGTTTTTAATCTCTATTTTGACACGCAATTCAAAGAACTCCTAAATTCCATTTTGTTTCAAAAATTTATATAAATTATCACCATTCTCGCTCAGTTACTGAACATTTATATCAGTTCAATGAAGAAAGAAAAGTTGAGTTTGTGTATATGATTATCATTGTGCCACAGTTAATGTCAGCTCTCTGGTCTTTTTGTTCTGGACAATACTGGGAACTTTTACTAGTGAAATATCTTAAAATCTCACCTTTTAATTGAGTGTACTGAATATAATCATAGCAATAAAATTAGTGTCTGCTTGTTGCCAGCTCCCATATCTCAAAATCACTGTAATGAAACAGGCATTCCGGATATGCAGTTTTATCACTTTTTGTGTAAGACTTGCCTATCCTCAACAGACTTTCTTCTTTTTTTTTTTTTTTTTTTTTTTTTTTTTATCAGAGATAAGATTCAACAACCAAAGGTTGATTATTTTGATTGTTTAAAATCTTCTAGACTGTAAAAAGTCAAAAGTTGACACATTTCATTCCAGTTTTATTATGGAAATGTCAAAATCAAATGGAACCAGTTTGAATTCTACATGGAAATTTTTTATTTATTCATTTATAATTGGCCATTTCATTTTTCTTTCTTCAATGATTAGGAAAGGAATTATCTCTCAAAATAAAAAAAGAAATGTATATTTCTCTAATGTAATTACAAATTTCAAAAATATATCTTATTTGGAGGATAATTTTTTTTCCCATGAGAAATGTGATGTTTTTTTAGCTTCATTAAATAAAAAAAATAAAAATAAAAAAAAATCTTGAGTCAGGATATCATAGACCAATATTTATCTAAATTAAGAATTTTTTTATCCTCACTGGCTGTGTGTTAAATTTACCACTACTGTTCTTCTACAAGAATGGATTTAGCATTACTCGATAAGTCCCGAGCCTGACATATAGATGGTGCCACTAATAAAATATCCATATGATTTTTATAAAGTACTCACCTTCAAATCGCACATGTCTAAATTCGAGCCCAATCAGATTGACCAGGCCATTTGTCTAATGAGTAGAGTGTTCACCAATGGTCTGGGGGATTGGGGTTCAATCCCTGGTCGAGTCATACCAAAGACTCAAAAAATGGTACTTGATGCTGCCTTGCTTAACACAGCATTATAAGGTACAGATCAAGGGTAAAGTGGAGCAATCTAGTGAAAGGAGTAGCGCCCTCCCTTACACCTTGGTGTAGTAGCTATTGAAAAGGGAGTCTTCAGGTTACCCTCAACTAAAGTCGCTAACTTTACTTACTGTTGCAAATTTTCAAAACAATAGAAAAATCTGAATTTTGTGTGCTGATAAAGCATTGCTTTCTGATGGGGGAAAAATACTGTTCAAGCAAATCAATGGCTTGATAAGTGTTATTCAAACTCTGCTCCATCAGAAACAACAGTTAAGAGGTGGTTCATTGACTTAAATGCGGTCATACAGACATAAATGATACTGAATGCTTAGTTCATTTAAATTCAGCAGTTGCCCCAGAAAACACCTAAAAAACTCCATAAACTCATTTTGGCTGATTGTAAATTGAAGTTGCATGAGATACCATAGGAGTTGAACATATCAGAAGGCAGTGTATTCACCATTTTGCATGAACATTTGTCAATGAGAAAGCTGTGTTCAAAGTGGGTGTCATGTTTGTTCACAGTCAATCAAAAACAACAATGCATTGACGGTTCAGAGTGTTGTTTACAACTGTTTCAATGCAACAAAAACGAGTTTTTGCATAAATATATGACAATGGATGAAACATACATCCACCACATCACTCCAGAGTCAAAATGGTAGTCAGCTTAATGGACAGCAACAGGTGAAAGCCATCCAAAGTGACCAAAGATCAGCAGGCAAGGTTTTGGCCTCCGTATTTTGGGATGTGCAAGGTATTTTGTTGATTGATTACCTTAAGAAAGGAAGAAACATCAATAGCGAATATTATATAGCATTATTGGTGTGTTTAAAGGAAGAAATGGCCAAAAAATGACCAAATGAAGAAAAAGTGCTCTTTTGCAAAGACAATGTACCGTGTCACAAGTCGACGCAATGATGACAAAACTATATGAATTGTGCTTTGAACTGCTTCTGCACCCGCCCTCTCATCCAGGTCTGGCCCCCAGCAACTACTGGCTGTTTGCAGACCTCAAAAGAATGCTCTAGGGAAGGAGATTTGGCTCCAATGAAGAAGTGATATTGGAAACTGAGGCGTATTTTGAGACCAAAGACAAATTGTTCTACAAAAAAGGCATCAAGTTGTTAAAGAAGTGTTGGAATCAGTGAGAAGGAGGAGAAGAAGACTTGATGAATAAAGTTGAATTTTGCCTAAAAGTTGTTTGATTAGTTAAGCCTGGGACTTATTGAGTGATGTGTTAAATAGCCTATGAAAGTTGACAGTTTTGGTTTCTTTATTTAATGGCCTGTCATATTCACAGTGATTAAAATCAATAATTGTCCACCAGTACTGTATTTGGAGATGTATTCTCCTTCCTCAACCACCACTTTCATAATTAATTGATTTGTTAGTGGATGATAAAAGATAATAAGATTTATCTTCTATCAAAGAAAAAAAGATTCTAAGGGAAATTCTTAATTGTTTATAGAGATATAAATACTGAATTTTTTTCACTAAAGATGGTGTTCTTGTTGACATCATCTGGAAAGAATATCCTCTAAAACCAACTGAATTGAGATTGTTCTAATTCATTTTGAAGGTTTCAATTATCAAGGTAAGATTTAGTACTGAATAATAAATTTAAAAAAGCTTTGATTATATTCTGGTCTATTTTATTATAAATGTGTATCAATTGTCATTGTCTTATCAAAGCTATTAAATTTGATAGCGATAAATAGCTTTAATTCCTTCTAATGTGAATACTCAGATTTGGGCTACTTTTCATTATAAACTGCTTAACTAACTACAGATCTACTAAACCCTTTTTAATTATTGTTATTATTATTATTAGATGACTCTTGAACCTATAATGTTTCTATTGTAACAGCAAACCATGATGATATTGATGCTCCTACTTAAGGAGTGAGAGATTCTAATTAGATTTTATAGTTCTCTACATTATATTGAGATTTTAAAAAAGCGAATACAGATATCACAAAATTATCATTCAATTTCAAATTGGTCTGTAAATTTTATTCTCTATGACCATTTTAAGTGTATCACTAACAAAAAAAATCTTGCCATCATTAACAAGCTTTACTAACAGCACAATCCCACAACTCTCTTTCTCTCTCTCTCTTACCATTTGTCCCTATCATTCATCTCTCCTAGTAGGTCTTCTAGACTGCATCCAGTGTCTGCACATAGCCGATGTAAGTCTTTTCTAGTTAATCAACACTTATGTGTCCATGTGTAGGAGTCAACTATAATGTACCCTTTTTGCTAGATTATGAAAAATTTTAGTTACATATAAAAAAAAATTTTTTGCTGTCGGTCCAAAGAGAGAATAAAAATATCTTAAAATGAGTAGGTTCAATACATTTAATTTTTTGTTTTTCTTTTATTTTGATATTACTCCTGTGAAGTGATGTCCTTGTATTAAGGGCCTGTGTTGACCCTATGTATATTTCTTTGAATTTGCTACATTCAATTATATAGACTACGTTTTTTGAGTTGCAGCTTAAGTCTTTATTTATTTTGAATTTTGTTTCCAGGTTTTTAAGGGTATGGATTTTCCTTCTATAATTATATCATATTTTGTATCATTCATTATTGTACTTGGTAACCTCTTGTGTTATGTTTTCTCCAAATGAAGAAGAGGTGAGTATTCTTTTAAGAATTTTGGGTTGTTTCTGGCATTTAATGGTTTTTGTTGTGTCTAGTATTTCTTTGATTTTGTCATTGTTTTTAAGTTCTAGATTTTTCATTATTCTGTGTATAGTTCTGGGTTTTTGTTGTAGGTTGCAATGTATGCTAGGGGTTTCTCGTTTTTTTTCAGGTGCCTTAATTTTTTTAATGGTATTTTTTTCTGCTAATTTCAATCATTTATTTATTAGTGTTGTTGAATATCCTCTTTGGTGTAGGGTTGTATGTAGTTCTTTAAGACAAGTTAGTTTTCTTAATTTTTTATTTTTTTCAGTTTTTATCTATGATTATTGTGTGTATTCTATGTGCTAGAGTGTAAGGGATGGATTTTCTACAGTTTTTGGGGTGGTGGCTTTTGAAGTGGAGGTATTGTTGGGTGTCTGTTGGTTTGTAGTAGATATGTGAGGATTTGGCTTTTTACGTTTTTTATAAGGATGTCTAAAAATGGTAGTTTTTTTGTTTTGTTTTAGCTGTGTTCCATAGTGAATTTTATTTTGGGGTGTTGGTTTTGTAGTAGGTTGTGTAATTTGTTAATGTCTCCCCATGGGCATTTCCAGAATATGAAGCAATCATCCAAATATTTTTTCCATGATTTGTTAAATTCTTCTTTTATATCGTTGCTGTATTTTTTACCTATTATTTCAAATAGGTTTTCTTCTAAATATGCTAGGGTTAGGGTAGCATATGTTGGCACAATTTTAGTTCCCATAGCTGTTCCTAGGGTCTGGATATAGTTAATGTTATGCAATAAAAAAAATTAAAAAAATCAAATGTTTCAAAACACCTATACCAAACGAACGACGACACACAATTTCAAATAAAGGAAAAGAATTTTATACATAAATTTAAACCAAAGTTGAATAAGACATGAATCTTACACACACACACACACGTGTGTGTGTGTGTGTGTAGGGTGGAATGATAAAATTGTCGTCCTAAAGAGAGAGAAGGGTACAAAGTTGTAGCACTCCTGAAGCCAAGCCTGGGTCTCTTTGGACTTGTGGGCCGGCGCCGAGTCCTGCTGCCACACCCAGGGTCTGCCACCTGATTGTACCAGGGGATCAGCACACTCTTCAGCACATCCAGGTACACTTTGGTGTTGACTTTCAAGCTGACTTTGACCATAACCGTAGCCGGAGACTCTGTTTTCATCACCCTGGGCACGTCCCTGTTATTCGTGGCAATCCAGATTTGCATTTTGAGAGTGCTGGCAATGGTCATGTTGTCATAACTTCAGTAGAGAGCATGATTTGTTCAGCGGTGCATCTCCTATCTCGCTCGTTGAACATTGTGTCACTTTCAGACATGATAGAAGGCTCCTATCGCTCTTGGGATTTGTACACAACTGGCCAACTAGCGGATGGTCTGCACCAAAAAAAGAAAACCGGTTTTTTATTAAACGGAAATGGAATCATGTTGTCTTTTCTAGGGCAACGATTTTATCGTTCCACCCTATATATATATAATATATATATATATATATATATATATACACACACACACACAAAAAATCTCAAGACACATTCACAGAGAAAAAATAACTATGAGTGAAATCCGAAACCACTCCAAGACACAAGCGTATACAACGTATCGAATATCGAAAGTAAATGAGGGGTAAAGTTGGCTAAGAGAAACACACTCTAAGAAAAAGAAAGGACCAACCTTCATAAAAAAAACACCCATAACCAACTGAAAACCATTCAAACTACAAGCATGAGTGTGTTCAAGTCTCATTGAATACCCCATTAACAAGCCCTTGTGCCATACATGTTCTCTGATGAAAGCATCAAGCTGGAAACATACACATATATAAAAACAAAATGAATAAATAAATCCTAAAAAATACAAATCTCTTCGTGGACCTACTCATTTCAAAATATATATATTTACACATACACACACTATTGCCTTAATTTATGCTATTTCTGGTTCTGTGAAGTGATTACTTTCACCCCCCCCTCTTTTTTGGGGGGGGGTCAGACAAGCACATACCTTGTTTATAAAAGAAAGTTCTTGTCTCCAAGAGACTTCAAAATTGTTATTCATTTTTTTTTCCTTGCAACCCAGGCCTTTTTACTTCTCTTTTCCTTTGAAATCAGTTTCTGTTTATTCTACTTTCTTTGCTCTTGGAAAGTGGGAATTATTTTCCAATTTTTATCAAGACATTGATACTTTTAGAATCTTTACTCGTAATTCTTTTTAGAATATCTGAATCTTTGCCAGACCTTTTGAAGGTTGTTGGAGAAATATATGCTCGTGATATTCTAAGTGGAAGTGTCCAGGTAAATTTTTATGGAGTAAGGTTGAATTTGAGACCCCAACTTTCCACCACTGTACTATATAACATCTGTAGAATTCTTATGTTTGGTAACTGCCATAGCTTCATCAAAGTTTGAAAACGAAACTGAAGTTTAATAGTTTTTTTTTTCTGTTTGGGGGAACAGGGGTGAGCTTTATCATTTAAAGTCAAGTTATAAAGAATAAGATTGTAATTCCCAAAGATAAAAACCCAAGCTTTAAATAATGAAATATTACTATTTTAACCATTTATTATATATTTATTTATTTTTTCCTTTGCTTTGTTAATGAAATAAAATCACATAAAATATGTAGAACTAATTTGAATCTTCAATTGGATAATTTTGTTTATTTTTTGGTTATTTTAATGTAGATGATTTTTTTAACTCAATCATTTATCAATAAATGTGACTTGATATTTTCAAAACTATTCATCCTTAAAATGTTTTTGAAGTGGTTGCTGACTGTTAAATATTTCTCTCCAAAAATAAATTGGCAAAAAAAAAACAAAAAAACAATAACACAAATAAACAAATCTTTAAAGTCAGTTTTTTGTTAATAACAGCAAATGAATAATTAAGTCAGTTTTTGCTAGACACAAAAATGAAAACTTCATTTGTCATTTTCATAGCATCAGCTGTTTGCACAATTTATTGCCTCGACAACCCCATCACCCTTTCTAAAATTCTGTCTCTCCTCTTTATTCTTCTCTAAATCTGAAGCAACCCACTTTAAGGTGGGTTGGGACCATCTCCTTTATCCTTTTAGTCTGTCCTTAATCCTAGCAAAGTGCTAATTGAATCTTTTTTAAATTGCCTTTCTTTAAATAATAGATTTGAATGGATGAGGAGACCTTTTTGTTAACTCTTAACAAAGACAAAAAGGGACACTCATTTGTTGTCTCTCTTAAAATCTGTGCTAATCTAATAATGAGTCTTCACGCGCACACACACACACACACTCTTCATAGATGAACATTCATTTTGTATGTATTTATTTTTGCCTTTGACTTTTTTGTCTTTTTCTGATTTTTGCTTCAGGTCTTTGTATTGTCATTTACACAATTGGAGAAATAAACAAAATAAATACAATTGTTGCTTCAATTAAAAATCAGCTTTTCAATGATCATTTTGCAAAATTCTACCTTAGATATTTGCTGTTTATCATTCCTCCAACACCCCATTTTTATCTGATTTCATGTTATAGATTAATCATAATACTCAGTAAAATATTGCAATATATTTTTTATGTACAAATAAGAAAAGTACCAGTATATTAAGTTAATATTATTTGGAGCGGATTTTTCAGTGATTTAAAAAAAAAAATCTAGGCATAAATACTGTGATTATTTGTGTATTTCACATACTCATATAATTGTCATCTCTAAACTTGGACTAAGAAATTTTGGAAAAAAAGATTCTGGTGTAAAATACCCTTTTTTTAATTTATTTATTTGTTTATTTATTTTTTTAAAGAATTTGTAGTAGCTAAATTTAACTATTTGTTGAACTTTTTATTGGATTGTATTGACTAAAAATAAGAATTTATATAGTTGACATTGTCTTAAAACATAAAATTTACAGCAAACATAGATTTGTTCACACAAAGATGCAACAAGCTTTTAGCAAAAATAAACTCACATTAGGAGAAACAAAATTATAAACACACATTCCAGTTGATATTTCTTTGTGGTGGTGTAAAATACATTAATTTGGACTATAGATATAACTTAGTTTCAGTTGTCCCATCCCAAATATGATAAGGTGTGTGGCCAGGGAAAAAGTTAATTATATATTATATTGTGTATAATATGCAACTTAACTTTTGGGCTAAAAATTCTGGAAAA
The DNA here is from genome assembly GCA_963585895.1 of Sepioteuthis lessoniana. NCBI lineage: Eukaryota > Metazoa > Mollusca > Cephalopoda > Myopsida > Loliginidae > Sepioteuthis > Sepioteuthis lessoniana. Next base: position 35,365,845 of record OY757936.1, on the reverse strand, counting down.
ATAGTGTCTTATATACAATAATTATGGTCATTTTTTTTTAATTGTAATCTTCAAAACCAACATTTGACACACCTATATATCTGCTAAGATCTTTTTGTAACATTTGAATTTTAAAACTTGGGTTAATATTGAAAAACATTTCTACTAAATTTCTCATGCAATTGATAAATGTTCAAAAGTTTCTATTTAACATGGGTCAAAATGTAATCATGACCACTATGTATACAAATAGAAATTACTACAATTGACATAATTCATTTGAACATATGCTTAAAAAATTGTTCGTCTTTTATGCAAATTAGGATTTGTACTCACTCACCTCTTTTTGTTCTTATGTGTTTTCCAACCATTTGCTCATATTTTAAAAAGTTAATTGACTGTTTTAATTCTTTACAGGCAGTTGGACATGCATTCATTTAGTCTAACCTGAATGAATTAAAGAGAGAATACTGAATCTGAAATGGTTCACTTGTATCAGTATCCACTAGAGGATACTATATTACAACTGAAAAAGCATGCTGAATCAAAGGAATAAGATCATTGCTTGAAAATGTATATCACAGTTGGCTCTTTTTAATGAATATGGAGGTGGTTGTTAAAGTGGTTGAATGTTTTAATAAATGATTAAAAAATTCCCTCATATAAAGATATGTGGTACATTCAATAAGTTTCCAGACTTTTTTGTACAGGCATTTAAAATTGTCATAGACTCTTGAAAATTCAGTATGTTATTGCTATACATCTTATGAAATGACTGACCAATTTTTATGATTTCAGGTTCAAATGAACAACTACAGCAGCAATTGGAATATACCCTACTAAAGCCTGATAGTCACAGCTGGTGAATTTCAAAAATGCAATCTGGACGTGAGGACACTTTAGAAGAACGATATGCAATAAAATTCTGTTTTAAACTTGGAAAAATGCCTCAGAAACGTATGGGCCATCTTGCATGAATTGAGCATCAGTTTTTGAGTGGCATAAGAGATTCAAAGAAGGCAGGGAGTCTTTGAGGGATGATGAGAGGTGTAGGAGGAGTAAGGAAGTCAATACACCAGAGTTGATTGGCCAAACGGTTAGGGTTACTATGTTGAGGTTTTAAGGGAGTTCAGGAAGAGATTCCTAGGGAATATGCCAGCACTCTTCAAATCAGGTCAGTGGCATTTCTACCAGGACAATGCACCAGTCTACAACTCCATCCTTGTCACAGACTATTTGATTAAGATGGGCATCAAGACAGTTCCTTATCATCCCTATAGTCCAGACCTTGCTCCCTATGACTTTTGGTTATTCCCTAAGCTCAGGGGCTGTCATTATGAGACAATTGAGGAGATGAAAGAGGCTGTGACGAAGGTCATTGACACGCTCACACAAGAGGATTTCCATGGGGCCTTCCAGAAGTTGTTGGAATGGTACAAGTGCATTGCAGCCGGAGGAGATTACTTGGAAGGGGACTAGAGTTTCATGTGTGTACTATCAATAAAAGTGCCCATACAAAAAAGTCTGGAAACTTATTTAATGATCCTCGTACTTATTACTTTATCCATAAAAAAAAAATCTTGATAACTAAAGAGCATTGATAAAAGATGGCTTCTTAAAGAAGTACCATCTTGTAGAGTTATAGCACTTGTGCTATTAGATCACATAATTAGGTATTTTCTCTCTCCTTTTTTTTAATTAAAAAAAAATATCCCAATACTGACACCCTATCAGCAGGGCCTAAAATTGCCAACTGCATCTCCTACAGAAGGGTAAGGAACTCCCACTTCCACCCCTCATATAAAAAGTGTATCCTGTGTATGACACTAAACTGCTGCCAGTGATGAGGCTACAGTTTGGGAGCTTTGGGGAGTAGGAAATAACCTCTTCATTGCTATTACTCCTAGATCCACTCTGGCACAAAGTGGTCATACCTGTTATGGTCTCATCTATGGATCATATAGATGTCTTTGAAATAAAATATTTACCTGTTTAAAATGTTTGTGAAAATACATTTTTGTTTTGTATAAAATTGAAGACTATAATTGTTAAAATGACTTTGGCATAAAATAACCCAACAAGATAATAATATCCTATAAAACTAATTGATCAAATTTTACTTTGTCTTGTATCTCCATCATAGATGGTAGGATGCTCAAATTATCATTGATTTATCTGCTTGCCAAGTAATAAATTTAAAAAAGGCCACGTTCTAAGAATCCATTGTCTGGACAGCACCTCCCCTTACTATTTTAGATGGAGAACCAGCGCATTTCTTTGTATCTGTTATTTGACGTGCCTCTCTTTAAAATCCACCTCTTGTCTTGAGTGGACGATAATGAGATGCAAACTGTCTATTATGTTCTGCTAAGTACAATTAATTACTATTTATTACAACAAGTGTTTTACTATGCATATAAAATTAAAAAACCATTTGGTGTATTTAATTAATCATTTTTCTCCATCATTACTTTTCTTTCTGTAATGATTAATGAAAGCTCAAGAAGTATGGCTTTGAATATCTTTCACCTGCTACTGTTTCATTTTCTTCCTCTATGAACTAGTTTGAATCTCATACAAATATCAAGGCTATTATTATCTTTGTCCTTTATAGTCTGACTTAAATGTATAACAAGAGCAGAACAACCAAACTACTGAACTTAAAAGGCAAATTGTTGCTTGTTATGAAGTCTTTATTGATTTGTTTTCATAACTGATAAAGGCAAAAGTGTTTGTATTGTGTAAAATCTCTTTTTCAAACATTAGCTTTTATATAAATAATAAAGAGACAATACTGCCCAATTCTTTTGTCTTCCTTCAGGGTCTTTCATATAATTGCTAAGATAAAACCACTTGCCATTCAAAATGCAAGAGTTGACATATAAAAGGCGATATATCTTGTATATCCTAAGACAATAACTTTTGAACTTTTCACTTGTCATGAATCTTAAGTTATTTTCCACCATTCATTATTTTTTTTTTATTCAATTTATATTTTTTTTGACCCTTTTTGGCAGTATCCTCATGAAATCAGTTTTATTACCTTAAAATATTAAGTCTATAATGTTGTTGTATGTATTTACCCAATCCCTCTGCCATGGGCAGGTGTGACACAAGGTCGTTTTTAAAGCTGAGTACAGCTGGTTTGAATTTGGTTTTACTTCTGGACCAGTTGTCTTACCAAGGCTAGAGGATCCAGTCTACTCTACTTTGTTAGGAGAAGAAAAGATGGATTCATGCATTTCCCAAGGGCATGAAACCAAAATCAAACAGCTCCATCCAGGTTTTGAAATCTGTATGCTGATTCTATTTCCTATGACAATAACCATTTCACTAGCCATGTTCCCCTGTTCATTAATGCTAATTTACAGCCTAGAAATTCAGAAAGATGAATATAATGTTTGGTATTTATCTATTAAGCAAATGTATCCTTGACCTTGAAATTTTTTCTTATTATTTATTTAAAGGCTACCTTCAGCGGCCATTAAGTTCAATTTTATTTATAGAATTATAAGTGAAAATAACTATTATAGAGCGTTTCCCCTTTATCTTGTCTCCTTTGATAGATGATGATAATGGTGTACATGAACCCAGAAACCCCCTCAAGCTATTGAGCTAGAAATTAAGTTTTATTCTGTAGATTAGTGCATTTCAATATTATTGCTCTGACAAATATCTTGCTATGATGTTCTATTTTTATGCTTTAACCATTTTTTTGAGTGCTTTTAAATGATAAGCAAGTTAGTCTTGTTACCTAATACAAGTACCACCCCACAAGTGTCTTGTGTTGGATTCTCCTTTATGTGATGAATAAGAGCCAATTTCACATTTTTACTCAAAGATTAAAAAGGAATGATATCCTAACTTCTGCAGTGCTAATTACGAAAGTAGGAAATAGAAATAGTTCTTCACTCATTGAGCCTTGAACTCCAGAATCTAAATTTACCCTCTGCTTTTTGAGCGTGATCTCTGCACTGGTAAACCAGTGCTACATTGTGTGTGTGGAGGGGGGGTAAAAGTATCAACATTATACTGGTGTAGCAGGCTCAAAGGGTTGAAGTACCAGAATTTGTACCACATTTAATGTAGATTTCTCATTGTAATTTCTCTATTTTCTTGAGTATTCTGTATGAATAAGTAAGTAAAGTTGGTGATCTTAGTTGAGGGTGACCCAAAGGCTCCCTTTTCAATAGCTACTACACTGAGATGTAGGGGAGGGCACTACTCCATTCCCGGGATTACTCCACTTTACCCTTGATCCTTACCTTATAATGCTGAGTGTTAAGCAAGGTAGCATCAAGTACAATTTTTTTGAGTCTTTGGTATGACTCTACTTGGGATTGAACCCCAGTTTCCCAGACCATTGGTGAACACTGTACTCATTAGACCAATGGACTGGTTATTCTGTATGGATATTGATAATTTTTGTTTTCAATCCGTTTTTTATTTATTTATTTATTATTTTATTTATTTATTTTTTTTTTTTTTTTATTGAATTAAATAAGTTAAGAATAGTAATGAAATATCTCTAATCTTCCTCTGATTCAGCTGATGTCCACACTCAAATAGTTTTTTTTTTTTGTTTGTTTGTTTGAAGATTGCCTGATAAAGAAAACTAACAAAGTAAATTTTCCTTTTACTTAAAAACTCCTCACTTTAAATTTTTTCTAAATTCAATATCTCCTTTTTCTGACCAGCATTTTCCCCCTCAGAAACTTCAATAACTGTTTAGATTTGTAATGGCAAAGTTTCAAAACTTTGCTTTTCATGTTTTTTGTTTTTTCTTCCTTGGATTCTAACTTTACAGCCAATATTCTTGTTATTTTGCCAACTCTGCTATTTTAAAGAAAATCAAGATATTGACGAGAAGTCTGAGTCAGGCTTTGAATTAAAACTAACAATAGATCAAGAGCATCTATCCATTGTCATGTGAGTGTATGTGTGTGTCTCCAATGTGTCTACACTTTTGGCAGAATCTTTTTTTTAAAAAAAAAAAGAAAAGTAAAACTAAGATTACTGTCATTATGTTGCTGTTCAAGGGTCTTTCTTATTGAAAAACTTCTAGAAGAGGAAAGAATAAAATTTCACTTTTATTTGTTCCTCCCCCACCCCCCAAAAAAGAGAAAAGGTATTTAATCTTTGTAACTTTCAATCAACAATACTTTTAAATAAGTTCAAAACCTTTTTATTCTTGATCAGATTGGTAACCCCTCCACCTCCAAATATTTGAGGACATGTATCTGCTTATAGAGAGTGAGTGAGCAAATTTTCTAGAATCATACATATAGACTGGCTTTTCTTCAAAAAGTTTCACACTTTAAAAGAAGCATCAAATTGATGTTTTTCCATTCATATTTGGGGAAAAAAGCACTGATAATAAAAAGCAAACTTGTTCGCCATCATATAAATTTTGTCTTTGTCTTTGTCTTCTACAGAATTTCTCTTTGATTTGGTCTGACTTGAAACTGAGATATTTTGATGCTAAGGCTATATTTCTGGAGCTCTGGGGAGTGTCAAGTACCCCTTTATTGTTATTACACTCTGTCCATGGGTGGTAGTATTTGTTTAGGTTTCATTTATTGGTCAAATAGAATTTTGAAAATTATTTATATTAGTTATGAATAATTTATACCATATAACTGTGTAAATTATTTGTATCAAGAATAGTTACTCAAAGCTATAATTGTTTACTAGGCATTATTATTTGTTAGTTGAAACCATAATTGTATGCAAACAAATGACTATTATTAAGTAGAAGTGGTTACTTGAAACCATATAAGTGTATATGGGTTATTAGTATTCGATAGAAATACTTATATAATTGTCTATAAAAAAAAAAACAAACACCTTAAACAACTAGACAAAAAATGTAATAAACAATGTATATGATTCCTTAACATATAGGCATAGAATAACCCCAGACAGGTTGACATGCTATTAAAATCATTGATTCAGTACACAATTTAAAGAATAGTTCTAACCAAATATTGTTGGTACAATCATCAATGTATTTGTGGATTGAGAATATTTGAAAAGTAGAATCTCATTGTTAGTGTAACTGTTCAGCAGAAAGAGAGCAGTTTAAAATCATCAAACAAATCGGTTTTTGTTGGAATTCTCATGTTGGATATTTTTTAATAACCATGGTAACGGCTTGTTTTGTTTTAGTTTTGATCTATGCTTTCATAAAGAAGGCATTTCATTTGCTGAATCACTAAAATGTGTGGCAGTGTGATAAAGTTTTGGAATACTGTACATATAGCTTTATTGTTAGAGCAAGAGTCTGAAGATTGGGATTTGATCCACCTTCATAACTCCATTCATGCTTTTAAAAAAAGTATCCAAACAATCTTTTCCTCCAGAAAAATGCTTAGTATCCAAATGATATTTGTACTTGGAAAATCTTCTTGGGTAATTAAATTGATGTTGAATATAATTATATTAGTTCTACCATCTAGAACTCTATTTTCTGTTTCTTTTTTGTGCCAAAATTTTAGATTATTGATTAGCATTATTCTCTTCTCCAGTTGTAAATGATAGTTAATGTTTATTTGTCTTTTTTTCTTTCATTCCCTAGACAGACTTATCCATTTCAAGATAATGTTATTACTCTTTTCCTAATATTTTTTTAACTTGTTAACATTATGAATAAAAAAAGAAATGTATATCTATCTTCTTTCACTCATGGTATACAATGTATCATTTATAGACTGAATGTCTGGTTTGGTCTATTGGTTTAACTCCTTATAGGTTATTTAATGCTGAAAATTATTTGCATACAATTGTATCAAGTATTCCTATCTAATACAAATAATTTGTACACGGTTGTATAGTTGCAAGCATTCCTATCTAATACTGATACTTTAAACCATATAATTGTTTAAATTAACTATTCTATTTAATTATTGTTTAAACAGGTATATAGTTTAAAGTATTCTGATCTAATATTGATAATTTCTGAAGAGGTCTATTTGATCCTTAGATAGAAACCTAATGAGTATTACCACAATGGGTCAGAGTAGCAATGAAGCAGTGACTTCACACTCCCCAAAACTGGAGCTTCACCACCAGATGCAGTTTAGTGTAATACCCAGAATACCCTTTTTTTTCTGGGAGGGGTCTTACCCCTTTGAAGAGGTGACAGTTGGTGTATTCTAAGCCCCATCAATTGGGTAAGTAGCTCTAATATTCATGTGATCATGTCGATTGGTCAGCTTTAAAGATTGGTTATATTTAGTTAGGAGGAAGTGTATTGTATCATGTTCTGGGAGAAAGTATTTTTCACTAGTCCATGAAATATGCAAACTAGTTTCTTCATCTATCTTGTTTGAACTTGGAATGATAAAATAATGAAGAAAATTGGCCACACTTTATCTTATCCAAGAATTTGACATGTGAAAGAGGCTGGAGAATGCACCAACTAAAATGTTATTTAAAATAAAATCGATGATAAAACCTCTGTATACTCTTTAAAATGAAGCTCAGTCTATCAACGGATTTACAAGTTCTGAGGAAATTTGTCAGGAATTTGTTGTGCAATGTGTAATAATAGAAGAATCAATTGAAATATGATGTACGGTTTGCTGTTGTTCTTTTACAGAACTCCTACATAAAGTGCTAAGTACATCTTAATGCCAAGTATCTTAAGTTTCCACTTCTCCTTTTAATAACTTCCACATTTTTTTCCTTACTGCCCACTCATGACAATTATCTCTTCATTTTCTGACCAATTCAAACTCTGCAATTAGTCAATAACAGCCTGTAAAAGTTTCTATGATATTGTTTTTTGTTTTTATTCAATCAGTTTATCCCATTCTAAGCCTCTTTTCTATTTTTGATTTGTCTGAGTCAAGAGGGAAAAAAATAATGTTCTGCACTCAAAACACATCTTTTGCAATTTCTGTTTGCTTACCAAAATTCTATATAAGACCAAATTCAAGCAAACACTGGCAGTTGGCACCAAATAATACTGACACTTGACTTGGTTTTAGTTTTCATTTAATGTGATTTCTTTTTTTTATCAGAAGATTAGATGTGTATGAAAAAAGTTTCCAGCATTTTTAGTTAAGAATGAAAAAAAGTTATTAATTCACTAGTTTTTAAGAAAGAGTGCTGAAAACTTTGTATACACCAAATATTTAGACACTTGGTATATTACTTGAAGACCAAGCAAAAATACAACTAACAAAATAGGGCAGTGGTGCCCCCCTCCCTTTTTTTCAAATGGGTGCTTTAGTTATTGACTTCTTACATATGCCAATTCAGTATAATGGTTATCATAGGAAATGGAATCAGCAACCCGAGTTCAAATCCTGGTCACAAGTCTGTTTGCATTTTGTTTCATGCTAATGCTCTTTTGAAAAGACATGAATTCATCTGTACTCCCACCAGCTATGAGTTAATAGTAGGGCAGACTGTTTTCTTCAGCTTTGGTTAGGTAACTAGTCAAAAAGGAAAATTCTGAATTCAAATCAATTTAATTCCACTCCAAGAAAAAAAATTCTTATATCTCAAACCATTTCTATTTAATAGTCAATTTAGTGTTTGTAAAATCTTGATTTTTCTCTAGCTTGCTTGATCCTATTTACCAATCCCTCCGCTTGGGCAGGATATGACACAAGGTCAATTTTTAAGCAGAGTTTAACAGGTTTGAATTCAGAGTTTTCCTTCTCCTAGACTAGTTGCTTCACCAAGGCTGAAGAACCTAGTCTGTCCTACTATTTACCCATAGCTAGAGGGAGAATAATTGGATTCATACCTTTCCCAAGGGTATTAGTGCTATGTGAAATGCAATGAGTTTCGTCCAGGATTTGAACTTGTGTCGCCGAGTTCATTTCCTACAACGATAACAATTACACCACGGGCACCTCCTTGCTTGATATCAAGACCATAAATTTATTGTAAGTTATTCTCTACTCCTTGCTCAAAAAAAAGAAAAAAGACTCAAAAATCAATATTATAGCAGTAAAATAATTGCCATGATATTGTAGAGTCTGAAATTTTTTTTTTTTCGCCATAAAATGTACATTGGCAATAAAAGAAAACTTGGAGTTAGAAGAATTAGTTTAACTTTGAAATAATTGACTCTATTCCTTGAAGAGTTTTGGTTTGTTTGACCTTGTCTGGAGGAGATCAACATCAGTTTCCTCTGTTTATGTCCCCAAAGTGCTTTAGTTGGCCGGAATCAAATACTTGACAAGGCATCATCACATAGAACCTACTAGTATTTCCTGTCTTTACACTGACCCACAGACTTCATTGCTACCTCTCATATTTTCAGCATTGTGTATGTACATGTATGATATTCAAATTTTCCTTGTAAACTTAAACTGACTCTTCAATTTTATTAGTTAAACAAAAACTAATTGATCCAAAAATTAATTTCATATTTTTATTAGATACTTTCTCATTGTATTTGTCAACAGTTTGTATGAATCTATCAAACCCATTTTATCAGGTATGACTGAGACCCTGCATAGTATTTCTATGAATTGATATGTTAAAATCTACAAGTGCAGAGAATGAATCTTTTTTTCATTCTTAATCTAAACATGTTCTAAGTCAAATATCTCTTCATGAGAAATGAAGTCAGGTAAATATTATATAGTTTGCAGAATTAAAATGGTATCCTAAGAAGTTTTATAATTTAAGTATTGTGGTTCCTTTATTTAAAAAAAAATATAGGATGCTATATGTTCCATTGATTTTTGTAGAACTATATTCAGTGACTTCTAAAAAGGAGCAACATTTGAATTCCTATTAATTTTTTTCCACAAAAATAAATAAAAGGAAAAAGTTCATTTGCTAATTATTTACTTAATTTTGGTTCTTTATTTTAGGGAATGTTTTATTGCTTTAAGTGAGGTGGTAACATTGTTTAAATTGCCTGCTTTATATTCTTGAAAATATTTTTAATAAAGTGGTGGTGGGGGAAGGAGTTGAGTCTAACATTAATACAAAATCTAAAGAAGTTAAAAACTTTTCTTCTCAGCAAAAACCAGACTCCAACAACAGCTGAACAAATAAAACCCACTGATGAAAGATTTTCTTTCTTGGATTTCTTTTTTGTTCAAATCCACCATACTGCATTAAGTCTTCTGGTTTAAGCCCCCCCCACCTTATTCTATATCTTTCATTAGTAAAGTTTTCCATCATTTCACAGTCAGGTTTGGATTTTGATTATCTGTTATCTTTGGAGATGCAGACCATATTTTCCCAGTAAGCATTTCTGAAGTAGCTCTGTGTTAACTCCCTTGGATGAAGACCAACCGTGAAAAGTAGTATGTGCGTGTTGCTAAGAGTGATTTATGAAAAGGTAAAGAGTGTTCAGAAAACCAATGTTCTTGAATAGTTGAAAAATTGTTTTATCAATATTGAATATAACAGCAAAGATGTCCCACTTTATCAGTTAATTTGTTGGGTGTGATCATGGATATATATATACTCATTTATAAGGCTTCTGAGTAGGGTCAACATTAACCGTGGGATGGAATGTCTTAATCAAAGCGAAGTATCACGTTTTTTCCTCTGAAGTTTCCTTAAAAAAAATCCTTTTATAAAAATTCCAATGATAATGGAGAAAAAGAAAAAAATTTTAAACCTTGGAAGGAATTTTTATTTTATTTATTTTTTGTTCACTGATATTTTCAACTGTTTAGATTTTCATTTTCATAGCTTAGTTTAGCATAAAATATTTAGCCAAAAATATCAAGCCATCTGCAGAAAAAAAATAACAACAGTCTGCTAACATAACTCATTAACCATTACCTTCTGAAAGGTGCCCAAATAAATAAGTATTGAGCAATTTAAGATAAACAGTGGAAAACATTTTTATAACATAGTTTTGGGGTCATAAAAGAAAACTCTTGAATTGTTTAACTACTATAAATTATTTTAATCAGTTTGTTTTTTTTTTTTCATTTAATAGCATGTCAATCTTCATATGTTATTTTATGTGAAGGCCATGCTTGTAGAAGAACAGTAGTGGTGCAAGTCAATCCATAGCTAGGAGGATAAGGGGGTTTATATCTTTCTCAAGAGTATTATTCCAAAATTGAACATGACAGTATGACTGAAGTTTGAACTCACTCGCTTTGAGGCTATAACCTTGCACTTTAGCACAAAGACTCCCTTTTAAAAATTAGTGTATTCAACACTATAATAATACTTGGTTCATTGTTAAAGAATGTTTGTCCAATATCTTTTCCTAGATGTGACACAAGATCAATTTTTAAGCAAAGTAAAGCTGGTTGGAATTTTTTTTTTCCCCCTCCTAGATTGGTTGTTTAACCAAGGCTAAAGAACCCAGTCTACCATACTATTAAACCAAAAAGCTAATGGGAGAACATGAATTCATGCCAAGGGCATTAGTGCTATATGAAATGCAAACAGCTATGTCCATAATTTGAATTCTAGTTGCCAATTCGGTTTCTTATGACAATAACTGTTATACTAAAGGCACTTTTATTAAGTAAAGAATAAGATGCTTCTGCTCATTTCTAAATGAAGTTTTCTCTCTTTTTGAAATAAGAACAGACAAGAATTCAACTCTTCTGTTATAAATTAACTATCTATTACTGAATTGGAAATCTAGTCCTTAAAACAAGTGGTATTTATTGGTATTTGCAAGACTTTTTGCTTTGTATTGAATTTTTTAAGAGTCGTTTCTGGAACATATTTTTCATTCAAGATGCATTTTTAAAACTTGTAAAGTATAGCAGTTTAGTAATATTGCTACCATGGGGAATCTATCTTATTCTATCCCTTTAGGCCACACCCAGATTCTGAAATTCCTAAATATTTCACCATTGACATAACTTGTTGATTTGAATACCTAGGCAATTTAATTTCCTCTTCTATAAGTACTACTTATACAATTTTGATATGACTAAGACCCCCTCCCACTGAATTATTTTATTATCAGTTGGTCTGTTTTGAGTTGAGTCATTTCTGTGATTGATTTGTTTTTACAGATTTGATATTTACAATTTGTTAGTATTGTAGACTTTACTTGAGATTCTTTGATAATAAAATTATCAGTTTATTCTATTTCACAATGAGTTATCTTTCTTTTAAGAGGATTATTTAAATGAGGATTCTTATCTTTAATCACTGCATTTTGGCAAGTACATTCTCTATCATCAGGCAATATTTCAAGAAACTAGGTTTGTGGAATGATATGTCATCTCAGGAGGACTTTAGACAATAACAATTGTTAGGTAATGATTATCACCAATTTTGCATCAGCTTTCTCACTTAACTCTTTTCTGCTGCAACCATTGAACCATACCAGCTAGTGATCTACCAACAAAGTTAAAACAAAAATGAATGATTGTAAATCATTAAGATTGTAACATTAACAATTTTTAGGAAAATGTAGTTTTGATTTAAAAAGCTAAAAAAACTCTGCCTGTTAAAATGTGTCCTCATGATGATAAAAGTTTGGTCATTTTACTGCTGATCTCACTTCTTTGGTATTTGATCCTCCTCCTCTTTATCTCTTAAGAAATTTATTTTTGATAATGTTTTGCATTTAGTCCTGACTAAATTTGGAATTTGGTAGCGCTGGTTGCGTTGACATTTTATAGAAAAGCTTTTTAAACATTTTTGCTTGTATCAGCAACATCTTGGTTTCAACTTTTTTTAAGGGAGAATTTTAGCTAATAGCACTTCATAACTCTTATTTCACTTAAAATGCTCAGAAATACACAAAACCAAAATATTTAAGTTAAATGTCAATCATCTTTTAAGTAAGAATCCCCCCCCCTTTCTAATCTACAATACCTTGTACTCAACCATTTTGTTTTGATTTTATTGATGAGAATGAAAAGTGCACCTAAGAGCCTTTTCCTTTCACTTTTCAACTAATTTTCATGTCAAATATTAAAGCATTTCCATTGATCTTCATGCGAAATCTTTCTGTTCAATGCATATATATCAGTTTTTGCAGTTGCACTTCTTCATTGCCTTTTATTCTTCTCAAATTGATCCATATAGACCTCTGAGGGTGAATAGAAGTAAAGAGGTTCACAGGGAGTGGATTTACTTATTTATAAATCATTTTATTACAAGAAAACAAAAAATCTCAGGATTATGTCGATAAGTTGTCAGATATTGAATACCTTGTAGAATGCCTGATTGGGTTGATGTTCTGTAGTGATGTATAATTCACATATGACTCCTTCAAACCGTCAATGATCTGGTTTTGAAAAGATCTGGATCTTTTCGGCATTGTTAACTATGTATATAATAATATTTTCACAAAAGAAAACATTTTAAAACGCTCATATTTGAAACTAATTATTTTATATAAAAAATACTGAATTCTAAAATATTCCTTTTTATGATACTATTTACCAACCCCTCCGCTCGGGCAGGATATGACACAAGGTCAATTTTTAAGCGGAGTTTAACAGGTTTTGAATTCAGAGTTTTCCTTCTCCTAGACTAGTTGCCTCACCAAGGCTGAAGAACCTAGTCCGTCCTACTATTTACCCATAGCTGGAGGGAGAATTTTTATGATAGGTGACGAGATGTCTTTAGAAAAAAAAAAAATAGATTTAAGAAAAAAAAGAATGAAAAATTAAAATTATTATTAACAATAAAGCCTGTTCTGACTGAAGAGATCTGGATTTTCACTCGTCAGTTTCCGTATAGCCAGATATTTGATGGTGTGGATGTTATTCAATATTCCATTTATGACAATTTTTCTATATTTTGAAATTTTTTTCGTTAAGCTGAAAACATTTAAAAAATCAACCTCCTCTTATCATGGCATCCAGTGAGACTAAGAAAAAATGTTGACAATATTGAATTAATTTATTTTAGAGTGAATGGAAATTAAATTTGGTTATAGTGAGGGGGGGCACATCAAGTAAGGACTCCTTTCATCTGAAGATAGTCAACCCAAGAGATAGTCTATATTCATTCCATACTAAACATTATTTGAAGTTAGGTTTCACTTGAACATCTGGAAGTTGGTTGCTAAAATAATGTTGGATACTGTTTCACATAATTGGGTCTTAGTATCTTCTCTTGAGGATGGAACAAAAGAATATTCCTGCTTTATTTAAATCTATATTTGTTGTTCATCCAATAAAAATAATCCCCTGTGTAAATTGTATTATTGGTGTTAAAGGACTTGATGTATGTCAGAAGAAATTTCTACTCAATTATCTATCAAAGAGAAATATTTGGTTAAAATTTCTTCTAAAGGACATAAATTTATGGTAGATTGAAATTTTCCACAGTTGTTTCCAGTAAATTTTGATTTGTTGATTTATAAAATCATAAAACCTTAATTATTTTTTGATAATATTACTGTATCCCATCTTTGTATTTTGAGCTTAGTATTTTGATATAGCCCATTTTCTAACCATTTCTTCAATATGAACCCTTGTCCTTTGGATTTAGCCATCAACTTTTGACATTCCATTCTTTCTAAATGCCTTTCACAATCTTTGAGTAGAAAATAAAAGATGCAAATAATTTTGTATTCTTTTGTTTGTTTTAACAAAAGTGAAAATAATTTTTCATTTAATTGATGTACTTCAATGAAAATTCAATTCATATTTTCTGTTATAGAACTGTTGCTATAGCAACCAACAATGAGATAATTGTACTTGTCACATGTTTTGTTTTGTTTTTGTTTTGTTTTTTCTTTTAGCTTAACTGGGGGGGGGGATATTTTGTGTATCTTAATGAATCTATAATTTCTTCTTTAATCGCCGCAATATGGGAACTAATTTGTGAGAGTGAATGTAAGCTTTTATTGAAAAAGTTCTATGAACTACTTTGGAAAAATTCCTAATATAATACTTGAATTTTTCTGGTTAATTTTTTTTTTTTTTTTTTTTTTTTTTTTACAGCATTCTTCCCTTCCCTATTAAAACTTTAAAGGGTTTTCCCCTGGATGAATGCAGGACACCAGTGGGATAGTCATTTTTATTATTTCCAAACAAAATAGCTGGGCAAAATTAATGTTTGTAATTAATTTTGTTATATAAATACATCATTCAAAGTCTCTGTGTGTGTGTGTGTGTGTGTATATATATATATATATATATATATATATATATATATATATATGAACGATTCTCCATACATATTCTGCTCCAATATTTGTGGTTTTAATTGTCAAGTCGACTTTTATAAACAATTCATAAAATTATTATTCTGAAACCAAGCAATGAATTAGTGCAAAGTAGTTATGAAAATGATTATTTTGACTGAAAGCATATCAAGTCAAGGGAGAACCCTGTTGGCAGGGTTTAAAATGCACTAACTGTATTCTCAGTGGAAGGGGAAGACCTTCACTTTTGATAATAATAAAAAAAAATCGTGAGTAGACCACTAAACAAAATATGCTGTTGAGGTTCCAGTTCTAAAGCTCTGAGGAATGTGGAGTTAGCCCTTTATTGGCATTATTCTAAGACCCACTCTGATCTGGAGTGGTAGTACCAATTAGAGTCCCATCTACGGCTCAAATTGATCTGTTTTGAAAATTATCAGTGTCAAATAGTAATACTAGAAACTTTGAAACAAATTATTATTATTAAATATAAATAGCTACATGAAACCAAATATTTACTATTGGTATTAGATAGGAACACTGGAAGTCTACAGCTGTGTGTAAATTGTATTAGATAGAAATACTTGATATATAACAAATAAATGATTATAGACCAATAGTTGCAGTTGTAAAAAAGAAAAAAAAAACAAAACAAAATGTAACAGAACATTGAAAATATATAGTTCCAATTATGATCAAACATTTACAAATGAATCCAATTTCAGCATAAAATAGACTTAAAGGAGTTGATGTACTGTTAAACAAATAAACAAACCATCAAGTCATAATAATTAGAATGTAATAATTCTTTACTCATGATTATATTAAAAAAACAAAAAAAACAAGCATTTTATCCTGATTATTAAGATCTGAATAATTGGATTATTCCCTTTTCATGGTGTTAGCAGTTTCCATCTTAATCTAAATTTTAAAAAATCTGATGGTACTTTTTTCTTGACACTGCCTTGCTTACCATAACTGATATTGCTTAAAGGAAACAAAAAATATATTTGTTCACAAAGTTATTTCAACTCTTTCAATATATAAAAATCTTTATAAATATTATTGCATTTTTTTCCCTGATGTCTTCTTACCAGTAAAGCTTGTTGATTTGTTTCTAACACTTGCTGTACCACCCCTTTTAAAGTTAGCCACTCGCATTGGTCAATTTAAAGGCTAATTTATGATTATAGAAATTACAGTATATCTTATAATAGTAAAGTTTTAATAAAACCTAAAAAAATAGATAAAAATTTGGATAATATGCATTGTGTTTAAAGTGTGATGCTTATTAATGTCATTTATTGTATGGCAGTTGAACTTCCAAACTGATGGAATGTTCAAAATTAAAATTTACAGAAACTTTTGGTTAGGTTTAATGGCATATCCATTGTTTATGGGTTATATAATGCCAAAATTTCATTCATTTTGCTTGTAATCATAACTGTATTTTCAATGTTCTATTGTCCTAATTCCTAATAAAAATAATTTACACACGATTGTATGGTTTCAAGTTTTTCAAAAATTAATAATTTATACACAATTATATGGTTTCAAGTATTCTTTTCTTATAATAATATGGTTTCAAATGACTATTCCTATTTATTAATTATTTGTTATTTGCACAGAGTTCCAAGCATTCCTATCCAATACTAATAATTTTCAATCTGGTCTATAGATGGGAACCTAAAACATACTAGCATTCCAGGTCCAAGTGGACTTGAGAGTAATGGTAATGAAGGAGTACTCTGCAAGCTCTGATACTGGAGCCTCCCTGATGCAGTTTAGTCTCATCCCCAGGACATCATAATGTTTTCTTCATATCTCTGAAAGTTTTTAACTTGAAGTGCCTGTAATCTCAATCCCCAGAGTTTAATGCAGGAAAGAGAAGCACTATAGATGATTGGTCTTTTAACTTTGTTATTGTTGTGATATTTCATTGAAATAGTCTTAATGAACAACTCAAATTTCTAATAAGGAACCTGAACTAGAAACAATCAAAATCATGCAATACTAAAATGTTGATTCTATTAACAAATAAAAATAGTTTTTATCAAGAAGAATAGAAATCTTGTCCCATAAAAGATGAATAGAATGTTTATTGTATCAAGTTTTAATTGGTCATAAACATAACTGAATAGAAAAGCAATTGAATAAGAATAAATATTGAAATGACCCAAAATTTCTGTTCAGTGGCAAGAATATTGATTGCCAAAAAACAAAATATAAAAGGCAAGAAAATGACTGCAATAACCAAATCGAAAAATTGAGAGAAAATCTATAAAATCATAGAATTATTCTAAAAAGAAAAATGATGGGGATTTGTGATGACAACAAAAGAACAACCTTGTTTGCCATAAAACGACTATTTTCCTCCTCAAAATGTCTTATATATGCAAATTGTTCCCCCAAATAGAATTAGAATCTTTTTTTGACATTTCAAGCCAAAGCCATGGGCTATTTATGCTCTTACATAAATCCATCTCTACTGTAATAGGAGACAAGATAGAAAATGTCTATTAGTCTATGGTGTTGTGACTTTTTGTCATGGTAACCAGCCAGAGGCTGATTACTGCCTGGCTCTAGAAATTTGAGAAGCTATGAAGTTAGTAGCCTCTCTCTCTCTCCTTCTCTTTCTCTTGCACACTGCTCAGTTGACTGGAGCTGCAGAATACACCAACTACATCTCTGCAGAGGGGTAAGACTCCCCTAACAAGTGTCCTGGATATGACACTAAACAATCTGATGATGAGGCTCCAGTAATGCTGGAGCTTTGAGGAATACAAAATACCTCTTCATTACCCTTGCTCTCAGGTCCACTCTGGCTCAGCATGGTAGCACCTGACAAGGTCCTATCTGGGTCAAATAGAACTGTTTGATATTTAAACTGTGTACTTATGCTAAACTGAATTGTTCGAAATAGAACTGTTGAATAGTTAATTTGATCCATTCTCTCTTTGGTATCCTCCTCCAAATTTTTAAATTTCTCTTGCAGAAACTAACATATATTGACTTTATTTTTAATTTATTCTGTGCTGGAAGGGTAAAAGGTTCACAAAAGTTTTATTCTTCTTAAGATAACATTTGTTTTATGCAGTTTCACACTGCCTTTTGTAAGAGAAAGTAAATATGAAGGGCCAAGAAAAGAGAAAATACACCCTGATGGTAAAGTAAGGACCCCCCCCCACACACACACACACATAAAAAATGGAGGGGTGTCTTGGATATAACCCTAAACTGCATCCCATGGTTAGGCTCCAGGTTAGGTAATCTGAAGTGTGAAGTATCCCTTCATTGCCATTATTCATTCCAGGTTCACTTTGGCTCAGAACTAACAAGTCACTCCATCTATAGGTCATATAAATCTGTTTAAAAATTATTAGTATTGTATAGGAATACTTGATAATATATAACTCTAAATTATTTATATTAAGAACAGTTACTTCAAGCTATAATATTTTATAAAGGATTATTATAGTTACTTGAAACCATATAACTGTGTGCAAACAAATGATTATTATTATTAAATAGATGGTTACTTGAAACCATGTAATTGCATATAAATTATTAGTATTAGATAGGAACACTTGAAATCCTACAACTATGTGCAAATTATTTGTATTAAGTAGGACTACACAAAAAATGTAAATATGAACATACAATGTACATGGTTTCTTAACCTCTTTGCATGAAATAATCCTAGATGGGTTGATATGCCATTAAAATCAATCAATCACTTCAATCTCAGGAAACTTTATCTCTTTCCTAAATTTTATGAGACTGGTTCAAAATTCTGCTTTAATAGTATTTGACTAAAAAAAAGAAAAAAAAAACCTGTCATTTTTTTGTCAAAATTACACCAGTCAGTAAATTGCATTTCTTGTTTCTTTTATGATAGAATTGAAGAAAAATTAGGTTTTTCATGGACAGAGCTGAAAAGATTCATTCAAAGAATATTTATGGCCTGTTTATGAGAAACCAGAAGGGAAATGAATATTTCCAAGTAAATAATTTTGTTTATTGATGTCTCCAATCAACATTTTCTGTTTTATCATTGGGGCCAGTGTTTAAAGGAAAAGATGGAAATATTATTACTTTATCTTTGCACACATTTTGGATAACAGGAATTTATGCTAAATATTTTGACAACAATCTCTTAGAAAGTGTTGTCAGTTTTCTTGTTTTATTTAGTTAAAACATTCAGTGTCATCCATGCTCAGTTTGTTTAGATATTTACCACATTAACCAACGTGTAACATTCCTTCCCCATCCCACTCCCCCAAAACAAACTTCCTGCATTTGATAAGCAAGTGTGAAGTTGTTCAGAGTTTCATTTGACTTATAAGAAAAATATTTTTTCCTGAATATTCTGTTTAAGTTGAGACATACATATGCCAAAACACTCCCATGCTAACAAATATCCTCACTCTGTATGTATGTATATGAGTGTTTTTAAAAAGTGCTAAGAATTTTTGACAAACATTTATTTTGTCTATAGGTTAGTAAAAACAAAATGACTGTTTATTGCCATTTGTTGGTATAAAAAGAAATGTTAGATTCTACAGTTTTTATATGGATAGTGATCAGTCTCATGTGTTGTAATGTTTAGCAAGCTAGATAAGTGAGTTCAAATCTCACTGAGTGTCCCATACTTTTAGTCTTGTTCCACAAGTTAAACTTGGTAGATAATTATATAGATATTAATGTATTAGAAATGTATATTACTCATGCTTAAATAGCTGCTTTTACAAATGAACTATACTTATTCTAATAAAATCATATTTGCCACAAAATATAAAGTTCCATCTCAATGTCAGTTAAAGCCCATAAGTTTCTTATGTCAAAGGGACATGAGAAATGTATTTATTCTCAAAGTTTAACTTCAAAATTTATTATAAATTTTTTTCAATGAAAACATTGAAAAGGAGGCATTATATGAAGTCTCTAAGATGATGTAGGAAAAGGTTTAGTGTACAAAGTATTGTTGTAAAAAAACAAACAATTAAACAAAAAGAAATGGAAAAACTCAAATGAAATCTTAAATATAAGATTGTTCTCTTCTATTTACAAAGTTTGAAAGTACAAAAATATTTTGTTTATTTTCTGTAAATATTATTAAATATTGCTGCATGACTCTTTTACAATAAATTTAGTTTCAATGCCTTTTAATATTATTGATTTTAGAATAATAAAGTTACCTATTTTATGTGTGACAAATAAGTTCGATCTCTCTGAAGCAGCAAACTGATAATCTTCAGAGACAGATTACTAAAAAGTAGTGTTCACATCTTATTTTTAAGTATCAATGTATCATGATTCTGACAGTTATCCATATTGGATCAGGATTCCTAATAATTAGTGTGTTAAGTTTTTCAAAATGATTGCCCCTAACTTTTATAGTGTCTTGGGTGTCTCAATAAAAGATGTTGTTCATTTCAGGATAAGAAAAGTCAAACATTTGGTCAGAGAAAAATCCCATTTACACTATTGCTGATGTTAATAACATCTCTCTTGACCAGTCCCCAAAACAGGAAAACATGAAGAGATATTTTCATGTCAAACAAAAGATTCCTTCTTAAACAAATTGTATCCCACTCCCAGTAGAGTGGGGGTTTTGGTTCAGCATTGAAATTTTGGTCATTACTTGTCACTCTCACAGTAACTAACTGCCTATTTTTCAAAAATCTCGTGACTCTCATAACAACAGTGAGAGTTCTCATGATTGACCTTTAGTTATCAGTCACATTATTAAGCTCTAGGGTTTTAAAAAGATTAGATTATCTTTACAAAAGAGAAAAAAAATCTGGTCTACGGGTGGGGGGTGGAATCAATAAATAAATAAAATAACGTGTGTGTGTTGATGTTTTTTTGGGGGGGTTGTTGTTTTAATGAGAAATAGAGTATCTTTAATAACATTATTTTGAGCTAGTGTAATTGATCTCAATTCCTTTGTGTTTCATTGCAGTCATGGAAGAAGGAACACCTACAAGCAATATTCCATCTCTCAACCCTGTCAACCAAGTGATGATGACTGGACAACAAACACAAGAACTGAAAACAGCTGGTGTACCTCTTAGTGACTTCATTTTGCAGCTGGAAGATTATGCCACAACTGTAAGTTTTTGGCAATTTTAAAATTTAAAAACAACTACCATATTTAATAGTATATCAGGCACACTTTTTTTTTAAATAAAAATATCTTTTAAAATTTCCCTGCATTTTATATGCCATATGTAGGTTGTTTAAATTTTCATTTTGTTCTCTTACCTTTGAGCGTAAAGTTTTTATAGGCTTATGTTCTTTTTTTGTTTGATTGTAATCATGGCTTGGTTTAACCAAAATCACACCTCATAAATATAGCCTTGGCTGTACCATTTACAAATAATTTTACTAATTCTAATTTTTTTCTTGATTTGCTCTGCTGAAATCGGGGTGTGTCTTATATGCCATCAAATATGGTACTTTAGCTTCATCATCCTTATGAACTTAAAGAAAAAGGCTAGACTATAATATTCTTTACAATGGAGTGAAAGATCTTCAATGATGAAAATCATGAGTCTTCTCTTGCAGCTGCTCCATAAAACTAATGACCATTTTCCAAGAGTGATTGACTTTTGAAGGATTTCAAAGATTTGCTTGAGACTTTCCTATCAAACTTATTTTGCTTGTTAAACACTAACCATTGGTCTGTTTTTTATAATGCTGACAATACCACCAAATTTTTCCAGTTGAATATATGCCCTGCCCCCAATCTCTTTTGGAGCAAATGATACACCTTTGTAAGTGTCCATTAGTTTTTTTTTGTGACTCTATTCCCAATGTGGTTGACAAAGAAAACCTGATATAAATTGTCTCATGAGTGAAGACACACTGAAGACTTTAATAAAGTTACAGCCTCAACCAAAATTATTCATCTGCTCTTCTTTTATTATTTTTACTCTATACAGTAAATTCTTATAAACTTGATTGTTCATGCTTGTGTTTTTTATATCCTCTCAAGTCTTTTGTCAGAAATTAGTTTACAGTAATAATAAATGGAAAAATGGGTAGGGGACATACTTAACATGAATATTATCGTTGTAGGAAATGGAACCATTAACTGGAGTTTAAATCCTGGATGAGGCTGTTTGTTTTTGACTTTGTGCTAATGCTCTTGGGAATGGCATGAATCCTTATCTTCTCCTTACAGCTTTGGGTAAATAGTTGGGCAGATTGGATTCTTTAGCCTTGGTTAGGCAGCTAGTCTAGAAAGAAAACTTTAAATTCAAACCTGCTTTAGTTTGCCTAAAAATTGACCTTGTGTTACATTTTGCCCATAGTTGAGAGGTTGGCTAAATATATACATAAAAATTTCAGTATATCATTTCAAAAAGTAAATTTATTAGACCCTTAAAATAATACTGCCTAAGTATCACAAAACTCTGATAAAACTTTAGAATTTCTTTTTATATCAGTAAGCCTTTTAAATATTAATTAATACATTTGATGTAAAATTTTAAGAGCACTTTTAAATTTTGAAGCTTGGATAAGAAAGAACATTTCATACTTTTTTTTCGAATTATCTATGTCTGTCTTCTACTGTTAAAGTCTTGAATGGTTTAGAAGTTTAAAAACAGTCACTAGACTAGGAATCCTTTTTGCCTTCCTCCCATTTCTTTTATCTTTTTATTTTCATTTTTATACTTTTCCTTTCTGTATGTTGTGTGCATGAATCCTTAAGATATTGTAATACCTAATTTGTCTTTACACTTTCATATTTAGTTGAGCCATGCCTTAGTTAAAAAGGGAGTCTCTGTAGTGTATTGGCTAATGTGTTGAACTGTGATATCATAGTGAGTTTGAACTTCAGTAGTGGTGTTTTGTTCAATTTTGGACTAACATTTGAGAAAGGTATGAAGCTCCTTATCCCTCTCTCAGCTATGTATTAAATAGTACCACTGCAGTGCTTCTACAAGGATGGCTGTGACATCAAATAATCCACAAAGCTTGATATGCCTTTAAACAAAGAAACCAAACTTTAATAAAAATTCACTCTTTTTTTTTTTTTTTTTTTTTTTTGCACTGTTTGATGTTTTTATGTTAACATTTCTGGCTAAAAAAAAAGATAAAAATAACTATAGAAATTGAGTAAAGAATTATGTTCATACATGGTCAATTTGTTACACAATGGTCCAACATTCACACCTGATTTGATTTTGAATGTACGAGGATCATTAAATAAGTTTCCAGATTTTTTTCGTATGGGCACTTTTATTGATAGTACACACATGAAACTCTAGTCCCCTTCCAAGTAATCTCCTCCGGCTGCAGTGCACTTGTTGTACTGTTCTAACAACTTCTGGAAGGCCCCATGGAAATCCTCTTGTGTCAGCGTGTCAATGACCTTCGTCACAGCCTCTTTCATCTCCTCAATTGTCTCATAACAACAGCCCCTGAGCTTAGGGAATAACCAGAAGTCACAGGGAGCAAGGTCTGGACTATAGGGACGGTGAGGAACTGTCTTGATGCCGATCTTGGTCAAATAGTCTGTGACAAGGATGGAGTTGTGGACTGGTGCATTGTCCTGCTGGAAATGCCACTGACCTGATTTGAAGAGTGCTGGCATATTCCCTAGGAATCTCTTCCTGAACTCCCTTAAAACCTCAACATAGTAACCCTAACCCAATCAACTCTGGTGTATTGACTTCCTTACTGTTCCCACACCTCTCATCATCCCTCACAGACTCCCTGCCTTCTTTGAATCTCTTATGCCACTCAAAAACTGATGCTCGATTCATGCAAGATGGCCTAAAAGCAGTCTGAAGCATTCCATAGGTTTCTGTGGCATTTTTTTCAAGTTTAAAACAGAATTTTATTGCATATTGTTCTTCTAAAGTGTCCTCATGTCCAGATTGCATTTTTGAAATTCACCAGCTGTGACTATCAGGCTTTAGTAGGGTGTATTCCAATTGCTGCTGTAGCTGTTCATCTGAACCTGGAATCATAAAAATTGGTCAGTCATCTCATAAGATGTATAGCAATAACATACTGAATTTTCAAGAGTCTACGACAATTTTAAATACCTGTACAAAAAAAGTATGGAAACTTATTGAAGGCACCACATACATCCTTTAATTTTTTTGTATAGTAAAAGAAAACAGTTGATTCAGTTCGTGTGGATGTTACAAGTATTTACAGAATGGGAGGAATGAACAAAAGAAATGAAGAGTTGAAAGGAAAGTTTTTAAAAAGGATCAGGATCAGCAAATTAGGAGAAAAAGAGACTAAATAATTTGAATTGTCGGAAGTTGATAAGTCTCTTCTTTCCCTACCACACAGGAAAAAATGCTTTCAAACAGATTTGATTTCTTCAAAGTTGGAACTTAAAAGAAGTGTTAGTAATACTATTCTTACAGAATTATCTATTTTCATCTGTTGTTCTTGATCACTTTCAAAAAAAATTTTACTTTTGATTGTATTATGACAGCTGTTATATATCAATATACATTTTTTATTGTAATTAGCATTTTTGTTGATACACTTAGAATTTTGTACTTTTTAACTTTAAGGATGTTAAATGTCAACTGACACACACAAAATATGTACAACTCATTGAGATAGTTCTGTAAATTTTTGAACATGTTAAAAGTAATTTGCAAAGTTTCAGGTTGAAGATTTCTTACAGAATGATTCTCTACAATCAGTTAAAGTTGATAGTGATTTAACCAAGAATAGAGAATAATCACACGTATGATGTGGGAGATGACCAACATATTCAAATCAAATGTTGAAAATCATTGGTAACAGCTTGGTTATGTTAGTCGCTTTAATGTGACTTCTACATGAGTTAAAAAAGAAGGAAACACTATTAAACTATATTTAAATGTTCAATTTGTTTTTTCATTTTATTAAACAAATTATTACCTTTTACAGAAATAACACTTTAATAAAAAAAGGTTATTCTGAAAATATACCTACCATGTTATTAAAACTTCTTAATTACAGCTTAAAATGTGTTCAACTGATATACATGTGTAGAATCACTGTTAGTTTGTACACCATAGAACTATTCGAAATGATTTTCACCTGTACTAATGACTTTGTGCTACTTTTGAACCCATTTTTCATATCCACCTTGAGGGAGAGGGTGTGATACGATACACTTTTAGGCATTCTGGTCAGCATTCTACAACATGTTTTCTCTTAAACACTGGTTTTACTGTTCTTAAATTTCACACTTTATTCTTATTTTTTTTTTATAGATATCCTGTGGGTTGACACTTTGATGATGACTCTTTGTTTCTGATTCATAATTATTAGTTATGCAATGCCTGACAATACAGGAATAGTCAGTCATGCAATAAGTATTCTTTGATTTTGTGCTCTTAAAGCAGCACTTTTCTTAATTTCTGTGAAAAATGCAAACGGGGATTTTTTTCAGTACTATTATATTGCATATGAATTTACAAGATTTAATTAATTGTTTTAATTGAATACTATTTTGAGCATTAAATAGATTCTTAATTGTACTTGGCAAAAAATTTTTAAAAGTTGGTCTAAATAAAAATAATAGGATTGACTTTTTTTTTAAGCTGGAGAATTGTAAAGATATTTAAGAAAACTTAGATTTCTTATGATTTGTTTATTTAAAGAAACAAAATGATTCTTTTATTATTATTATTATTATTTATCTAGAATGATTTAGTAACGTTGTTGTAACAAGCCTTACCAACCTAACATTGATTATGAAACCCTAATGCCTTATCACAGAATAATTCTTTCACTATATTATATCATTTGTCATTTTTCTCCCACCTCTGCTATGCAGTAATTTCTAGGGCATATTGTTCTATTTACCCAGTTTATAGTTAATGTTGAGGGGTAGCTTGATAATATAATAGACTCCCTTAAAATAGGTAACTTTGTAACTCTTATCACTCTTCTTCTTTTTTTTCTCTCTCTAACCAAAAGACCAGTTGATGGGTTGGAAGATATTAGAATAAGCCAACTCACTGCACATATTTAGATTCTACCTACACCATCCTGATAACAACCAACGGAGAGAGAATATGTTGTAACATAAGTCGATAGCTTGCTTACTTGGCATGCTTTTTAGCTTGAAAGTTTAGAAGAGGAATTTCACATCCTGCCTGTGCCATAATGCCAGCATCTGTGTCTGTCCTTCACCCCCCCCCTGCTTTCCTCTCTTTTTGCTGACTCTTATGTTATCCCCTACCTCACCACACACACACACACACACACACACTTGATGCTGCATAAGTGCTTAGAAAACCAGTGCTGAAGTGTACAGAATTAAGAGATGAATGTAAAGGCAGGGTTTGAGAATTGTTGGTTTTTTGTTGTTGTTCCCCCCCCCCGCACCTTTTCAGCTGTTTAACTTAGAATGTGATATTAGGGTAACTGGGGAATGGTGGGCCACACTAAAAAGCAAACAGTTTGAATAATATGAGCAATTACTTACAGAGGAATATTCTACTATGAGTAATGAAAAGGGATGATACAATATCTTTCTTTAAAAGATTCTAATTCATTTCACTTGATATATTTGTTTTATTCTTTATGTCAGTACGGGGGGGGGGGGTGCTGTGTTTAGTAAGCATTCTTGACTTTTCATTGTTTTATTCCAAAAAGAACAGTATTCTTCTCTTCTATTTCAGTTTTATCCCTGCTTGTCCAAGTTAAAAGCCCGGTAAGGGTAACCTGAGGCTGAACCTTTCAAATCTAAAAAAAGTTTGTCTTCAGGTTATACCCCTATGTGCTTTTAACCTGGACTATGCTCTAACTGATGATATTTTTGACAAGTTATTTTTTCAAACTTTAAATGAAACTGTTAAAGATTTAAGCCTTCATCTGACTTAATCTGAAACAATTGAAAAATTTATTTTGATTAATATTCCACTTGATTGTGCTCTAAGGATTCAATGTTCTTCAATTTATAAAACACATCTTTTAGAGTTTAATAGTATCTGACAAATTAATGAATGTCTAAAATTCTATAAAGCAGGGTTGTTGTTTTTTTTTTTTCTTTATTTCAAATTTGCTTGTTGTTTTTCTGTTTTTGCATTTTCCTTGATTTTAATTGGTATTCTTGTAACTGAATTTCTTACTTCTATTAATCTTGCCTAGTCAGTTGGGGCTGTAGAATACACCGACTGCTTCTCTGCAGAGGAGTAAGACCCCCCCCCAACGAGTGTCCTGTAATGACACTAAATCTGATGATGAGGTTCCAGTAATGTTGGAACTTTGGGGAATGCAGAGTACCCCCTTCATTGCCATCACTCCCAGGTCCACTCTGGCCCGGAGTGGTAGCACCTGATAAGATGTTTTTGACATTGAAATTGAATTGTTTAATATAGAACTGTTTTGACATTTGAGTGTAAACAAAATATGTACTTATACTAAACGGAATTAGCTGAATTAGAACTGTTTGAATAAACTGAATAGCTTAAAAATAGAAATGTTTTTGACTATTAAATTGTGTACTCTTGCTAAACTGAATTGTTTGAAATAGAACTGATTATTTGCATAAAAATGGATTTGGCTGCAAAGGTTGATATGCCATAAAACCAACAAACCACCCAACCAACTAACTTCTATTAATTTATATCAAATAATTGGGAAGTGTGTGTCAGTCCTCTATACACAATCAAACTGATGTAGAGTTTGCAACTTTTGTTATGCAGGATTATTGGCCTTGAGGAAAAGTTTTAATTTTTTTTTTTTTTTTCTTTTTTTCACTCATGGAAAAGTTAGTGGGGCTCTTATCAAAAGGGGTCTCTAACAATAAACTCTGAGAAACCATTTTGTTATTAGATATAACTATTTAAAGGAAATTTATCTTGGTAAAATAATTATTCCCATTTAATTAAACATTACAAATTAGTTTTATGGACTATTCCTTAAATTGAAGATGTAAAATTTCAAAACATTTTTGCTGAGTTAGGACTAACAATCTAGACAAAAAACCAAAATATTTAAATTGATGAATCTCTTGAGTGTCATTGACTTAACATTATTCTGAGATAAAAATTTTTTAAGTTGATAAGTTAATGTAAAAAGGATAATGGGTAAATCCATCCTGTGGATTTGTCTTTACAGTAATGATTGGTGTTTGTAATGGGTTCATATAAATTCTGAATTGATAACAAAAATTGTAATATATATATATATATATATATATATATATATATATATATATATATATATATATAAGTAGCAAGTATTTTTCTTAGTTTCACTGTGTCTATTATCCAAGTGTCTTAATCTCTTACCCTGTGTAGATGGGCAGTTTGTATTCTGAAATAGTAATATCTCCACATCAAAAAGATTTGTTGAGAGTAAAATATTGAAGTGAAATCTTGACCATTTCTATTCTGATATTAGTCTTGCAGAATAAGTTTGAAATCTTTTTCACGTTACATCAAGCCAAGATAAAAATAGAATGTTTTTGTTTTGTAGATCCATGAAATAAGCCAAATTAATAAATATATGCATTGAGGTGTTAAGTTTCATGCATGAATTTTTTTCTTCTATATTAGAATTGAAAATATTAAATTGAAAGAAAATAATTAACATTTTTGTTCACACTTAATATTCCTTGCTAAAGTTAAGAATTTTGCTTTTGCATATCTTCTCCTACCCACTGACTGATTGACCGCTTCAGGGTCAGTGAATTCTAGGGCAAATGTTGTTATACAAGGATTTTTTTTTTTATTTCTTATTTTTTTCCGCCAACTATAGCAGCCATCTGCCATTAATATTCTCTTGATATAACTAAATGATATTAGCAAATCCACCCTTGCTTGTTTTTTTCTTCCAACTTTTTTTATTCAGTTTATCAAATCTGATGTGGGATTTATTATAGTCACCTAAGTCTATCATCTTTCTCATCTAATCCAGTCAGCAATTAATGAGAGAAATACTAAGACTTTTCTTACATTTACAATGGCTTTGGATTTTATCATTTCCTTTTTTTTTTTTTTAATCTCTTCATTTGAAAAATTGTTGGAAAAACTAATCAATTGCAGATAAAAGATTTTTAATTTATTCTCTATAGCTGCTCACTTTGTCAAGTAATAAAAATATTTATACAATTACGAGGGAGAGAATCTATCATTAAATATTACCTTATATACTCGAAGTTAACACAGTAAGCTACATCAAGGTCTAAACTACATTGTTTATTCACGGTATTGCATTGATTTTGATTGTATTGCAGTTGTTTTAAAAGTATAAATAAGTGTTTTAATGTTTTCTTTGTCACCAGATGTTGAAATATTTTTGTAGGTTTGCATAGCCAAGAGTTAGGTGTTGGTTGATGTTTAATAGCATATCAAACCTTATGGATTATTTAATGCCAAATCCTTTTGGGGGGAAGGAAACTGTAAACAAATAGTTTGTACATGCATAATTTTGCTTTTAAACAAATTATTAGAGCGCTAGAAAAAAGTTAGATATATTTTGCATTACAGGTGTATGCTTTTTCGGTGGTCTTGTTTCGTAGACGTATCATTTTTTTTAATATGCATATCTGCTAGATAAGGTTTGCAATTATGATGTCAATGTTCATACTTTCTACACTGAATGATCTATTCAGTGTTTTGCTTGATCCTTAGGGGTTGCATTGTTTTTGTTTATTTATATGGTCTTGTTTAATGATTAAAATTTCTTTCTTTTTTTTTTTTTTTTTTTTTCTCAAATTTTATTGATGTTAACGAAGGGGGTGTCTGAATTGAAATGGGGGGGGTGATATTTTCAGCTGTTTTTGTTTGTGGTGGTGAGGGATGAGTTTGGTTGGGGTAGTTAGAATGTGTTTTGGATTTTCATTGCTTGCTTTGGTGCTTAGTTTGAAATTTGTGATTTTTTTTTTTTTCCTCTCAGAGTTATCTATTTCGGTTATTTGTTGGTGGATTGGTGATCTGTGATCTCTTAATGAAACTTGATTCAATTGGAAATTTGAAGTTTTCTGTCGATATTTTTTGGCAGTGGTATGGGTGTTTATTGTAAGTTCTTTTTTGCTTAATTTGTTTCTCTTTGACAGATTTCAGCTGAGTGTAGTTTCTTTAACTGGTTTTGGAATTTGAGCCAATCATTTGGTCCGAGTTACTGTTGTTTTTCAATAAGAACTCTGTATTTATCAATTAGATGGTTAATGGTGTTGCTGTTGATTGGATTTACCTTCTATGCTACATTGGCTCAGGTGTTATCTTTGATATAAGAATCAACTATTTCCTTGCTTCCAGAAATGTTGAAATTTCTTCTATACCTCCATGATTTCCCTCTCCCTTTTGTATATTTTGCAAGTTCTTGAAAATGTAGAATTGTTCTCTTGACAATTTGAGCATTTGGTTTTGGGACAGTTTTTCTCCATGTGGTCTTGGTCCCTTTGGCCACATCTTCCATGTGTTAGATATCTTTTGCAGCTCTTCTTCCATATTTTTAACACCTAAAGCACCTCAAGGGTGTGGGCATGTACTTTTTTAGGGAAGTATCTGATTTTCACTTCCTTGGATATTGTTCATTTGTTAAATGTTAAAATGTATCTATGTGTTTTTATTTCTTTACCATCCTTTCTAATGGTTATCCTTTTGTAATGTGTGACTCCTTGCTTTCCTAAGGCAGTTTCTCTTTTCTCTGTTGTAGCTAGAGATAACTCTGTTTCTGATAACTTCCTTTCAGCTTTTCATGCAGGTAAGTTTTCATTTTGATTAGGTTTTCATCATGTTTCTTGCTATCCATCTCTGAGTAGATTGCTGCTTTTATTTATTTATTTATTATATAGTTAATGGGTTTGCTCTATTGGAGATTATTTTTTTCAATCAAACAAGGGGACTTTCTTCCAATGATTTGGTTGAAACAAATTCTGAGAATTCTGTTATTCTGATTTTCTGAATCAAATTCAAAGAGGTTTCTTTGGGATTTTTTTTAAAAAGATGTTAGATTTTATGAAGTCAGATTTTTTTGTAAGGGTAATTGTTTTCTGGTAAGCCAGTGCACCAATCACTAAATAAAGTTGTAAACGAGAAAAATGAATAAAGATTTTTATTATTGTTATTATGAATAAATTTATTTTTATCTAGGAAATGCGCCTAAATTAGATATTAATAATAATTAAAATGGCTCTTAATTTCACTTTTGAAATTTGAATATTTCCAGATATGTGAATCTAGTGTAAAAATTTTTGTTTTCTGCTAATAAAATTGTTTCTGTCTAGCGAATATACCTAAAATTAGATAATAAAAAATAAAGTAAGTTTTAAATCTCAGTTTTAAAATGTATATTTTCAAAGCTGCAAGTCATTTTGGATCTTATGTAGAAGAGCCCCACCACTGATGGAAAAATTAATTAAATTTTTTTTTTTTTTTTTAAATTTTTTTTTCAAACATTCCCACCAGTTGATAATTGAGTCAACCACATCTTCACTCTTCATTAAATTTATTTTGGACGTTTTTGTTAGGGATAAATCTTACTCTTTCAAGTCATGTTCATGACAAGGAGTCAGCAATTCACTTTTTACAAACTCATGGAATTATTCACAATCAATGCCTTTGTCGTAACTGCCATGAAATGCACTTCTATGTCTTCGGATTGATGGAGATGTAGTTATTTTCCCTAAGGTAAGTCAAGCCCTGTGTCATTGATTTATTTAGGTTAGAGTTTAGGATAAGGGTAGGAATGAATTACACTCGCCAAACTATCAACCCTACGACCAATTTTGTTGAACCGGGGTGTGGGGCCCACATTCAAACCATTGAATCTTTCTGGCATCTGTACAAATGGAAAACAGTTGGTATTTATCAAGCGCCTCATGTTTGGTCCTATGCTAGTCACGGAGCCCAATGAAATGTGACTACTAATCACAGTACTTGTTGTGGCTACTGTGTTCGTGACTACCACATTAGCTTCTGACTGTTTGCTTTGTCAAATCCTTCCATGCCCATGCTGTATTTGAAAGATCCATGCGGTGGGGGATGACACAATTCAGCCGGATCTTCTTCTGACGGTCAGGTAATATGAATGGCTAGATTGTCTAGCGACTCAAAGAATAGAGAAAACCCATTTTATTGAAACACGTTTGTGAGACAATAAATAACAAGCAAATGATGTTTGCTTTCCTGGCAAAAAGAAGAGAGAATATCAAGAGAGGAAGAGGGATGATGCGGTGCAGTTAGAATGACACCAATGTCTCTAAAGTCTGGGACTTTGAATTTTTGTAAAGTCTGAAGGTTGTTCGGAGTGCCTTGAGTCTAGAATGGAAGGGATGCTTCTTTGGCAGTCTTGAATTTCTTCTTGGTCTCTTCTCATCCTCTCTTATGATTTGTTTTACCATCCTATTTTTATAGATCAATATCTGGACTAAAAAAGGTTTCTGATTGGTTGTCCAATCAGAGACAATTAGGAGTCATATTCCCATTGGTCAGCCAATCCTAGTTCAGGATTATATCTTACAGGTATAGGGAAAACCCTTTATACATGCTTTTACCAATGGAAACGGGTTTAGAGAAATGGGGTTGAACGAAAAATTCTCAGCCTCACCTGACTGGATGAGCCATGCCCAACTCACCTTTATTTAGGGTAGAACAAAATTAAATCTCCCTTTTGACATTGACCTTTAAGATAAGGACTAGAAAAATATGTTTTACAAAATAACCCATTTCATCATTATGATTGATGAAGTTAGTTGACAACTGAAAAATTAAATAAATTCGCTGACCTTTAAAATCAAAAACAATTGTCTCGCACTTAACTGACTTTTAGGAACAATCAACCAGCTTTTTAGGTCAATTTAAGCCTTGAACAAGAAGATACTTATTTTAAGGATCTTTTTGTTTTTGAGATATATGTATATATAAATTTTCATAAATTCTAATTTTTACATATTGATTAAGTATTTAACCACACATCATGTCACACATGTACGTGCGAGTTTGTCACAAGGCCTTTTTATTGCGGGTACCAGGCATAGGACCATAGCCCACACATGCCTGAAGGTTCCAAAAATGCCTTGAGCCCCATCAGCATTCCTCTTAAATAGGGCACTTCAGGCACCAGGCAATAAACCTAGCTCCTCCGGAGAGGGTTAGAACCTGGAGGATGGCTTTCTGAGGCTCAAGGACACCGGTGTTAACTGCCAGACACACATGCTGGGACTCTCTGGCAACCTCAACTGACTGCCACCAAGTCAAGACACGCCCAGCCTGACCGTGTACCAGCAAACACTCCTGGCTAAGTGAGCTAGGACTGAACGATGTGCAGTCTGCGTTGATGTGGAAGCAGAAATATAATGATTTTTTTGGGGTGGGGGTAATGTGGGGCTCATCTATAAAAGATCCGTCATTGTTTTAAACCCAAAGTAAAATTTATTCTCTTTTTATCCACTAATGTTCAAAGGAAATAAATTTTATTTTTATAAATATCTTTTATGATTTTTATCTAGTGAATACACTTAAAATTATATGTTAAAATGATTATAATAGTTTTTAATTTCAGTTTTAAAATGTTTATCTAAAAAAGAATAGGTGATACTTGTAGAGTTTGAAATATACACATTCTAAAAATGAAATTAAAAGCTTTTAATTATTTTTAATATTTAACTTTAATGTATTTGCTTGATAAAAACATAAATTCATTTGGAAAAAATAACTCATTGATTTTCCTTGTTTAGAAGAAATTTATTTGCAAAACCCTAGTAACAGTTGACTGAAAAAAAAGAAAAGAATCTGCGTATTTTTAATTATTTTAAACATGAGGGGGTTTAATTTTTTTTTTTTTTTTATAAAGCCACATCATTAACTAATTTTTGGAGAGCTATACTATTTTCTCTCTCAAATGTGTTGTCCAAAGATATAAATATAAATAGTTTATATGATGATTTCTTTTATGTGTTACCAATTTGTTAATATGGTAGTTATTTTATAGTTGACAATTTATTTGAAAGTTTGATGAATAAACTTTAATCTAAGTCATGAATTCTATGACTAAATTACCTTTAAAGCCTAAAAATTGACTTTAGATGAACAATCCCTACTTTATTACCCATCCCGATTTGGGATTTTCAATTGCAGTGGTCTTTATCCATGTCTGAATTTTTATTACCCTTACTTAAAACCAAATATTGACCCCTTACTCACCAGTTAATGGAAGTTCCACTATGACAATTTAAAAATGGAAAGATATTTTAACAATTTAACACTTTTTAAGACCATTTAGCTCAGAAGAGAACTAACAAAAAAGCCGTCCTTTTTGTTGACGTTTTTTTAATAGTTTGTAATTTTTTTAATTCATTTTTTCCAAAATTGAAAATTCATAAAAAAGCCCGACTTTAAAACATTATCAAAATTCCATACATCATATATTGAAATAATTCTGAGACTCATCTTCTATTAATGAGATGTTGCTCTTTTTTTACTTACTTTATAATTTTTGAAGGAATTCACTTCCACAGGTCAGAAAAATGAACATCTTCCTTGTTGTAATTTAAGGTGTCTTCTAATTGAGTGTACAATTTCAAGAATATTGATAAAAGATTGATCATTTTGATTTTTGCGAAACAAAGTAATATTCCAGATTTTCAAAGCAAAATAGCGTTTTAACTCACTGACAAAAAAAAAATTCAATGGATAAAAGTATATATAAATTACATATTTAGAAAGATTATTTTATTTTCTTTCCAGTCATATAAATATTTTTAAGATTGGACCAGAAATACTGGAAATGTTATCATTACACATGAAAAAGAATAGCTTTCTTACAAAGCAAAAATACTAAATCAAAAATTGAATGGAAAACTGTGATATCAAGAGGTGGGGAAGCTAAACTGATACCAAAATATAAATTGCCAAACCGCTCAACTCTTGTGTGTGTGTGTGTATGATATACTTTTTTATTATCTAGAAACCTATATATTTCTAAACAGTAAAAAAAAAAAATGGTTTTGGAATAAAAATTTCACTGAAATAATCGTCATTGAAAAACCTATTTTTGTGTGATTCTGGCATCAACCAGATTTACAAAAAACTGTTGCTAAGAAATCACTGGAAAGCAGACATTTGATACAAGTTGGCATTTTGTGTTTGGTGGGCTAAAAATTGAATTCAGTTTCAATCATTAAAAGAACAAATTAGCATTTTGTTTTAACTGAAAATATTGATTTTAATTGTATTCTGACAGCTTTCATATCAGTTGCATTTTTTATTTATTGGTGGATTTTTTAATTTCAACATAGACTATGGGAAAAAAATAAGCCAAGTTTTTAGCATAATATTCCGTTTTTTTTTCTTTTTTTTTTTTTAAATGATTTTAAGAAAGTTAAAAAAAAAAAAAAAAAATATGAATACAATTTATATAGAAGCTATTTTTAATCAAGAGTGATTTGAGAATTTTTGTGCCTGAGATTTCATGCTGAACACTTATTTTGTGGTTGAATAAACCAGTTGAAGTTGGTAATTGTCAAATCATGTGGCAAATAATCAACCATATACAATACAAGATATTCAAAGTATATGAATCAAGTATTGAATATCACTTATGTTATTTGCTTTGTGTGGAGTTTGAATAAGAGAAAATACCTACTGGACCAGATTCAAGTGTGTGTTTTTTTGTTTTTTTTTCTTTTAATGTAAATTGTAATAGGCAATAAATAGTGAATACTTTACAGCAGTGTACAATGCAAGAAATTGTAGGGAAATGAAAATGAATTGCATTACTGCATCAAAAAACAGTATATAGTGGAATTGGAAGGGTGTCTTCTATTAAGTGTTCCATCTGAAGAAACAAAAGATTTGAAGAAGTTCTATTCCTAATTAAACAAATTGAAGGTGGTAATCAGTGAAAAGTATTCAGGATTACTTAAGCAAAAATTGTTAGAATTATCTTGAAGTTATTCAATTTTTTTTTTTTTTTTTCTCTTCTGGTTTTTACCAAATTCTTTAAAAAACCCCAAAAAAAACCAGTTCAGTTCCCTAGAAGACTGGAAAAGACAATTTGATCAATTCTTTATAAAGATTTTTTTAAAAATTTCTATGAAGATGAAATTTTATAACTGTCCCAATGATGGCTGGCAAAAATAATGGGACAAAGTAAATATATTGTTCAATATGTTTAAGAATTTTTTGTTTTTATTTTTTTTTGTTAAACCAAATAAAATTTTTGTTCCCTCTTAAAAAAAAAAAAAAAAAAAAAAAATGAAGTGACTAATTTTTGCTTATGATTTATCTAATATCAAAATTCAAGAAAATTGTTACTTTATAGTTGAAGATGAAATTCCTAATAAGTTTTGTAACTGAACTCAACCCTTTTGCAGGTCACCAACTGTACACTGGCAGAGCAAAATTTTTGTCATATTTCAATGTAATGCATTTTGCTATTGGCTGCTTGTTGATCAATTTGATGTCAATGTATAGAAAGATGGCTAGGAGACCCCGTAGTAGTGTAGAATTGTGCAAAGGTGGTTTTGCAACATATCCTAATCAAGAGTGTTTCAGATTATAAACAAATTTTTAGGGAAAAGTTGCCTGTTGAATTTTTGGAGGGAAGAGATTACTTTGACATCAGACAGGCCACTACTCAGCCATTTTGTTCCATGCAAAACACAGTTTGTTTGGTTAACACAGTTGACAAAAATGTAACAAAATGGCTGAGGGGTGTCCTTTTTGACTTCTAAAAGTAACTTTGCAAACTTATCCCCTCCTCCTAAAAATGGAATGGGTAACTTTCCCTAAAAATTTATTTATAATCTGAAAGTTTGTTTCTTAATTAATGTTATTCTATAGAAAAATTTGCAGTATTATCTATAACAAAAATTTTATTGGGAGGTGGGGGTTCAGTGGTACATTTCTGTCAAAGTGAATGCTTTTGTTTTCATGCTGTTGTACTATGTAACATGATGATCATGTTTCATTTGATTTTTTTCTTCTCCTTCTTCATATATAAATATGATTAATTGATGTGTTTGAATATAACCTGTATTTCACAAATTTTCTGTAAATAACTTGCCCACTCTACAAGTATTAAAATTTTTTTCTGCCTACAAAAGGGTTAATCTATTTAAAATGTTTAAATGATAACCAAGACTGAAAATTGTAATTATTGCAGCCTTTGCTCATTAAATATTTCTTTGACTTGATCATCACAATTATAAACTTTTAATACTAGAAGACAATTGCAGAAAGAAAAAAAAGTGCTTTTTAGTTCTTCATTATTGTTCTCTTAGCAAATAAGACAATATTAAAAATTCTTATGCAATTAAATTTCTTGGTTATTTGCTTTTTGAAGACCAAAAATCATCTTTTCCTTTAAAAACAGTAATGTCAGAGAAACATGCAATTTCATCCTAAACTTCCTGGTCTAAAACTTACCAGCAGTAATGTGGAAAGTGGGGAAATTGGTTTCTATTTTTGGATGATAAGTTAAACAATTCTTTTATTAGTTTTGCTTCAACAATACAGAGACTGACAGGAGACTGTATATCTCTACTTTGGAATGGCTTTTCTTTTTCCTTTTACTTTTTTTTCCTGAGGAACTTTGAGTTTTTTATTTATTTTTTGTTTCTGTTTCCTACTCACTTATTTTGTCAAGTTTTTGATAGAAATTTTCTTTCTCAACATTTCTTTCTTTTCTGAATTTAACTTACCCCCTCTTTTTCTCATTCACTTCACTTGTTTTTCTTTTCTCCTCTCTTGTCAGCAGTTTTGGTTCTGATTCTTTGATTAAATTTTGGTACTGAGTATGTCTGGAAGGCAGTTGAGAAAATAACTGATCATCGATATATTTCTCCCCTCCTTCCCAAACGAAAGTATTCAATTTCCTGTATTAAAAGATTTTTCTATTTTTAATGCCATCTCATTTTGGCTGAAAACTTGCATTTTTTTTTTGGCTGACCTGATAAGAATTATTCAGGGTTTTTTTTGTTTTTTTTTTACCAGTGGTTATAACAGGACAATCTTGTTTGCTCTAAAGAATTGCTTGTGGAATACTTGATGCATCATAATCTAGGTAGTTTCTCAGTAATTATCCTTTTAAGAAGGGGAAGTGAATGACATATTTCCATGGATCCTAGAAAAAAATTTTTTGTTAAATTA
Organism: Sepioteuthis lessoniana; assembly: GCA_963585895.1. Taxonomy (NCBI): domain Eukaryota; kingdom Metazoa; phylum Mollusca; class Cephalopoda; order Myopsida; family Loliginidae; genus Sepioteuthis; species Sepioteuthis lessoniana. Next base: position 35,327,718 of record OY757936.1, on the reverse strand, counting down.
TTGTTTATACATGATCAGCTTAATGATTTTTTTCTTTACAATTAAAATTAAAGTTCCAATTTTGTAACAAGACTTCTTTTTAAAATGTTTTTAGATTTGAACAGGGTTTTTCTTTTTTTTTTTTTTTTTTTTTATAAATAGATTCTTATATTCCTAGTGAGATTGCTGGTTTTTCTTAGGAGTCTGAATGAAAATGATGAAATATGAGGATTCAGTTATTGATTTGATAAGATTTTTTTATTTTTTTAAAATTATTCTTATCTAATCACTCTTTCTAAGTATTCTCGCTGATTTTAACAATGCTATGGTTTGAATGGTCTTGACTCTTCCTCTGATTTCCAGTTCCTTCAATCTTTTTTCCTAAGCTTTTGGGGACCATTCTAAGTGCACCAACTACTATTACTATCACTGTCACCTTCATGTTCCACAGTTTTTTTTAGTTCTCTAGCTAAGTATGTCTTTTTATTATTGTGGCAATATATAACCTTTGGGGGCATGCACCTGTAGAATTTAAACCTTCTGTCACATAATCATCTGACCCCACATCGTGTTTGCAGGTTCTCTACAAATTGAAATACATGTCCAGGATGATTCCACAAAGAAAGAAACAAGGCAAAAAGACAAAAGGTTGGATAAATGTTTTTTGGAGAGAAGCTTGTGTGACCTTTTTTCCCCCATGATATCCCTTAACTAAAGAAATAAACTATTCAGCCTATCTGTATATCTGTCTATCTCTGGTCCCCTCCTCAAGCTCTTTTGTATTCTTCTCAAACCATTTCTACATCTGTTAGTAGTCTTCTTCCTGCCCTTTTTGAGTCTCTTCTATGACTCTGACTGACCCTCTACATCTCTGTTTCTTACCCCTATTTTTATGTAACCGACTGACTCTCTTTCTATACTGTTTTCATCTCTTTTCTGACTGGCCTCTCTGCATTTCTTCCCTTGTGTCAGTCTCTACCTACTTCCAGTAGCAGATTCCCGCTTTTTCACTGTCCTCTGGTTGACCCCTGTATATATGGAGGGGGGAAAATTCCTATTTCCGGATTTTTATATGAACACATGCACACCCATGGCCAACCCTCAACCACGCACATGCATACATCCACGCACACACATGCTTACACATAGACCTAAGCCTGTATATAGTATCATATTATTCTTTCATTTTCACTCTAGAATGGCAAAATCCATTAGTTCTTTTTTCTTTGTTAATTAACTCTAGGTTTGGTCTTCTAGGTAGGATTAGGGGATCCATTTTTATCTCAAAATCCCAGAAAATTTATGCATCTCATTTTCTAGGACAGATTCTAGTTTGTACCTATAGCGTTTGGTAGTATGGTGAAATTTTAATCTCTTGCACTGTTTCTTGTAGATCACCTTTCTTACCAGTTATGTCTTGTCTTGTATTCCTTTTGTGCTAGTTTGTTGCATTCTCTTATAATTAAGCATTTCATCTATCTCCACAACCTAAATTTTACCATTCTGTTGCATATTAATTTTTGCTTTGATATAATTAATCCTTAAGGCATTATATTGCTATAAAGAGATTCAGTTTCCCTCTTTTTAACCATGTCCAGGTCGTCTTATATGCTATCTCACCAGTGAGTCACAAGTATCCATACTACTCTTCATTTTTTCATTTTCCCACTTTCCTGTTTTTTGTTTCCAATTTTCATTATTTCTTGTTAAATCAGTGATGCACTATCAATGAGGCAACCCATCCTCTCCCAAAAAAAGGTGCCTTGAATATAGCTCTAAATTGCATTTAATGATGAGGCTCCAGTTAAGGGAATGTGGAGTACCCCTTCATTGCCATTACTCTTTGGTTCATTCTGATCTGGTGTGGTAGTACCTATTAAGGTCCCATCTTTGGTTCTAATAGATCTGTTAAAAAATTATTGGTATTCAGTTGAACTGTACAAAAAAAATTAAACAACCATGTAAAAATGAACATACAAAAGATGCAATTTCCTAATTTCTAGGCATGAAATAACCCTAGACAGACTGACATTCCATTAAAACCAATCACATTGTCAATCATTTAATCTGTGATTAATTTTTAATTTTCACAAGATTTTTAGTTTCTTTGCTATTTCATCTTGTGTATCTTATATCCCACACACGTAAAATTTTCAAGCCTTGTTTTCTTTTTTGAGTCACCTAAATCCACCAATGATCATTTTGTTTATTTGAATGTAACTTGTAAAATTTATGTCACTGTTGGCTTGACAAGAACATTTTAATAGTTTGATGTTTTTTAATGTAAATATTTATGACAACTCTTATTTACCTTTTATTTCTCCTCTCTCACCCTTCACTTACCTTGATATTTCATTTTATTCTTTTTCTGACCCACCTCTTAAACTTTGTACTAAATTCTGCCACTTTTCTATATTCATTCAAGAGTAAAGGCAACTTTTTCTCATGCTATCAGAAAATAAAACCACTTCCCCCATAGCAATTCTTTTATTATCATCTGTCAACTTTTAAAAGTTTAGTCTTCATTGTAGTCAATGTTAGTCATTTTTTGCCTTAAGATATTTTAGATGATTAGGAAAAAATGTTAAAGTTGTCAGATCTTAATGTAAAAGCTGAAAAGAATATCATCACAAGATTGATTAGATAAGAACAATAAAAAAAAATCCATGACTGAATTTTCATCATTTTCTATTCTACTGCTACTTTACTTTCCAGATTTACATTAAAAAACAATTTTCTTCATGGAAAAGATATGAATGTACTTTAGATTTGTCTCCTCCTGATTAAAGGTTCCACCATGCTTATCTCAGCATTCCTCAACTAACAATAACCATTGAAAAATGAGTAAGCATCTATCTACCCAGCCCCACTTCCACAATGACTGGGGTTGGGGGCTGGCTGCTGTTGCATTTAAGTTTACTCAAGTGTCCAGATTACTATCCAAATGTAGTCAGGAGGACAGCTATAAAACCCTGCGATCATAGCTTTTGAAATATTAATCATAATAATAACCACAATAATGAACAAGAAAGTAAATTGAATCATAGGTGCTCATAACTATTTGGTTTTTGAACAAGTTATATCAATCAATCTAACTTTGTTACACCTTTGTTTCTTGTATGCATGAATACCTGTACTACAAATTACAGGTGGAAATAATGATGCACTAAAATATTTATTATGCACAACTAATATCTTTCAGCATAATCATGTTAATGCACTTAATTCACCAGCAAATATTAATCAAATATACTGAACATGATTCAGAGAAAAATAACTGTCAGTCTATAAAACAACATAACCTTTTGCATGTTACTTAAAGGAAGTGGATGCTACCAGCTAACTCCATTATCTTGAGAAACTATGAAGAAAAATACTTGATATGACCCCCCACCAAAAACCTAGTCATTTACTCAGCTTAGCTTAGTTTGGCACAAGGCCAGAAATATGATGCATCCTGTGAGAATAGAGTTTAGTAACAATTGTCTATTAACCTAGTTTGATATCCCTCTCGTAAGAACCATCCAAGCTCCAGATATTAACTCCATCCCATCTGTTTAATTTTACCTAGTTTTTAATTTCCTTTTCATATGAAAGACTGTAAAATTGTTAAACTCTCCAAAAGTCTTGCAACAAGCAATACCCACTCAGTATGTTAATAGATTTCATAGAATGAGAGATCTTTTTAAGAAAATTGCTGCAAAGTATGTATTTACCTAACTGCTCTGCTAATGACAGAATGTGACACAAGGTTGATTTTTTTTTTTTTAAGCAGAGTAAAGCAGGTTTGAATTCAGTTTTCCTTCTTGACTAGTTGCCATAACAAGGCTAAAGAATCCAGTTTGCCCTACTATTTACCCATAATTGAGGGGAGAACAGTTGAATTCATGCCTTTCTTGAGGCATTAACATGAAAGTAAAATGCAAACAACCTTGTCCAGAATTTGAACTCTGCCAATTCTATTTATGTTGATAACTATTACTCCAGAATAAAAATTGTTTATCTAGATAATGGAAACATAAATTGTCTGTCAATATGATACCGTTTTTTTATATAAAACTTATTCCTAAAAACTTATGGGTGATGTATATTTCCAATGTAAAGCATATAAAAAAACCCCGCTTTTCAAGTTCTTAACCAAGTAAATCTACTGTCTCAATATTAATCTCTCTTTTCCTTGTCTCTCTACAAAACCTCCCACCTCTATTCCATCTTGGTGGATGTACTGTTTTTAAGAACATTGAAGTACACAGTGCTTTATTTGCTCAAGATTTAAGGCACAGATACTTTGGCATTTTTCATGCTTATTTTATTTATTTTTTAAAATTGTGTGTTTTGCTTGCTTGCTTGGGTTGTGCAGCCAGTTAGAAGTGTGTCACACATAATGGTGTGTTTGTAAATTGAATAATAAGTGGTTCCAACTCTTTGACTTGCTTTTTAGTTTTAAAGAATTTTTTTTTTTTTTGTTTTTGTTTTTTTTTTTAGCTTAAATGGAATTCAGACAAATGTTGGCTGAATAAATAAATGTTTGTTTTACAGACACAACTCATTCACTAGATTAGAAATTGTCTCAAAACTTGTCTCTTCCCTGTATTTTCTTTCCAACATGTTTTTGTTCCTTGGTGATGTGTGGGGTAAAAGCAAATGACCTTTGCACTCCCAGCTTTTTAATCATAGCTCACTTTTTATGAAAGAAAGGCTTGGAAAAAGCATATTTGAATTTTGACTACAAATTTCTTAAAGGTCTAGCATTTGGAATAAAATCTTTATTTTAGATCAGGGACTGATAGGACTATTCAAGGGATTGACAAATGTTTTAAAAGAGTGTCAGAGGGAGGCAGAAAAAGGGTTAGTAACTGATCAATCTATTAATCCCATGATAGCAAGTAGATACTACACTTGGGATATGAAATTGATTTATTTTGGTGTATGTCCACATATTTCAATAAGGTTGAGCAATTATGTTGATTTTAAGAATTATGGTCAATATTTTGTACATTTCTCATGATCTCCACAGCAATGCAAAACAGTTCCTTTTTGTGTCCCTATATTTCAAGAATGTTATTCACGTGGTTGGGACTTGGATACAGAATGATAGCCTTGTAACATTTACTTTTAGGTTTTTTCCTTATTAATGCATATGGAAACTATATGCCTATCTTATACATACAAAGGGGGTCTTTGAAGGATCAAGGGTTTCATAAAAGAATTGATTCTTTAAAAATTTGCTAAATGTCTTTCTTTTTAAAGAGGCAAATGGAGACAATGACCTATATTGATGTTTGTGTGCCATGAAATGTCATCTTATTAAAGAAATGGTATTTTTACTGACCTTTTTTAAACGGTCTTATTCAATTCCGATTTCAATGAATTCTTTTCAAAATGGAACTCTTTATATACATGATGAAACTTGTATGTACATCTCTGGCTTTGAGTAGTTCTTTCATTATTTTAAATTTGGATTTTAATTGATGTGAACATGTTTATTTTAACTCAGAAGAAAATTAGACTTAAGACAATTGATAGTAAGCTCCAAATCGAACTCGTTGTGACAATTTAGAGAGAGAGAGAAATTGGAATTTTTAGTTTCAGTCTCTAAAAAAAAATTTCAAGAAATATTTCACAAACATTACTGATAAGTTGATTTATAAATGTATATATTTGATGATTTTCATTACTTTGCTTGTATCTGGTGGGTGGGAGGGTATGATTCTCCTTAGTTATTAAACAAATCTGGTAAATTATAACTTGAGTATTGGAGTGCTTAGTAGTAGGGAAGATATTTAGTCATGTTGTTACTTACCAAAGAACTATATTTGCATTAGTATATCCATGATATACTAACACTGAACACAACAGAAAGGAAGACAAATTCATGTAAACATACAAGAATATTTAATTAATACAATATACTTACCTGTGGTATTAAAAGAAAGAGTACATGAATATGCCCTGACAGCTAAAATTATACACACATTGTTCCATAAACAAGTAGGCTTATTTATTAAGTATAGGTCAGATGACCATGTAGCTTTACCATTCCCTGGCACAGTCTGAGATAACATCTTTGCTGGTCAAAGACTAGTGGCAAAGGGTTTCTGATCTGTCATGTGACCCACTACAGGGCCTTTATTGGACATGCAAGATATCTAAAGGAGATAATTATTTGTGTCCCAACTGGGATCCCATTTCTCTGGTTTGAATGTACAACCCATTTCTTTTGTGAATTTTCAGATGTTTAATAAATTTCATTTAGTATGAATTCCTTCAAAACCTGAGCTACAAATAAATTTATATTTATTCTAAGTTGATCCAAGAGCTGACTTACCTGAAAGTAACCATAATATTTCAGGTGGAAATAGAAATCTCATAATTTTCAGCAAATATTTTTGAAAAATATGTTGTAATATTTACTTGTAAAACTCCTATTGAAGTGATATGCTATTCTTAGTTACAAATTTTCTTGAATCATATATTTTTTGTTTTTAAACTTTTTACCAGAACCATTTTGTAAAGTATTATCTCCCTTTATTCTTTACCAGATCCACTTTTACACCTAACTCAATTTTAATATAGGGCATGAAAAACTTATTTTTCCATCCTCAATTCTTTTTGCTTCAAAAAAACATTCTCCTTCTTAGATTTCGATGAAATTACCTGTACACTAAAAGTACAATTCTAGTATTTATCTTTATTTTTTCCTGACAATATGTATTTAAAATAGCCAATGAAAAACATTTTTTTAATTTTTTCATCTTAATGATCATTGTTGTCAGTGTGTTAAGACTCCATTTATACGTGTATATGTGATGCTTGCTTTCATTTTTTTTTTTTTTTTTTAAAGCTGGATTAATTTCAGTTAATATTCTAATGAGAGTAATGTTAATGCATTTACACAAACTCTCAGTTCTATGGTTTGTCATAACAGTGTTTCATTTTGGGTCTTTGTTCTACTTTTCATGGATGAGTCAAAATTGGAAGCTTCATGGCTAACTTAAACACAGTATCTTTTCTGGATTGACTTTTGCTGACATTTTGAAGAGATTTTTAACACTTTAGCATCGCAAAAATCCAAAAATTTGTTAAAAGACTTTTCTCTTTTTCAGATTCCTGATTCTGTTACTGCTTACTATTTGAATCGAGCTGGTTTTGATGCCTGTGATCCCAGAATGTAAGTCTCCCTGCTCTTTCCAAACAAATTTTCATTTCCCTTCTATTCAATCATAAAAACTTATTTCAGTTCCTTTTAATTCTATGCAAACCAAAATCAACTTTTCTTGGAATTCAGTCTCATTTCATCTCCAATTTTCATGCCCAACTTCAAGCACATTTAGCAGTGGATAATTTAAGAAAAAAAAAAATTTTTTTAAATCTTTATTTTTTTCTTTCTTTCTTTAAAACTACATCTGTCAAGCAAGCAATATGCATCATTTTTCTACTACTGAACATTTTGACTCTTGATTCATTCTTTTATAATTTTTGATATTTTTGTAGAATATCAATAATCGAGTATTTCTTTGAATCTCCTACAGAAAAAAGAAAAGTGTCAAAATTATAATACATTCCATCAGTATTAATAAATCAATTTCTTACTGTTGCATAAAAGTTGTTAATCCAAAGTGTCCTTGACCAATGATCACTAAGAAGCATAATGATGACAGCAGAGGTCATTCCTTCAATATTTCCAAAATTCTCTTTTCTTTTTTTTTTTTTTCTTTTTTTTTTTTTACCACTTTAGCCTTACTAGCAGAATATTGCTGTATTTACATTGCTACACTGTCACACAAACTTTTTCTCTTGTAGATTCATTTCCACTGACCATTTCAAATACTGTCTTTTGCTGCAGAGAATCGTTATCATGCAATTTCTTTTTAATAAATATGCATTTTATCTTTATTTGTTAGAACCTAAAAAGAATAAAGCTAAATATAAAGTTAGATTATTCAATTTGATAGGAATGTCAAATTTTCAGTCTGATTTGCATATGTCATTTTCAAGGGGTGAGTGTTTGTAATGATCAGGTTTTCTTAGCATGTTGTACATGTGTGTCTTTATATTCTTTGATACAACACTATCACATGTTCTCTTTCTAGTTTGGTGTTTTCTTTGGTGCTGTGGTTGAGCTTTGATTACTCTTTCAATTGCAACTGTGTTATTTGATGTGAAGTTTTGTAGTTAGCTTGCCTTGTTGTGTTTATTTTAGTTTCAATTGGAAGGGGCTGTTGGAATGTGAAGAACTTCATTCAGCTGATGAGTCACTTTGTGAATGTAGGCTGTGCACATACAGAAACATACCTGCACATACACATAGATTGACTCTGCCTAACATTAACTCATATTCTCAGCTCTCTCTCTCTCTCTCTGACACATATTTTATCCATGAAAAAATGACCAAGAATCTTGATCATTAGACAATTATCTTTGAGTTAAAGTAACTCTGAAAAACAAAATTTTAAAAGTTAATCAATATTTGACCAACAAACATTTTGTGATCTCCTTTCCAATATTTCAGTGTTTATCCATATTTGATTACAGGTGGCTCTCAAGATTAATTTCAATTTGTGTGTCCTATTTATAAAACTTAATTACAAATAAAGGAGAAGTATGCAATAATTAACATTTAATAGTTATCTCCCTTGATAAATTATGAACTTGGTGAATATGCAGATCTCATCTTATTTTTGAGTTGGAAATTTGTTTAAGTTGGAATTTAATACCATTGTTGCTTTGTTACAGTATCACATACATACAAAAATCAGATCATTATAATATAGAAAATCATGATTCAAAGTGACTTCTTGCTTATTTATAAGTTTTCTTGAGGTTTGTGGGGATTATATAAATCTCTGAGTTTAAGGATTTTTATTAAAGTAACCTTTGGGAAGTCAGAAAAAGAATAGAATGGGGGCGGTATCATCTTTAGAAAATGATAGATTAAAGTGACATCTTGTTTCTATGTAAGATTCCTTGGCTTTTGAAATAACAAGAATGAAATTCACTGAAATAAGATTGCAGAAAAACACTGAATGATGTTTTTTTTTCACTGATTATCTTGCTGTTTTATAAGCTGGTGTAGTCAAAAAATGAATGTTTGATGATACCATATGATTTTGATGACTTAATGAAAACTTTTTTTTGTCAGAATACATACATAGCCATAACTCCTTTTCTGATAAGACAATCAAAATCCAATTCTTACAAGGATTTTGCTTATTTAGAAATAAACTTCTTGATGAAAAGTAACCAGTTTTAATCAACATAGAATGCAACTAATTTTGACTTGTTTGTTTTTATTTTTTAAATACGATTTCTCATTAATAAAAAGTGATTAAAAGATAATTTCTAAAAGATTTCATAGCAAATTAAGTATTTAATCTTGCTTATTATTTTGCAATATTTAATAGTTTTAGACTAGCAAAGTTATTGCCAAAGTGAATAGAGGAATGTTTTTTGTTTTTACAGGCAGGGGTGGCTATCCACCTCCAATGTCTTTTCTCTAACAAAGTTACACTGAGCATCTTTCTTTTCTAAAAGTAAAAGTTTATTTATGTCTCTTGTGATTAATGTTATTCAAAAATGGCCATTTCCTTTGAAATTTGATAATTCTTTAATTTATTATTGGCCACAAAAGATTTATTTATAAAATTTGGGTGGTTACATTTCTAGTAAATATAAAAGCTTTTATCTGAAAAAAAACCTCTTAGGAAAGTTGGTTGATATCAGCTGTTAATTCTCTATTGTTAACCAGAAAATTGGTATGTATTTATTTACCATTTATTTTTGCTGCTTTCTCTTAGAATGGTTAAGTTTATCAAAAGTTTGTTTATTTTTTTCTTTTTTTTCTATTTGTCTTGGAGTGTGCAGATTTTAATGGCATGTTCAAAATATTTGTGATTACAGTTCTTCATTACAAAGTTTAAATATTAACTTTTTGAACCCAGGCAGCTGGTATTTGAGCTGCTAACTTGAAGTGTGAATATATATATATATATATTGGTGGGGCTACCTACTTTTACATTGCCATTGCAATTTTATATGAAATTTTATTATTTTAGATATATTCTAAATTGTTTATAGAATGTTGTAACCTGTTATTTAACAGCCTGTTAAACAGTTAAATAGCAAATTATAAAATTTCAGATTTTCCGTATGTGGCTGATTTGAACATTTTTATTTTGTTATTGTTTTACTATCAAACTTTTTGCTTTTTTTGTGAATGAATAAAAAAATTCGGCCTTGAATAGGTAACCAAATAACCCACCTCCATCTTTGAGATGCCATCTATAGTCTCTTTTCGTTTTCACCTTTGTCTCTCATTATCAGCCAAGCATATGCAAACATGTGTTGACATCAAATAGCAAAAAGGAATTTGTGGATTAATTAAATAATAAATGGATTTTATGAATTGAGGTAAGATGGGAAATTGATATGTGTAGGAGGATCTGACCTGCCATTTTTCCCATGGATGCAATTTAGATGTGCAAATGATCCTGAATTTTAAATGTAAAGGAAGTTTCTTTGCTTTTATTTGGATGAGAAGCCCTAACATATAATTGTTTCAATTGGGAAAAATCTCACCAGTTTGAATCATTTATAAAGGATATACATTTGCTCCCTTTTCTTGAATGGCAACTGGGAGTTTCAGCTATAAATAAGCTAAGAAAGCTGGGATCAAATTTAGAATCTTTTTTTTTTTTTCTTTCCAAATTAACATTTTAAGGTCTTAAAATCTCTTGTAATTGAAAAATCCTCTTTTATGTGTATGTTAAAAAGTTGCTGGTTTGGGCTTCCTGATAAAAGGTTTTGTGGAAAAAAAAAAAAAAAAAAAAAAAAAAAACAAACTTTGATTTATATTGCTACTTTACTAGTTAAAGGAAGTATGCCTTACATAATGGTTATCATACAATATGGAATTAGTGACCAGAATTCAAATTCTGGTTTGGGTTTTTTGTATATCGTTTTGCAATAATACCCTTGGGAGAGGCATAAACCTGTTACCCACCCTCCAGCTATAGGTAAATAGTAGGACAGACTATTTCTTTAGCCTTGGTTAGGCAACTAGTCTAGGAAAAGGAAAACTCTAAATTCAAACTAACTCTACTCTGCTTAAAAATTGACCATGTTTCATATCTTGCCCATGGTGAAGAGGGTTCGATAAATATATACTTTACTAGTTACAGTATCACCCATAAATAAATATACTTCAACAAATTTTTTATAAAAAGTTAATTTTCTTCTAAACTGAAGATACCAAGATTTTATTACTTCTAGTGGAACATTATACAATCAAGACATTGAAATTATCAAAAATAAAATTTCATAGCTAAAATAAATATATATATATATATATATATATATATATATATATATATATATATACACACACACGTTTGGATTGCCACTTATTCATATTTTTGCTTACAATTTTAATACTATAGAGTTTGGTAATAAAGTAAGAGTAAAGTTGGCGACCATAGTCAAGGGCAACCAGAAGGTTCCCTTTTCAATAGCTACTACACCAAGGTGTAGGGGAGGGTGCTACTCCTTTCCCAGGATTGCTCCACTTTACTCTTGATACGTACCTTATATTGCTGAGTGTTAAGCAAGGAGGTATCAGGTACCATTTGTAAAGTCTTTGGTATGACGCAACCTGGGATTGAACCCAGGTCTCCTGGACCATTGCTGAACACTCTACCCTCTAGGCCAATGACCTAATATTTTTGATTGTATAATGTTCCATTAGAAATAAAATCTTGGTATCTTTGGGTTAGAAAAAATTTGATTTTTTAAAGGATTAAAAAAGAAAATGTTTGTAATGTAATTATTAATGGTTAATACTGTACATTGTGATAATTCTACTTGAGTGTATTTTAAAATAAATTTTGCTTTGAGAAGATTTCGCTGAATTTAAAAGAAATGTCACTTAAAGTCGGATGGTCTTTGCTGTTTGAAGCAAAGAAGCCAAATGAAAATCATTTTATAAATTCTCTCTTACATTTTGAGGCTATTCATGTAGTTTCTAAATATTTGAAAAGTCTTTAAAATTGCCTTAAACTAGTAAATAACAAAGAGAAAATTTTGTTGAGGTAGGAGATAGATCCCTCAATTTTCTTATTTTTCTCTACAAACAAACTTGTGCTTTGAAAGAAAAATAATGTTGGCAGTAGTTATCAAAAATTGGAGTTAACAAATAATTGTGAACTTCACTTATCAAAATACAGTTTGTATTTTGATACTGACCAAGTCATTGACTTAACAAGGTTCACATAAATCAACTAGTTTCCTTTCCCCATTTCTCTCTCTCTCTCTCTACAATTTAATATGGAAATTGTCAATAAAAATTCTCTTTGGAATATATTAAGCCATCACATCATCTAACAACTGAAATATATAAATATATGCACTTAGTTATTTTCTTGATTTAGGTTTTTTTTTTCCTCCTCATCCTCTCATGCATGATTTAAGTGTTCTTTTCTATTTCAACCATTGATTTTTTTTTTTTTTTTTTTTTTTATCCCCAAAGTTTTGTTGAACAATATGTTGTTTAAGGGTGGATCCCACCCATAAAACAACTTTGGTCTCAGTTGTTACATTTAATATTAAATGCACATTTACACTGTTTATCCTTGACATTTTATATCTTTTCAATGGCTTCAACTTCTGCTGTTCACACTGATTCCACAGTTTTGAATTGAGACTGTCTACCTCCACTCATTTTATATCATTCCAAACTTTAGATCCTCTTTAATCTTTAACAGTTTGGTTCCTTTTTGGTGGTAAATTGTTTGCAATGATGAGTTTATAAAGAGAATGGAAAAGCTGCATTTTTCTTTTCTTTTTTTGGTCTTCCACTGATAAGTGAAATCCCCCACCAGAAAAGATTTATCTCAATTTGCAAGTGTCATAGGCTGTAGAACACCCCCAAACTAATTTTATGGACAAATGATCAAATGAGGGTAAAAGCTTTTGAGTTTGATAAAAGACAAGAGATTATTTTGATATTTTCTGACAAAAAGACAAAGCTTTTTGATGTCTCCCCATTTTTATTTTTATTTTTTATTTTTTTTTATTTTTTTTTATTATTATTAAATATAAACACAAGACTGAAATCAATTTTTGTTTCAATTTGGATTATTGGTGACAAAAAAATTCCTTAAGATCATCTTTTACAGTGGGGGAAGGGGGCATTGAATTTTTAACTTTACTGTATTGTGATTTATTGGTAATTTATGTAAAGACAATCTACCTTCCTTCCCCCCCCCCAACCTCATCATATTTGTTGTGTACTTGAAAATTTACCATTATTGAAACTGCTGTATCATTAAAATTTTACTTTTTAATTTAATTACTTTGCAAAGAAATGAATTTCTGTTGCCAATTTAGGATCAAAATGTCAAAAAAGTTTTGAGATTTAATAAATACAGGTTCTATGGCTTTTCTATTAAAAGGTGTTGATCTTTCATAAATCTCATTTTATACCATTAACTTAAATAATTGAATCTAGTTAAAGGAATATTTTATGAAGCCAGAATATTAAACAAAATGTTTTACATATTATCTGTTATTAGTTTATTTACTGATAGATAAAAAGAAAACATAATGAACATCCTGTAAGTGTCCTAATTCCATAATTTTGGCTGACAGTAGCATCAATATCCCCCTTTTTTTTTTGTATACATGGCATGTCTTTTCATGAGTAAATAGTAATGTCTTTGGCTAATTTGGTCTTGAAGGGTTAAATTTTCCCCTTCTTCCCCTTAATCAAACCTTTGATAGTGAAAAGGATTACAAGATTTTTCTTATTTTAGCATAAAAAGACCCAGAAAAACTCAAGTTCACTAAGAATTCGTAATTTTTAAAGCTACTCCCCTGTGTTGTTGATAGATAACATTCCTAAAGGCATGTAATGTCTCTTAAGTCTTCTCTTGTTGATTCTTTCTTCTAGTCTTCGGTCTCTCTTGAAAGTTTTGTAGTGAATGCAGATAAAGACTAACATATTTTTCAGTATATGCGAGAGCCTCATCTTTCCATGCATGTTATAAAGACTTCCATTTCATTTCCAACCTCTGTTATGGTTATTTCTCATTCAGTAACGTTTTGTTAGGTTACAACACTTACATTCTTAACTTAATGTTTCTCCCATTTATTTATTTTTTTTCTTCAAATTTTGAGAAAGATGTGTGCCAATTACATGTTATCCTTATACTTGGTTATGCTTATGTATGAAAGAGGGTTTAGCAGACCCCAATTAAAAATGTGTTACTTCCCACCTCTCTAAACCTTTTCATGCAATTCCTTTATTAATCAAAAATCCTGAAAGTCTAGTGTTTTTTGTACTTTGACATACCAATTCAAACTTTACATCAAAGCAAAAACAGAAAAAGTGATGCAATGTATCTTTTTAATTTTGGGATAGGACTGATAAAGAGGGGACGGTAATAATGAGTCTATAAAGACGGTGGGATATCAATTGCATTTGATGTATTTCTAAGAGTCCAGAAAATTTTATATAGTTTCCTGAAATTGACTGATTTTAATGGCATACCAACTCATCTAGGGTTATTTTATGCCTAGAGGGAATTATATACATTTGTTTACATTTTTGTATAGTTTTTTAATTTTTTTTTTTTGTTTTTTTTTCACAGCTGTATAATTTTGAAGACTACTATCTAATGCTACTAATTACAAGGTTTCAAGTAATTATTTCTATTTAATAATAATTATTTGTCTATACACAGTTATGGTTTCAAGCAAGTAATGATAATCCTTTGTAAACAACTATGGATTCAAGTAACTATAATTAATACAAATAATTGACAGTTATGACATCAAGTATTCCTATCAAATAGGAATAATTTTTAAACAGAACTGACCCATACATGGTACCCTAATAGGTACTCAACACTCCAGAACTGGAGCCTCACTATCAGATGCATTTTGTGTTATACCCAGGGCTCTTTACTTAGATAAGAAACTAGTTTTTTTTTTTCACTCATAACTCATTCTTCATGAAACTTTTCTTTTTATTAACTTTTTGGTATGTTTAGACAACATATAGTAAATTTTAAAGATAGAAAATCCTTTTTCCCCCTCCAGGGTGAAAATCTTCAATTTTAATTTGTAATTAATTAGATAATTATTGAGACAAATGTGTATATTTCTGGAACCTTCTATTAAATTGTGTTATGGTTATTTTAATCTTTTTTTTGAATGCCACTCCAATAAGAATATGGCACCCAAAGTACATGACATGCAAATTCTGATTTTTAAAAAAAATTTTTTTTACTTTTTAGAATTATGTAATTTAAAATGATTTCCAAATATAATCTTAATTTGGCACTCTTTTCACTTACCAGAAATTCCTTGTGAGAAGTAAAACTTCTTTTTTTGCCTCAAGCCACCTTTCCTTGCCCCCAAAATAATTGATAGAAAGCACAAGGTGCTTTCTCCATGTTTTTGTTGAGATAATGGCAGGCAGCTTACCAAGTCAAAAAGTTGTCATAGTTTTCTCAAACTTCTTTCTTCTTTGCCTGTTGGCAATTTAGCATAAAACCATTTAAGGATGATCTAATCAGCAGGTGAACACAGTCATGCTTATAATGGTCTGTGAGGAATGAAATTAAGACATTTCCTTCTTTCTCACAGAGCCTTAACTTTATTAGTCATCTTCTTTAAGCATATTTCTATTTGTCTGAAATTTTATGCAAAAGTCATCATGTCTGTTGAATATATTCTTGTAACATCTATTCCCATTTTTAATGTGCATATTCTTCAGAATTTGATTGCTTTTTATACTGTTTGGATTATGAATCAAGGTTTTTGATGATCCATCAAAACTATTATGTCTTATGTAAGGATTATCTTGTTTTCAAAATCTAATTTTCTTCGTTTTTTATGAAATGAAAACTTTTATCTTCACTAAGACTTAAAACATGATAGAAAGCTGGCCAAAATGTAAATGCCTAAAATTCTTTTCAGTAAAAGTACTTTTACCATTATTTGAATGGAAGAGATTTATTGATGATTACTTGTTAAAATGATAGTCTTTATTCAAAACAACATCATTAGAGGCCCTTGCTTCTGTGTAAAAACTTTTCACTGTCAAAAAACCCCAAAACTTCCCATTGAAAACAAAAAAAGAAAAGAAAGTGGGGGTTGACTTGTGTGTAATGGTTTCAAAATGCAATGGTTGATAATCCTTCTGCAAAAACAATCTAAATTAGATTTTGGTGATTTTGTTATTCTTTAAAATTTACCTGTAGACTGAGTTCAAAATCTCTTGATATGAAGAACTATGGAGTGAAATGAAGATAGTGTTAAGATATTCATTGGAGGGGAAAAAAAAAAAAATCATTCATCTGCCAGACATTTGAGTCCTCTTGTTATATCCACTAGTGTCGAAGAATCCAAAAGTTTTCCTCAGATTTGAATATGGAAAGTGCTAAAAATTGGAAGTTTCAATCAAATTTTCTGTTAGGTCATAAACCATCCACCCAATGCATTCCCTTAAGATTAAAGTGGGTTTTCAGTTTCTTCACACATTCAAGCATATATTAGACCTTTAACTTGCTTTTTATTTATCCTGTTGATCAGTGGTTCTCAAAGTTTATTGTATGACATTAGAATATATTTGACTCACTTAGCACATCAATTCTTTATGTTCTGAGTTGGCTGGGGTTGTAGAATATACCGACTGCATCCCTGCAAAAGGTCCACTCTCACCTAATGTGGTAGCACCTGATAGGGTCTTATCTATGGGTCAAATAGAATTTTTTTGACATTTAAGCTGTATGCAAACAAATGACTTATGTTAAATTGAATTGTTAGAAATAGAACTGGTTGACCATTTAACTGTGTGTAAACAAATGTCTGTTTAGTTGAATAGCTAGTGATACATAGCAATACTTGGAATCATTTAACTGTGTGCAAATGAATGAGTAATGTTGAATTGAATTATTTGTGTTAAATTGCAATACTTGAAACTCTTTAACTGTGTGCGTAAATTGAATTCTTGGTATTATATAGCAATACTTAGAATGATTTGACTGTGTGCAAATGAATAAATAGTGTTGACAAGATTAATTAGTGTTAAATAGTGATACTTGTAACCACTTCATTGTGTGCAAACAAATGGTTTGATATTGAATAGAATTATTAATCTGAGATAACAATAATTGAAACCAATTAACTGTTAGAAACAATACCAATACTTTTGAGTAAACAAATTAGTTCTAACTCATGTAAAAATTAAATTACCTACAAACTATTCACTTACAAATCATCCATTTAAATGTTGGCCCAGTTGGCTGCAGAAGAGTTTTACCTCTATATAGACTGCATCTCTGTATAGAGATAAAACTCTCCTGGATATGACACTAAACAATCTGATGGTGAGGCTCCAGTCATGCTGGAGCTTTGAGGAATGCAGAGTACCCCTTTATGACCTTTGCTCCCAGGTCCACTCTAGCCTGGAGTAGTAGCATCTGATAGGATCCTATCTATTGGTCAAATAGAAGTAAACTGCATACTTATGCTAAACTGAATTGTTTGAAATAGAACTGTTTATATATATAAAAATCGATTTGGCATTTAATAACCTACAATCATTGATATGCTAAAAACTCAAACCAGAATATTTAAATGTGTGTAAACAAGTGACTGATATTGTTCCTGTTATATAGCAATACTTTAAACTAGTTGGCTATCTATAATTTGTCAGCAAATATTAATGGACTTTCCCATCAGTAGATTAGCCAATGGAAGCAGTAGATTATTCAATCAGACGCCACTAAGCCACATATAAACAATGGCAAATTACCACAGTACCAACTTAATGCAGCCTTGTTACTTAGAAGGAATATCTTGTATCGCTCAACCAGAAACAAGATGGCTACCCGGATTCCCACAGATTTATGGACTCAGAGCAGCAAAACTTTTTCGATGGCGATGAATCCATGTATGAGTTGTGGGAAGTGAAGTTCCTAGAATATCTTAGAATTCAACATTTACATCAAATTGTACTGTCACCAACAGACCAGAGTGATGATATTGACTTCATAGAAAAGAACACAACTGTATTCGCTGAACTTATTCAGTATTTGGATGATGAAAGTCTGTCATTAGTAATAAGAGATTAAGTGAACATTATTTGTCAAAAGGAAAGCCAAAAGTCATTTCCCTCTACACTGCGCTAACATCTTTGAGAAGATTGGAATCAGTCTAATACAAACTATATAATAAGGACAGAGAATATTTCTTACGCTCTGAAGGAAGCCAAGGAAGTTATAAGCGATGGACTTCTGATCACGATGACACTTAAGAGATTACCTCCGAATTTTAAACCTTTAACAATGGTTATAACCCAAAAGAAGGAAACATTGACTTTTTCTGAATTTAAAATATGTATAAGAAGTTATGAAGAAACAGAGCGTATGTGTTCCTCTCCAGATGAATCTAACAACTTATTACAAATGAAGACCACTTTTAAAAAGATTAACCCTAGAAATAAACCCAGGGGAAGTATACATTCACGCTATGATTATAAATCAACAAATTATAATTACAAGTACCAGAAATCTCAGAATAGCAGAGTGGACTATACCCCCCCCCCCGAAAAGACAGATATTATTTGTTACATTTGTGGGAGGAGGGGACACAAGCATTTGACTGTAGAGATAGAAGGCAAAATGAGTTTTGTCATAATATAAGAACCTATTTTAAAGGTCAAACCTAATTTACTTTAGTATATGATATTGTTTCTGACAAGACTAATTTATTAGTCGATTGCAGGGCTACCAATCATGTAATAACTGACAAGTCAAAATTGATTAATTTTGATAAAAATTTTGAACCAGGGAACCAATTTGTTGAATTGGCTGACAGCAGCCAAGCAAATAACATAGTAATGAAAAGGGGTGACGCCTACATTAATCTCCGCAATAGCGAAGGACACATGTGTAGATGTATCTTCTTAAAAATGCTTTATCTATACCAACTTTTAAACAAAATATATTTTCAGTGCAGGCAGCAACAAAAAATGTTGCACACATAAAATTTGAGCGGGACAATTGCCAATTAATTTACCCTAATGGAGTAGTTTTCAACATAACACAGAGAGGATGACTGTATCATTTGAAAAATATCATCTCTGCCAGAAATGCTCCTTACAACTTACACACTTGGCATAAAATCTTAGGCCACTGTAACGAATCTGATATTAAAAGGTTGCTCTAGTTAGTGAAAGGAATGGAGATAAAACCGACACCAAATTATACTCATAACTGTGATATATGTATTCAAGGGAAGATGTCTAATGTCAGAAATAAGACTTTGGATAGCAAGGCAACAAAAGTCCTCACACTTGTGCACTGTGACTTAGCTGGCCCCATACAACCCTTAGCTAAAGATGGTTGTAAATACGTAATTAATTTTATTGATGACTATTCTGGCCTTACAATGTTATATTTCTTAAAACACAAGTCCAACACTTCGCTCACTACAAAGAAATATCTAGCTGACATCATCCCTTACGGCCATGTAAAATGTTTACTGACAATGGAACTGAGTTCACTTTGAAACCTTTTCAATGGTTACTTGTACTTAATAGAATCAAACACGAGAAGTCAGTGCCTTATTCTCCGACTCAAAATGGGACCGCTGAATGGTCATGGCAAACTTTTTCTATGTCAAGGTGTCTCCTTATTGAGTAAAAATTACCTAAAAACTTATGTGTTTATGCATTGATGTCTTCAGAGTATATTAGAAATTGCTGTTACAATAAAAACACAAGAAAAACCCCACATGTAAGTTTTACCGGTTTAAAACCAAATTTAGATAGACACTTATTTTTGGCACGACATGTTTTTCTTATGTACAAAATAAAACAGAACTTCATGGTAAAAAAAGCATTTTTGTTGGCTATAATAAACAAAGTCCAGCTTACTTGATTTACTTTCTGGAAACAATAGCTATTAAAAAAAAGTTAGGTCCGCGAAATTTACTGATTCTTATGATAATAGCACACTTTCAAAACCAGATAATGATACCGAAGATCAAGAATCCTTGATCATATATCACGTGGAGCTGAATATCAACTTAAACACCAAAGGGAAGGGGAAAATAACTTGCTATCTCATCCGACAAAGAAAAAGATACAATTTTTTTGTTGTAAAAAATGTTGAATTTGGCAGTGTTGATTACTGCTGTGTTCTGCGTATGATTCCTAATAATTACTATGAGGCTATACATTCTCCAAATTTGAAAAGATGGATTTTAGCAATGAGGAAAGAATTTGATTCCTTGGTAGAAAATAATACTTCTGAATGGCAAAAAGCCCCCCAAAATAAAAATGTATTGGTAGTAGATGGTTTTTTAACTATAATAAGTAAAAGCGACTGAGGTAATGAGTTTAAGGACTGTTTCGTGGCCAAAGGCTACTCGCAAATATATGGTAAAGATTATAGAGAAACTTCTGCCCTGACAACAAATATGGCTTCTATAAGATTATCACTGCAAATAGCGGTCCAGTATGTCTTGATAATTCATCATATGGATGTTAAGAGTGCATATTTAAATGCCCCCTTAGACTATGAAATATGAGTTGAGCCGCCGGAAGGCTTGAAAGTTAAGAATAGGAATTATGTTTGGAAACTTAAAAAAATCCTTATATGGGTTAATACAGAGCAGTCGAACCTGGAATAAAACATTCCATACTTATTTAACTACACAAAATTTCGCTCAATCACCTGTTGCCCTCTGCATGTACGTTCAAAATGTCTGTGATCAAATATCCATCATTTTATTGTGGGTTGATGATATATTAATAGCTTCAAAAACTAAGGCAACCCTTATTCAAATTAAGACAAGACTGAACTCAAGATTCAAAATGACTGATCTTAGGCAATTATCCTGGTTCTTAGGAATACAATTTGAATGCGAAAATGATACTATTAAAATGAATCAATCTAGATACATTGAGAAGATATTAACAAAGTTCGGCAGATTGCAAACAATGCTCAACTCCATGTAAAATGGATATAATGAAAACAAGTGATGAAGTCGATTTAATAGAAAGCAAACCTTATCATGAAATTATTGGCAGTCTAAAATATATAATGGTTGCAACAAGAGCAGACATTTGTTAGACAGTTACTAGGTTGTCTGAAGACCTAGCAAAACCAAATTCTTTCCATTTAACGAGGGCAAAACACGTCTTACGTTATTTAAAAGGCACAAGCAATCAGTCACTAATATTTAAGAAATTGCAGAAACCCTTGAAATTGGAAGGGTTTTGTACTCGGAGTGGGGTAATTTAGATGAGAGAAAAAGCGTAGGCAGATTTTGCTTTAAATAACCCAATAATCTCATGGAAATCTAAAAACCAAAATTAAGTTGCTTTGTCAACATGTGAAGCAGAATTTATAGCTATATCATTAGCAAGCCAAGAAGCCTTGAATCTTCGAGCACTATTGAGAACAATGATGGAACTTGAGTCACTTTAGAAAAAAGTAGCCAACGTGTTCACAAAGTCAATGATGGAAATAAAATTAAGTGCTTTCAGAAAAATTATAGTAATTGATTCTTAGCTTAGTAAAGATTAGCCCTGTCAACTGGGGCAGAAGAATACATCGACTGCATCTCAGCAGAGGGGGGGAAAATCCCCCAAACGAGTGTCCAGGATATGACAATAAACCAGCTTGCTAACCCTAACAAAAAAAGTTTGATCACTAATTGTTTTTGTGTCAATTAAACAAAATTGTATAGATATTAATAATTCAAGAAAATTAATTCACATATTTTAATATGTATTTCTTTTAAAGGTGGAAAATTCCATCTTAAACCCCCCAAACATGAGAGTGTGTTGGATTGTTTGGAGGGGGGATCTCCTGTGTGATGTCAGCCGTCTATGAATTATCAGCAAATATTTATGGACTTTCCCATCTGTAGATTAGTCAATGAAAGACTACTAAAATGGAAGTTGTAGATTATCCAATCAGATGCCATTAAACTACATATAAACAATGGCAAACTAACACAGTACCGACTTAATGCATCCTTGTTACTTAGGAGACTGAACATGAATAAAACATTTTCCAAAAGTTACATTATACCATCACATTAGACTATATTATGTTGAATTACTTGCTAGATACTACCTATTTTACCTATGCAGAGAACAATTTCATCAGCTTGCATGACAGAAGATGGACTACACAACTGAACCGATGTCATAAAAAAAGAATGTGTCAATATCCACTGTGAGGAGAAGACTCTGTGAAGCTGGCCTATATAGCAGAATTGCTGTCAAATCACTGTTGAGGAAGCTGTGACATGATGTGTGGTTAAATACTTAATTAATATGTAAAAATTAGAATTTATGAAATATATGGGGGGTATATCAAAAACAAAAAGATCCTTAAAATATGTGTCTTCTTGTTCAAAGCTTAAATTGACCTAAAAAACTGGTTGATTGTTCCTAAAGGTCACTTAAGTGCGAGACAATTGTTTTTGATTTTAAAGGTCAGCGAATTTATTTAATTTTTCAGTTGTCAACTAACTTCATCGATCATAATGATGAAACAGGTTCTTTCATAAAACATTTTTCTAGTCCTTATCTTAAAGGTCAATGTCAAAAGGGAGATTTAATTTTGCTCCACCCTAAATAAAGGTTAGCTGGGCATGGCTCATCCAGTCAGGTGAGGCTGAGAATTTTTCGTTCAACCCCATTTCTCTAAACCTGTTCCCATTGGTCAAAACTTCTAAAAAGGATTTTCCATATACCTGTAAGATATAATCCTGAACTAGGATTGGCTGACCAATGGGAATATGACTTCTAATTGTCTCTTATTGGACAACCAATCAGAAACCTTTTTTAGTCCAGATATTGATCTATAAAAAATGGGATGGAAAAACAAATCTTCAGAGAGGATGAGAAAAGGGACCAAGAAGAAACTCAAGACTGCCAAAGAAGCATCCCTTCCATTCTAGACTCAAGGCACTCCGAACAACCTTCAGACTTTACAAAAATTCAAAGTCCCAGACTTTAGAGACATTATTGTCATTCTAACCACTCCTCATCATCTCTCTTCCTCTCTCGATATTCTTTCTTCTTTTTGCCAGGAAAGTAAACATCATTTGTTTGTTATTTCTTGTCTCACAAACATGTTTCAATAAAAATGATTTTTTGTTGTTTGTTAAACAACGGGTTTTCTCTATTCTTTGAGTAGCTAGACAATCTACCTGACCGTCAGAAGATCTGGGTGAATTGTGTCAACCCTCCTCCGTGGATCTTTCAAACATAGTGTGAGCATGGAAGCAAACCGTTGGAAGCTAATGTGGTAGTCACGAACACAGTAGCCACAAGTACTGTGACTAGTAGTCATGCCACATTGGGCTCTGTGACAAGCATAGGACCACAAAGTAAAATAATGTCAAAAGGCTCCACTGGGCCAAGGTACACAAAGACTAGACCATAGAGCAGTGGAATAAAGTCCTTTGAACTGACAAATCAAAATTCAAAATCTTTCGGTCAAATAGGTGGGTCTATGTGCAAGGAAGAGTTGGTGAAAGAGCTACAACTCCCTGTATCATACCACCTGCAAAGCATGGAGGAGGTTCTATTATGGTGTGTGTGTGTTAGGGTTGGAGGGCTTTTGCAATTGTAAAATCAGACATGCATCAGGTAAAGGGCAAATTGAATCAGACCGACTATCATAGCCCAATGCAGCATCACACAATCCTATCTGGAATGCAGCTTGTGGGTCAAGGATTTGTACTCCTGCAAGATAATGACCCAAGCATACTAGTAAACTCTATTAGAGGTATGTTTAAAGCAAAGAGGAATAGCACGTCCTTCAACTGATGTCTTGGTTGGCGCAATCAGCAAACTTAAATATCATTGAACCAGTGTGGGATGAACTTGACCAAGAAGTCAGAGCTAAACAACCCACAAGTGCAGCTAACTTCTAGCAACTCTTGCTGAAAAGCTTGGCTGAACTATCTTTTGTCTACTTCCAGTCTTTGATGGAAAGAATGTCAAGAATCTGAGAAGCACTGATAGCAGGCAGAGGGGGTCATTTTGATGAATCAAAAGTTAATTTTTTTTTTTTTTTTTAAATTTGTATTTAATGTGGCTCAGGCAGAGTTGTATTTAGTATGATAAATAAAACCATTGTGGTGCTTAACTTATTTCATTGTGTTATATACCCTACCTATGAGCATTTAATGAGTATGTCTCATTCCTCATAAATACGTTGGACACTATTGAAGGAGGTAAAATATGCTGACTGCTTCTGGCAGCGGCATTTTACTCAGTCAAGGCTGGCGGGGATGTCTTTGTGGTGTAATGGTTAAAGCGCTAGACGTTTGAATTGTAGAAAGCAAGTTCGAACTCCAGTCGTGTTATGTTCACTTTTGAACAAATACCCTTGGGAAAGGTATGAACCCTCTTATTATCCTGGCTATGGATTGAATAGTACCACTACTATTCTTTTGATAGGATGGATTTGGCATTAAATAACCCAAGAAGGTTGATATGCTTTTACAAACAAACATTCTCAGTCAAGTCTGCCTGACATAGGTGCTAGGGAAGCCCAGCATTCACATCATGCAGCTGACTCTCCTTGACTCTCAGGGGGCTGTCCTGCCAGGCTCTAACACTTCTTTGAAGGGACTAGGTTTATTGCCTAGTGCCTGAGGCACCCCTTTTTAAGAGAATAGCCATGGGGCCCAAGATGTTCTAGAGCCACTGGGTATGTCTAGGTTATGGCCTTTAAAAGGGCCTTTGCCATACTTACCTGTTTGGTGGGGTGCATGACAAATAGCTAAAAGATGCTAAGTAGTCACCACTAGCAGTGGTTACCTTCTTCATGCCACTAGCAGATATTGTATTATGAAGATTTTCGTTTCATTTCCAACCAGTTTTAGTTATTTCTTATTCAGTAACCTTTTGTTTGGTTATTACACAGTGAAAGTAATACCAATAGGATGAGGAATTAAAATTTTTATGGTAGCCAAATACTTTTGGCTGGTAGTGTGTGTGTGTGTGTGTGTATATATATATATATATATATATATATTCAAACTGTCCCCCTTATCTTAATCTGAGTTTGTGGGATTTAATCTTACATTCTTATCTATTACTACATTTTCCTTACTGATTTCTGTTAACAATCTTTAGATACTTTTCACTTTTGGATTAGAATACCAGCACCACCAATTTAAAAAAACAAATACCTGACAGTTTAGTTATGTATCTTCCTAGTTTCTTAATAGATTATATTTATTTATATTTAGAGAGGATTAATTATGTTTGCATAAAAGTTTGACCATATGGCATTTTATTTTTTATTCCCCCCCCCCCTCTTCATGACCATATATTTTTAGATATTAAAAAGACTGATGTTACTTCAATCATTTGTGAAAAATATACAGAAACACATATACCCAATTTTTATTTTTTTATTTATTTGTTTTTTTTTTTTGTTTTTTTTTACTCGTCAAATTAAATCAAAGATTTTTTTTATCACCATTACCATGACCACAAGTACTATTACTATAAAAAATGGTAATATTTAGAATGAAAGAAAAACAAAAATGACTGTTAGAATTTGAGATGCTTCTCTTAAAGTTCAAGTAAAGTAACTTAAAAACAACATAAATGGTAACAAAAAAGAAAAATAGTTTGTGTGTGTGTATATATATATATATATATATATATATATATATATATATATATATATATATATAATAAAAATAATTTAGCATCACTTAAGTTTCATATTTTTAATGTACTGTAAAGACATATACTGTAACTGTTGTGAAATAAATTCTGTGTAAATTTAGAAGATTAAAAAGCAGATAGATATGTACAAAGTCTAAGTACCTTTAACATTATATAATGTTAAAATATGAATAAATAAAGCTTGGTCACTTGCACCAAATTTATAAATAAGTTAAATATAGTTTTCATAAGATAAGGTTATTTATAATTATTATGTTAGATTTTTAAAATGAAGCAATATATGTATCAATATCATAGATAAACAAATACTAGACATAAATTTGTACATACAACTTACATATAATTTGATTGATTAATAAAAAATATGATACAAAAAATAGATAAGTAAATCAAAAACAATCATCACTTTCCTTATTTACTTTAAAATATACCATTTTCTCGAAGTGACAAAAATAGCTCTCCCTTCATTTCAACATTCGTCTTCATTAAGTGTGTGTTTGTGTGTGGTAATATCAAAAGTATAGTTAAACAAGTTAGATAGGTTGGTAGATTTTAATACATCATAAAATAGAAAGAGAATGATTTCTTGATGAGGATGAAAAGGTTAATTTTTTAATGTTCTTAAACTCAGGTCTTCAGCATGAGTATTGTCAAAGATATATTTTTTTTACAATCAAGAGTGAATCAGGAGGGAAAGCTTTTGGTTTAGCAGCTGGAGGTCACCAGGAATGAAAGAGTTAGCTGTCAGCTCTTTAGACACAGGACAGATTAGAAATCTACCCAGCATCCAAGTCCATATTGCAAAATGACACATGCGTCTCCTAACTGGATAAACCAGAAGGATGAATAAAGCAATAAGTGTATTCCAGAATCTTCTTTTTTTCTGTGGAGCTGATTTGTGGCTTATACAGTTTTAACCAAAACCTGTGACTGACTAATTTTGTCTTAAAAGAACAAACACAACTTGGGGATGAGTTGTTTAGCAGACAAGGCTGTACAAGCCATGTTCAAGACTACCACATCAGTATCAAAACTTATTTTAAAATCAATCATGAGTTTTAGTTTGAATTTCTTAAAATATTTTGCATTATTGCAAAATCTTTGATGGCAAGATTCGTCAATTGGAAAAAAAACAAAAACAACTGAGATTCTTTCTTATACTTTGAACAATGCTTGAAATGTTTTGAGTATTTTATTTCTATAGTCAAACTGCATTGAAACTCTTATTACAAAATATCTTTATATGAACCTGACACGTTTTAGCATTCTATTCACCACTGTGGTTTGTTTAAAAATAAATAAATGATTAAAATTAGCAAAGGAAGAAAAAATGTTTTTATTATAAATGGAATACAAAATTTAAGCATTTAAAAATCTTACCTCAATAGTCCAGGTTAAAATTGCAGTAATAGTTAACTAAAGCCAAAACTTTTCTCATTCTTCAATGATATTTGCATCTAAAAAAAAATAAGGCCTCTAAAAAGTTGGACTGTGGGTAATCTTTACTGTGTTTTTAACTTGGACTATAAAAGGTGCTTTAAAAAAAAAAGAAAAAATGTCACAGTCTCTTTACTTGGCTGGGAGTGCACAATTTGCTTGATTAATCAGGCCAGCAAGCAGGATTGAAATGAAAATATTATATTTTGACATAAAACTATGTGCAGATATGAATAGACAGATAAGCATTTAAGTTTTTTTAAATTTTTAATTCATGTATAGTTCACTGGGTTTAGTCATACCATGTTGAAATTGAAAACTTATGTGATAATGATGGTCAATACAGTAATACTTTTCATTTACTTATTTGAATATCATTTTGTTTATAGAATTCCATGAGTTACACTGATACCAAAAGAAATTTCTTTCAAATATTTATGAAAACTTAAAAAGGATTTTTTACTTCTTAAAAATGTTTAGCTTTGCATATTTTGTATTTCCCTTACTAGTCTTCACATTTTGTATGTGTGTATATATATATATATATATATATATATATATATATATATATATATATGGACATTGTCAAAGAAAGCATCAATGCAGATGATGCTGGAGAATCGAGAGCCAACAATCATTGTGTATGTGTGCATGCACACACATGTCAGTATGTATATAAGCTCTCGATTTTCCATTTCAAATTTTTTGGGTGTCTTCATGGTGTGATGGTTAAAAAGCTGGACTGTGGAATCATAATAAGCGAGTTTGAACTCAGTTGTGCTATTACATTCACTTTTGGATAAATACCCTTGTGAAAGGTATGAACCTCCATATCCTCACAGCTATGGGTTAAATACCATCTCTGCTGTTATTCTAGAAGGAAGGCTTTGACATTAAATAACCCATGAAGGTTGATATGCCATTAAACAAAGAAATCAAACCAAACCATTTCATATTTTCCTTAATTCTGTTTCCACTTTTGGCACCTGCTCCTTTTCACTTTGACAAATTTCATTTTTCATTTTTATAGTATTTTGAGAAAATTGCAATAAAATGTGCTATAATTATTATTAAAACATAAACAAAATTCCAAGTTTTATTAAAGAAATAGATGTTTTTAACTTTTTTTTTTAATTTTAAAAATCTAACTCAAGAAACAAATTATATGTAAAACTAAACAATAGCCTTCCTTCTTCTTCTGGACTTGGATTCAATTGATTTATAATTATTGATTCACAATATTAACATCAACACAAAAATCACATTCAAAGAGTCAATAGTAAATAACTTCAATCTCATTAATAAATATCTAAGTAAAAAATTTTACAAAACAGGGATCAAAAAATAATTGAATCATTGTAACAAAAAAAAACCTTAAATATTGATTTAAAGCATGTTAAATAAAACAACTTATCTCAAGTTGAAATACCAGTACAGTTCAAATTTGTTAAAAGATGGAATATTTCCCAAATTGAGAAATTAGCAATTCTCAAATCTTTTCTGTATTTCAACTTTCTGAGCTGCTTGGTGTTCTCCAAGTTGACTTTCACATTGGTTACTGAGTAAATGTTTTGGACATTTATGCTCATAACAGGCATCTATATGAACTTATTGGCAATCTACTTTTATTTGCATTCCAAAATGTTGGGATATTAAAAGGATTTGGCAAGTCATCTTAGTAATTCACATAAATTTAGAATTCTTCAAGAAAATTGGTAGACAGATATTGCAAGTACTTAATGGCTTCAAATCTATCAATGTCATAACTTATACAAAGTAACTGTCTAGGATCAAACAGACAAGTTGTCTTGTAAAAGTTATACATAAGGTGGGCATCCAGGTATTTACTTAGTTTTGAAAAGTATGTGCTGAAAAATTCTTGGAAATTTGAAATGACCCTCTATTTCTGTTTTCAAATTCAGACAGAAGACAGTTTCTTGGCCAAATGTTGATTTTGATGCAAATACTGTTTTATATCCTTCATTTTATATACAACACATTCATGTGGAGACTTAGTTTCCTCTAAGCTGATCAAAGCTGTTATTAAACAGGTGCAATTCTTATTTATAAAATGTAGATTTATGGTAATATGTATAATGTAGTCAACCATCATCTACTAAATCTAGAATCCTGTCTACTGCAAAACTATGACTCTTTTCTTACTTAAAGAATCCTTCATAAAACTGTACATAGGATAAGTTAAACCAGGAATTCCATATAGTTGTCACTTAGGCAAGGAGCCATAAAGTCATTTTAAGTATCACTGTTTTCATCTAGCTATTAAAAAAGAAAAAAAAAAAAAAAAAAGGATTTGATGAAAGTAGTGAGTTGGCTAACATTATCAAGTGCTGACCAGTGTGAAAATTCTTCACTTAAAAGATTTTAAAATATGTGCTTAGCACAACACATGGTAACGGTTAACAATGATTTTTTTTTTTACAATGGCCTGAAGAATCTGTTGCAAATGCTATATCAACATTAGTTATGGCTCAAGTGCATGTCTGATGATTAGATTCTATCAGAGTAACAACATCATGAAGAAATGACTTCTCATGAATGCTTACAATCATGCTCAAAATGTTATGGTCACAACACTCAGTTGTTTAGTCTGCTATGATGTTGACAGATTGATTAACAAGCTTAGTTTTCAGGGTAGCAAAGTGACAAGTAAACAATTTGGACAGATGAAATTGCCTAATACAATTGGCACTTGAAATAGCACCACCTTTCTTGCAATCCTTTAATATGAATGGTCCCATTTTATCAGTTTTGTGTAGAAAGTGTCAAAGTCCACACTTTTAAAAAAAATCAAGGTCAAAATCATTATATACCTGTTTATACTTCAACAAAGTTTTGATTGTCTTCTATTTCAGTTGAAAAGACTTTTTGCCTAATAATTTTTTGATTTGATGTGATTTTTGTGTCAATCCTAAAAATCTCAAGTCTATGGAGACAGAATTTACAAAATAATGTTTTCTTCTGCATAAAAATCATTAGAAAATTGTTCTACTCTGGCTTTAGCACAAATTTTAGATACTGGACTTTTTTGGGGTCCCCTACATAGCTTTTGAAGCTGAAGTTATGGTTGATTCACTATATTTACTAGATTCAGCTATCTCGGCAATTTGTTACTTATTCATACATATGGTTTAGATATTACCTAAATAAATAAAATCCTTAAAGAAATATGAAAAAAATATATTGATGTTATAAAGAATTTTTTATTAGTTTAATTTTAAAAAGTTTTTTTATAGTCATGAAGATGAGACGATTATGAATCCCTGTCTGGTGGTTTCTAAGGCGACAACTACCTTCCTAGTAGACAAGCTCAAATTGATTTTTAAAATGCTGTTTAAAAAAGAATTCCTTGATTGTGTGCTTGATGAGTATCTTCTTGCCACTGTGATAGTATTTTTCTTTCATCATAAAACTTTAGAAAATAATTTTTTAAAAAAGACAATTCGTTAGTTTTAGTTTAAGTCTACATTTATTTCCTCCACAACCATTTGTCTTTCACTTGTTTTATTATTTGCTAAACTTATTGCTTTGAGCTTCATATCTCTCCATTTCCAATTTCTTCATCAACACTATTTGTCTATCCTCCCATTTTCATGTTAGAAATAGTATCTGATGCCATCTGCTTTGTTAGTTTCTTTGAAAAAAATTTTTTAAATATTTAAAAATAGACTAGCCTACATTTTTCTTAGAAAATCAATTACCCACTTTTTTATTTTTATTTTTATTTTATGTAAAAACTTTTAAATTTTTTTATGTCCTCAAGGAAAAAAGGACAAATGTTTGTAAAAACAAATTGTAAGAAAATAACTTATGTTTATTCATTAAGATTTTTTACAACAAAATTGTAGTGATAATCAAGTTTGAAAGGATTTTAAAACAACAAAAAACCTGAATGATTATTTTATTGTTGAGAATTATATAAAAAAAGTTTCAGATTTGCGATTCTGTGATCATAGAAAATTGAGGTGCGCGCACACACACACACACACACACACACACACACACACAAAACTATTAAATTCAAAAGTCCAACGTGTTACAAAACATTTCGTGTTTTTAACAATTGTCATTAAATGTCCATGGAAAGCCAAGTCATCCAAAAATCTTTTTCAAAAGCTTTCTGTTTTGAATGTAAGTGTTGATCATGAAGTTATGGTTAACAAGTTTAAGTAGTGCCGCAAATTCTGTATGTTCTACAACTCATCCCCCTCTCCCTAAAAAAACTGAACCTTTACAAGTTGATGTTTGTCCTTGTTACTTAAAAAGCCATTGAAAGTCTTCAAGATAAAAAGAGCACTAAATGGAGAAATATCAGAGATCATATATCTGCCATGTTTGGCAATTATAGGAATTGTAAATTTTCTCTTCTAATCTTGTCTGAACTAAAAAGAGGGTACCAAATCATCAGTTTTTAGAATGTCAGTGTTTTGCCTTAACAACCATCATTTACTCTGAAAAACATCTGGAAACATTTCATGAAATTCTGCGTTTAGATATCATATTTAAATAGACTGCTATTTGTAAATTTCTTTTTCTTTTTTTCTTTTTTATAGACTTAATTGACAGGATTTAAAGTCTTTATTCTGCTTAACTAAAAAGAATTGTCCCGACACTTGTATTCCTAGCACTAAACCTGGAAAAAAGAAACACAAGTAGCTTAATGTCAACTTGACAAAATGTTTCCCACCACCTTAAGTAAATAGATTCATAACCTATGTATTTATGCATGATTCCTTTTAAGAGCCTTATTTCCTAAATAATCCCTCCTCTTCCAAAAAATCCTCTTGTCTGATCGTAACACACCAAATGCCTTTGATTAATTGCTATAAATGGTGGAATGTTCTAAAATGATTTGACCTCAAGCAACCTCATTGTTGGATGACAACATTCCGATGTTGTTTGCTAGAAGCTTGACATTTCCATTCTCAAAGCCCTTCGTTTCAGTCCTCTTTTGTCAATTAAATAACAGACTTTCACTGATCTTAATACTAAGATGAGTAATTAAACTGAAAAACACCTCAAGAATTCTTATAATACCTTCCTGTTTTTCCTTTGTCTAAGAATTTAATTATACATTTACTCACTTAACTACTTGAAAGAATTTAAGTAAAAAATGTAAGAAAAAATATTCTAATTATGAAATGTCAAGTCATTTTTTTCTTCATTAAAAATGTAAATGAGTTATTTTTTATTTTTAGTATCAGTTGCTGTTTAGCAAATTGGCTTTTATTTCTTGTTGGCTTCAAATTGACAAAAACTCTATTAGCAGAATATACTGACTGTATTCCCTGCAGTGGAGTAAGCCATCCTCTCCCACCCTTCAAGAAAGGATTGTCCTAGGTATGACACTAAAGTGCATCTGATGGTGAGGCTTCAGTTCTGAAGTTCTGGGAAGTGTTGAGTACTCCTTTATTGCCATAACTTCCATGTTCACTTTGACCTGGTGTGGTAGTATCTGTTAAGGTCTCATCTTTTGGTCAAATAGATCTGTTCGGAAATTTGTATTCTATAGGAATACTTGATGCTATATCACTGTAAATTATTTGTATTGAGAATAGTTACTTGAAGTTATAATTGTTTATTAAAGATTATAATTAGTTACTTGAAACCATATAACTGAGTGAAAACAAGTGACTATTAAATAGAAATTAATACTTTAAATCATATAGTTATGAGTATTCAGTAGGAATACTTGAAGCCATACAACTGTGTGCCAATTATTTGTATTTGATAGAAATGCTTGTTATATAACTGTGTGCAAAAAAAAAAAAAATTCTTAAACAACTACACAAAAATGTAAATCTAAACTTACATTTAATGGAATTCTTTTATTTCTCCCCCTTCAGTGTCCGTCTGATCTCTGTAGCTGCTCAAAAGTTTGTTTCTGATGTTGTCAATGATGCCCTTCAACACTGCAAGATGAGGGCATCCGGGCAAAGTTCAAAAAAACAAGGAAAGGTAAGAATTAATTAAAATGAACTGTTTTTTTTTTTTGTTTTTTTCTCCAAAAAACTATTACTAATCTTGGCCTTTTTAGGGTCAGGAAAGAATTGTTTGCTAAACCCCAATCATTTCTTGTAAGGCTTTCTTCTCTCAATTAAAATAACTGCAACAGAATTCAAGTAATACTTTTCAATTTTTTATAGAAGAGAAAATTATGTTATGTGTGCAAAAGTTTTTATTGCTTATTTATTTATTTTATATATATATATACGAGGATCATTAAATAAGTTTCCAGACTTTTTTTGTATGGGCACTTTTATTGATAGTACATACATGAAACTCTAGTCCCCTTCCAAGTAATCTCCTCCGGTTACAATGCACTTGTTGTACCGTTCCAACAACTTCTGGAAGGCCCCATGGAAGTCCTCTTGTGTGAGTGTGTCAATGACCTTCGTCACAGCCTCTTTCATCTCCTCAATTGTCTCATAACGACAGCCTCTGAGCTCAGGGAATAAGCAAAAGTCACAAGGAACAAAGTCTGGACTATAGGGACGGTGAAGAAGTGTCTTGATGCCCAACTTGGTCAAATAGTCTGTGACAAGGATGGAGTTGTGGACTGGTGTATTGTCCTTGTGGAAATGCCACTGACCCGATTTGAAGAGTGCTGGCCTCTTCCGACGGAATCTCTTCCTGAACTCCCTTAAAACCTCAACATAGTAATCCTAAGCCTTTGGCCAATCAACTCTGGTTTATTGACTTCCTTACTTCTCCCACACCTCTCATCATCCCTCACAGACTCCCTGCCTTCCTTGAATCTCTTATGCCACTCAAAAACTGATGCTCGATTCTTGCAAGATGCTCCAAAAGCAGTCTGAAGTATTCCATACGTTTCTGTGGCATTTTTTCCAAGTTTAAATCAGAATTTTATTGCATATCATTCTTCCTCATGTCCAGATTGCATTTTTGAAATTCACCAGTATTGACAATCAGGCTTTAGTTGGGTGTATTCCAATTGCTGCTGTAGCTGTTCATTTGAACCTGAAATCATAAAAATTGTTCAGTCATCTCATAAGATGTATAGCAATAACATACTGAATTTTCAAGAGTATACGACAATTCAAAAAAAAAAAAAAAAAAATGTCTGGATATACAGTTAAAAAATAGTGTTTTGTTGGAAACCTTTGAACACACCTTATATTTGAATATGTTTATAAAACAATCTTACTATGAATAGAAATCATGTATGAAAATTATCTTTGTCTGCTGAAAATGAATGCTGCTTTTATCTTCATGTGTAAATACTCACTCTATTTTAAACAATCAAAATGTTAAGTTTCATTCTATGAATTCTTTATGGAGAAAAATCCCTTTGTATTAACAAAAAGCAACAAAATAATAATACTTTCTTCAAATGACTTGTTACCACATCATAAAATCAGTTTTCTTTTTCAACATACAACTAACATCTAGATAAAACAAAATTTTATCTTTTTCATTAAAAGTTTTCTTTAAAAGAATCTGAAAAATGTCACTGGTAGCCTTCAAGGAGACCTGGAATTTCTTTATCAATCCTCAATTATTTTTTTCATTCAAGATTTCCCAGGACCTTTGATTGTTTACCTAAACTTGTAAAAAAAAATGTTTTTTCAAAATTCTTTTAGTTCCCGCTTAGAATATATCTGAACAAACTATGTTTTTAACCAGATGAAATGAAAAGGCTTTGGCCTATTTCCCAGCAATCGACTTATTATTTCTGTGCAATTGTAAATGTTGAAGGTCCACTTCCAATTCTTTTTTTATTCTCATCAGTCATTAATCATTTTAGTCTCTTTACATGCACTGTAAATATCAACACTCTGTGTGAGCACTTAATTCTATTGAAATTAAAAACATTGGTTCTTGTTGAGGGTGGTCAATCTTATCCCTTTTGATTTAGAGATGGTCTTGGAAAATCTCTAATAAGTTACAAAAACTTCATTTAGTTTTCTATCTTTTAAAATATAATGCTTGATAGACATATATATATATATATATATATATATATATATATATACACACACACTTGTATGATGAATTTTTAAGACCACTTTTTCACCTCAAAAACAAAAAATATTGATGTTATTGTAGGCTAGCATAGCAAAATGTTAGTCATTCATTACAATCCTTTTTGTAGGTAAAAATTAGGGGTTGTTCATTACAAGAGGCTTTTTATTATATATATAGTGAATGACCAAAACATTTTTCTTGAATCAGGTAAATGCTCAAATACTGGAAGGTAAAGCAGGATAGAGCCAAAAAGAAATTATCATCTCAACTTCTCATGTCAGCTTCATTACTAAACATTTTATGCATCTAAAAAAAAAAATTTTTTTAAATGCCAGATAAAACAGAGTAAAATAGGCAAAGAAAAATGAATAAATACTGAATATTCTTTACACAGTGCATAAAATATCTGCATGGTGTAGGAGCAGAAATAGAGAGGGGAAGATGAGAAAAAAAACCCAAAGCAAACAAAAACTTCCACTATTACAAAGTGATAAATCAAAAATTAGTCCTAGGATATAACCCTAACCTAATAACTGCACTAAATTGCTGCACTAGAACAAAAGAATGAAAGAATTGATGGACACCTCCTCACCTTTTTTTTTTTTTTTTTTAAATTATTATTTTGATATATATATATATATATATATATATAGTTACGGAGAGAGAGAAACGATAAGGGAAGAATGAGTAAGGAGATGAACACAGGTTAACAACAAAGGTCCAAGCCACAGCAACAAGTGAATATCTAAGTTAAAAATAGATCATATTGGCAGAAATGAGTCAGATAGGGGACATTGGAAACAAACTCAAACCAAAATATGGTAAAAGAAGAAGATTAGTTCTCGACTGACCAGTGTCATGAAGATATGCTGAAGAAGTCAGCAGATATTTCTTAACCTTTGAGCAGAAAAATAAGCCACAATGCTGAAGAATCGGAAAAGCTGCAGTATTCCCTCTGGAAAATGCAAAGAAAAAACCATGAATATGAAGACTTTTTATGATAAAAAGAAAAGACTGCCTGCTATATCTTTGAATAGATAAGTCTCACATGTTGAATCTTTCTCTCACATTCATGAACTATTATGTTCAAACTTATGATTTATATGCATCATTCTACACAAAAAAAACCCAACAACTTTTTAATTGACAGGACATTCCACTTTTCATGTTCTCATTAACTTTGTTGTTGTTGTAATAAATGCTCTGTTTTCCTATCATAACCTTAGGTCCTGTTTGTCTTCTTCAATCCTTGAAGAATGGGGCTTAGCCAAATGGATATTTGCCTTTTTTTTTTCTCTTTTCCCCAAAATGTATGTGTGATGGGGTCTCTGGGAAATATATTAGACATTTTAGTGGGCTTGCACATGGAAGTCTTAGAAAAGTGTTTATTCTCCCTGTGCACAGAAAATTCTCTGAACTCTTAGCATATAATGGGGACTCGTTCAGGGTTTCAAGATACCACTGGGTTTTTTTTTTTCTTTTTAAGTTATAAGTTATCTTGTTAAGAGATCCAGGCAGAAGTTAAATCCATTCTTTAGCAGCCTACTATGAAGAGGAAACAAAGATGACTAGCATAGAAATTTCATTAGGGAACCAACACCTGATGAATTGAGCAAATTGCAAAAAGATGAGATGATAAAAGTAGGAAGAAAGTTAGGACTGGAAGTAAGGGAAGGTCGGGGCCAAATAGACTAATAACAGAGCACATGGTGAATAACAATATTTTTAGGGAAGAGACACTACAAAATCTACCGGACAAGATGGCAAATATGTCCCCCACTCAAGTAGAAATTGAAAAGGCGAAGATAGCGACGCAAGGTGAAATAGAAAAAAAGGTTGAATAGAGCTGGAGATGAGACTTAAGGAAATTAGTATAGTGCAGCAGAGACAAAAATTTGATATTGTGAAGAAGGTCAGATTAGTCCCAATATTTATAGAATGGAAGATAGATGAATATTTTGCCCATTTCAAAAAGACAGCCCTAAATTCAGAGTGGCCGAAACAATACTGGTCACCGTTGCTTCAGACAGTATTATGTGGTAAGGCACAGAAGGTATTCACCACATTATCAATAGAAGACTGGACTGATTATGACACTTTGAGAATTGCCATTTTGAGGGGCTATGAACTAGTGCCTGAGGCCTACAAAGATTTAGAGATGATAAGCAAAAGGAAGGGTAGACCTATTGTGAATATAAAAGAGGGATATTTGGAGAGATGGTGTAATTCAAGAGGTAAAGACAGTGACTATGAGAAATTAATGCAAATTGTGATGATAGAGGAGTTTTAAAATAGTATACGGGATGAGATGAGAATATATTTGAACAAGAGGAGGGTGGATACCTTTTGAAAGTTAGCTGTCCTAGCTGATGAATATACAGTGGCTCATAAGAAAGAGAAAGAGAAACCCCAGCCACCTGCCTAAATCCATTCAAACCATGAGGGTGCCCAGGGAAACAATAGTGACGGCATGTTAGACAGGAAAGCACCGACGTTGAGCAAGTGGTCGTTATTTGGACACGAAAATAAACCGCCAATTAGAAGTTTCAATTATAGGAAGGTATAGTACACCGTAGTGATCTGCCAGGAGCCTCATGGGGAAGGAAATAATGAACCAGTGGCAAGTAAGCCACAGGGTGTGATTTTGGTAGGGCAAGTGGGGTGAAACCTACCTCCTCTTGGTGGATAAGAGATATGTTTCCAACCTGGATAGTGATCAGCAGAGATTGATCACCATCTTGCAGGATATGGATTCATCCCAGTCCTTAATAAGACAAGATAAGTTACCGTAA
This sequence comes from Sepioteuthis lessoniana, assembly GCA_963585895.1. Taxonomy (NCBI): domain Eukaryota; kingdom Metazoa; phylum Mollusca; class Cephalopoda; order Myopsida; family Loliginidae; genus Sepioteuthis; species Sepioteuthis lessoniana. The sequence goes on along the minus strand of OY757936.1, from coordinate 35,289,762 downwards.
GCAAAAATTACAGACCTGGGAATCACAGTGATTATCTGAGGCATTGAGGGCTGAGGCAAAGAGGTCCCCTTCTGCAAAACCCAACTACAGTCAAAATGGGGCTCAGGAATTATCAGGGTAGGGGTACTAGGTAATCTTCAAGTAGTAGTAATGTTATTGGGTAACTACGCTGCAGGAGCCCAGATAAACCCCAAGCAAACAAGTCAACCAAAACCTTCATAAAAAAGGGGAAGGAGGGAAATATGGTTAAAGAAGTTGGGATCAGCTGGAATCCGAAAGGGTACAGACAATAGGGCAAATATAAGGGACAAAGGGACACAAATAGGAAAGGGGAGAAATATGGAATAGAAAAGAGGGAAGGATAAAGCCCAAGGCATTAAACCCTTCCAAGAGCCATATATCCTGCCATGAATTGATAAGAGAACAACAGTCAGATGAAGGACTTTCCTCACTATGGAATCATAACAAGCAAGCCAGAGTGGTCTCCTTCCACTATGATATGTTCTTACAAAAATGGAGTGTTAATGAGGAGGTTGGTTGGTTGGTTGGTTTTTATGGCATATCAACCTTTGTAGGTTATTTAATGCCAAATCTTTTTAAACAAATAATCAGTTCTATTTCAAACAATTCAGTTTAGCATGAGTACACAGTTTAATTGTCAAAAACATTTCTATTGCAAGCTATTCAGTTTAGTCAAACAGTTCTAATTCAGCTAAGTATAAGTATAGATTTTGTTTACACAGTTAAATGTCAATACAGTTCTATTTTAAACAATTCAGTTTAGTGTAAGTACAGTTTCAATATCAATAACAGTTCCATTTCAAACAATCCAGTTTAGCATAAGTATGCAGTTTAAATGTAAGTACACAGTTTATCAAAAACATTTCTTATTTCAAGCTATCCAGTTTAGTCAAATAGTTCTACTTCAAACAATTCAGTTTAGCATAAGTATGCAGTTTAATTCTATTAACCCATAAATAGGACCCTATCAGAGTGGACCTGGGAGCAATGGTAATGAAGGGGTACTTTGCATTCCCCAAAGCCCCAGCATTACTGGAACTTCACCATCAGATTGTTTAGTGACATATCCAGGACACTCGGGGGGGGGTCTTACCCCTCTGCAGAGGTGCAGTCAGTGTTTTCTACAAGCCCCAGCTGACTGGGCAATAATGAGGTAGAATCCTCATAAGAAATACTTTGATATGAAGAAAAAGCCACGTTTGCAATGCAGATTAGGCCCAAAATTCCCAACGGAGTAGATTCAAGAAAAGAATTAGGAAGGGATAGGGATCCCCTTGTGAGATTAAGAAACTCAGAGAACTTAGATGAGAAACTCACTCCTTTTGCTGATATGGGAGAGAGAGAGACAGCCTCAAAGACTAATAGAAAATATAAGAATATATCTAAGGATGTAATGTAAAAAAAATAGAACATTAGGGCTCAGAAAATAGTTGTGTGGAGGCATTGTCATTATTTTAGTAAGACAGACCCGTTTTTTTTAAAAAAAGGGTCTGTCTTACTAAAATAATGACAGTATAAAGAAAGAACATTTTTTTTCTACTAAGAATGGTAATGTTATAGAAAGAGAAAGAGACGATGATAAGGAAAAACAAGTAAGATGAATGCAGGATAACCTGAAGGTCCAAGCCATAGAAACAAGTGAATGACTAAATTAAATAGAGAGCATATTGGCAGAAATAAATCAGATAGGGGACGTTGGAAACAAACTCAAACCAAAAGATGGTAAAAGAAGAAAATTAGTTCCCGACTGACCAGTGTCATGAAGATATGCTGAAGAAGTCAGCAGATGTTTCTATATGTTTGGGCAGAAAACTGAACAAGACTGTAGCAGATAAGCCACAATGCTGAAGAATGGGAAAAGCTGCAATATTCCCTCTGGAAAATGCAAAGAAGGAACCATGAATATGAAGACTGTTATGATAAAAAGAAAAAAGACTGCCAGCTATGTGGTCCATTCAATAAGTTTCCAGACTTTTTTATCCTGGCATTTAAAATTGTTGTAGACTCTTGAAAATTTACTATGTTACTGCTATACATCTTATGAGATGACTGACCAATTTTTATGATTTCAGGTTCAAATAAACAGCTACAGCAGCAATTGGAATAAACCCTACTAAAGTCTGATTGTCACAGCTGGTGAATTTCAAAAATGCAATCTGGACATGAGGACACTTTAGAAGAACAATATGCAATAAAATTCTGTTTTAAACTTGGAAAAAATGCCACAGAAACATATGGAATACTTCAGACTGCTTTTGGAGCATCTTGCATGAATCGAGCATCAGTTTTTGAGTGGCATAAGAGATTCAAAGAAGGCAGAGAGTCTGTGAGGGATGATGAGAGGTGTGGGAGGAGTAAGGAAGTCAGAACACCAGAGTTGATTGGCCAAAGGGTTAGGATTACTATGTTGAGGTTTTAAGGGAGTTCAGGAAGAGATTCTGTTGGAAGAGGCCAGCACTCTTCAAATCGGGTCAGTGGCATTTCCACTAGGACAATGCACCAGTCCACAACTCCATCCTTGTCACAGACTATTTGACCAAGATGGGCATCAAGACACTTCTTCACCCTCCCTATAGTCCAGACCTTGCTCCCTGTGACTTTTGCTTATTCCCTAAGCTCAGAGGCTGTTATGAGACAATTGAGATGAAAGAGGCTGTGACGAAGGTCATTGACACGCTCACACAAGAGGACTTCCATGGGGCCTTCCAGAAGTTGTTGGAACGGTACAAGTGCATTGTAGCCGGAGGAGATTACTTAGGGGACTAGAGTTTCATGTATGTACTATCAATAAAAGTGCCCATACAAAAAAAGTCTGGAAACTTATTTAATGATCCTCGTATATCTTTGAACAGATAAGTCTCACATGTTGAATCTTTTTTTGACATTCATGAACTGTTATGTTTAATGTTTAAACTTACGGTTTATGTGCACCATTCCACAGAAGAAAAAAAAAAGAACCTTTTAATTGATAGGACATTCTGCCTTTCATGATGTCATTAATATTTGTTTGTTTTTTTGATAAATACTCTGTTTTCCTATCATGTCTTTGGGTCCCGTTCCTTTTCTTTGATCCTCGAAGAACAGGATTTAGCTGAATGGATATTTGCCTTCTTTATTTCTTTTTTTCTAATGTATGTGTGAGAAGATCTCTGAGGAATATACTAGACATTTCAGGGGCTACATATGTGGGAGTCTTGGAAGGGTGTTTATTCCCTCTGCGACTAGAGAATTCTCTGAACTCATAACAATATATAAAAGAAAGTACCCTTTGAAAATGAGATTGACGTATTTTACCAGCCGTCTGACATTATTAGAATACAAATGATTTTATTGCCAAAAAGGAAATCTACATTAAAGTGAGAAATGTGACTTAGGTAAAGTATTTGAATGCTTAATTTTGAAATTGAACTATATCCATATGGAAATTCAGATTTTGGTCAATTATCTTTTTCTGTCATTTGGGTTTTTTAGTATTTTTGTCAGCAATGCAAATACAGAGAAAAATCCAGGCCCAAGCTGACTACAAAGGACAAAGTAATTTCTATGCATCATATATATTATCAGTGTAAAAATTCATTACTAAGTTTCATGTGCTTAGTTTTCAGGTGAATGTGTGAGTCTCAATTTCAGATGTTGATACAAGCTTACCTGAAACTCAGTTGTGAGTTTTTATACTGTTTTATTTTATAAATGAAATATTTTTATATTGCTTTGCATTCTTGTTCTCAAAGCACACTATTTTACTGATATATAATCAGCATCTTTAGTTCAAAGTTTTGATTCAAATAGTAGTGTACCATTAATTGTGGTGGTTTATATTTTCACATTTCTTCAACATTCATCCATTCATTTCTTTAGATTTTTGGAAGTATTTTTCAGGCATTGGTTTCAAGCTATTTTGTAAATTCTTGCTTTTAATATCATATCAGTTCTTTTTTTTTTCTTTTTTTAATATTAAGTAAGTTTCTAATTGTTTTAGTGGTGTTTTTATTTATATTGAGATAGTTTAGATTTCTTTCTTGTTTGATGGTTGGTCATCTTATATTCCTAGTGTTTGTGTTCTCTGTCTTAATTTTTCTTTTCTTTTTTTTTCTTTTTCTATTTATTTTCTTTTCTTTTACTTTTCTTTTAACTTTGCATATGAAATGATTAGAATAATGGATAAGTTTAAAGTTGTTTTCAGTGTAACATTTTTTTCTACAATTTAAGGCCTTCTAGATAGTAACAATTATTCCAGATTTGATTTTTATTGTTTTGATGTAAGTAGAAGTTTGAGAACATTTTTATTAGTTTGTTTCCAGTAGTCTTTTAATTTTAAATGAATAAAATGTCTTCAAACAGAAATAGGTTTGTTTTAATTATGATATTTAGCAATCTAGTTTTATGTATATATATTAGTATTGGATTATCGATGCATCAGAAGTATTTAGCTTTGGGTTAAAGATTAAGCCTAATTCTAAGAATTCTATTTTTTAAAAAATGAAAATAATAAAAAAATCTTGCTAGAACTCTATTTATAAAATCCATAGATCAACCAAATTTTTGTGTATATAAGAATTATTATTGAAAGTAAAAAAAATTAAAAAAAAAACATGGTTTGGGAAGAAAAATAATTGAAAAATAAAAAGAGAATTTAAATAGTTGGAAAGAGAAAAAAGATGAAAGAAATTATAAGCATTTGTTTTTTAAGTGGCAAATATTAATGTCACTAGTTTTCTTTTCTTTCTTTTTTTTCTGCAAACATTTGTTGCACAAAATTTGATGTTATTCAAATATTTTGGTTGTTCTGTTGAATTATGTCTCCTTAAAGTCTTGCTTTGCCATTTTTGTTGGAGCCTATGAAGGCGTCTCTTCTAAAATTATCCAGACTGTTACATCCCCCCCCCAAGTTGTCATTTTTTTTTTAATTGGAAACAATATTAATCAAGGAAAAAAAATCATAAACAGGAATATTTGATCAGTTCTTAGTGATGAAAATATTTAATGTTTATTCAATTTAGTCATTTTTCCAAATAGTAAGATTTTAAAAAAAGAAGGGGAAAAAAAAGAAGAAAAATGATGCTATTTGAAAGATTGTTTAACATTGGTGCAAATTATCAAATGGCAATTAAATTATTTGAAATGTTCACTCCTTAAAAATTACATAGTTCTCTTCATTTTGTCATGCAAAGGCTTTTTTTTTTTTTTTTTTTTTTTTTTTTTTAAATAAATTTAAATTTCTCCAAAAGCAAGAAAAAGATTTGAGGATATTAAAACATAATCTCCTGTTGAACAAAAGCCAAAAAAAAAAAAAAAAAAAGAGAGACGGAGAACAAAAACTTTCTTTGTCTTGTAGCATATCATAAATATCACTCCCTTTTACATGCATACAGCTTCTTGCTCAGAAAATGATCCTTAAAAAAAAAAATAAGCACTTTTCATTAGCAATCAATAAGGAATGAAAAATGAGTGAATTATCTAAGAATGTGCTAGATGGCAGAATTAGCTGCTAGTTACTTGATTGCTTGTGTTTTATGTAGTTTATAGATGTAAATTGCTAAGTGAGTCAGTTTTTCATAAAAATGTACCTACATATGTACAATTTAAAACCTTTGCTTAAAAATAAACACAATACACCAACATTTTTTGATTAGCTTTGTTCCTTCATATTAATTTATTCTTTGTTCACGTCACTTCTTTCAGCCTTTTCTTTGAATTAAATCTGTTGTTAGAATTTAAAAATAAAAATAATTATCATTTATGTTAAGTTCACTTCAAGACAATCCCAATGAAAAAACTTGGACAAAACAGTGAGCTAAAAGGGCAAATCTTTGATGTGTACTTGTATGACATCTTCTACTTTCATTTTTATGTCAATGGTTGGTAAGGATTAATGTTTTGTGCAGAATTTTCTCACTTCCATCATTTCTAAAGAATAAGAGAATTGGACAAGATGTTAGAAATATCCAAATTGAAGTTATGGGAACAAAGCCAATTGTTGAAATTCCAGCCTTTTACTGTTGTCGATTCAACAGCCTCCCCCACTTCCTGATAAATAAGAACTTAGATTTCCTCACTGATATTTGTAAGTCTTTCTTTAATATGTAAAAAAATTTGGTTGCCCCCTCTCTCCACCACTAAAACTTAATTTGGAAATGGGTTACCAAATGACCCTCTTTGGTCAAACCCAACTCCTTCCTGAATGAATACTTTACAGATTTTACAAGTATCAAACTGTATAGATTTGCTCAAAAGGAAAATTTTTCTTTTTTTTATGTTCTTTGGGAGGGGACACCAATCTTACATAAAAAGAAAACCCACAACTGTTTATTTGGTGATGTTCAAACATGAAACCCAATCCACTGACTTATCTATTAAAATTACCAAGCTTCCCCAATTGAAAGATTATCTGCATTTTTTTTTTTTTTTTTTTTTTTTTTTTACATCAATACATATCAAATCTATTTATTATTGCAGACAAAATAAAAGATGACAAATATAAGAAAAGAGGAAATGACAATGGCAGTTTAACATCCCATCCTCCTAAAAGTTTTCTTTCTCATCAAATATCACATGCATAGATGACCATTTGTTCCAATCTTTATAGTATTCACTTAATTGGAAAACCACGCTTAATTCCGTAGATGATAACTGGAATAAATGGTATTCCATACATGTGATATTTAGTGAATAAATCAGATGAGTGTAAACTTCCCTGTCAAGTTGTAATAATTCTTGCCCAGTCACTAAAAGAAATGCAGAGTCTTAACAGAAAACTCCACTCTTTTTCTCTTAACTAATTCTTACTACCTTCAGTTGAAGATCTAATTGGAAACGGGCTTGTTTGAATTGTTTGTTTCTCTGGAAAGTGACCATTGCAGAAGAAATCAACTCTTTGTTGAAGTTTGTTTTAGTTCATTGCCTCTCATGATTTTTTTTTTTTTTTTTTTTTAAGAACAAGTTTTGTTATGTTTAAGAATTGCATATAGAAATATGACCCATCAGTATGTTTTGTTTACTTATATGGAAGCTACATAAGAGACTGTTATAATCAAATAGATGGAAATGATTTTCAACACTTGATTTGGATATTTTCAAGGTGTTAGCTATTTTCCCACATGATATACCTTTGATTATTCTCAGATGATATTTTGATTTGATTGCTATCAACCTCAACTGCTCTGCCCAATGGTGGAGTAGCATTCAATGAAAAATCTTCAACTCAAAATGTCGACATGTTCAAGCATTTTCAGTATCTTAAAATGTGCAAATCTTTTTGTGTTTCAGTTCTAACTTTTTTTTACCTATCTCAGAAAAGAAACACTGCCTCTCCCATAATATGGTGAAAATGCTACTTCCTTTCTTCAATCTCCATTTTTTAGGATTGCTTAACAAAAATCTGCAATTTCAGAGAAATTTTTTAAAAAATGTATGCTGCTATGAGAGCTTTTACAATACAATCAAATGGCATCCCCCTTTTTTTGTGTAAATGAAGTTAATTAGAATTAAATGTGATATTCATGCAATCTTAACAAAAGCAACAATTTTTGGGGCCATCCAAAAATTTTAACATCAGATTTCCGAGAAATAAATTTCTTTCTACATAAAAGACGTAATGGATATTGTTGTCGGAAATGGACATGGCAACAAGACTTCAAATCCTGGACAAGACTGTCTGCATTTCACATAGTGCAAGTATGAATCCAACTATTTTCCTTCTGACTATGGGATAATAGTAAGGCAGACTGAGCTCTTCAACCTTGGTATTGCAACCTGTCTTAGAGAAGAAAAACTCTAAATTCAAACCTGTTAAACTCTGCTTAAAAATTGACCTTGTGTCACATCCTGTTTGGGGTGGGAGTAAATATATACAGAAAAGGCTTCACTATTGGTTTAACATTGTGTGAGTTTTTAGTGCTTCAGAGAAAACAACTTAGATTTTATTATTAGATTTTTAAGAAAATTGTTTACAATTTTCCAATTAAGGGTTGAATAAAATTTCCCAACCTAATAATATTGTTTGTTTATTTACTATTATGAATCATTCTTCACTATTCAAATCTAAAAATGTATTGTTTAAAAAGAAAAATGCCAAACATTTAAAAATACATTAAAAATACATTATATATTTTTTATATAATGAAATCATTTCAAATCATTAGGTAAACCAAAATGTATGTCAACCAGAACTAAAGTCAAAAAACAAAACAAAAACCACAAGCTGTTATTTATAGACTCTTTCTGTTTTATAATTCACATCATCCCAACAATTATTTTGCAAATGTTTGACTTTCACTGTAACAAGTTTGACATTCCAAATAGCGATTCTTTTGTGTGCAGCCGATACCGTCTGAAACAATGGACCCTTTGTAAATAGAAGAAAATTTATTCAAAAGAGGACAAAAATAAATGTTTCTTTTCTCAAATCTTTGGCTTATATAGAATCAGTTGCTATAGTATTTTTGTTTATCCTGACCAGGAAGCAACAATCTTTTTTTCTTAAATATGAAAATCTGGTATGACAAGGGTTGGGAGAGAATCATTAATAAAATTTGTGTGGTGGGGTTGTATCCATAAAGTTAAAGTGATGTTTATTCTTGTCAATATTGAAAGCTTTAATAATATGGCAAAATGTCCTTTGTGGGATTTTTATGTCTGATAGATATTAGATATTTAAAATATATGCTATTAATCAAAATTTATCTAAAAAACAAAACACCTTAATATCTGAATGTATCTTTTGAGAGTTTTTGCAGGAAATATCTTCAATGTCTGCAAAGGACCCACATACTGGCTAAAACAGCTAAACCAGATTATTGTAGAGTATGGGGGGAAAGAGTGTCTGTTTAAGTTTTTCTACTGACCTTTTGCTCCAATTTTTACATTTACAGGTCCCATCTGTTGTTTTGTCAAAAGTTGCAGCAAAGAAGAGATTGGCCTTATCTTTAAAGAATTAAATTCCTTTTTTTCTTTCCTTGAATATTTAATTTTATTTTTTTCTGTACAATTTCAACAAGTATTCACTTTTAGGGGTTTTTTTTTGTAACCCAGTATCTTGTTCCTCCCTTAAACCATCCACTTATTTGTCAATTGCACAGAGACAATGAAGAATAGAAAAAAGAACAACAAACATAAAATCCAGAAATAACTCATTTTTGGATAGAATGGGTCAGCCTGGCTCTTTTGGGTTCAGTTCTCTTGATGACAGAATCTGAAAATTTCAGTTGATACAAAAATTTATCTTCCTTGTTGGAAAAAAAAAATTTTGCTATATTTAAAACATTTCCAACTAATGTCATGATTAGCAAATTCTTTTATTTCTTCAAACAGAATCTCCAGATACATTCAATGTGATTCCCGCTTTCTTTTTTTTTTTTTTTTTTTTTTTTTTTTTTTTTTTTAAAGAAAGAATAAAGACAAAACCAAAATGATCAGACTTAGCTAAACTTTTGTATATTTCATGTAAGTTTGAAACTATACTTATCTTATCCTATTTTATTTTATTTTATTTTTTAGGACAAACGTTTCACCCTTTCAATGGATGATCTTGTTCCTGCTCTATCGGAATATGGAATCAATGTGAAAAAACCTATTTATTTTGTATAGCTGTTGATTTTCACTTTTTACTTTTGTCAATCATCTTTTTTTTTTCTTTTTTTTCTTTTTACATGGACATTATTTCCTTGCACATCCTTCTCATCTTTTCAAATTGGGGGAAATTTAGCTTGGTGGCTTTTTATAAAGGCCAATTAAAAAAACACTGGTTACATTTTTGTGTGGCAATAATCTATGAAAATAAATCTCTGATGCAAGGGAGATAACTTTATTAAAGACGATAGGCATTTATTGTCAGAAATAACCGAAACTTTATCATTATTTCATAAGTTATTTTAACTAGATTCTTCATTTTTGCCATTTTAATCACAATATGATAAGAGCAAAGATAAAGACAGTAGTTCCAGTAAACTGTGGAATAATGGCTTTTGCATTTTTTGATAAATTTGCTAGCAAATATTTGATAAAACTTAAACCAAACCACTTAAATTTTATTCTAAATTTTGGTTCAAAAGACTTTTTTTTACACACACACACATACATACACACATTTATTGTATAAGTATTTACTGAAACATTTAATTAGTTCTGCTTTTTTAAATTCAAGATTAATTCCTTGCCACTTTATCAAGACAAATGTTACTACTTTAACATGTCTTTCTGTTCCAATCTTTTCAAATTATTTTTGAACCCCAAGATGCCCTTTTCTTACTTTCTTACTGTGAAAAAAACCTTCCAATTCATCCCAAGAGGTAAAATCTTGTAAAAATCCCCATAACATGTAAAAATAAAATAAAAAATTTAAAAAGAAAAAAAATATCTTGGAATTCTTTTTTTTTTTTTTTCTTGTTATTTTTTGTCAATAAAATTCTAGTTTTTGCCACTATTTACTTCTCTGTTCCTGTCATTTATTTTATTTTTTTAAATGCTGTAAAATCATCTGTTGTATCGTCTCCTTAACATTTTTCAGAAGTTTGACCTAGAAAAGAACTCATATGACCAATATTTACATTTAAACAAAAAAAAATTACAAGGGAGGTAGGCTATGCAACTAAACCAAAAGTGAAAGTTTTTTGAAAAACTCACTTAAAAATCATTTGTGGCTGTTAAACTGTCAAGTTAATTCTTACTTTTAGAGGTATAACTGATTGCTAATAAATTAGAAATACTGTATAATTGATATTTCAATTATCTCCCTTTATACCTTTGGAATCAGTGTATTTACAGATTTCATATTAACTTAGAACTTATATTAACAATGTGCCATTTTTACTGTTATGATAATAGAGAATGATGCCACAATGAAATCCTTATTGACATTTAGTAGATATGATATTTAGCAATATTATGTTTTTTTTTTTTCCTTCCTAGCCTTATCACTGTTTTGAGAAGCACATGGTGCTGCATTTCCTTTGAGATATTTAAGGGGAATCTGAAAACGTGTTAGTAGACACCTCTAATTTGATCTAAACAGTAAACAATTTAAGTTTCATTTTTAGACCAAAAAATTCTTTTGAATTTAGATTTCCCAACTTAGTAACTTTTGTCAATCAATATTCACAATTCAAATAATTTGTTTGATTCAAAAAGAAAAATTATTTTGATAATCAACTTTATTTTCTTTGTGCTGCTTTAATTAGTTTTTATTTATTGTACATTCAGTTTTATTCTGTTTAATTACAATGTTTAATTAATAATGTTTAATTACAAAAATTGAAGTTTGCAAATTCTTTTTGCATTTTGGCTAAATTCTGGTTTCTTAGATATTAGTCTGGTGCTGGGTTTTTTTTTTGTAGCAAAACTTGGGTAATAAAAGAATTATCAATGCCACAATTTTTTAAAGTTTTGATTCTCTTCAAGAATTATAGGATGTTGGAGAGCTAAATAAAAGGAATATGAGTTATATGGCTATTTGTCCTTTTCCTTTGGAATCTCTTTTATTTTAGAACTCTGTCTCACCTCTGTGTACTTGTTCTCCTCTGACTCCCACCTACCCCACCTCTGTGTGCTTGTTCTCTGCCCCCACTCCATGTATCTGTCCTCTTCATACTGTCCCCACCTTTCTTTTTCTCTCTCCTACTCTATCTCTTTCTATCTTTACTTTTCCAACCCTGAATATTTCATTTTCAAGTATCATATGGAAGAAGCATTTGGATAAGTAGGTTTTTTGTTGTTTTTTTTTTTTTTTTTTTTTTTTTTTTTTTGTGGGTGGTCCCTTTTTAAATAAATCATACAAATATACAAGTAGGTTATAGAAAGGTTTTCCTGACAGATTTTGATTTTTGTGAGTTGAGAACACATTAGATAAGACACATGGACAAAAATGTAAAATCTCAAGGCGATTTCCATTTCTAATGACTTGTGGAATTATCTCCCTTATTATTTTAGGGGGAGTTAATTCTTAAATTTAGACCTAACATCTTAAACGTGACCAGTTAATTTTTAGCAAATATTCAATAATTTCTCTTTTATTTATTTATTTATTTATATATATATATAAAAAGCACATTAGAATAAATTCATTCAGGTCATGATCTATTTTGTTTCAGGAATATGAACGTTCTAAGAATGAAAGGTTATATGTTTGATCTTCAGACCACATTCTTGCCGTTGTTGAGTTATCAAACTGATTCCATATATTTATTCAAACTAGATCCAATAAAGAACAGGAAATTTGGGAGAAAACTAATGATTTAATAGATATTCATTTTGCATTTGATCTGATATTTCTATCTTGAATTATTATTCAAAATCTTAATTGTATGCAGTCATTATAGACAGTCTGTATAAAAAAAAAAATTTTTTTAAATTTAATCTGATATTTGTATTTTAAATAGAAAAAAATATTGAAAATTTCATTAGTACAGGCAATTTATATATAAAAAGTCTGTATTAAAGGGACTAGATAATTTTTTCTTATTAATGTAAGAACGCTGATAACATCTTTTGATTCTTTTATTTAGAAGTTTTAAATATCATTGAAATTGAATAATTGTATTTTTCATTATTCTTTTTCTGTTGTATTTCTTTCAATCAGGCTTTTAAAAAAATGTTTCTCGTCTCTAACAACCTTTCTAAAGCTGGAAAAATCTAAATGGCAAAATACTAAAAATGAACCAAGTTTTATTAATTTGGTGAACAGTTTGTTTGATTTCTTCTAAGAATCTCGACTCAAAGTACAAAGATTATTAAAAACACCTTATGAAATCAGGTTGGCTTTATTCTCTTAAGATACCCTGTAGCTTCAGATTATTCTTTTAAATTTCTGATATGTAAAAATGTTAAAATTCTATTTGTCATTTAATATAATCAATAAAAGATAAGTTCAAATAAAAAACTTTTTTTTAATTATTTTGATTTTTTAAAACTGATAGTCTAATAAATGATTAAATAGAATTTTCTTCCTTTTTTTTTTTTTTTTTTTTTTTTGTTTAATAGAATTTTAACAATTTTCTCTATCATTCAATAGAAATATTGTTTTAGCAATTTAAGAAAATCAGTAAAAGCTTTTATGTTGAGTAAGTGAAATAGATTTTTTCTTTCTAAATTATATTTTGGAGAAGTTGAAAAATTATTTAAAACTTGGCTGTTGACTTTTGAGTTTCCACTTAAGTTTTTAGAAAGGTTTGGGCAAAAATAAAAGAAAAGTAAATGTTTTTGAGGGAAATATTTGAAAATTTTGAAATTAGTGATTTTGAAGTAGTTGTACTCAAAACGGTCATGTGACATTATCTAAGGGAGGTTAGTCAAGACTTTTATTTTATAATGTGAAATTCATCTATTTGAACTTTCTGACTTTTGTTAGATTTGTCTGAAGTCATGAGATTAAATGTGGTAATACTCTTATGGTCTATACAGTCTTGCTTGCTTGCTAATGTCTCTTACCCAATTCTATAAGCTACTGGTAAAAAAAAAAAAAAAATTTCTCTTACCATAGAGGAACTTATGTTTCTTTATGCCAGTTGATGAAAGATAAGATTATAAGTCAAATTAAGACAAATTCCAGAAATAAAGATCATAGTAAAGGAACCACTTGATATCTTTGATAAAGATAAGAATTGTTAAGACTCTATACTAGCCATAACTAATTCTCAATCAAGATACAACTACTCAAAAATGGAATCAATACCATGACTAACCCATCAAAAAATTGCTTCATAAAAGATGTGCTTGTATTGGAATAAATGTGATCAAAACTGAAATATTAAGCATTGGATGAATTTTCTTGCCCCAGAGAATGAAACAGTATAAGTCAATTGAGATTTTCTGGATAATGTTGTACTATCAACAGCTGATCAAGAAATGTTTCTAGATGTTATAAGAGGAGAGAGAGGACTGAAGGAAAAAAAAGGTGTAAAAATGGATAATTCAAGTATCTGGGGTTTTTGAAAATTAATCCTTTATTTTTACCCATAAACCCTTATTAGCTAATGTTGGATAGGGTAACAAAAAGTTTGACATCTGAAAATGAGAGAGCAGATTTAGAAACTCCAACATTTTTAATGACAGGAGATTAACCCTTAGAAACTGAGTGGCCAATATTTGTACTGCTACGAAGAAATCCATCGACTTGGACATCCTGAATTCACACTGGTGAATCCACATCACTATTACCTTTTTAAAATGTAATTTTATTTTTTCTTTAAAAATGTATTTTAAATTGCATATAAAATGTAATCTGTTATTCAACCCTCTAAAGCTGTTAAACATGTTACATTTTCTATTTTCAACTGTGCATAGTGTTGGCAGCCCATATGCATGAGGAGCTTAGGGTTTTAAGGGTTAGAAGCAGATATCAAAAGTAAGGAAATACAGGAGGAAGAGGAGTCAGTATTTTGAGTGGATGGTAAACTACAGTTAGCAGATTCCTTAAAAAGAGACACTTAAAATGTTACTAATTCTTAGCATATCTCAATTGAATTATTTGATTTTTTTTTTTAATGTTGAAAGTTGTTTTTTTTTTTTTTTTTGTTTTTTTTAATGTATTTTAAATTGCATATAAAATGTTGTAATCTGTTATTCAACAGATTACATCTACCTGGACATCCTCAATTCTCACTGAGGAAGGAGGAGAGAGAGGGCTGAAGAAAAAATTTCTCTTATATATAAAGCACTTTAGAATAAATTCATTCATGTCATGATCTATTTTATATATAAAATGTCTGTTTGTTTTTAGGTGGGTTATAAAGAAAATAAATTTTAAAAGATGCAACATAAAGAAAGTTGGAGAACACAAAACAACAGTTTAAATAATTCAAGGAATAGGACCATGGATTTTTTTTTTTTTTGATTTTGAATAAATCAATTTTAAACTTAAATATCTTCACTTTACCATTTTGAATCATTTTTCCATTATACTTTTCCGGAGAAGCACTTTATGGAATGATTATCATCTTAAGAAATAGAATTGGTAATCTGAGTTAAAATTCTAGACTAAGCTGATTGTTTCACTTCATGCCTCTACCTTTGGGAATGCCCTGAATTCATTTGTTCACCGTCTAGCTACGGCTAAATATTAGGGCAGACTGGGTTCTTTAGCTTTGGTTAAGCAACAGTCTAGGCGTAAAACAAAAAAAACTGAATTCAAACCAGCTGTACTCTATTTAAAAAAATGTTGACTTAGTGTTACATGACAGAAGGGTTAAGTAAATACATACTCTTTTTTCTTGTTTTTTAAATTGCACAGTTGATCTTTATTTAATCAAAAGAAGGATTTTCTGGCATTTATCAGCTATATGTGATTGATGAGAAATATTTTCTTATATCAGAATTTAAGGTAAATGTTAAATTATTAAATTGGCTGTATGTCAACAGCTTCAGATCATTATCTATCAACTGTATACTCATTATAACAGCAATTATTTGAAAGTAATTAACAAGAAAGCCTTACATTGAACACAGCTGCAATATCTTCTGTTGACTTGTCAGGGAGTTTTATTAAATATAAAATTCTCTCTCTTTCTCTCTCAAAATGAGTATATTTGATTTCATCAACTGAAATTATTAAAATGCAAGAGATTTGAAAGCATATTTGCAAAACATGAAAATTTCCACTGAAAAATCTTTGTAAAATTTATGCATTTACTAAGTATCCACTTAAAAATGGTGGCAGACTTTTGAAGGAAGAAAGGGAGGAAGAGAAAAAAAAATTGTTTCATCATAAATACGTACCAGCAAACATTCCCATAGGAAATTTTTGAAAAAAAAAAAAAAAAACATAAAAATAGTTGGGTTTAATTTCATATGCAAATCTGGAAAAGTTTAAATAGAAATTCCCATCTAGCTAACAAGTTATTTACTAATGTCTGGAATTCTGAGATAAAATATTGAACTGTTATTTATAAAGCTTTACTTAGAGTGACACAGTCTCATAACTTCTTAACATTGCAGGGTTTTATACTTAGCTGACACTCATGCCAGGTTGTTTAGAATTAAATAACAACTTAGTTCCAAGAGGTCTTCTCTCTCTCTCACTCCTCCACCCCAGGCAGTATTCACACTCTCACCTAAAAAGATAAGGGCTAGGTTTATTGTTCCAAGAGGCCTTCTCTCTCTCTCCACCCCATGCAGTATTTACACTCTCACCTAAAAAAGATAAGGGCTGGGTTTATTGTTTAGTGCTTCAGGCACTTCTGAAAGGGAATAGATACAGAACTAATTATTTTTTGCACCCATTTCCCAGGAGTACCTCCACATTACTGACCTTGAGTCACATTTTGGCCTTGTTGGGGAGTTAAACAAATACCCATATTTATGTTAAGGTATATTCATTTTGTTTGGTTATGTAAGAATAAATCAACTTAGTTTCAGGGAACTTTCCCCCTCCCCAAAGAACTTTTGCCTTCTCATTTAAAGAGATAAGGGCTGGTTTTATTGCAAGGCCAAAAGGAGAGTTGAGCTTCCATAGAAGACTTACTAAAACTGAACTTATGTCAGTTGGAATTGATGATCCGTAAGCATCATTTTATTTTTTGTTTAATCTAAATCCTTAGAAGGATTTCTATGTGGAATTATCTCTTTCTCATGAGGACTAATATAATGTTGTGGCACCTCCCCACCACCACTGGTGAACATGGTGCCTGTGTAGTGGCTCTCCCAACACTAGTGAACTTGGCTTCAGTCAATAATTAACTGGTAGAGGTGGGCAAGAATGTAGTTATTCCTTCAAAAATATCACATCTTCTTGATTTAAGATTGGTCTAGTGGGAGGTTGGAATACATTAATCAAGTGAGTGATATTTTTTCTATGACCATGTGTCTGACTTTTTCCTTTTCTTGTCATCCTGTCTTCATTTTGTCTTTGTTTTTGGCAACTTTAGTTGAACCCCAGCAATACAACGCTAGAAAAATGTTGGGGACACAGGCAACATTTGTGCCAATCTTTGTGTTATGGGGGTGGGGCTCTGTTTATCAACCTCAATTATTCCTTTTTGCTTTTCATATAATCTATTTACTGGCTACAGTTAAATTTGCTAGTCATCTGGGGCTGGAATCAATTATCTGGCTTGGCTTCAGATGACCACCTTACTTATGAGGCAGCACTTGCCCTATTGCTCTGAAAGAAGGTTGGGTCAGAGTTAATTTTGCATGTGTGAGGGATCTCAAAAAGAGCTATTTTTGCCACAACCCACCTGTACAAAGAAGGGCCTCATTATTAAAGTCAACCTTGGGTCAAACATGGAAGCATACTTAGCATAACGGTTATCTTAGGAAATGAAATCAGTGACCCAACTTCAAATCTTGGATGAGGCTGTTTATGGTTCACTTTGCACTAATTCCCTTGGAAAAGCACGAATCCATCTCTTCCCCTCTCAGCTATGGGTAAATTGTAGGGCAGACTGGGCTCTTTAACCTTGGTATAGCAACCAGTCCAGGAGAAGGAAAACTCTGAATTCAAACCAGCTTTACTCCACTTAAAAAATTGACCTTGTGTCACATCCTGGTCATGGTGGAAAGGTTTGGTAAATAGACATATGGATAGGGTGTAAATAATTGCTAAGGGTTTGAATAATGACTGAAACAGTGTTTATTGTAATCAAGATGGAGGACACCAGTTTTATAAAACCAGTTGTGTATATAATTAATCATTCAGAAATGATTGGCAATATCTTTAAATTTTAATCACAATCATTAGAAATGAATAAAATACAAAAGTAATTATAAGTATTTTATGTATATAGAATTTATTTTTCCATTCACATTGTCCTAATTTAGTAGATTGTCAAAATCACAATACTGAATCTTTTATTGCATTTCTTAAAATTTATCTAGTTGTGCTCATTTCTTCTGTAATATGTCACAGATTTAACTGCATTAAGCAGTAATATCTGGCTTATTGGGACAGGTCATTTCATATTTTTTCTTTCATATATAAAGGTAGGATTAGTGGGGAAATAAAAATAAACTACCTATTGACTTTAGGAAATTGAAAATGTAAATATATCTTTGATGACAAGGGATAGGTCAAGAAAGGTCCCATTTTACATCAAGTGCTTTTTTCCGGCAAAAACTTTTCTTGCTGTTCTTCTTCCTTTATATATATATATATATATATATATATATATATATATATAATCATGAAGTACTCTTTTCATGCAAAAATTTTTCTTTTTTGCTATTTTTCTTATATAGATATGTTTGAGTTCTGTTGACACAGTCAATGGTGCTTGGTGACTACCAGTTTTTTTTTGCCTATGTCAGCATCAGACCAAGAGTGTTCCAGATGGTAGGTATCCCTTTATATACCGTTATGTCGGACATGATGGGAGGAGTAATCTAGTTTGTGAAGCAATCTAGGAAAAGCAGTACTTTATTAGTTATCTACATATATTGTTTTTCCCCAGTGCATGGCTATTGTATATTAAAATGAGAAAAATAAATAATAATGAATGAGATACATAAAAGTCTTTGAGATACAAGTTGATTACCCAGTTTTGGCCTGAAGACCAGACAACAAGAAGAAAAGAACTTATCATCTGGTGGGTTTGCTATTCCAGTGGAATACAAAGTGAAAATAACAGAAAAGAAAAATCTAGGCAAATACTTTGGATCTTGCCAGGAAGTTAAAAAAATGTGGAACATGAAAAAGTGACAGTGATACCATTTGTAGATGTTACCCTTGGAATGGTTCTTAAAGGCCTGGAAAAGAGACTGGGAAAACTGGAGATCATAGGCAGAATCACAAGACCATCCAAATCACAGCACTTAAGATCAGCTAGAATACTAAGAAGAATCCTTGAGACCTGTGGAGACTTGTTGTCACTTGGGTTTCAGTCAAAACTCACCAATTAAAACTGCTATTGAAAAACTCATATGGAGTAAAATGATAATAGTAATAATTAATAAAAACACTAGAGAATAATGAATTAAACATAATAGAGTTTAATAAATTAGCAAATCATAGAATTAATATATAACCATATACCAGAAAAAGAAAACATGTCTAAGTAGATGTAAACAAAAAGTAGATCACTCTTCCCAACCTGTCCCATACAACAGGATACCCATCACATGGGACCCTGTTGGTCTGATGATTGCTTCAGCAAGAAATTGTCAGTCATCAAACTCAGTTGTGTCTGTGTCAATGCTATTTAAACATGGAACTATATATGCTGTCACTAATAAAAATCTGATATTTATATGTTGCTTTGGATGGATTGCTTATTTAATTTATATATGTATAATAGATTCAACAAAATAGAGTAAATCAATTAACAAATCACAAAATTTATATAGCCATGTAAATAATAACCACATTCAAAGGGGGAAACACAGAACAATATATCTTTATAAATGTAAATAAAAGCCAGTATAAACTAGATCACCCTTTCCATCATGCCACACAGAGCAGGATACTCACCAAATGGCAGCCTCTTGATCTAATGATTGCATCAACAAGAAACTGGCAGCCATCAAGCACAGTTGAGAATAATCAAATGAACAAAAAATGGCATTGGAATTTGAAGTCCACTCATGATAGGAGACATCAGAAGAGAGAAAGAAAAGAGACAGATGAAAACTAACAGCAGAAGAAAACACCCCCGACTTAAATCATGCCATCTCCACAAAAACTGTTGAGAAGAAAACAGTAAAAACTTTTCAAACTTGTAATGAAATTTGTCGCATTATTTTTCCCACTTTCCTTCCACATAGAAAATTATGCCTTTACAGAAGGGGGGTGTCCTCATGGTGTAATGGTTAAAGCGATGGACTGCGGAATCGTAGTAAGCGAGTTCGTACTCCAGTCGCGCTATTACATTCACTTTCGGGCAAATACCCTTGGGAAAGGTATGAACTTCCTCATCCTCCCAGCTATGGGTTAAATACTACAGATTCTTCTAGGAGAACGGCTTTGGCATTAAATAACCTACAAAGGTTGATATGCCATTAAGCAAAGAAACCAAAACAAACCAAACCTCTACAGAAGAAGCAAATGACTCTTCCCTAAGATGGATGTGGATTGTCTCTTCACTGAATGGCAATGTATCTTGATAATCTCAGTTATTCTGTCAAATGCACAAGTTAATTCAGCTGTCTCAAGAGTTCAGATTAAAGTCCCCAAGGCAAAATTTGTTTGTTAATACTGCAGCACTGACACAACGCATGTTTAGCTGAATGCCATATTTATTCAAGAACTAATTACAGCTACAAACAAGGGAGACAACTATATATATATCAATAGATACCAAGTTAGATAACTCAAACTTCAACATTTCTGGTGTCTTGTGAAGAATATTAAAAATTGAAAAATAGTCTCTCAATATCAGAAGAGGCTGCAACCTGTTCTCATCTCTTGATTCATTCTGTTTGGATCTCTTTCTTCATATCATTTCTTTCACTCTGGCTACATCAACTCTCAGACATTGGTCACGACTAGATTTGGTGACTTTAAAGTTTCGACCAGAAATGCATTGTCTGTTTTACAAAGGACATCAGGCAACCTGGGTTGTCTGAATATCTCTTGTAGCATAGCTGCTATCAATACATCATAATCAGCTGCCTCACTAAATGCAAGTCTCCAAGGCTAATGAACTCTTTGTTACCTTGTCAAGTGTTTTTGATGACCAGTATATAGGAGTTATCTTGTTCATTCTGCCATAAACAAAGATGATAAAACCATCCTCTACACTAGCGTAGATGGTATCTGAATAGCAAACAATATTCCAACCTGTGGATTTTCCCAATTGTGGAAAGGATATAGAACCTGTCTTGTAATTTTAGTTGTGAATTGTTGGCCTTAAACTGTAACTTAAGTTTCAGAGATTTTCCAGTCTTGCATATCCTACACACATCAAATGCTACATCAGGTCAAGTCTGAGTAGCTACCGACATCATTTGACCTGTTAGTCTTTTTAGATGTTTTCTCCTCTTGATTCAACTCATCATTTTTTTCTTAAGAACCTTCCTTCCTTTATGTTTATATAGATGGAGCATATAGCTTTTGGTCTATAGTAATCCCATCTTTTGTTTGCTTAACACCCAATACCCAAAATTTGAAGGTTTCATTTTCATGTGTTCCAACTTTGAATATTCTTTTTAATTCTAAGATCACATTCCTCAGAAATGTATCATTTCTATAGAATACAAAATCATCTACATGAATTATCAGAATATCCATCGAGTTACCAGTTGCAACATACAAAAAAAATTCACTTTAGATTAGTTAACTCATCATTGTCTCTCTAACACTATGAATGAGGTGCAACATTTAATCCTTAATACATTTTTTCAGCTTCCATACCCGTGACTCTGGACATACATCAGGTGGTAGTCAAAGAAATACCTCTCTTTCTAACATACCACCCTATAAAAAAGTTGAAATCAAGTGTCTCCATCGACTACTTCTTAACAGAGGCTGTTGACTTTAGAAGATATAGATTCACAGCTACATGTTGGAGAGTCTGTTTTCAGGTTATGCAAATCTTCTTCATAACCACGTGCAACAAATAAGGTCTTCATTATCTTCTTATGGTCCTTGGATTTCTTTGTTATCACCCATCTTGTTGATATACATTTCTGGCTAATGTCAGGCACACATTCATATACTTCTTGAATTTCCACATTTTCTATTTCTCTTTTGCATCAATCTCATCTTTTGCTTCTTGTTAAGATGTGAGCACAACTACATGTTCTAGACAACTTACTCCATCTGTTACTCAATGTAGTTGTCTCCATTGATCAACGTGATCCCAATTGATACAGATTGAATTTTCATTTTCCACTTTTAGTTTTATATTCAGCTAATGGCTATATTTTCCAATTGATTTTGGCTATGTGCTTTTACTCTTCCCTTTGTTCCACTCTTCACTTCCATTCATTTTATATTCCACAACTGCATTTCTACATGGTTTTTCAGTGTTATCTTTCAATTTTTCACTTTTGCTATTAGGACTTTTAATATGTTGTCCTTCATCTTCTTTCTCCAAGACTTTATCTCTTTTGAAAAAATTTTATTTTCTTCATTCCTTGGACTTCTAAACTCTTTATTTACCTTCATCAAGTAGTATAGCTGCATCTTGTGAAATGTGTGGGAGTTGGATGTAATTTGGTTATTTCAGTAGATTGCTCTCTAAATTATTCCCACCACAAATACAACACAAAACTTTACAATTGCGTAAAAGAAATGGAATAGAACACAATGAACATTAAACAACAAACAATTTAATATGCATATAACAGAATATGAAAACAAACAAAATACATGATGTGTAAATGGCCTTTTGGAAAATAAAGTTTGGCAAGAAGAAAATAAATTTGTTTAAAGATGTGTGTATGTTCATGTTAACGGAGTCCGTAAATAAGTCGTTCTTACTTACATTAAGTTCATAGCGGGTTTTATGATTGTGGCAACAGCATGTCGCGATGATGAAAGAAAGTTTGTCGGGTTTTTCTTTTGAATGTGATTCTCGGCCATCTGAAGAGAGGTCACGAACTTTAGCTGAGGAAGGAAAGGAATTTGTCAGACATAGTATCGGCTACTGCTTTACTGGCTTAGTGGCTTGTCTTCGTCTGTGTGTCAGTCTGTGTGAATGGCTCCATAACTCTGTGTTATTTATATCCTAAGGGTGGATCAAAGAATCGCCCTAAAATTTTGGCGTGTAGACATTTATTGACCAATCAGATTTGTATTTTACTATTTTATTTTCGAGCCTAAATATTTTCCGTTAGTTGACTTCTGATCCTATTTTTCTAGAATGTTCTATTCAATGTTTTTAGCTGATTGGTTGAAAAATATAAAAATGTAACTTAAATGCTAATGCAGTTTTGATCCTAAATTTCTAAAATGTTCTTAAGAATATTTTTATTGCTTATTTTAAGACTAGAAAAAATGTGTATCTCATAAATGCACCTTAATGTCTGATCAGTATGCACTGACCCTGCTTGCCCAATACTTTAGCAGGACCACACCATCCCTTGCAGTTTTGTCTTCTATAATAGACACTGTCATCTGTATCAAATCCTTCTTCCATATAAGTCCTTACATTAGATCTCAGAGCAATTTGATTTTTTTCTCTTAATTCAGCTTCCATGAAGCTTTTCCTTACTGTATGTTAGGCATTTAGATTTTCTCTAACCATGTCGTTGGTTGTTGCAGCTTTCAATGCTGGCAACTGATCAGTCAAAACTGAGGGTGTACAAGGTGCATACGATAAGTTTCCAGACTTTTTTTGTATGGGCACTTTTATTGATAATACGCACATGAAACTCTAGTCCCCTTCCAAGTAATCTCCTCCGGCTACAATGCACTTGTTGTAGCGTTCCAACAAACTTCTGGAAGGGCCCATGGAAGTCGTCTTGTGTAAGTGTGTCAATGACCTTCGTCACAGCCTCTTTCATCTCCTCAATTGTCTCATAACGACAGCCTCTGAGCTCAGGGAATAAGCAAAAGTCACAGGGAGCAAGGTCCGGACTATAGGGATGGTGAAGAAGTGTCTTGATGCCCATCTTGGTCAAATAGTCTGTGACAAGGATGGAGTTGTGGACTGGTGCATTTTCCTAGTGGAAATGCCACTGACTCGATTTGAAGAGTGCTAGCCTCTTCCGACGGAATCTCTTCCTGAACTCCCTTAAAACCTTAACATAGTAACCCTAAGCCTTTGGCCAATCAACTCTGGTGTATTGACTTCCTTACTCCTCCCATACCTCTCATCATCCCTTACAGACTCCCTGCCTTCCTTGAATCTCTTATGCTACTCAAAAACTGATGCTCGATTTATGAAAGATGGTTCTAAAGCAGTCTGAAGCATTCCATACGTTTCTGTGGCATTTTTTCCAAGTTTAAATCAGAATTTTATTGCATATCGTTCTTCTAAAGTGTCAGATTGCATTTTTGAAATTCACTAGCTGTGATAATCAGGCTTTAGTATGGTGTATTCCAATTCCTGCTATAGCTGTTCATTTGAACCTGAAATTATAAAAGTTGGTCAGTCATCTCATAAGATGTATAGCAACAACATATTGAATTTTCAAGAGCCTACTACAATTTTAAATGCCCATACGAAAAAAGTATGAAAACTTATCGTATGCACCTCATATTTATATTGGACCTGAATACAAGCTCATTTAGGCTATATCCAGAATAATCCTGAAGTGCATTTTTGGCACTAACAGCCCTGGCCAGAGCTACAGTGAGGTGAAATAAATATTTGCACATATGAAAATTTTTATACTTTATCTTTCAAACATAGCCTGAACAAAAGCTTTATATACATTTTCTGTATGAGGATATATTCTACTAATATGTGTATATAAACTTAGGTTACAATTATTTTTACAGAAATTAATTCCATTTATTAATTTTCATGAGTGAAATATTGAATAATTCATAAAAAGCACTGATTGTTAAGCTTTGGAAAGATGAATAAAGTTATAGAAATATCTCAAGCAACCTGAATATTCCTTTTACTACAATAAGTTCATTCATTGCAAGGTTTAAAAGACATAACATAGTTGAAAACAAAAAAAGAACTGGTGCTCCAAAGAAGATTTCTCTTAGATTATCAAGAAAATTAGGATGCCTGATTAACCAAAATCCTATCGTTACGTGTGAAGAGTTGCAGGAAAATTTGTGTACGTCAGGATGCAATGTAACCAAACAAACAAGTAATGAAATGCTGAGGAATGGTCTAAAGTCACAGAGACCAAAGAAAACTCCTCTCCTATTGAAACGACATAGAGATGCAAGGTTGAAATTTGTAAGACAGCATAAGGAAAAAGAAAATTCTTTTTGGACTAGAGTATTATGGACAGATGAAACTAAAATTGAGTTGTTTGGTCATAATTATCAAAATCATGTATGGAGAAAAGACAGCGAAGCCTACTCACCAAAGAACTCAATACCAACTGTCAAATTTGGCGGTGGCAGTGTAATGATTTGGGGATGTTTTTCAGTGAAAGGTGTAGGCAAAACATCAGTGTTAGATAGTAAAATGAATGCCCAAAAGTATAAACAGATCTTGCAAGAAAATTTGATGTCTTCAGTTGAGAGTCTTGAGCTACCTTCTGATTACATATTCCAGCAGGATAATGATCCCATGCATACAGTTAAATCTACGAAGAAGTGGCTATCTGAAAATAATGTCAATGTTTTGCAATGGCCAAGTCAGTCCCTGGATTTGAATCAATTGACAATTTGGGGCGATTTTTGAAAATTCCAATCCGAAAAAGAGCACCCGCAAACATCAATAATCTGAAGACAATATGCTAGGAAGAATGGTACAAAATACCTACTAATTATTGCAAGAAATTAATTGAGAACCACAGGAAGAGATTGGTGGCTATTGAGGTGAATAAAGGGAATTCTACAAAGTATTAAATGAAGATAATGCGTTATTTTTTGTACTGTACAATTACTTTTTCACTCATGAAAATAAATAAATGGCATTAATTTCTGTAAAATTAATTGTAACCTAAGTTTATTTACACATATTAGTAGAATATATCCTTATACAGTAAATGTATATAAAAATTTTGTTCAGGCTGTGTTTGAAAGGTAACAAATACAAATTTTCATCAGAGCAAATATTTATTTCACCCCACTGTATTTCTGGCTCACATTTCTCATCTAATGACTTTTCCAATTGGTTGGTTGGTTGGTTGTTTGGGTTTTATGGTAGGTTATTTAACATCAAATCCATTTTTATGCAAACAGTTCAATTTCAAACAATTCAGATTAGCATGAGCACACAGTTTAATTGTCAAAAACTTTTCTATTTCAAGATATTTAGTTTATTCAAACAGTTCTAATTCAGCTAATTCAATTTAGTATAAGTATAGATTTTGTTTACATACAACTAAATGTCGATACAGTTCTATCTTAAACAAATCAGTTTAGTGTAAGTACAATTTCTATGCCAAAAACAGTTTAATCGCAAGCAATTCAGTTTAGCATAAGCACACAGTTTGAATGTTAGTACAGTTTATGAAAATAGTTCTATTTCAAACAATTCAGTTTAGGATAAGTACACAGTTTAAATGTAAGTACAGTTTAATGGTGAAAAACCTTTCTATTTCAAGTTGTTCAGTTTAGTCAAGCAGTTCTAATTCAGCTAAGTATAAGTACAGATTTTGTTTACACACAGTTAAATGTCAAAATAGTTCTATATTTAACAAATCAGTTTAGTATAAGTACAGTTTCAATGTCAAAGAACAGTTCCATTTCAAATAATTCAGTTTAGCATAAGCACACAGTTTAAATGTAAGTATGGTTTAATTGTCAAAAATATTTCTATTTCAAGCTATTCAGTTTAGTCAAACAATTCAGTTTAGCATAAGTAGACTTTTCCATTGCTTCAGCCACTATCAAATTGTGGCATTCCACAGTACCATTATTGAATTGACTTTCTGCAACTGTAGTGCATGTTTAAATTTTCAACTTTTCATTCATCTGCCAGTAGCCTTCATAATTAAATTCCTCCCTTGTCTCTCAAAAACCCTTTGCGAGCTCCAAAATATGATATCCACGTTAAAAATATGTTGTGAATTTCTTCACTCTTTTTGGGTCTAATCAGCCTGGTAGCAAGTACCTAGTGGATGTGTTAATTAAGTGTAGAATCCAGTATTGATTATGTCCATGTTCTTTTAAATCCAGACTCGTAGTGTCATTAAACTGCTCCCAAGAGTCAATCCTACTACTGGTCAAAGAAGAGGTCTTTTATACTTCAGGCAAACTGAACAAGACTCTCAAACATCCTTGATCAGATCCAGAAATTCCTTATCATGAATGATTCAACTACCTCTAACCAAGGATATCTTTCTTTTGGTGCATGAGCAAATTGCCAATGCCATTTCTCAGCCTTTCTTCTTTTCTCTATTCTAGAACATTTTTCTAAAGCCTCATAATGTAACGCTATTGTTTGGCATTTTTTTCAGCCCCCAAAAGCATATTAGTCAATGGAAGGCAATAATTTCCAGAAGTTGTCCTTTGTACTTTCATCTATTTCCCTAAAATCTGATAGATGTTATTATAAAAATTCAGTAGCATTCCAGCAGTTTTCATTGATTTATGTTTTCATAGCAGGGGTAAATCCTTTTTGACAATGTCAGCCTCAACTCTTGACACCTTTTACACCTGCTAGATTTACTGAAATTTTAACAGCTTTAGAAGCTTTTACTGTCACCCCATCTTCAAAACAAAATGTCCTGTTAGACTTAGCAGTTTCCACTAACTGCTTATCAGTCATTTTGTGTATCAAAGAATATGTTAGACTAAATATTTCTCCAGCGACAGTTTGTGAACATGCAGAGTCTAAGACTGCCCTACGAAGTGTCTTCTTCACTAGATTGAATATTTTTATATTAGAATCATATATCAATATTTAATAACATGAGTCATCATTAGATAAAGAAAAGTGTACCTGATCTGAATCCACAAAATGTTAACATCATTTCTAGAACTAAAATTAATACAGTCTTAGACAAAATGTTTAACCAAATTACATTTGATACAGCACATTATCTTTTCTGTCTAGAGGATGTTTTATTTCTTTGATAAGTTTTTGTTCCCTCTTATATATCAATTGAAATTTGCTTTTTCAAATTCCTCTTTAATAGCAAGAACAGTTTTGTATTTTGTTGATGAAAACGCTTTCTTTAATATATCTTTCACTGCTGTCCATGTTTAAGTTGTGAATGTAATTCTAGCTAGCTTTTCATTTTCTTCTGATACATTCACTGCATTCAAAAAAAAAAAAAAAAAAAGGCCTGAACTCCTGGCAAGGTAATTCTAAATTTATGTCATTTTTGGTACAAAAATTTGTTTATATTCCCTCCTGCTATTTTTTTGTATGAATAGAAATCCTTGAATGTCACATTTGACATAGTGTATACATCACGTAAATGAATTGTCTCGCTTGCCTGTAATGGCTAATAACCCACCTGTTAAATCAGTTATCACCAACTGTCTAGCACATTCACATATATTCCAAGTTAGGGACAAAAATATTGCTGGGCACTGTTTTTTTTATAAATCCATGAATAGAGACCATACCTCAATATCTTGCTTCTATTCCAAGTACAATGCTTCACCTTGCAAAATATGTGACTGTTTTGTAAAGGAAGCCATCTCTCTTTCAAGCATGTTTTAACGTAAGTTGAGCAATAATAATTCCTGTCACTCATAAAAGAAGACAACTCTCGCTACCAGTGTTAATTTGTTAATACTGCAGCACTGAAACATCACATACTTAGCTGTACACCATATTTACTGGAGAACTAACAAGTACAAACATGGGAGACAACCATATATCAAAACTTATCAAGTTAGATAACTCAAATTTCAACAAAATCTAATTCTAACCCCTTACAATCTCTTCCTCTGTAATGGCACATTCTGCTCTTTCTCACATACAAATACTTTTTGTGCTGTTAACTGTTAGGCCAATTCTGCAACCAGAAAAAGCTGTTAAAGATGTTCAGTATTACATTTATTGGTTTATCAAATGCAATCTTGGAAACAAACAATTTAAGATATCATGGGGTGATTTCAGTTAATCTAGTTTCCTGCCAGTCCAAGGAAATAAAAGTTCTTTTTCTGAGGTAGCCTTGACATTTTGGCCTTCATTTCAGCAACTGATAATAAGAAGATCACTTAATTCATTTGCGACAACTCTGTCAGCAAGAATTAGAATACACCAACTGTATCTTCTGCATCGGGATAAGATCTTCCAACCCAAAAAAAGGGGTGTCCTAGTTATGACACTAACTTGCATCCAATAGTGAGGCTTTAGTTCTGGAGTAATGGATAATGTGGAGTACCCCTTTATTGCCATTACTCCCAGGTCTACTCTGACCCAGAGAAGTGGTACCTGTTTATGGGTCAAATAGATCTGTTTAAATACAGGGGTGTAGCAGAAATAGTGCACCCATTTTAAGTTTAGAATATGGGAGGTATTTCTGTGATACCTTGTATAAATTACACTGTGTGTAAATTATTTGTATTAAGAATTGTTACTTGAACCTATGATTGTCTACTAAGGATTGATATTATTTGTAACTTGAAATCAGATAACTGTTTGCAAATTATTGCTGTTAGATAAGAATATTTGAAACTATATAAATGCTTGCAAATAAAGGATTATCATTAAATAGTAATAGTTACTTTAAACCATATAATTGTGTATAAATTATTTGTATTTGATAGGAATACTTTAAACTGCACCATTGTGTGCTAACTAATATAGACAAAAAAAAAGTGACATATAGACAAAAAATGCAGTGGAACATTGTTATGAATATACACCTTTACAAATGAAACAAATTTCAGCATTGAATAAACCATAAAGAGTTGATATGCCATTAAATAAACCATACCAGTCTTTTAGTAAATTGCAATTTTTCCCTGAGATATATTCTTCTTGCATGTGTCTCAAAGGAAACTGACTCAGCAGAAAACCCAATGATCCAAGGCATGTCTTTTGATGCTTGCAATTACTGTGCATGCACCCCCACTTGACATATGCACTTCCCCTCAGCATATGTACCCTAGAGTGGATTGAGCTATACAGCTTGAGGGAATTGACATATAGTGAGCATGATTTAAAAAAAATAGAATATTCAAGTTTAGCTTAATCTGGCACAAGGATACTGAAATGAGGCACTTAGTGAAAATTTTATTCATTCAGTGAAATGAGCTTGCTAACCATTACTTTATTTAGAGGCTCAATTATTTACTCAGGTTTGTTAAGTCTGACACAAGACCCGAATAGTAAATCTCTCCGGCAAAAGTCTACCACAGTGAAAATTATGGAGGTGCCCGTGGTGTAATGGTTATTGTCGCAGGATATGGACACGGCGACACGAGTTCAAATCCTGGACGAGACTGATTGCATTTCACATAGCACTAATACCCTTGGGAAAGGTATGAATCCAATTATTCTCCCTCCATCTATGGGTAAATAGTAGGACAGACTAGGTTCTTCAGCCTTGGTGAGGCGACTAGTCTAGGAGAAGGAAAACTCTGAATTCAAACCTGTTAAACTCCGCATAAAAATTGACCTTGTGTCATATCCTGCCCGAGTGGAGGGGTTCGTAAATTGGACCACAGTGAAAATTAACCTCAATATACAAACACATGATCAGTAAGACTAGCTTGTTGATCATCATTCACTGTTATTTGGCCTAAATATTCATTTATGTTAATTAAGCTTGACACAAAGTCTAAGTCAAACTCCCATCACAAGATTTGAATTGAAGGTAAAAAACTGAATAAATTAAAAGGTAAAATATAAATAAACATTTTAAAACAGATTATGAAATAACAAAATTCAATATATTCATCTGATTTAAAAAAAAAAAAAAGAATCTTGCTTTTATTACATTCATAAATGCAATGTTTGATAAATGTTACAAATTTACAACTATAAAATTGACAGATTTGCTGACTGGCTTGGACTGAGTCATAGAGTTCATTAAGTCAAAAAACATAAGAATGTTTTCAAATAGTCATGATTCATGAGATTTATACATAAACGATGCAGAGAGAATATATTATCAGAAATATATTACATTTTTTCCCTCAGAAATTTTATTGTCATTAATTCTTCAAATACAGTGAGCCACCACTAAACCATATGATTTCCTAACCTTTTCAGCTCAAGGGCCATAAAACTTAATTCAGGAGGACCTAGGACTGTAATATTAAGTGGACAGAAAAAAACAGCTTGATTTACAAGGAAACAATCATAATTTATTAACAAACATCTGATGTTTGCACAAAAAGATGTAATATCAGGGTTAAATGAAGAGGTTGACAGTTGGAGCACATCAGACAAGTAATTATTTGACAGTTGCAAATGCAACACACTCTTTGCAAGCTTCATTTTGGATAACAACTGTTCACAGCAGTTTGTAGTGTCAAATAAGCATGCTACTTGCTGAGTGTGGGTGATAAGATTGAGAAATCATCCAGATAGAAGTGTGTGGTTCTTATAGAAATCAAGTATACAGCAAAGAAGAAACTTGGACTTCAAATCTTCAATGAGTTCTATCTGCACACTTGTAATGGTACTTTTTCACAGTCAATATCAAAAGGTGAAGAGAATATTTTGTAAGTTGGGTGAAGGAGTGCACAGATAAGCCTTGATGTACCATGGGGTTGGCAATCTTGCTTTACACCATCATTTGGGTGACCATTGCTGTTCTTGTAACTAAAATATTGTAAATATAGCTTAGATTTTGGTCCGTCGCAGCAAATATTGGGCATCCAGTGAGGAGCAAACTCACCATTCAGTTGCAGTGGGTTTGAAAGGCTCAGTTACTAAAAACCATCATACCATGACATGATGTCCATATGAATAAAGTTATCATAAGAATTGTGTCTTGGAATTTTTCCCAGAAGGGAATTTATCATTTTCTTTTATGTATTTATCCAACTCCTCCCCCACGGGCAGGATGTGACACAAGGTCAATTTTTAAGTGGAATAAAGCTGGTTTGAATTCAGTTTTCTTTCGCCTAGACTGGTTGCCTTACCTTGGCTTAAAAAACACCCTCATTTTAGTAAATAATCATTTAAAGCTATCTTCTCTGGCCGTTAAGCTCATAAATAAACAATTGGAAGTAATTTATAACAGTATTTAAAAGTTATCTCCCTTGAGAAATTATTATGATTCAGATGAGAATGAATGAAGACCTATGTTAAAGAACCCAATCTGCCTACTATTTAGCCATAGCTGGTGGTGGTGAGAATAGATGGATTCATGCCTTTCCCAAGGTCATTATCATGGATTTCATAGGATGAATTTGATTGTTTGTACATCACTATAAGCTTATTAATTTCTACACTCGAATAGATGGAAGATTTCAGGGTGGATATTGATGTCAAATATCTAATGCTTAAAATGTTTGTATAAATTGGATGCTAAACTTGAGAAAAAGTAAAATATGCTGCTCATTACAAGAGAAACATTTACATTAATACTCATTAATTATTTGTTTAAAATACTGTAATTTTCTTTTAAAAAAAGGGACTGAAGTTATTAAAAAAGGAACTATAGATTTATCAAAACAACCAAAAATCAATGAAGTAACTTACACATTATGAGTGGGAATTCTAGAATGTATTAAATATGTTGAAGATAAATGAGGTTAACAGTGCACAATACAATATAGTTTTTTTTTTTTTTTTTTATAATTGATAATATTAAAATATTGATCTTTTTCACTATTAACAATGGCCAAGGATAGTGGCATAAATAAAATCTTCCTTTCAATCATCATATGATTCTGCTATCTCAATCACAAACTTATAACTATACAATTTTGACCAGAATAAAAATATATAATTGAAGGTATAACATGATATATGAAGAGGAAGAACAGGGGGCACAATGAGGTAAATAAACATGGCTTTTATTAGGTGTGTAAGATGAAAGACTGATAAGTCGAAACAAGCTTGATAGCCAAGTGAGTTATTTCCCTTGAACTGTTAGAAACGTTTAGAAGATAGTTCTTGTGAGTCATTTATTGAGTGGAGTGTTCGCCAAGGGTCCTGAAGACCAAGATTCAATCCCAGATCGAGTCATACCAAAGACTCAAAAAATGGTACTTGATGCCGCCTTGCTTAACACTCAGCATTATAAGGTAAGGAGCAAGGTTAAAGTGGAGCAATCCAGGGAATAGAGTAGCACCCTCCCTTACACCTTGGTGTAGTAGCTATTGAAAAGGGAGCTTTCAGGTCACTCTTGACTAAGGTCACCAACTTTAGTTTACGTACCTTCTTTCTCCTTCACCCTGTGGATTTTCATTTTGATTTCTCTCTCTGTTTCCTCTTTCCTCTTCTCTGGCTAAAGAGAGTAAAAAAAGCAATTTTACTGAAGTCTTCTTCTGCAGACATAGGAAAGAGTAGAAAAAGAAAATGCAAAGAAATTTCTAGTTTTAAAAGAGTTAAAAAAAGAAAAAAATGGAATTGTTCTACCTGAGAAAAGAATTTTTCCACAAAAAGAAACAGACTATTTTGTTGGTTTGTTGTGAGAACAATTTTTTCATAGATGACCTGGAATAAAGCAAAAAACTTTTCTTATTCCAAAGTCATTTTTGTTTGGTGTTTTTTTGTTTGAAGATACATACACACACACACTCCAAACAATTTTTTAAAAATCAATTTCTCATCTATCTTCAGTCTCATTGAATTTGTTTTCATTTTACATTCATCTTTGGTATTTACTAGAACAACGTCTGATTTGCTTCAGAAGACTGTCCTTTCTGAGGAGCAGAGTGACTTAAAATACACAGACTGAATCCCTTGCTGAGTGGTAAAACTTCTCCAAAGGATGTTCTGGGTAAGACACTAAACTGCATCAGATGGTGAGGTTCGAGTTCTGGGGAGCATGAAGTATCCCTTCATTGCAATTACTTCCAAATCCACTGACCTGAAGTGTTAGTATCTGTTAGGGTCCTATCTGTGAGTCAAATAAATCTGTTTAAAAATCATTTGTATTTGATAGGACCTGTCAGCAAAAAAAAAAAACCTCTTAAGAAATGGCTAAAAAAATGTAAATATGAATATGCAATGGATGTGATTATCTAGTGTCTAGGCATAAAATACTCCTTGACGGATTGACATTCCATTAAAATCAATCAGGCAAAACTGTATAGCACCAAGGATTAAATGGAATGATACATTAATGATTTTTTACTAGAGTTGATTGGCTAGTTGATTTTATGGCATTTCAACCCTTGCTGATTTTATTTAACATTAAACTCAGCTTCTTTTTTTTGCCAGACATTATGTCAATCTGCAGCCTTCAAGGCCCATCTGTGCTGCTCTTTCTCTAACTTTCAAAATTTTCTTTTCAACTTTTGAAATTGACTGAGAAAAAAGTACCAATTATGCTTTCAGGTATTCCTATCTAATACTAATAATTTGCACAAAGTCATAAGATTTCAAGTATTCATATCCAATACAAATAATTTTCAAACAGATCTATTTGTGACCCATAGATGGGGCAGTAACAAATACTACCACTCCTGGTCAGGGTGGACCTGAGAGTAATGGCATTGAAGGGCTACTTCTTGTGCCATAGAACTGGAGCCTCACAACCAGATATATCATACTCAGGATACTTTTGGGTCAAGGGTGGGGGTTCTATTCTTTTTGTAGAGGATACAGTCAGTATATTCGATGCCCTGCTAAAAAGGCACATAGTCTGGATTGAGTGTAAAGTTTTGGAAAAATGATTTTGAAATGTTAGAAAATACAGAAGAAAATAGTGGTGTTTGACAAGATAGAGAGAGAATGAACCAGAGGAGTGGGGAGGAAGCAAATAAGAATTGTGGGAGGAGAGAAAAGGAACTAAGAGAGTGTTAGGAATTGACCTTCCAGAAAGATCCCAAACACAAAAGTCAGTGAATGTCCTACTATTTACAGTTCATTCTGGCATGATTGTTTATCAAACACTGGAAAAAAATAGAGAAATCATTGCCACTCAAATTTGTGAATTGTAATCCTTGGATTGATGGGGCGGAAGAGAAAATAAATTATGGACAAAAAAAAAGGTGATTCAATTATTCTGTAATATCTGTAGAATAATGATTTGGTGACCATTATCATTCTGGCTTATAATGGAGGTGCCCGTGGTGTAATGGTTATTGTCGCAGGAAATGGACACAGTGACACGAGTTCAAATCCTGGACAAGACTGATTGCATTTCACATTGCACTAATACCCTTGGGTATGAATCCAATTATTCTCCCTCCAGCTATGAGTAAATAGTAGGGCAGTAGTCTAGGAGAAGGAAAACTCTGAATTCAAACCTGTTAAACTCCACTTAAAAATTGACCTTGTGTCATGTCCTACCCGAGCGGAGGGGTTGGTAAATATGATAATCTGTTTTAGATAACTTAATTAAGACTTTAAACTTTGATTCAGCATCACATAATTTTTTGGACAATTAGGAAGACCAAGAAATATATTGGTTGAAACACTTTTATGAATATTTTGTAATTTCTAAGAGTCTTTAATGCTATGCTGTATTTTCACTTTTTCCTATTTCTTTCTCTCTCTTTCTATTTTTCCTTAGGTATTTCTTTCTCCTTTCATATCTTCTTGCTTTTGTATTTCCTTTTCTTTCTTCTCATTTGTGTTTCTTTTTTTTTCTCTCTTACCTCTCTCTTTTTTTTCTCTCTTCACTCTCTTTTCTTCCTTCTGTATTTTCCTCTATTCCTTCTTTATGCTTCTTTCTTTTTCTTTCTGTATCTTCCTCTCTTCCCTCCTATATTTCCTTCTCTCTTTTCTGTCTTCTTCTCATCTGTATTTCTTTCTTTGTGTTCTCTTTTTCCTTCTATATTTTCTTCTCTGTCTTCTCCCTTTGCTCACTCTTTTTCCTTCTGAATTTCTTTCTCTGTCTTCTCTCTTTGCACCTTCAGTATTTTCTTCTCTATCTTTTCTCTGTTCCCAAATTCACATTTTTTTCACATTTTTCTTTCTTTCACTCTCCTCATTTTCTTTTTACTCTTTCCTTCTTTTCTCTTCTCTTTTTTCTTTGTCTCCTACCTTTTTATTTCTTGATCATTTCTTCCACCCTTATATTTCCTTCTCTTCTTTATTCTCTCTGTATTTCTCTTTTTCCATCTCTTTTTTTCCTTTTGTATTTTCTTCTCTATCCTTTCTCTGTTTCTAAACTTCCATTTGCTTCCCTCTTTCTGTCTGTCTGTCTCTCTCTCTCTCTCTGATGAATGTTCACTTTGATTTGATCTGTTTTGTACGTCTGGTAGTGTTTATAATCGGTGATGGTGGTGGTGGTGGTGACATCATCATTCTTCCAGTTCTTTTTTTTTTTGCCTACTAAAGTTATTGCTCTGTTTTTACCCCCCTCCTCCTGGAGGTAGTGGGGGTGTTCAGTGATGGGGCAGTGGCAGTGAGTACACTCCTAACAAGATCAAGCAATGCAAAATGATGGCCGTCAAAGAAAAGAAAGAACAGAAAAAAGACGTTGTGTAAGAATGAAAAGGATGAGGGAGTCGAATGGATGTATAATTGTATAAAAAGAGTGTGTCAGGGGTTGTCTTAGGGGAGGGGAGGTTGAGCCCATGGGGGTCAAATGTCGGTTGCTTATTGCAACAAAGGCACCACAGTGTCACTGGGAAGGCAAGAAAACCATCTGTGAAGATCATGGCCCTGCGGCATGTCTGAGACTAACAAGCCCTGGGAGACTCTGCCTGATGCTTGTCTATGTGTGTGTGTGTGTGTGTGTGTGTGTCGGTAGGGCAAACAACAACAACAACAACAACAACAACAACATGACACAAACACAACATTCTCTGTTGATGGACTCAACTATGGTTGAAAGTATTTAGCAGAACCCACCCCCACCTATTATCTTTCATTTTCAAGTTTCTCCCCCTTTTTTTTCCTCACTGACTCTCCTTTCATTCCCCATCCTCTTTTTCTCCCTCTTCCCTTTCCTTTCTCTCTTTTTTGCAGTTTTGTCACTTTCTTTATTCTCTTTCCTTTCATTTTCTTTCATCTTTTTTAACTTCTCAGTTTTTTTGGGGGGGGGTTCCTTTCTTTTCTTCTTAACCCTTTTTCATTCTTTCTTTCTTTCTTCATTTTGATATATTATTGTTATCTTCTTATTTTTACCATAGTTTCTTTTTGGTTCAACCAAAACTTTCTTTCTTGTTTCTTTTTTCTGTGTCTTCTTTTCTTTTCTTCCTATTCACACCAACTCTCCTCACTTCCTTCTTTCCTTTACTTTTTTTACCACTGTCTCTTTCCTTCTCTTTGCTAACACTCTTCTTTCATTCACCATCTTCTCTCTCTCTCTCTCTTTATTATCCCTGTCTTTTCTTTCCTTCTCCTCACTAACATTCCTTTCTTTCCATGCACACTCTCCTCACCAACTCTTTCTTTCCCCATTCCCCCTCTCCCCCCTCTCACAAACACTCTCCTTTCCCCATCCTCCCCCCCTCTCTTTCTCCTCACTAACACTCTCCTGTATTTTCTCATCCTCCCTCTCTCTTTCCTCACCAACAGTCTCCTTTCTTTCTCCATCTTCTCTCTCTCTCTCGCTTTTCCATACTAATATTCTTCTTTCTTTCCCCATCATCTCTCTCTTTTTTATTCTCCTCATAAACTCTGTTCTTTTTTCCTCATCCTCTCTCTCTGTCTTATCCTCACAAATGCTGTCCTTTCTTTTTCTAACCTCTTGTTCTGTTCTTTCTTTCTTTACCTCTCTCTCTCTCTCTCTCTCTCTCTCTCTCTCTCTCTCTCTCTCTCTCTCTCCTTCTTTTAAACACTGTCCTTTCTTTCTCTATTCTCCCTTTTGAAACTCCCCTTCTTTCACTTTTTCTCTCTTTCTTTCTCCCCTCCTTCTCACTAATTCTGTCTTTTTTTCACCATCTCTCTCTCTTTCTCTCCCTCTTTCCTTCTCCTTACTGACACTTTTCTTTCTTTTCTTACCTTTCTTTCTCTCTCTCTCAACACCACCTCTGTATCTCCATTTCATAAATTCTGCTCCCTTGCACCCCACACCCAGAAAAAAGGCAGCAGTGATGAGGTGGGTGAATAAGACCAAACAATATTTTTTCCTTCCTCTTCTTCTTTCTAAGAATTACTAATTTGCATTTGGCTGTTGGTGGAGTGAATGACGTCAAGAAGCCGTGCAACTCTCACTTCCCATGACATCTGAGAAAATATGGCCATAGGGTTAAAAAAAGAACAAATATTATTGAAATAAGATCTCACCCAAACAAGTGAAAAGCTTTGCAATTCTTATGTAAAGAAAAAGTCATGGAAGACGGTCACCCACAGGGGCACCACAAGCATGGCATGCATCTCAGAACCACCCACAGATGAAAAACTAGGTGCACATCTGCAAGAAATATGGAGACGGTAGCGAAGAGGGGTTTACATTCTTTTTCTTTCTTCATCGAAATATAGAAAAGACAAGACATAGAATTAAAACCACACTGCATTCTCTCTCCTTCATTAAATAACCTTTTTGGTGAAGAGAGAAAAAAAAGTGAAATAAAAAATCCAGTTTGGGTAAAAAATGCAAAGGGGAAGATTTCTAACAACGAATTAGCATTTCAGTGTACTTTTTTTTTTTTTTTTTTTGTTGTTGTTTTTTTGTTTTTGTTTTTTGTTGTTGTTGTTGTTGTGGTTGTTGTTGTTTTTTGTCGTTGTTTTTCTGCAGTCAAAATGTGATGACAATTTGACAACAATGAGAAATGCAGTGACTAAACTTTGTTGCCCTTCATGCAGCGTAAATGGTCACATCATAATTCAATCATTAAAAAAGACGGATTGATAAGCAGACTGAGATATATGAACAGAAGCCAACTGATCCAAACATTCATCACATGATAAGTAAGTACAAGCCGTTTCAACATTTTTGTCTTTAATCTTTTCCACTGTCAAACTTTAAAAGTTGAGATAATCAACAATCTTAAGATTATTTAGTGTTTGATGAACCTGTTCTTGTACAAAATTAAAAAAATTATCTTCTTCAATGATTTCTTTTTTTATGTAACAAAATGAGAC
Source organism: Sepioteuthis lessoniana (assembly GCA_963585895.1). NCBI lineage: Eukaryota > Metazoa > Mollusca > Cephalopoda > Myopsida > Loliginidae > Sepioteuthis > Sepioteuthis lessoniana. The sequence continues at coordinate 35,251,228 of OY757936.1, read as the reverse complement.
TTTATTTATTTTAACTTTTCAAAAAGCCAGATTAACTTTTGATTCAATCGTTTCAATGAAAATTTTTTGATTAAACACCATTGTTTAAAACTGTTGAACCTTTTCTGTTGATACTAGCTTTGTGCTCATTTTTAAATATTCAAAATGTTTTAACCAATTATCAAAATAAGATTATTTACTTAAATTACTAATAGTTTTTTTATCACATCTTGTGAAGAATAGATAAGAGGTTTACATTTCCCCAAAATTATGAAGGTACTTTAAATCATTTGTGAAATCCTTCCAGATAAATGGTCAATTTATTTGTAAACTATCTCTGCAGTTTCATCCATTGCTTATGAAATTTTTTCGATTCTTTTTAGAATATAATTTATTTTTATAAATCCTTTTCATGAAGGGAATTAGAATAAAGAAGGAAAACTAACAAAAAACAACTGGCATTTTTACCTTTTGTTTCAACAGAGTAAAACAAAATTCAGTCTTTGAAATTTACAATGAATCAGTAATGATAAAATGTATCAACTAGCAATGATTGAATAATATCATTTTATTTAATGAATGAAGAATTTTCAAAAAATCATATGCAGATCTACTTGGATTATTCCTCATCATTTTGGTTGTTTTAGTCACATAATCACAAACAAGATAAGGACACTCTCGGCATAGATAAATCTATGATTATGATAATTTCTTATCTCAGAAATTCAAATAAATTACATTACTATGATTAATTAAGATAAAAGAAAAATAACAATAAATTGGAAAGGTTAGGTTTTTATCACAATTGTGTATTGTGCTGAACTAAATCTGTTTTTTTTTAATTTTTGGTGTGTGTGTGGGGGGATTCTGACCAAAATTGAATAAAATCAAGGGAAAAAATGTTTCTAAGCACAAGGAAATTTTTTTCTCTCCCCCCACCCCCATCCACTCAGTTGAAGCATTTACCATTTTTTGGCATAATTGGATAAAATATTTTTGTTCCTCCATTAATTATTCAGACAAAAATCCTCATCCTAGTTGTTTTGATCTTAATGTTTCAGATGATGGATTAAGGCTTAAGAGTGCATAAAAAACAACAAAGATAAAGATGCTGGTCTTAAGAAGTCAACAAATAATATCAAAGGGTTGCATTGATATTTTTACAGTCAAACCAAGGATGTATAACTGTGAGAAACATTAAGTTCAAGATGTTTTACATCAAACAAAAAAATGAGAATGTACACAAGGAAATTTTCAGAAAATAATTCTAGATATTAGAAAATTGTGAAACTGGTTCAAGCAGTTAAGAACTTGAAGGATTAATGAACAAGTTTTGATTTAATCTGATATAATTAAAGAACAATACTATATTTATTATAAGACATTATCGACTATTATCATTATTATTATTATTAAATTTTTACTTGTACTTTCTTTATCTTAGAATTTTTGTTGGTTTTTTAATCAAAACTTTAGTCAGGCCATTAATCTACTACAATTTGTAAACCATATAGTTTGAATAAAAAAAACCCAACAAGATCTCAAGTCTTATGAAGGGTTTATCCTTATTTTCCAATCTGTACTGTTTATGCAATAACGTAGACTAATGGTCTGAGAAGTTGCAAGGAAAATCAACTAAAAGAATTTGAAATTTAAAAAAATAATTGTAAAAAATTGATTACAGTGACAATAACTACAAAGTTTTTAATCATATCTTTATATTTGATGAGATGCCAATCGTCAAACATTATCAATTTTTTACAATTATTTTCTTTAATCTTAATCATTTGTAATAAAGTTATGAAAAAAGTTTACATAAAAGAAAATACTAATCAAAGATAAATAATAATACATGAAATATTTGATAAAGAAATTTATTGGTACTCAATGAACAAAAAATTTTTTAAGTCCCAATTGTTGATAAATTAGAAAAAAAAGATAGACAGTTTGAATAACTAAAACACTCATTAAAAAAACCCTTAAAGGGTTGAATTTGCATGAGAAAAAATGTACAAATTATAGGGTAAAATATAAGTATAAATTTTCTTTTGGGGGTTTGGCAGTTGGGAGTTTTACGTAAGAGATAGACACAAATAAGATTTGATTTGTGTTGACCCACCCATCAAACAAATATGGCTGTGGAAAAAAAAAGAAAATATTACATTTAGTTTTCATTCACTACTGCAATATATATATATATATATATATATATATATATATATATATATATATGTGTGTGTGTGTGTGTGTGTGTGTGTGTGTGTATATAAATAATTATAAGAATTTTTAGTGTGTGTATATAATATACATATATATATAAGCTAAGGGTTTTTGAGATTGAGCATATATATATGCATATAAATAAGTGCTGGAATTTTTAGTGTGCGTATATAACATTTATCAATATAAAAATATATACATAGAAGTGAGTTTATATATATATATATACATATATATATATATATATATATATATATATATATATATATATATATATATATATATATATATATATATAACCATGTACACTTGCATAAATATACTAATAAACATATAGAAATAGAAACTTATATAAATTCAGTGTGTATATATATATATATATATAATCAAAACAAACTAGGTGTTTTTGGTTTGATTTCTTCTTCCAAGCTGTAAAAAAAAAAATTTATATCTTTTTTCACTTTTTTAAATATCAGAATAGAAATAATTATTTTCTATTAAAATTTCAAGAAAATCAGTTTCCCCTGTCTTGAAAAAAAAAAAAAAGAAAGAAAGAAAGAAAGAAAGAAAGAAAGAAAGAAAAGAAATCATCAACATTCTGCATTTTTTATATTTGGGCTATTTTTTTCGATTGCTTTCATGCAAATTTTTACCAATAAATCTACCTAGAACTGTTTGCAATTTTAATTACACTCACACACACACACACACACACATATACATATGTATATATATATATATATATATATATATATATATATATATATATATATATATATATATATATATATTGTGTTTAGAATTGTTTTTTTAAATCACGTTTAAATCTAAAGCTGAATTAAAAATGTTTTTGAAAAGTGATTTACACCCATGATTTGTATTCAACTCTAAAGTAGCTCTATCCCAGATACTGACCACTGCAGAAAAAACAATCCAAGTTGTATTCTTTATTTTATTTGGCAAACACATATATACATACATACATACATACAGAGAGAGAGAGAGAGAGAGAGAGAGAGAGAAGGTATCCCATAAGTCACCAAAAACTTTAATAATTTTCGAAGGTTCTTTTATTTCATATTTTTCTTTTTAAAATCAACCAACATTTGTCATAATTAAAACAAATTTATCTCCATGGAATAAATCTGTCTATGCTGTTTTATAACAGCCAATAATTACCATCTAACGCACATAGTTTTTAAATACATGGCTGACTTTTGGGATATACTGTTGTATAAATTCTTTACAAATACAATGCTCACATAAGAATTAGCATTAAATTATATATATATATATATATATATATATATATATATATATATATATATATATATATATATATATATAGTACTGAAAAGCTTTCATAAAAATATGACTATGAAGCAGTCCAAAAATTGTATTCTTTATATATATTTATGCAATTTTATTACAGAATTTCATTGCTGTTTAGTTTTACAATAAATATACAATTACAATATAATAAATGTTGATTGTATAATGTTCCTCTAGACATAATAAAATCTCAGAAAAAGATTTAGCACAGCATAACTAATACAATAGTGACAAAAACAAACCTTCCCAATTTATTGTTATATTTATATTTCTTTAATTGTAATAAACCATATTAATTCAATAAAAGCTGAATGCAATAAAAATACCTCCCACATCTTAGACTATCATCTATGTGGTACAAGTAGACTTAGGCAAGTGGCAATGGTAGCTCCTCCTAGCTAATGTCTAAATGGTTTGTTTTTGTTTTTGTTTTTTTCAGATACAATCAGTCATGATCATGGCTTATACTCAGAAATTGCTACTCAGAAATCTTTTCATGTTACATTAGAATGATGCTGTTCTGGATAGAATTTTCAACCCATAGCAGTATTGATTTTCTATCTGAAATAGCATCATTTCAATGTAACATAAAATGAGAATGAAAATCTCTCAGTAGCAATTGCACTGATCAAAGCCATGATCATATTTGAACAAAAATGGTAAGACATTCGCTAGATGGAGCTACCATTACCACTTGCCTAAATTTACTTGCACTACACAGGTGACAGTTTAAAATTTGTATATTTACCAACCCCTCTGCACAAGCAAAATGCAACACAAAATCAATATTTTAAGCAGAGTTTAATGGGTTTGAATTCAGAGTTTTTTTTCCCTGAGACTGCTTGCTATACTAAGGATAAAATTGCCATAGCTGGAGGGAAAATAGTTGGATTCATACCTTTCTTAAGGGTATTAGTGTTATGCTAAATGCAAACAGCCTCGTCCAGGAATTGAACTCAGGTTACCTTGTCCATTTGAGTGTTAGAGTTTAAAATGTGGGAAGTATTTCTTCTACACCCTGTATAAACTTTTATCTGAATTTCTTGCAATGAAGTTTTATTATTAAACACTCATATATTTGGGCTAGCATCCTCATTTCCATTGTTTTAGTCATATAACTTTTTTTAACTTAAACTATTTCTACATAAATATATGTATCCAAGTTCAGTTTATTTTATGAAAGATAAAAGCTAATATATTAAGACTTTGTCATTGTTTAATATTCAAGGATGGATCACTAATTATATGCTATCTATGGGTTAAATAGAACTAACAGCATACTCATGCTAAACTGAATTGTTTGAATAAACTGAATAGCTTGAAACAAAAATGTTTTTGACAATTAAACCGTACTTACATTTAAACTGCGTGCTTATGCTTAACTGAATTATTTGAAATAGAACTGTTTTTCGACATTAAAACTGTATTTACACTTAACTGAATTGTTACATATAACTGCTTGAATAGTTTGAAATAGAAATGTTTTTGACCATTAAATTGTGTACTTATGCTAAACTGAATTGTTTTAAAAAGAACAGATTATTTACATAAAAATGGATTTGGTGTTAAATAACCTACAAAGGTTGATATGCCATAAAACCCAATAAACCAACCAACCAACTAATTATATGCACTTTAGATATAATATTAAAAGAACAATACAGTACAGTTTAATAATAACTTAATACCAAATAATATCCATTTTGATTGTGTTATGTTCCGCTTGAAATAATAAAATTCTGGTATCTTTTGTTTAAAAGAAAATCAACTTTTTATAAAAATTTGGTAGGAGTAAATTTATTCATTGATAATACTGTATTTAGAAAGCTTAGTCTGGCACACGGTCACTTATTTATGGGTGAGACTGTATATTCATATGCACAAACTGTTAAACACCTGTTGTCTTTACACAATACAAGTCTGGTCTTTACAGAGTACCCTGAGATATACATAGTAATATATTCTATAAAGTAAAAATATTTTCAGACCAAATTTGATTTATTTTGGTTACAGAATTGCAATGCTGTAGAGTTTGTTAATAAATAATTCCTAATAATATTCGTTTTGAGTGTAAAAAACAAAAATCCTGGAATCTTAGGTTTAAAAGAAAATTAACTTTTTATAAAAAAATTGGATGTACTTCTTACAATACTACACACACACACACACACACACACATATATATATATATATAGATGCTAAAAATTTCTTGGTCTGATAAAGAAGAGTATAATTTAGACCCAACTTGACATTTCAGACATGTAATGCATTTGAATAATTTAATCTTTAATTTCACTTGTAATTCCTTTAAATACCTACTGAATACAAAATTGCTTATTGGTAATATTTTAGTAAACTTGAATGCAATACATATTTTTGATTAAAATTCTTTTTGAACTTTTGATTTAAATATATTTATCTTTCATTGGACTATGTTTAAAATGAGAAGATAATATTTTATGTAACTACTGCTTGTTGAATCATTAAAAATTATACATTTTTCATATCAGATCATAACTGTATTATTTTCCTACCCCAGCATATTTTTTGCAACACACCACTAGCACACACACACATATATATATATATATATATATATAAAAGTATTCCCCCCCCCAAAAAAAAGATTTAGCATAGCCCTACACACAATGATGATAAAAATGAGCCCTCCCACTTTGTTATATTTATATATCTGTTTAATCATTAAAAATAAACCTAAAACATTTAATATAAATATTCATAACTTTCATCTGGAAAATGATGACATCATTATTATATACTAACATATTTGGACTAATCTTCTCATCACAATGTTTTGGCTATTATTGAAATGAGCAGTTATCATTATTATATACTAATGTACTCAGATTAGTCAATAATTATAATGTACTTGTGATAAAATGTTAGATTAACAGTTGAGAATAAAAAATGTAAAAAGATTTCAACAATTATTGACTCTCATATAAACTAGTGAGAGAATCATCACACACCTTGTTTGTTAATAACAGTTTTGTTGATTACCATAAAATCAATTTTAATCTTTTATTATAAATATGAATTAATACATTTTTTGTAAAATTACAAATGAATTCACTTTTATTGGAGAAAAAAATGTTGGTAAATTATATTAGGTTTTATCAAGTTTTTTTTCTGACCATTTTAAACTATTCAAATAAAATAGAATTTGATCATCAAAAGCTTTTCTTTCATAACATTATTGAAACATTTATTGTTTATTTTAAAAGAGTTAAATTTTCCCATTAGAATCATGATTGTTATAAAGAAAAAGTGTAATCAATTTGTTGACCATACACACTAATCACTGATAATATATAAGCATAGCAGTCTGACATTACCTCTAACAATATTTAATTATTATTATGAATTTGCATTTCATAGTTGGTATCATTATATCAAGAATTTTGAGGATTTTAAAAATGAGAATTACTATTGAGGCAAACCTCACAAAATTATCATTCACAAGCAAATTGGAGGGGAAACTGCTGAATTCTTAAAGAACATTGTTAACTTAAATAAAAATCTTGCTATAATGTGGCATTTTTGATGGGTTACATTTATGTACATAAATGCACATATATGATAGGAATTTCAATAATAGATAAAAAAAATTCTGTATATACATATATATATAAGCGTGATTGATTAGATAATAAAGATATATTTTGTCTATATAATTTTATTAAGATCCTTTCAAGTTTCCTGACAAGTGTTTTGGTTTTAGGTTGGAGATGGTAGATGAATTTACCGAAATTGTCCTAAGCACTCTTGGACCTTTCATAGGCTATCATCAGGGGTTGTTTGCATGCAAAGGTCCAAAAGCGCTCAGGACAATCTTGGTAAATTCATCTACCAACTCCGACTTAAAACCAAAACACTTGTCAGAAAACTGGAAAAGATCCTAACAAAATTTCCTAGATACAATGTCTTCATACTTAAATGAAGGACTGCTGCTCAACTACACACACACACATACACACACACACACACACACACACACACACACACACACACACACACACACACACACACACATATATATATATATATATATATATATATATATATATATATTGGCAGCAGTCTTTCTTATAGATATATTTTGTTAAAACCCAGAGGCAAAATTGTTCTTTTCTAAGTTCTTGTCTTTTCGCACAAGACTACATAGATTCACTCTTATATATAAAATTGCAAATTTTTCTCTTCTTGTGCCTTTCACTATCAGTGGTCATTTTCCTGGTAAAGTTGAGATGTTAATGATTTGTGTATATTTATTGTTAAGTATACATATATATATATATATATATATATATGATACAAGTTTTGTGGTTGAATTTTATTTAATGAGGGATTTTCCTTTATACGATTATGGTTTTTAGTATTTGAATTTTTTTCCCCTAATTTATACAAAATGACTGATAAACCCATTAGGTTTTTAATGTAACAGAAGTCCATGATGATATTGATGTTTCTATTTAGAAAGGAGTGAAGGATTCTAATGAGCATTTCATAGTTATCTGCATGATCAAAATATGCTTCTCAATACAATTACAAACCCCACAAAATTATTATTTATTTGTAAATTGAACTGAAAAAGCTTTTATTTACTAACTTAGAGCATTTTAAGAGTATTGTTTGAATAAAAATCTTCCTGTAATGTGTTATTTTTGTTGGGTTCCAGTTATATATGCATCTAATGAAGTCTTGAGTAATATATTGATTGTATTTTTGTGTTGTTTATCTGAATTTATCTAATATTGATGGGAAAAAATGTTGATTTATTCCATATTGATTAATAAGAGTTTTTATGGCAACTGTTTGTTGATGTAAAATGATTGTTGTATAATCAATATGTATGTTAGAATATTTGTTATCATTAAAATTAAAGTAGATTGATCTTAGGCATTTTGCAGGTTTGACAACGGATTTGAAGTTAATAATTTTTAATAATAAATAATTCAAGATAATTTAAATTTTTACTATTATTAGGGGATGTGTAACCACATATTATTTTTTCATAGCTTTTTTATCTTCTTTGTAGTTTTGATGCATTTGGTTATGGTAGAATATATATATATATATATATATGTATATATACCCACAAGGGTCATTCAATAAATGAGGTGAATTTAGCATAAGGAGTTGGCTATAGGAAACTTTATAGTTTCATATTTTTCAATAAAATCAATAGTGATAAGTTCTTTCATGTCACAAACTGTCTGCATGAACTTCTTTACTGACCACTGTGGCCAGAATTTTTTCTTTACTGGAGAGTTAGTGAGTTTCCACTCTATTGACTGTTTTTTTTATACTCAGGTTCATAGTGGTATAGCTATGTTTATCCCATTTATAAACAGTTTTTTTTTTACTAAAACATGCTTCTCGATACACATAACACATTCTTTTATTAATTTCCCATTGCTTGCATTTCTGAACCACTAAAAATTTCATGACAAAACTCTGTTCAAGCCTGGAGCCCTCTGTTTAATTTGCCACTATTTTTGATTGCTTCAGAATGTTTGCTATGAACCAATTCCAAAAAATGTAGGGTTTACATTTATGAAAAATTGAAAAAAATTTTTTTGATGGAAGATTAAACCATCTAAGTGGATATCATTAGATATTATCTCTGAGCAAACTCTATAGATTTGAAACTATGTAACCATAAATAACAATAGTATAGATAAATATAAGAGGTATACTTATTTATGGAAGGCTGAATATTTATATTTTTGGTTACAGAGTTTCAATGGTGCAAAGTTAAGTAATAAACAATACTTAATATCTGTTTTCATGTATAATGTTCCAACTGAAATAATAAAAAGCTAGTGTCTTTGATTTAGATGAAAATTTACTATTTATAATGAAAAATGCTTAGGGTTTACTTATTTATTAGCATTACTGATTCTACTCTGCAACAAAAGAGAAGCATGTAAATAGTCATCTGACGAGACGGTGATTATAGTAATATTCTCCACCGAGATAAATTTATTATGATGACTTAACCGAGTTTGAGTCTCCATCAAATTGTACTATATATATATATATATATATATATATATATATATATATATATATATATTATTATTATTATTATTATTATTATTGTTATTAAAAAGAATAAAATCACCTGACTCGCAAACTTAGGTTTTACAAATTAGTAAAGATTAATTTTCTTTTTCCTTTTTAATATTATTATTATTTCATATTCCTTTATTATTTCTGCATTAGGCACTCTTTTATATACTACTATCTGTATTGGCACAAATAGGTGTTAGTTTTTAAACAAACAATAAATGTATTTGTTTTGAAGCCATATTTAGTATAAATATATATATATATGATTATATATATAAGTGAGTGTAGTAGACACTTGACAGCCAAATTCGTGTCTATGCGATCATGACACCAAGCAAGAACAACAGTCCCCAAATACTGTTATCTCTGTGGCTATGCTATCCTAATATATATATATATATATATGTATATATATTTGTGTATATATAATACCAAATATATATATACACGCACACACACACACACACACATATATACATATACATATATATATATATATATATATACACACAATACCTAATATATGCATATATTTATATACAGTACCTAATATATGTATGCATTTATATATATAATACCTAATATAAAGATATGTATTTATATATATATAATACCTAATATAAATATATGTATTTATATATAATACCTAATATAAATATATGTATTTATATATATAATACCTAATATATATATATATATATATATATATATATATATATATTTACATGTGATAGCAAAAATATACATATATCAACCTATGATAGCTAAAATATATGTATATATTTACATATGATAGCTCATATATATATAAATATATACATGTGATACCAAATATATATGCATAATAAATATAAACCAAATATATATTTGTATACTAGCTAATATATATATATATATATAAATACATATATTATATATTTATATACAGTACCTAATATAATTTTATATATATATATATATACATAAAATATCAAAAGTATGTGTATATATACATATATGTATAATTGCTAAAGTATATATATATATATATATATATATACCTAATGTCTTTATATATATATCTATCTATATATAGATATATATAATACCTAATGTGTACATATATATAAAAGATACCTTGTGTATATATATATATATGTGATACTTTGTGTATATATATATATATATATACACATATAATATCTAATGTGTATATATATATATATATATATATATATATATATATATATATATATATATATATATATATATATACCAGATAAACATGTATATGTAATACCTTATATGAATATATATATTTTTATATGATTGATATATATATATATATATATATATATATATATATATATATATATATATATATATATATATATATACTCACACAAATAATTTACTTGTTAATTCGAAAATAAAGAAAAATAAATGAATAAATTTCATCTAAAATGAATCACACCCAAGTGAAAAAGAAAAACAAACATTATTTGTCTTTTGAAAAGGACTATGGTGTTCAAAATACATTTGAGCATACTTATATGGAATAAAACTCTAAAGTACCACAATAAAATACATTTTCAGAACTATTCATTATGGAATATATATATTTATATATATAAAATAGTTAATTTTTATATGTATATATTAATACATAAGGCCCAGTATATACTTGTATATGTTTACATATAAAAACATAATGTGTAAATATAAATATATGTACATATTTGTTTCTAAGACCTAATATATATATATATATATATATATATATATATATATATATATATAAAATACTTTATGTACTATCCAACATACATATATCTCTATTTAATACCATATATATATATATATATATATATATATATATATATATATATATATATAATGCCTAATATATATATATATATTTTAGATGATGACAAAAGAAAAAATTCACTTTCTTTGTATCATTATGAATTTATTTTAGGCTCCTGCAAATTTTTTTGTTCAAATTTTAACTTAAGTTAAGTTTGAACTTGTAAGAATTAAGTTAAAATTTGAACTTATAAGAATTTGTAGGAGCTTGAAGCAAATTTATAATGATACCAAGAAAGTGATTTTTTTTCTTTTTGTCTTTATGCAAAAATTTTTTTTACCTCTACATGTTGCGAGTTGATGTATCGTTACTCCCAAATTGATTAAACATTAATACCCGTTACTATTGAGCACTCATAGTGGATACTCCTACAACTTGGATTATATAAAGAAAAAAGTATATATATATATATATATATATATGTATATATATATATATATAATGCCTAATATATAAATATATATAAAATAACTGATCTATATAAAACACCTTATATATGTGTGTATATGTTTATATGTAAGATTTTTAAAACCTAATATACATATATTTACATTTAATACCAAATATAAATTTATTTATTTTTAATAACTATTTACTGAATACACAATATGCGTATATATATATATATATATATATATATATATATATATATATATATATATATATATATATATATGATAACTTATATGTCTATATATATATTATCTATGAATATATATTATCTATGTATATATAAACATCTTATATGTATGTATGTCAAACCACTAATATGTATATATAAAATAAATAATATACATGTACATAAAATACCTAATATGTAAATAAGGTACTTTATATATATTTATGCATATTTTCTCACACACGCATATATATGTAAAATACCTGATATATATATATATATATATATATATATATATATATATATATATATATATATATATAAATATATATATATATATATATATATATATATATATATATATATATATATAACATATCAAACACACTCATATATATGTACATGAAAAAATGCAAGGGATCAAAGGAGGATTCTTTTTAATTATTTTAATTTTCTAGACCTTAATCAGAGCGTGGGAATTATTACATGAAAC
>OY757936.1:34947770-35230270 GCA_963585895.1 Sepioteuthis lessoniana | reverse complement strand
CCTGTGTTGTTACTAAAAAATTTACCTCTTCAAAATCATGCAGTGACAAATACTAACCATGATAAATCACTTATATCATCCACTGCAGCTGCTGCCACCTCTTCTTCCTTCAACTCTTCTTCCATCTCTTCCTCCTCCTCTTCATCATCATCAGAATAAGTTCCACTAACTGTCTGGGCTGCACGAAGACGGTTCTGGAACTTTGACAAAAGTTCTAACGTTATAGCTTCTCGACTTGACCCTTTTTTACCTTGCTGACGTTTCATTTCTTTGTATTTTTCACGTTCTTTCCGAAATTCAGCCACAACTTCAGTTTTAGTACCATGCTCTGTTTGTTCTAAGGTGAAAAGTATATGTAAAGAAAAAAAGTTTACTCAGTAATAGACATCATTTTTTTTTTTTTTAAATAGTGTGAAGAAAAACAACAAAAGAGGAGGATGCTAGTTCCATAATCAGAAACTGTTCATAAAGAATAAACCATTATTTTGCTCAACCCATGTTTACTGGGATTTTCTATTTCTTGATTTGGAAATTGGCAATTTTATCCAAAAAAAATTCTAATGTAATAAAACTTACTTGGGTCAGATTTTACAAACTATGTAGTAGTGCCAGTCTAAGCCAACCAAGTTCTACCTTTAGACAGATGATGACAGAAATGAACTTAGAAAATGTCAGTTGGAAAAGGCCCTAGATTGTTTGGGGGTGGGGAGAAGCAAGTGGACTGGAAAGTACATTTCATCCTGAGATCAAATTATAAGAGTGAGAGATACTCTTAATTCAATAGTTAATGCATGGCATATCAACCCTTGTAGGTTATTCAATGCCAAATCCATTTTTATATAAATAGTACTATTTACAGTTTAATTCTGAATTTAGTCAAGCAGTTCTAATTCAGTTTAGTATAAGTTCAGATTTTGTTTACACAAAGTTAAATGTCAAAACAAATGTAAACAAATCAGTTTAGTGTAAGTACAGTTTGTCAAAAACATTTCTATTTCAAACAATTCAATTTAGCACAAGTATGCCATTAGTTCTATTTAAACCATTGATAGGCCCCTATCAAGTCCTACCACTCCAGGCCAGAGTGGACCTAGGAGCAATGGCAATGAAGAGGTGCTTCACGTTCCCCAAAGCCCCAGCATTACTGAAACCTCAACATCACTCATTAGGTAGGGCAGTCTTACCTCTCTGCAGAGGTGCAGTCAGTGTATTCTACAACCCCAGCCGACTGGGCAATACACAGAGTTAAATGTCAAAACAGTTTTATTTCAGATAATTCAGTTTAGCATAATTACAGAGTTCAAACCATCAGTATTGTGAAGGAAGCACGGTTTAGTTCTATTTAACCCATAGATAGGGCCCCATCAGGTGCTACTACTCCAGGTCAGAGTGGACCTGGGAGTGATGGCAAGGGGTACTCCGTATTCCCCAAAGCTCCAGCATTACTGGAACCTCACCATCAAATTGTTTAATGTCATATCAGAACACTCGTTGGGTGGGGGTCTTACCCCTCTGCAGAGAAGCAGTCTGTGTATTCTACAGCCCTAGCTCAGGGATTATGGACTCAAAAAAAGCTATTGCATCTCAAGGGAGGAAGCACAGTTGATAGACTATTTTTTGGTCATTAAAAATGAATCCACATGTGATACTGAGTAGGATAAATAGAGGAACAAGTTTTGGTATTTTCACTTTTGATGAGTAAATTGCAATAATTAAATTAGAATAGAAAACAAAATTCAAAGTTTCATCACATTCAAAGAAATAGCAAATACAATTTGTTAATTAACAATCTCTATAAAATCAAACATTTTTGATGATTTTCAATTCGTATGTGTTTTCATCTCAGCTACACCATTCCTATGCCAATGAATTGACAAACCTATTTGTTCTTTCTTATTAAACAAAAATTTTCCTATATTCTGTCATCTCCATTACATCTTACATGAAAATATGACTTGTCAAATCTACCCCTTCTCAAGTAATGAAACAACAAAAATTCCATGTTCTGTTATAAGAGTTAGTTTTCTCTAAACTCAGTTACCCCTCAAACCACAACAATAAATCTTTGAAAGAAGCTGATATAGATTTCACTAATGATTTTATAAAGAATATTTTTTTAAATATATAAAAAAAATTAGATTATGTTTTAGTTTCTGATATTGAAGTGAAAGTGACTGAAATATTAAAGTATATTCTGCACTTCTCTGGGGTCAGGAGTGAGGAACAAATTACCAAGTTTTATGAAAATATTAGTCATAAAAATTGTTCTGTTGAATGCCACAGTAAAGTAATTTTTAGGCCATGTATTTGAGACTCCTGATTTTGCTCATCAAATCTAACCTGAATGATTTTTTTTTTTTATCCACAAGATGCCATAATGCAGTGTTTCTCTTTAAACCATTTCTTCACTACAATTGGAAAGAAAATAATCGATGTATTTCCATTCATAAATTTCTGAAAAAAATAAATAAAATTTACCTCTTTCTTCCTCCTCCTCTTCTTCTTCTTTTTCTTCCGTTGTTTTTCCATATCGAGAATTACGGATTTCCTTTTTCAGTTTTTCTGCTTCCAGTCGAAGTTCCTCACTAAAAAAGAAAAAATATTGAATATAACCATTAAAATATCAAGATAATTTTCCTTAACTCTAAAAGTCAAAATGGTTTTTCCATAGTTGCTAACAAAAAATAAAAACAAGCTCATGAACAAAATGATTTTTTTTTTAGAAAATAAACTAACAGGAAATACCTAAGATGACCTGAGAGTTTTTAGTGATCTTGGGAAAATTTGTGTTTATATTAGACTCAAATTAACAAAGTTGTGACTTGTACAAATGATGGCTTAAAAATCAGCAAGAAACAGGATGAATAATGAAAATTTTGTATCCACGCTCCACTTATAAGATTAGAAAGATTCCTCTCCAAGGCAATGCAGATCATTTTGTATTTAGTCTAGGTTAAAAGTGTAATATTTTCTGATGCAGGTATCATTGGGGAACATTTTGGTAAACAGGCTAGTTTAACGCCACTTCTTGCTCATGATACTTGCATGAAAAAAATAAGGTAAAAAAAAACAAAAAAACTTCAGCTTCATATTATCCTTATCGCACTTTTAACCTAGACTAATTCCATCATTATCATCAAAAACTACTTCACAAAATCCATTGATAAATGCACAAATATCTCATAAAAATAAGATAGAACCTTTTCTTCTATTTTCACATAAATTGAAATCCTCTCTTTCATCAAACATTTTGTCCCTTCTCTTCTCTAATTCAAAGAGTTTTATTTTAACAAAATAAACTGAAAGTATAAGAAACAATGCTGTGTTCTCACTTTTTGTTCATTTTCTTTTGCCTTGTTCATTCAGTTAAGAAAAATTAGTTCTACATCTTGGGTCTCAGATTGAACTTTGTTCCAGTCTTTTTCTCTCTCTCCTGTTGTGTCATCCAGCATTTATTGTGAATGGAATGATTTGCATCAGACATGAGGTGTACAAATAATAGATTTAAGAGGTAGTCCTCATAACACACACACACAAACAAGATATGTAGTTACAAATAATATCGATATTTATTGAGAGTTTCATCTAAAAAATAAACAAAGATTTTGTCCAAGTTAAGTTTTTAACTAACATTCAGACAACTTTGATTCAGTCATTAATTTCAGACCATAAAAAGTAATATCCATGTTACTATCAATTTAAAGTTTAGCCTTAAAATCGAGATGAAAAACATCCAAACAGATTTGGTAAATAAACAAATGTGTCAACTTGAGGAAGGAATTTTTGGAAATGACAAAAGGAAAATGTACAAACAAGACCATTTCTCTTAAAGAGACAAAGAAATAAAAATTGTTAACCATTTAATTTTTTTTTTTTAAAGAAATATTTTTAATAAAATTTGATAAGATTTTTTTTATTTATACTAGATTCTTGCAAAAAATTTAAAAAATGTTGACGCCTGGGATATGTAGAAGTTAATAAATAACTGATCCTGTTCAATGTTATGAAATTTCTAGACATTTTTTTTGTATATTGTTACCAGACAGAACAAACAAAAAAAACTTTCACATTTGTCATTTTTTTAAAATTTCTAAAAAGTAAAATCTGAAAAAGAGCCATTACCTTCGACTGAGTTTTTGTTCAGGGACGTTTTCATTCTGATCGGTGAGACTGAGATCTTTTCGTTTTGTAGGTACTTCACCTTCTTGTTCTTCAAGTTTCCTTTTCTTACTTTGTGGAGAATCTTCGATTTTTCCAGATTTGATGTCCGACTAAAATTTTAAAACACAAGATTACAATATTAAACAGGATAAACAGATTTTCTAACTGAAAACCAAAACCTTTTTTTCTAATAATTACTATGATAAGCAAATTGAAAAGACAAGTTTTTTTCCCCCTTGA
Organism: Sepioteuthis lessoniana; assembly: GCA_963585895.1. NCBI lineage: Eukaryota > Metazoa > Mollusca > Cephalopoda > Myopsida > Loliginidae > Sepioteuthis > Sepioteuthis lessoniana. Next base: position 35,225,869 of record OY757936.1, on the reverse strand, counting down.
TTGTAATTCTCATTGAAAATTTGTCTTCAACTAAGGCAGAGACAATACCATTATCCATAAAATCAGACACATCACCATCCTGTTTCTCATTCCATTGTCTTAACAGTTCATTTGCCAAAATGAAGACAATTCCTTTTTTTAAAATCAAAAGAGAATAACAAAATAGATAAATATATATATATATATATATATATAAACATGTATTTATATAAATCTTACTTACTAAAGTAATTTAACCCTGTTTCAGCAGAGTAACACCCCCCCAACCCCCGTAGAGAATAGTTTGTTAGACAAAATGTCACTTTAGATGTTGATAATAGTTTAATCTTACATGAAAGTTGAAGAATGTACTGATGGAAACAATGAATAAAACAATACAAATGAAGATAATTGGTAGTAAATTATTGCTGGAACATTGGTAACACATTAGCAAACTGCTAAACATAAGACTTCCTCATTGTTAATATTTTACTCTGTAGTATAATAAAAGGCAAGAAACAGATTTGAGATTAAGTAAAAAGATTCACACAGCAGAAACTTTAATTCAGTAAAGACTTTTGAATTTCTTCATTGTTAAGTTAGAATTGTATAGCACCAATATCCAAACAGGAAGTGGGTATATACTACTGACTGATTGGGAGAGAGAGTTAAATAATAGTTTAATAAGGAACAAATAAAAAATTGACATAACACAACCAAAATAGATAAACATCCTGTGGAATTTTGTTCAATATCCCATAATGCAATGGAGAACAAATATTTCCACCTGAAGAAAACCCAAGAATGAACTAAATAAATGAGTTAGAATAACTAACTTAAATATATACACTATCAATATTAAGTACTCTTTATATATATATATATATATATATATATATGTGGATGCGTAATGCCGACTTGGGAAGATATGGCCTTGGAGTGACCGTGTCCCCTGTAGGGGTTAAATGTACCTACAAGACACATCTGGTTAAGTGGTTGCGCATTTACCATGACTAGTTAATTTGGTATCGCTTGTGTGCGATGTGGACCAGTGACTCAATGGTAGAGTTTTGGGTCTGCATTCTGTGGTCGCTGGTTTGATTTCCAGTGTTGGAGATCATGGTATACGCTGCTGATGAGACCTAATAAGGTCAAAACAGCAGTCCAGTGTTCTGTGTGTCACAGGGAGTGCTTGCCGGATTTTCTAGTCATGGTAATTCAATTCATATATAAATATTGGTGGTGGTGGAGGATATCTCCCCTATTCATTGAACTCATTTTACAGTTTCAGATTTTCTATGAATTGTTTCTAAAGGATTTTAAATAACATCACAGGTGCTGGACAGAAAAGGAAAGATAAACTTCAAGATCTAAAAAATAATTCTGATGAAAAACAAACAAAATTGAATTATTTATTTCATCAATTAAAAAAATACAAACTTTACTTTATTTTCCACAAAACCTAATTAATATTTCCTTAGAAAAAAATAAATGACTAATGACATCACTATTTCTTTTCTCTTTCTGTTAATAACCCTCTTTCTCTTATTTCCACAATACATACATCATCTCTTGGACCTTTTATTACAAAGGCTATAAATCTCAGAGATTGTAAGAACTTCAGTTCCATTTCTAAGCAAACAAGCTTATCTAAAGAGACAGACTCAAAAAGAGAAAAAAATGGATGAAGAAAACAAAACATAATTAACAACATAAAAGCAGAATTTCTGAAAGCTTTTCTTCCATCATAACCATTCATCCTGAAGGCATATTCCTGACAAGTGAACAATAAATGTCAAAAGTGTGAATAGAACAATAAAGCAAACATGTTGTAAGTCATTTAATATTATACTTTTAATGAAATAAATTAACTTTACTTTCTTCCAATAAATAAATTTTTCAATACAAATACATCCAACATTTCTCAATTGACAGTTTAACACAAAATTTGTTTTTTTCTCATCTTACTGAAAAATCTTCGTAAGTGGATAGGAAGGAAGTTTGTATTTAACCAACCCCTCTACCACATGCAGGATGTGACACAAAATCAAATTTTAAGCAGAATAAAGTTAGGTTGAACCCAGTTTTCCTTCTCCTAGACTAATTGCCTAACTAAGACTAAAGAACCCAGTCTGCCTATAGATAATAGAAGAAATGGATTCATGATTTTCCTAAAGGGCATTACCACAAAGGAAAACAATCAGTTTCATTCAGGATTTGAACTCGAGTCACAAATTCCATTTCCTACAAGTTATTTACTAAGCTTAATTTAGTTGTGGCACAAGGCCAGAAGTATTGGGGTGCTCAGTAAGAACCAAACTTACTAAATGGTCTATTTACCACTCTGTGGCAGGATGTGACATAAGGTCAGTTTAATGTGGGGGATTTCAGGACATAAGCCTACCAAGTGGCAAGTGCAGAAGTTACCCCCACCCACCCATGCAGGTGTCTCAGGCCTCGAGATATCATTTTTAGACAATGGAGCAGGTGCTACCTTGGATGAGGGTTGACTCCTGGAACTGCACCTCCCAGACAGAAGACAGAGAAGTGAAACTAGAACATATATACGTGCAAACCAGAAATGTTGCATATTAAAAAATGCTTTTTTTTTTTCATTTATACAGTACTGTCAAAAATCAGTCTGGTTTACAAGACGTTCATGGTTGTGATTGCTTCAATTTTTTTTATATTTTAAACCTTGCATACTCTCTTCATTTCTCTTGTGTACCCTGAAGGTTACACACATGTACCTTGAGTTCTGTTCTGAAGTCCTCTAAAAAATATTGAATAATGGCAGGAGAATGAACCAGCCAAAATGTTACTTTAAAATATAGACTTAATAAATCGATGAATCCTGAAAATAACTTCTTTTTTTTCCCCACTAGACTCTCACTTTCAGCCAGGACAAAGGACATGCAATACATAAAAAACTGAGTGATATTAACATTTCTCCCTAAATGGGGTTAGAATTTAATGCATTCGACTTAAGATAAAGAATGGTTGTCATTACCCCATCTGGCTGTTCGTCTTCTTCATTTGCTTTTTCTTCACCTTCAGATTCAATTGCAGGAATGGCGCTCAGTTTGGGGTCATCTGTCAAATCGTGACTACTTTTACTTTTTCCACGCATATCCTAAAATATTAGACACCAGAAAGCAGTTAATTAAATAGACAAAAAAATAAAAACACTAGTTAAAATCCAGTGATTTAACCAGGTATATACAGTTGGTACATAAAACTTCTACTTTATTTATATATCAAATAAAAGAAATAAATATACTATTCCTCTCCAATATCAATTGAAAGGACTCAACGGATAACATTGGATTATTGTTAATTTGGCAATTGTCTTTTTAAAACTTGATGCTCTTGTGAATATATTTTCATCAGTACTACAAAAAAACTTTCCATTTTTACACCAAATGCTTTTTCCACAATCATCATCTATAATACATTAACAGTCAATATTTCCCATGCGTCATTAAGTAATGAAAAAACTGATGACTTTGTTGAATTCTTTTCACTATTTATTTATATGGATCAATTCATGATACTTTGATTACCTGATAGATGTATAATAAGCAGTTTGTTTCTGCACAATCTATGTCTGATAAAAGAGCAATTTTACTATTTAAATAAAGACCTCAGACAGCAGGACATAAATCTGGGTTAAAAGAAGCACCAACGTTCAAAAAACTAAAAGTAGTTTAGTGGTAAGTGAATCAGAAAAATTTATGTTGGTTGATTTTATGGCATACCAACCCTTTTTGGGTTATTTCATGCCAAAGTCTTTTTTTTTCAAACAGTTATATGGTTTCAAGTTACCATTCTTAATATAGATAATTTGTACAATTATAAGGTTTCAAGTATTCCTATTTAATACAAATATCTTGCAAGAAATTATATAATTTCAAGTATTTCTATCTAATACTAATAATTTGCAAGCAATTATATGGTTTCAAGTAACTATTTCAGTTTGATAATAATAATAATAATAATTTCAAAAATGATAACTTTAAGTAACTATTCTTAATACAAATAATTTGTATAGTTATATGGTTTCAGATCATACTTAGTTATAATATTAATATTTTGAGAGCCAATGTTTTAAAAATGCATAAAATAATTTTAAACATTATTTTAAACTGAGATATTTGAACCAGAGAGTGGACCTAAGAGTAATGGCAATGAAAGTGTGGCTTCACACTCCCCAGGGTTTAGTGTCATAACCAGGAGATTATTGGCAGGGGAGGAACACTTGTCTCTCTGCTGAGGATGAGTTCAGCTTATTTTACACCTTGATGACAAGGTAGAAAGAAGAAAAAAAAAAGTATGCTTTAAGGAAAGAAAAAAAAAGAAAAAAAAAGAAAAGAAAAAATAGCTCTGCAAGAATCAGACTGACTTCAATCACAATCTGCTGCAATTATTTACTAAGCTTAGCTTAGACATGGCAGAAGTAAGGAATGCCCAGTGAGAACTGAACTCACTAACAATGGTCTGCTAATCTAATTTGTTCACCATTGTGAGGTAACCAATCACAATCTTTTGCATGCAAAAATTTCCAGGAAAAAAAGGTTATAATTGTGGATTTAATTTCTAAATTTCAAAAAACTACTAGGAATTTTTGAATGCACTTCATAAGTCAAGTAAGTATAAAGCGTTGAATTCAATATTTGTATTTTGGTTTGAAATAAAATAGAACATTTCTATAACAACAAATAAAAAAAAGAGTTAAAAAACAATTTATTCATCTGCAGTTTTTATTATCTTAAAAAAAAAGTCCAAATAAAATTTTACCTTGGAAGCTTTGTCAACTTCAACTTCATCTTCTTCAGCTTCTTCACCAAATGACAACAAACTGAAATTTCTAAAAATAAAAAACAAACAAGAATTTAAAGATGACATACAAATTTGAAACTGGTGAAAAGAGTGAAATCAAAATATTGTTTTTCATTTTGTAAAAATTAGCCCAACAGAGGAACAATTCAAATTCATTATTATTAAAAAAAAAAAAGAAAGAATTTTTTCTTCAACACTAGTTTACTATCTTAGTATTACATAAGACTTGTAAATATCAGATTAGTAAATAAAACCGAAATAGCAAGAAGAACATTGCACAAATTTTTTAAGTATGATCATTAATATTTATGAGTATTGTTATTATCAATTATTTGATTACAATTTCTTTCTTTCAAGTTAATTCTTTGAGGCTTTTCACTACAATTCAATCAGTCACTTTTGTCATCAAGTAAAAGCAATAATACTTGATAATATTTCATTTTATATCTACTAGTAGTTTACACAAAACTCAGCATCAAATATGGTGCCAATTAAATGGAAAGATGGACAATGATTTTAAGGATCTGATTTTTATCTTCAGCCAAACATAAAAGCTCTGATTAGTTAATTGGTAAACTAACTGCAATTCACTGGAAAAATTTCCCAAGGTAAAAAAAGAATGCGAGTTCAAGTCTTGTTTTAAGCATATTCTTTATTTCTAATCTATGCTATTATTCACTGCAGAAGACTGATGAAAATATTGAAAATAGTGATGAAAACAAAATAAAATCAAGATGAAAGAAATACTAGTCCAAAATCAATAATGGCTGACAACTGTTTAAATGAAGAAAAAAAAAAAAAAAAAAAAACGTAAAAGATAATGCATCACTCAAAAAGTCCTGGGCCTGACATATAGATAGCATCACTAATAAAAAAATCCATATGATTTTTATAAAGTACTAACCTTCAAATGGCACGTGTCAAAATTTGAGCCCTATCAGATTATTAGTTTACAAATTAGTTATTTAAGTGAAGCTACTGTTGCAAATTTTCAAAACAATGGAAAAATCTGATTTTCATGTGTTGATAAAGCATTGCTTTCTGATGGGAAAAAATACTGTTTAAGCAAAGCAATGGCTTGATAAGAGTTATTCAGACTCTGCTTCATCAGAAATAATGGTTCAGAGGTGGTATGCTGACTTTAAACATGGTTGTACAGACACAAATGATGTTGAACGCTCAGGTTACCCAAATAACAACTAAACTTCACAAACTCATTTTGGCCAATTGTAAATTGAAGTTGTGTGAGATAGCAGAGGAGTTGACGATATCAGAAGGCAGTGTATTCACTATTTTGCATCAACATTTGTCAATGAGGAAGCTGTGTTCAAAGTGGGTGCCACGTTTACTCATAATCAATCAAAAACAACGCATTGACGATTTAGAGTGTTGTCTGCAACTGTTTCAATGCAACAAAAAGGAGTTTCTATGTAAATATGTGACAATGGATAAAACATGGATCCACCACTTCACCCTGGAGTTAAATCGGCAGTCAGCTGAGTGGACAGCAGCAGGTGAAAGCTGTCCAAAGTGACCAAAGTCACAAACATCAGTAGGCAAGGTTTTGGCTTCCATATTTTGTTCGAGTATTTTAAGAAACTATTCAACAAGATTGATTTTACTAATTTTTAAAAAATTGCTTTTTGTAAGGATAGATCGTTTTTAATGAGTATATTTTGAAAAATTAATTTAGAGGCAAAAGCAGGAAAATCTTATCCCCCCCCCAATCAGAACAGTAAGGTCTAGCACAAAATGATTTGGCACACTTTCCTAACTCATCAAGGGGAACATTGGTGCCAAACTTCAACTAATTCATTATCAGCAGGTGCAGATTTCAACTTTTTGCTGGTGTTGTGAAATGGAATGACCCAATATTAGTAGTTGTTTACTAATGGCCATAGACTGGTGGTTTGATTAGTTGTGATAAAAAGAGAGGAAAATTAAGATGAAAGAAATATTAGTAAAAAAAAATAATAATAATAATTTGATATATTTTGTTGAAAGAAATCAAATAATCATGAAAAATAGAGTCAGCAACAACTACAATCTTTTTTTTAAAGTTGCAATGGTTATAATTCAAAGAAAGTGTTAGGAATTTCCAAGTTTCCAGCATTTTTTAATTAAAAAAAAATTCTGTTAATTCTTCAACTAAGAAATTCACTCTTTAAAAAAAACCTTCACAAAAGTTTGCTTTAAAAAAAAAAAAGGTGGCGAGGGTAGACTTACTTTGTGGCTTTTGATTGACTTTTGTTTTTTTTCTCTTCAACTTTTTCCTTTTTCGCTCGTTTTAATTGTCGAGGTACAATATCATCAAAAGGACTTGATAAGACCTAATAAAAACCGATATTCAAGTGTTATTGATTTAACCACATTGATCAATCATTTTCATTTCAAATAAATAACAAACAAAGTTAGGAAGAAAATTTATATTCACCAAATAAATCCTGTTTTTATCTGAGAGGTCAGATCAATTTTTTTGTTTTTTGATAGTTTTTATTCCTGGTACCACATAACCTAGTATAACCTGTTGCTTTTACTAAGAAGTAACTACCATTGCCCAAAGATGAAGAGGAATTACTAAGCATGGCACTCTGGTGAATATATTATAGGAGAGGAAATGGAAGCTGCCAAGTAAACGCAATTGTCCCATGAGATATCATGAAAAAGAATTACTCAGCATAGCAATCTGACAAATTAATGTTACAAAGGAAACCCCAATCCAATGCAGAATTTGCTGAATTAAATTTGAGATATTTAATAACAATGCTAGGGTTTTCAATTATGAATATTTTTTATTTTTATTCTTGATTACTCTCATTTTTGTTGGTGCATTGTTAATATTTCAGCCAGTTCATTCTCCAGGTTTTGACTTTCCATGTGGGTTTATTCAAGATCCCACAATGCATCAGAAACACAAGACAACATTATTTCATTTAAATCAGTTGAAAAGGGGAAAAATTTCATTGGATGCTGACATGTGAAAATGTCAGACAAAAATCAAAGATGTGTTTTAGTAACCTTTCTCTTTTTTGCATTGAAATAATTTAGAAAAATATTTATTACTGACACAAAACAATGTATACAGGACAATTGAAAGCAATTTGATTAATTTTCATTGAGTGTTTAAAGAAATTTCATATTAAAAAAGAAATTGTAGAAAAACAGTTTAATAATTGAACACTTACATCTGCTGAAATGATTTTGACAGGAAAATAAGGTCTTTCATTTGGGCCAATATCCACTTCTTGTAATTTAAGCATATTGTATATTGTATTGCCACCAACCTATAACAAAAAATGAATTAAAAAATAAATAAACATTTGACACATTTTCAGCAAATTAAAGTTATTTCAAAATATACTGAACTGATAATTTGTTGTATATATCAAGAATAACCCACCAATGAAAACTTATGTTAATTTTGGTTTGATGTACAAAAGAATCATGCAGAAATGTAATACTTCCATTTATCAACCTGATAAAAGTTTCAGTCATTTGCTTCATTCCCCCCCCCCACTGAATAGTTAAAATGGTTGTAACTCAACACATTCTTAAGGAATGTAGAGGGAAATACTACAGAAATAGGGCTGATGCCTGAATCTTAGCTAGTTGATGTAGTTTTGAAACTTAACTGTTTAGAAAAAAATATATAGAAAATATTGTTTTTGTAATTTACAGTATAAAAACAATATTTATTTTTAGAAGTTCAGACATTAAACAACCCATGTAAGTTTTGTAATAATTTGAAAATAAATAAAAATTTTAATTTTTTCTAAAATGAAGACTGAATTTTGAAAAGTTGACAAACATTTCTTCCAAATTTCACATCTCTAATTTAATGAATATAAGAGTGAACAATATTTTCTTTCAAAATAAACTTGGATGCGGTTACTTTTAAGTAAGAAGAAACTATTACAAACTTTTTCCAAACATGTTTTGATTAGAACCCCCCCCCCAAAAAAACGAAAAACGTTGAACTTAAAATAATTAAGAAAAATCAATACAAAAGGATGGGAGGAAAATTTGTTGTCAAAAAGGGGTAAAACAAAAAAGAAAAAAAAAGAAAAAAATTTCAACTAACTTTTCCAAAGATTGTGTGTTTATTTGAAAGTTCTGGAGTTGAAGCCATTGTGAAGAAGAATTGACTTCCATTGTCATTGGGACCTGCATTGGCCATGGCAACAAGGCCACGTCGTACAAAACGCAAACGGGAATGAAATTCATCCTGAAATAAATTAAAAGTGAAATTAATCAGCCAACTGAAAAAAATGAATAAAATTTCCTACTAAAAATCATCACAAGAATTGGTTAATGGAGGCACCCACAGTGTAATGGTTATTGTCATTGGAAATGGACCCAGCAATTAGAGTTCAAATCTGGGATAAGGCTGTTTGCATTTTACATAATGCCAATACCCTTGGGAAAAGTAGGAATCTATTCTCTTTCCCAATCATGGGTAAATAATAGGGCAGGCTTGGCTCTTTAACCTTGGTATGTCAACTGGTCTAAGAAAAGGGAAACTCGGAATTTAAACAAATTGTATTCAGCTTATATATTGACCTTGTGTTGTATTCTGCTTAACACATCACTCAATAAGTCCTGGGCCTAACTAATAAAACAACTTTTAGGCAAAATTTGACTTAATTCATCAACATGGTCTCCTTCTAGGGGGATACACTGATTCCAACACTTCTGTAACAATTCAATGTCTTTTTTGTAGAACGATTTGTCTTTAGCCTCAAAATAAACCTCAGTTTCCAATATCACTTCTTCATTGGAGCCAAATCTCTTTGCCTGGAGCATTTTTTTGAGGTCTGCAAACAGCCAATAGTCACTGGGGGCCAGATCTGGCAAATAGGGTGGGTGCGAAAGCAATTCGAAATGCAATTCATGTAGTTTTGCCATCATTGCAATCAACTTGTGACAGTGCATTGTCTTGGTGATAGACCACTTTTTTCTTCTTCATTTGTGGCCGTTATTAGGCGATTTCTTGCTTCGAATGAACTAATAATGCACATTCCAAAATACGGAAGCCGAAAACTTGCCTGCTGATGTTTGTGTCTTTGGTTGCTTTGGACAGTTTTCACCTGCTGCTGTCCACTCAGCTGACTGGCGATTTGACTCCAGAGTGAAGCACTGGATCCATGTTTCATCCATTGTCATATATTTATGCAAAAACTCCTTTTTGCTGCATCGAAACAGTTGTAAACAATGCTCTGAATCATCGACACATTGTTGTTTTTGATTGACTGTGAGCAGACACAGCACCCACTTTGAACACAGCTTTCTCATCGACAAATGTTTATGCAAAATGGTGAACAGACTGCCTTTTGATATCTTCAACTACTCTGCTATCTCATGCAACTTCAATTTATGATTGGCCAAAATGAGTTTGTGGAGTTTTTTGGTGTTTTCTGGGTCATCTGCCGAATTTGTGGGACCTAAGCGTTCAGTATCATTTGAGTCTGTACGACCTCTTAACCATTGTTTCCGATGGAGCAAAGTCTGAATAACACTTATCAAGCCATTGCTTTGCTTGAACAGAATTTTTCCCCATCAGAAAGCAATGCTTTATCAACACATGAAAATCAGATTTTTCCATTGTTTAGAAAATTTGCAACAGTAGCTTCATTTAAATAGCTGTAATTTGTAAACTAATAATCTGATAGGGTTCAAATTTTGACATGTGCCATTTGAAGGTTAGTACTTCATAAAAATCATATGGATTTTTAATTAGTGTCGCAATGTATATCTCAGACTCTGGACTTATTGAGTGATGTATTATGGTGGAGGGGTTGAGTAAATACAACCAGAAAAACTGGTTTGAACTTGGGTGTCTCAAAGATGCAAAACAGATATATCCAGGGGAAGAAGATGCATTGTGGGGCTAAAGTAACTTGGGATTTGAAATTTTATCAGTGATTGTGTTCAAACCGTAATACGGTCTAATAGGCTACTAAGAAGAATTTTCATTTATTAAAAAGAAATGTGTCAGTAAATTTTCTACAGTTGCAAGACTATAGACCAGCACCTGGAACTTGGCACAGCCTTGGGTAAGGTTGTACAGAATATCATAAGATGCCCATGCAGAAGGACTCCTCTTTTTACAACACTGATCTTTGCCCATAAGAAAGGCAAAGAGCTAGACAACTTATAATCAGTGTCATCATAGGAATTGCCAGAACAAAGCTGAAGACTGCAGTGAATCTACTTTAAAACTCTAGCTTCTATTTCTAATTTTTCTTTCTCTAAGGCTAGTTGTCCTACCAGTCTATCCTTCTATTTTACCTATTGCTGGAGGGAGAAGAGATGTATTCAGACTTTAGAACAAAGCCTCATCCAGGATTGGAACTTGACTCACTAAGTTCATTTTTATTCAACGATAATCATTATCCCATCTGTAACTTTACAACAAAAGCAGTCCAATGTGAATAAAAATAAGATAGAAAAAAATTTCTTTATTAAATATCCAGTTTTTAAAAAAATATTGTATTTTGTATTTTGAGATGACTAGTTTAGCTTCTAATACATTTCTTTCTATCTTTCATGTACCTCATACATTTGACATGATTTCTTTTGATAATATTTTGGCCTACAAAAAATAAGGTTGGTTGGTTGGTTGTGTTTTACAACATATCAATACTTGTTGGTTATTTAATGCTAAATCCTGTTTATATATATTGAAAAGAGAAAAATGTAGTTAGTATAGTTAAGTTAGTTTAATGACCACAATCTCAATGACCATAAAATATTTGCAAATTCAATTTATCAAAAAAAATATATATAAAAAAAAAAAAAAAAGACAACATTACTATTTCTTCATGTTTTTTCATTTTCTTTTTTGTGTTCTTGTTGTTTTCAAGGCTTTGGCTGGTAAAATTTGATGATTTCATGTAGTCCTTATTTCTTTTTTCTTCAAGGCAGGGATTGGTAAAATTTTACAGAATATTTCTTTCTTATTTTCTTTATATTCTTGTGATTCAAAAGGTTCTTAAAATTCCCTGTTTTTTTTACAATAAAAAATATTTTTCATCAAATAAGACATTAAAAATATGACAACTTATGACTATACTCTTGGTGAAAAATTTACAACATAAATTTTTCAAATTACCTTATACAAAATAAAATTAAATAAGAGAACATTGCTTATGAATTTGTTCTTGCTTCTCCAGCAGTATTCCACATGTTGTGTTATTCTTTCTTGATGGGAGGTAAGTGGCCAAACAAATGTTTTATGGGGTGGTGTGTCCAGGATTTGTTTAAGACAGCATGCAGCATTCTTGTGTGGTTTCCATCTAGCTTTTTCATTATACATTTAGTTAGCATCCCTGTGGTGTATCCATATAGTAGTATAGATACAACCACAGCTTGGAAGAAATTCTGTTTTATTTCAATGGATACATTAGATTTCCATATAATCAATAGCTTGTCAAAAGTATTCCACGCATTCAGTAAGCATATTTTAACATCACTTTTGATAAATGAGGTATTGCTGTCAATGTATATGAACGGGTCTACTAATTTTAGCTACTTAGAATGGAGATTGCTCTTTTTTTTATTTAAATATAGTTTTATGTGCATTCGCATAGATGCCAATGCCTTCGACTGTTTACTCTAGACTATGCAGAAAGGATTCTACTTGGGCTGGTGTATATGCGAAAAGTGTTATAGTATCTGCAGGATAACATCTACTTCTTGCCCTTTTTAATCTGAAACCATTATCTACTATTAGATCTATTGATGTTCAGAGTATATAGTCTCTAGGCAGAGTATAAATAAATATGGTGCTAATGTATCTCTTTGCAAAACTCCAACATCTACATCAAAGAAATTGGTGACTATCAGATGAGTAAACCATTGCTTTCAATGGTTTTTGTAAAGAATTATTATAGCTGTTTCATATGCAAGTAGTATTTATTCCATTTTTCCAGTGTATGGTATTGAATGCATAGAAGAAATCTACAAGTAGTAGTGTTTCTCTGGTTGTGGAGCAATTCCTTCAAAAGCCATTCTGATTTTTTTCTAAGAATTTTCTCGATTTTGGATAAGATATGATTGAGAAGCAGGGCATTATAAACCTTAGCAGCTAGAGTTATGCAGCTATAATTCTTAGTGATTCTGAGGTTGGCTTTCTTGGGGAAGGGAAGGACGCAACATTTCATCTATTTCTCTGTCATGTTTTATTTATAGGCTGCATTGCATAGTCAGAGAAGAACATCAAATTTTCTTGTCTTCCAAACTTCAGAGGGTATTAAGTCAAGACAAGCAACTTTTCTGTTTTTAATCTTTTTCGATATTACATCAAGTTCTTCTTTCGTAATCTGTCCTAGTTTGACATCTCATTGGCCATTAATGATTTTTTGGATAGGTTCATCAGTGATTTCAGGAGGGTTTCCAAGCAGATTAATGAAATGTTCTTTCCACTTTTGAAGTCTTTTTTCTTGGCAGGCAGCTTTTAGTTTTGCCCTCAATATGTCCTTCCTTCCACTCACATCATTGACTGTCTGCCATGCTATTCTTCCACTGAATTCCTCATTTCATCAATTTGACCATGAATGTATTCTAATTGTTCTTTTTGGTATTTGCTGGTTAGTTCTTTTTTGGCTTTCCTAAGTTTCTGAAAGTTGGCATTCGTTAGGTTTCTGTTATTGAGATGGATGCTTTTATTAAGTTATCTCATTTTTTCCCCAACTACTAGTGACTCCCATAGAACTCTATACTCAACTCTTGGTTTGGTTGGCATACCTGCTGCTGCTGCTTCCATGTGGGCAGTGATAAGGTTTTCCTATTCATCATTCAAAGTATGTCTTTCAGATATATCCTGTAGAGTATCTAATTTGTTTTTTTACAATTACTATTTATTCATTGCTAATATCTTTATTGGCAAGTAGGGACCAGTCGTAACATGTGATTTTGATTGCTTGTTTCTGCATAGATTCAGGCAAATCTTTGCTGAGACAATTCTGCGATGGGAAGATAATTCTTCATAAGAGGTGTATGCCTCACAGTTCAGAGCACTATCTATCCACTTCTTGCTTATGAATATAATATCTAGTTATGGATTATTTGTATGAATTTCTGAGATGAAGTGTGATAATTTTTATTATTTAGAGTATTCAGAATATTGTCTTCATCTTTATTATATTCACAATGTTTTGGCCAATGCATCCTCCGGCCTTCTTCAGGTGTTTCTTGTCAAAGTTAAGAGCCGACACAAAACTTCAAACTGAATCCTTTATTTAATCCACAGGGGAAGATTGTTCTAATTCTATTAATAATAACCAGATACAAGAGTTAAGTACTCCTTGTTATTTTTACCTGCAATCTCTAAATGATTTCAGTAAGTTCATTTACCAAATGCCTATATCCATTATGCTACATGTCCTGCTGGACAATTCAGAGTGAATTTTTGGGACTTAATGTTTTATTAACACTATGAATTACTAGTTACTACTATTATGTACAATCTTTTTTTTATTTTTTATTATTCTCATATATTCAATCTCTATACTTGGTCTACTCAACAGGTTACTGTAGCCCAATATATACTATCAGGTATGGCTGATCATACATGGAGAAAAAAGGGAAACTATCTACCCTTATGAGATGAAATCAAAATAACAGATAGGGAAGAACATTGGAAAATAAGAAGTCTTTAAGAAAAATATGCAGTCATAAAAATTGAAATTTTTTCAAAGAAACAAGAATGCAAATCTTCAAGTGTAACAAATCAAAGTTTATTCAAAAACTTGACCTATGAAAAGGCTGGAAAGTTTCCAGGTACCAAAAAAACTTTAAAACCTTTCTTATTACAACTCATAACTAATAAACAAATATACCTAATCGTAAATTCTGGAAGTGTTTCTATTTAACATCTGTTTAAAACTGAGAATTCTTATTTTTTCATTTTATATTTTTTAAGAATAATTTCTTTGAATTTTCTAAATTAATAATAATTTTTAAAAACAAATTTTTACAATATATATTAAAAATGTTTGTAAATAACATCGCTCTTTTGTTTAACCATAGTTAAATGGTTTCAAATATCTCTAACAGTCTTATTTGCACACAGTTAAATGGTTTCCAGTGTAGTAAATGATTAAACAGTTCTATTTAACCCATAAACGAGGTTCTAATAGGTACTACCACTCAGAGTCAAAGTGTACTAGGGAGTAATAGCAATGAAGGAATACTCTACATTCCCCAAAGCTCCAGGAATGGATCCTCACCATCATATTGTTTAGCATCATATCCAAGACACTTGTTGGGGTGATTGGTTTGGCTTTAAGACATATCAACCATTGTAGGTTATTTAATGCCAAATCCTGTTAATATATATATGTCAAATATATATGATTTGGAAACACTTTTTGTAGAAAACATTTTTAAACAAGCCGGAGCTCTTTTTTCCATACAGTTAAATGGTTTAACATCAGTCATTTGCTTATACACATAGTTTGTAGGTAATTTTATTTTTAAATGAGTTAGAACTAATTTGTTTGCATACTAAGTAAAAGTAATAGACCATAGTCGAGGGTAACCCGAAGGCTCCCTTTTCGATAGCTACTACACCAAGGTGTGGGGGAGGGCTCTACTCCTTCCCTGGATTGCTCTACTTTACCCTTGATCCATACCTTATAATGCTGAGTGTTAAGCAAGGAGGCATCAAGTACCATTTTTTGAGTCTTTGGTATGACTCGACCTGGGATTGAGGTTTCAATTATTGCTATCTAACACTCATAATTTTATTCAATATTAATCATTTGTTTGTACACAATGAAGTGGTTACAAGTATTAAACACTACCGGACATTGGCCTAGGGGTTAGAGTGTTCGCCAATGGCCCGGGAGACCTGGGTTCAATCCCAGGTCGAGTCATACCAAAGACTCAAAAAATGGTACTTGATGCCTCCTTGCTTAACACTCAGCATTATAAGGTACGGATCAAGGGTAAAGTAGAGCAATCCAGGGAAGGAGTAGCACCCTCCCCTACACATTGGTGTAGTAGCTATCGAAAAGGGAGCCTTCGGGTTACCCTCGACTATGGTCGCCAACTTTACTTACTTATTCTATTCAACACTATTCATTCATTTGCACACAATCAAATGGTTCTAGGTATTCTTATGCAATATTAATAATTCAATTTAGGTACACAGTTAAAGAGTTTCAATTGATTTGGTTGGGCTTTATGGCATATCAACCATCATTGGTTATTTAACACCAAATCCTGTTTTTACATATATATTAAATTATATATTATATGATTTGTAAACTCATTTTGTTGAAACATTTTTAAATGAACCCGAGCTCATTCTTTTGTACACAGTTAAATGGTTTCAAGTATTGTGAGGTAACAGTAACAATGTAACATCAGTTATTTGCACCCATTTAAACGGATATACATATATGATTTGTAAGTAAATAGTTTATAGATAATTTTATTTTTATATAAGAACTAACTTGTTTGCACACTAATATTGCTATTGTTTCTACATAGTTGAATGGTTTCAATTATTGCTAATGCTAATAACTCTCTTAAATATTAACCATTTGTTTGCACACATTGAAGTTGTTTCAAGTATTGCTATTTGACACCATTCATTTGCATACAGTTAAATGATTCCAAGTATTGTTTTGTATCACTAACTATTCCATTAAACATCAGTAATGTGTTCACACAGTTAAATGATCAAACAGTTCTCTAACAATTCAATTTAGCATAAGTCATTTGTTCGCACACAGTTTTAATGTCAAGTTCTATTTGACCCATAGATAGGACCCAGTCAGATGCACCACTCCAGGTCAGAGTGAACTTGGGAGCAATTGCAATGAAGAAGTACTCCACATTCCCCAAATTTCCAAGGTTAGAGCTTGGCCATCAGATGGTTTAATGTTATATCCAGGATACTTAGTGGTGGGGATGGGGGTCTTACCCCTCTGCAGAGATGCAGTCAGTATATCTTACAGCACCAGCTGACTGGGGTGATAAAAAACAAGAACATTAAAAGAAACCAATCCTCCAACCAAAGATTAATAATCTTTTTTCAATTCACATAAAGAGTGTGCTTAAAGTAATGTAACAGTTAATAAGCTTCTCTTTTAAAGCCAGTCATTAATTTAATTAGTTTGAACCTCACCGAAAGTTCAGTTATAGATGCCTTGTGCCACATGAAGTTAAGCTTAAAAAATATTTATCCACTCACAACACAGAGGCTTGCAAGATTATTACTAGTGTAGTGATATTAGTCCTCACAGAGAACACTTATATTGTAACCTTGTGACAGTTAAGCTTAGTAGATGGATACCTGCTGTGGAGTGATGGTCAACAAAATCATTGCTGATTAAAGTAAAAACCATGTTACAATAGCAAAAATCTTTTATTTCTATTTGGGTATTTTTTTTTAACACACAAAAAATTTTGTGCTTTCTTTCTTTCCAGGAAAATCAAGAAAAGAAAACAAAATTTGAACCCCCCCCATTCTTATCACATTTTTAAAACAGTGCCCATTTCCATATGAAACTGTTTGGATACACCTGATAAATATGGCCTTCTGTTATCTATGGATTTCATCAACCCCTTATGATTCTTGGAACCTACTTAGCACAGCTGTCATTTAAATATATTTAGAACAAATGCTCCAATATCCGTAAAAAAAAAAAAAAAAAAAAAAAAAAAAAAAAAAAAAAAAAAGGAAATGAGTATATCAATTTTGCTAGTTCAAATAATTAAAAATTGTTTTCTGTCAGTTTATCTTAAAACTTTGATTTCTAGGAAGAATTTGTTAAACAAGGGAGGTAATACTTCAAACATGACATAATGAGTAACCTCCCTTAGCTTTAATTTATGATGCAAAAACAACGGCCTATTTTATACATTAAGCCAGATTTTTTTTAATACACAAATTCAACCTATGCAAAGCCAATTGGCCACAATAAATAAAGAGTTACAAAATGAGATAGGTAAAAAGACTGCAACAAAAGTGTATTATGAAAGGACAAAAGAACAAAAATCCAAACTAAGACAGGGTAACCCAAGATTAATAAGTGTTGCAATTGTCATGAGAGAGAGGGAGCTTCATTGATAGTGCATGTGAGATAGGAAAGATTTAGAAAGAATAGATGCTGTTTGTTAGAGACAGTAAAACGAATTCTTAATAGAAATTCTCAAATAAGTGAAACAAATGAATACAGCCCATCCAAACATCTTCCATAAAGGTATCCATAGAAGAGGGACAAACTGGTTACATACTATTACCATCTTTTAAACACTCAGTACTTAGATGAGTGATCACTTATGAACAGCAGATACTGTAAGCAATCCGAGGCCTGTATGCCAGACTATAATTAGTAAATAACAAATTAAGCAATGAGGAACCTGCTCAGTACTTAGATGGATGATCACATAGGAACAACAGATACTGTAAGCAATTTGAGGCCTGTGTATCAGACTAAATAAAGATTAGTAAATAACAAGACAAGCAATGTTCATGTTTTGATTTGGTTTCTTTGTTTAATGGCATATCAATTTCAGTGGGTTATCTAATGCCAAAGCCATTTATGTAGAAGAACAGTAGTGGTACTATTAACCCATAGCTGGGGGGTATAAGAGAGTTCAAGCCTTTTCCAAGGGTATTTGTCTGAAAGTGAATGAAATAGCATGACTGGAGTTCAAACTTACTTATTACAATGTCACTATCCAGCATATTAGCCACTATGCCATGGGACTCCTTTAGAGAGTAAAAGGATAAACAAAACTACCATGGGTACTACAGGAATTAATCAAGTCTTCTGGAAGAACACAATATCTTAAGAAATTTCAATATCTATTGCCTTTATCAGATTTAGATAAGTGTTCTGAGATACCCAAATACAGTTCTATTTTGATGTATTATATGTACATTGAAATTGTTACCAGGATTCAGAGATATGCTGGCATGTATCCAACAGGTTATATATTTGGTACCATATTGACCAGGATTAGCACGACAACATTACATTTGATGTCACTAACAATTTATATTTCCATTAAGAACTCATTTAAACTGTCTCTAGTAAACAGCATCCATTCTTCCTAAATCTCTACACAATACACTGTTTCATTCCAACAACTTAAAACATCTGTACTATGGATCAAACTTCCTCATCAATGTTTTTCTCCTAGGTTCAACCTTAGACTTTTCAAGTCCTGGGTTAATGAGAATCTTTTCCAGTTTATGTCACATGGGGGATGAGGTCCTGCATTTCTAACCCCTGCAAATGTGAGAGGTCAATTACATTTGTAAATTTCAAATTAAAAAAAAAATTAACAAAAATGAAGGAAGGATTCTTTACTTTGAATGGATATCCATAAATTGATTCTCCTCCATGTCCAGTGCCTTCAGGATCTCCCCCCTGAACAATGAAATCTTTCACCACTCGATGAAAAATGGTGTTGTCATAATAACCTTCCATAGATAATTGGACAAAGTTACGAACAGCTTTCGGCGCTTCTTTTGGCCATAATTCAATATCAATATCACCAACAGTAGTCTTGAGAAGAACCTGATAAAAAAGAAAAAATAATCAGCAATTATTATGAACAGTTTTCTTGTCTGGAACATTTTTTTTAAAAATACAACTTTGGTCAATCAATTCTTTATCAATCAAAATAAACTGGAAGAATCTATAATAAAGATATTACCTTGAACTAGACTTGAACTCACATCTCATAGCTCAAAACATTTGTAATACCATGTGATAATATCTTAACCATTTTGGCTACCAAATCTATTGTTCTTAACTTTTTCTTGACTATTTCATGCTTTATTGTTGATATCCTTATCGCAGAAGCAGTACAATTAAATTATTTACAGATTCTAATTTCATTATTGTACAACTAATCCTGAATCTTTTTTTGACTTTTCCTTCTGGCTCTAATTCTATGCAGTATTGTTGGCTACTGTGTAGCAATACACTTGTTTTGAGATTCTAAAATGAAATATTTTCATTATTGTACTTAAAAGCTATTTACAAAGCTTAGATGTTGCTCAACATCAGAAGTATGAGACACCCAGTGAGAATCGAACTCACTAACTAGTGTCATACCCGGGAGCCTCCTTTTTTTGGAGTGGGGGAGGGGAGAGACCAGGAGGTCTTACTCTTCAACAGAGGATACAGTCAGTTTGTTCTAAGCCATACTAAAAGAGCATTATTTAAACTGAGGTTTTTCTGAGTTATATAAATCAGTGGCATCTATTTAGCTTTAAATTCCAAAGAATTAATCAGATTTTTGTTGAATGTAGGTTTGGTTTGGTTTCTTTGTTTAATGGCATATCAACTCTTTTTTGGGTTATTTAATGCCAAAGCCTTTCTCCTAGAAGAACAGTAGTGGTACTATTTAACCCATAGCTGGGAGGATAAGGGGGTTCATACCTTTCCCAAGGGTATTTGCCTAAAAGTGAACGTAATAGCGCGACTGGAATACGAACTCGTGTACTACGATTCCACAGTCCATCGTTTTAACCATTACACCACGAGGACACCCCCCTTGTTGAATGTAGGGAAATATCTGTGGATGATATTGTATGAAGGTTATTTAGAAAATAAGGGGAATTATTGAAAGAAAAAACCTCTGGCACCAACTCAAAATATCCAACTTTTATAACCCACAATCACTATATAGAAACCAGTTCAGTTTGATTGAAAATATTTTTATTCACATTTAAAATTTGTATGATTCATTCTGAGATTTAAATATATGTTATATATACTTTTAGAATTGATAAAATGTTTATAATGTCAATAATATTTTTTATGTTTCATTATATATCTTTAAAAATTGTTCAAATCAATAATAATCTTTAAGATAAAGTACAAAAAGGTTTTCCAGCATAGAAATACACAATTTCTATCTTTGTAACCAATCATTAAAAGAATTATCCAGATTCATGAATGACTGAAATAATACTTTTCTTGACAAAAACAATGTCCATTGTTGATAAAAAGATTCTTTAAGAGTAAATGTAGAGAAATGTACCAATGGTGTGTTCATGAAAACCTTGGCTCAGTCAACAAACTAATTTTAGCAATAAATTAAACAAAAAGCAACTGATACTGTTGAAGACCTTGATTAATGGATTTTAGTAGCATGTCAACCCATCTAGAGTTATTTTATGCCTAGAAGTTAAAGAATCAGATTCATTGTGCATTTGTATTTACATTTTCTGCGTTGTTATTTCTTAAGATTTTTTTTTTTACAGACAGTTATATGATAAAGTATTCCTATCTAATACAAGTAATTTACATACAGTTGTATACCATAGCCAGATACGGCTGTGTGTGAAATGGACATATAATGTTCATATATATATATATAACATAGAACATAGGAATCTTTAAACACGAAAAACACTTACGACTTCTCAGTTCAGGTACGAAACTTTTTATTACCTTTGAGTTTAAAGGTTTTTCGACATAAGGAGAGAGAGGCACAATCTTTCTATTCTGGCTTTGTCATCTGCCCCCCATCTCGTGCGACACCTGCCCAAGGCCTCCGCGAGCAAGCAAAAGTCAACCCTTCTCGTCTGGTGTCTAGTCTCAGCTCTACTAACTTTCTTCAAATTCCCAAAATCCTCCACACACTTCCGGTGCATGACGTCACCCGCACTCTGTAACCCCGTTTCCCATCTGGGCTATTGGGACATTTCTGAGTGAAACGTCTGCTCTGCCCGCGCGCGCGCGCGTGAACACTGAGCCGAAAGGTTCTCAGCCTAACTAAACCCAAAGGCATCAAATGAAATCCCTCGGCCATTATATTACAGTTATATGATTTCAAGTATTCCTATCTAATAATGATTATGGTTTCAAGTAATTATTTCTATTTAAAAATCAGCCTTTTTTTTTGCACAGTTATATGGAATCAAATATCCATAATACAAATAATTTTCAAATAGGTCTAAATGAGACCCAAACAGATACTACCACTCCAGGTCAAAGTGGACAGGGTAGTAATGGCAATGAAGGGGTATTTCAGACTCCCCAAAATTGAAGCCTCACCATCAGATTCAGTTTAGTGTCATATTCAAGTCATACCGGTGTATTCTAAGCTCTGTTGACATAGCAGAACTTACCTTTGTAGGAAGGAATTTACCAGTTTTTACATTGGTGACTGTTAGAAAACAAGTATGAAAGTGAAGAATAATCTGTTAAGATAAAAAAATTTTCCATACGACCTGACATAGAAGTAGCTATTGGATGATGATGATGATAATAATAAAGTTTAGAAATACGAATCATTGCTGATAATCTAACAAAGTTATCATGGCTAAATCTTTCTGGTCATCAGAATGGGAAGTAAAAAGAAATTTTCAAGAAAAAAAAAATGGATAGAACTTTTCAATCATTTCAAAAATCAAAGTATCTTCGCCTCTAATCTCGGGCAGGTTATGAAAAACACACACACACACACACATATATATATATATATATATGAAATTCTAAACATTTTAAAAGAGTATTTTAATGCTGAAGGGGATTTGGTCACAAGAGATCTAACAAATCCATCGAAAGGTCTATTAAATTGGAAACACAATATTGACTTGAGTTACAATGAATTCTTAGGACTCAAAACTAAAACAAATATTTTTTTTTTAACAGAAAGTTCATTCAGTTGAAAAACATGGTAAAATAAGTATTCAATATTGAAAAGTTCCTGAAAGTTTCATGTTCTTAGGCTAGCTGGTGAATTTAAATAAATGGCTGAAATATAAGTTACCAATATTCGTTTTTTGTTTGTTTTGCAGGGTAACAAAAGCCTAATTGGAGTTGTTAGTTTATGAAAGTATTTCTTTATGAAATTATAAGAGCACAATATCAATACCGGTATCTTAAAAATTTTGGTGGGGGATGAGAATTTTACTTGTTAAGCGATTTGGAAAATATCGTAAGCTTAACTACAGTTTAAACGGTGATAATCCAATCAAAGCTTTGAGAAGCTTTCCAAATAAATTAATCTCATAACTTGTTAAATACCAAAACAATAAAAAATATTAAACATTTTAAAATGGTTAAATATTACATACGTTCCAACACCGGCAAAAAAATTAATTAAACCTTATAAATGAAGAAAATCCATTATTCATTGGGATTTCTATTGACTGCATTTATATCTTATAATCCAATACAACTTACCTTCCCATTTGTTGCGGGTTCTTGAATGTAAATATTACTCATTTTGTTGATTAAAAGAAGCTAACAACATCCAAACATTTAACAATATCAATGAGTAGCCATGTTGTTGTAAGACATAACTAATCGTACAGAATTTCAAGTTCCAAACTTCAAAAGAAAAAATGAATTAATTTTACATTAATTCATATGGCTAAAATAATTTTAAATATCTAATTAAACATTACAAATAAGATTTACACTTTTTTTAAAATTGGGATGTAAAATAAAAATATGTATTTGTAGCTTAGTTAGGACTAAGCTATCCGGACTAAAAAAAAACATAAAAATTAAAACTGATAAAGTTTTTTCATTAACATCAACTTAAACTAAAAAAAAACAATTCTCTAAAAAAATTGTAAGATTCTTACAAAACAACTTTAGCTTTATATGCTAATATAAAAAATATAACTGGTAAAATTATTCATATTTCATAGGAACAAATTACTGCTGGTAACCGTTCGGTGTAAAACTAGAATTTCTCTTTTATCATTAATATCCGGACGAGAAAAATATGCTTCGAAAAAGCAATTTTATTGGAAAAAAATGTGTTTCCATTTCATTTATTTTATAGTTTTATTTTTTCATTGGAAACTTTTTTATCGTATTATTTTTTCATCAGAAACTTATTTTTAAAATAACTAATTGATATTATTCGATCAATTACAATGTTTCGTTGGAAACTTTTTTATAGTATTATTTTTTCATTGGAAACTTATTTTTAAAATAACTAATTGATATTATTCGATCAATTACAATAACTGAAATATTAAATTCCTTCTCCTCAAATAGAAATCACTTTTTTGAAAAATTGTTTTCCGTTGTAACAGAATCAATTAAGATTGTTCAACATTTTAATAATGATGTATATTTCGTTTTATTAGTTTATTAATCAAATCACAACTAACTCGTTTAGTTATGCAGAATAATTTTTAGATTTGATCAAAATAATTTTCCTATAATGATCCAATTCAAAAGATTTTAATATTGGCCTAATGAGTAGAGTGTGTGCCAATGGTCTGGGAGACCGAGGCTCAATCGCAGTTCAAATTATACCAAAGACTCAAAAAACTGTATTTGATGCTGCCTTGCTTAACATTCAGCATTACAAGGTAAGGGTTAAGTGGAGCAATTCAGGGATTTGAGTAGTGCCCTCCCCTCCCCTCCACCTCAGTGTAGTAGCTATTGAAAAGAGAGCCTTCAGGTCGCCCTCGACTCAGGTTGCAAACTTTACTTTACTTATAATTCCTTATTTTATTCTTCTCTGAAACTTATAACATTCATTGATTATAAAGAAATGTCTATGGTTCCAGTTTAAGGTTACAATTAAGATTGTTCAACATTTTAATAATGATGTATATTTTATTGCTATTTTATTTAGTCAACAAAATTGGACACTAGAAACAATAATAATATTACAAAAAAATATGAAGGCAAAAATAAAATAAAATAAAATAAAAAAAGGAGTAGAGAGATCCTTGCTTAAAATTCAAAGTAGTTTATTATGATAAAATTAAGGTCACTCCAGTTAGTTGCATATGTGTCCCAATGCAAATATGACAAGTAACTCATAAATACGAAAAAGAAGTATTGCCCAGTTGGCTGGATGCCGTAGAATACACAGACTGCACCTCTACAGAGGGGTGAGACCCCTCAATGAGTGTCCTAGATATGACTCTAAACAATCTAATGGTAAGGTTCTAGTGATGCTGGAACTTTGGGGAATGTGGGGCACCCCTTCATTTCCATCGCTCCCAGCTCTGCTCTGGCTTGGAGTGGTAGCACTTGATAGGGCCCTAACTATAGGTTAAATAGAAATAATTTGTGTACTTTTGCTAAACTAAATTATTTGAAATAGGACTGTTTTGATACTTAAACTTCATACTTATGATAAACTGAATTGTTTGAAATAGAACTGTTTTTGACTTGGAAACTGTACCTACTCTAAACTAAATTGTTTGAATAAGAACTGTTTGACTAAACTGATTAGCTTGAAATAGAAAGGTATTTGACAACTAAACTGCGTACTTACGTTACTTCTTCTCTCCAGCAAAACAAACAGTTCTCCAGCCAATCGCATTAAAGCTTCTTTGCCCCACACAGATTTTCACTGAACACAAAAGCTAACCAGCAGTAGAAAAAGACACAATACAAAATAGGCTCCAAATTGACCCAGAAATTCTGGCACTCCATTCAATAAACCCATTTACTGATAAAATTTCCACAGTTGTTTTTATTAGAAACCAAATTATTATTTTTTTATAATATAAACCAAATAATATTTAACATTGACTGCATTTTTGGTAGAAAAGGATTTGATATAGTGAGAAATGGTTCTAGCATCCAAGAGATGATTTAGTGAGGAATTCAACAAAATTTCCATTTCAAAGTCAAAATAGCTATTGTTCAAGACAGAAAAAATTGTTCCTGGCTAGATTCTTTTTTAAGAAAGATGGTTCCTGTTGAATTTTGGTTTTTTATTTTTATTTTTTTTGGTTTTGTTTTCTTTCAAAGAAAAAGGAAATGCCAAACTGGTTAATTTTTTAAAGACAGAGGAAATGGCAACAGTTTTTTCTTTCATAGAAAAGAGAAATAGCACTCTGGTCAATTTTTTTAAAAGAGAAATCACATACTGGTCAGTTTTTTAAAATAGAAATAGCATACTGGTCAATATTTTTAGAGAAATACCATACCAGTCATTTCATTCCTGTGTAAGGCTGCATTTCACTTTATACTAATTCCCTTGGAAAAAGCTTGAATCCATCATGCGTCACTTCTTTTCCTTTTCTTTTTTCTATCTACTACACTCCAACACAGCTATGGTTAAATAAGAGGGCAGACTGGGTTCTTTAGCCTTGGTTAGGCAACTAGTTTAGAAGAAAAACAATGAATTCAAACCAGCTTTACTCCACTTAAAAAAATTGACTTTGTGTCACATCCTGGTCATTGAAAATACATACTGGCTATTTCTTTCAAGAATATTGAAATGATTTCTTGTTCAATTTTTAAAGATAGCAAAAGTGACCAATGGTAAGTTCTTGATTCAGAAAAGAAATTTTGGAATTTTGTAAATTTGGGTGTTGGGTGTTAATAACTACTCGGAAGCTATTTGCTAATTTTGAAGTTGGATGGTTGCTGGTCCCGTTGTGGCTATATAAACCAGTCACCTAGGCAATCAGCCCTTTTTTGCTTGCT
This sequence comes from Sepioteuthis lessoniana, assembly GCA_963585895.1. Lineage (NCBI taxonomy): Eukaryota > Metazoa > Mollusca > Cephalopoda > Myopsida > Loliginidae > Sepioteuthis > Sepioteuthis lessoniana. Next base: position 35,199,653 of record OY757936.1, on the reverse strand, counting down.
TTTTATTGCTGGTAACTTGCTTTTTCGCCTTGAGCCTCATTTTGTCTCCCTTTGCCTTTGAGCAATTGTAATACCAATTGATGGTATTTACTTAAAAAATTGTTAAATAACTTTTAGCAAGTCGGTGGTTCAATGATTAGTAAGTCGTGGTAAAATTTCAATTGCTTTTCTGTATTTTTACCTTAAATCTACACTCCTTTGTATTATTTCATTGTGTGTTTTTTATTTGTTTTGTGTTCAAAAGAGTTGAGTCCATTACTCAACTTGCATGTGGAGACATATGCAATGCAGATGTTAGTATTTATTTGTAAAGTTTATTTCTCTGGGAATAAATTCTTTTAGTGGCAAAAATATAGTTGTTTTGTTGTTAGAAATATAGTTGTCATTTTGCTTCACCTTTTTTTCTTACCTTCCTTTCTCTCTTGTACTCCTCCAGACTTGGTTGACTGCAGGGTCTATTTTTGCTACTATAGCCTAGGTATAGTTAACACTTAAAACTTACTTTTTAACATGTGGTATTAGGGGGGAAAGTATATACAAACAACAACTAGCATATATAAACCCTTTTTATTAATCTTGTGTATGTTGGCCTTTTCAATTTTTTCCTTAAAAAAATGAAAAGTTCCAATTTGTTAAAGTTAATCTTTGGAATCTAGTAATTCTTCTTGTGTCAAGGATTAACCTTTTTTTTTATATATGTCTATAGCAACAAAAGTTTGTACAGAACATTTAAGAGTTGATTTTTGGATTATTTCTGGTGAATCACAATACAATCAAAAAGGATATTATTAGGCATTACCATTGTTAAAATCTACAACACTGAAACTGTCACCAAAAATATGAATATGTAATTGTCCAAAATTTAATGTAGTAATTCTATGCAGTACATTTTCAAACAAAACTGGATTTTTTCCTCTTGGTTACAGAGTTTTTGTGAGTGAGATAACAAATACAGTTGAGGATAAAAAAAAGATTCTACAATGAATGTGACAGACATGTTCATTCTGAAAGTTACCCAAAAGTGAATAAGGATCTTGTATATATATATATATATATATGTGTGTGTGTGTGTGTGTGTGTGTGTGTGTGTGTGTGTGTGTGTGTGTGTGTGTGTAAAGTAACTGAGACTTCTTTACAGAAAAAGATAATTTCCTCAATCCCTCAAAAAGTGCCTGTGGCTACTCAGGTTAACTTTATATGTGGAAGTCCTGCCATATACACAGCAAGCAAAAAATCTGTCTTGGCATGAACATGCACTCTTATATAGCTTCTCAAATCTGTTGCAGATTCACATTGTCACAAACTGCATGTAGGTTGCTGGATAAGGACCAGTGTAAAATCCCCTTGTGATTGTTTGCTGTCATGAGATCTTTTATGAGTAGCTTTGGGCAAACAAACCCTAATGCAGATGTCACAAGCATATTCATTGTATATAATTATGTATATAAGAGAAAATGGAAATAAATTCAACAGTTTGTAAATATCAAAATATGAAAAAAACAATATTCAGATGTATTTATTTATATATGAATAATAATTGAATGTTTCATTTTTTAGAATTATTTTCATGGCAATGTTATTATGTGATGTCACATCTCATCTTTTAAAATAATTTTTCAGATGAGACATCACATAGGATTATCCTGAATATGGTTTTAAAAAAAGCCAAAAGAACATTAAATGTTGGCTTATCATTCATATACAGGGTGACCCCAAAAAAACAGAACCTATATATTTTTGTAGAAGTAATATGGGTTCTGTTTTTTTGGGTCACCCTGTACAAACAAATACATCCTCTGAATATCTTGTTTTTTATATTTTCATATTTACATAATTATATATATATATATATATGTGTGTGTGTGTGTGTGTGTGTGTGTGTGTGTGTGTGTGTGTGTGTGTGTGTGTGAAGATTTAGATCAAGACGATTCTCTTAATTTTTAAAAATAAAGCACTTGTAATATTCACAGTAGCCAAGTGGTATAAGTACTACTTTAATATTCTATGTTTGCTAGGTTGATTTGTTTTATATTTCTATTAAGCAATGATTTTGGCTTTGTTATGCTTAGATCTCTTTTAAGATTGTTTCTACTGGTGAGTTGCACAAAGCAAGTAAACAAATAATACATTTTTTAAACCTACTCAAGTACACTGCTATCTCGTTTGCTTTTTAACAAAAAGAACCTTAGTAAATGAAACCTAATGAACTAAAACAGCAGAAAACAAAAAAAAACTAATTTCCAATTGACTGAATAACAACAATTTCTTTTATCAAGCTGAAATTATATGAATGTTCTTTATTTTTAAGAGAAGCAAAGACAAAAAATGTCATCACGAAAATTTGGTTTTATGCTGGTAACTTGAGTGCCTGCCAGATAAACATGGTTGAAAAATCATTGCTAATAAGTTCTGTTTTTCATTTGGTTCAACTTCATTGTGTCCATGAGTCAGACAAAATTAAAATGAACTCTCTTACCAAGTGGATGCACTGGTGTCAAATTTATCCCTAATATGAGGTGTGCAGACTGAAAAACCATTCAAAGCATCTTTTGTATGTATGCATGGTTTTTCAGCCACTGTCTACTTTGAGTCCTACTCAACAAAAAAGAAAAAAACCTCCTCTCCACCACAGGTTGTGTTTTATTTTAGATAAGAAGAAGAAGTCCCAGTACTAAGTTGAAACTTTTCTGGTCAAAATGACCTCAAAGTGACTGGCAGGGTTGGCATAGTCAAAAGCCATTTTCAAAAATGCTGCTAAGTATTTTAAAGATGATTTTGTTTCGAATCAGACATTAAGAAATGAATCAAATTTTGGCATCGTATAACCCATAAAGAGTTGATATGCCATTAAACAAATAAACCATACCAAACAAGGGAAAAAATTATTTGCTAACGGAAAATATTTTGTCAAGAATTTCAATCTCTCATTTGACTTCATGTGTTCTGAGTGAACTTAAAGTTCACTTGATGGTGTTAAAGCACTCACTGACCTTGTATCTATTTTCTCTCTCATCTCTTGACCTTATCACATGATCAACTGCAATGAAAATGTTCTGCATGTCTTTGAGTCTATTTTCTCTTTTCTGCAGTACCTATTGTGTTATCTGTATAAACAGTCTGTTTACTTCTCCAAACTTTTGCATCCTGTTTACTTCCCCAACCTTTAACCTCTCGGGTCACCACATCACACATCACACAGCTGTCTGCACACTGATACTGACATAAATGTCATCTTTGAAATAATGTTCATCCATCAGTACTGATGACAACAATTAACTAAGCTGAAGCTCAACAAAAGAAATACACTGGTCATTTAATGGAGGCACATTATGCATAATAGTTATTGTTGTAGGAAATGGAACCAGGGATGCAAGTTCCAATCCTGAATAAAGCTGTTGGCATTTCACTTTCAAAGGCATAAATCCTTTTCTTCTCCATATTTACCAACCCCTCCGCTGGGACAGGATGTGACACAAGGTCAATTTTTAAGCGAAGTTTAACAGGTTTGAATTCAGAGTTTTCCTTCTCCTAGACTAGTTGCCTCACCAAGGCTGAAGAACTTAGTCTGCCCTACTATTTACCCATAGCTGGAGGGAGAATAATTGGATTCATACCTTTCCCAAGGGTATCAGTGCTATGTAAAATGCAATCAGCCCCATCCAGGGTTTGAACTCGTGTCGCCATGTCCATTTCCAACGATGATAACCATTACACCAGGAGCATCTAAATCCTTCTCTTCTCCTTCTCATAAGGATAAATAGTTGACTAGACTGGGTTCTTTAGCTTTGGTTAAGTAACCAATCTAGGAGATGGAAGACTCTGAATTCATACCAGCTTTACTCTGATTAAAAAAATTGACCTTGTGTTACATCCTACTAAGGGTGGAAGATTTGGGAGAATAAATAAACAAGTGATTTGATTTTAGTGTTGAAGTCTTGTGTAGAACCAGCCTAACTTTTGGATGAGTTGATATCAGAAGAATAGTCTGCCAGTGTGATACAGATATTCTAAACAACACTTTTGATATAGGCTTTCTGACTCCTAGACCAGTTGACCTACCAAGGTCCATGACCCAAATCTGTTTTACACTATCATGTATTATATAACATGAGTTAGGATTATGACAGTCTGTGTCATGAAGGCATCAGACTTCTCAAACCTCCTCCTTGTAGTGCAATAGGGAGGTTGCTATTCTATTTTTATCAGCTGTTGTCATGTCAGTACTATTGTATGATTGTAAGGCTACACCACTTGGATGTTAACTAAACACCTAAAGAAAAAGCTAGATGTGAACTATGTAAGGCTGCTGTGTAGTGTTTTAAACAATTCCAGGAAACCATGCCCAACAAAACAGCAATTGTACAGCCACTTACCTCTCATCTCACAAACTATCCAAGTAAAACAAATAAGACACACAGAGCATTGTTGGATAAACTCATAAGTCATGTTCTCCCATGGACTTCTTCATATGGACACACCAATGATGGCCAACCAAGAGAGAAGGCTGATAGAGACGAATGTTGAGAGAGAAAATCAAGAGACTGCTTGGGGCCAGATTCATGTAATTTTTTTCCATATCCTGCCCACAGATGAGAGTGTGATTGAAGAGGAACAAATACTACACTTTAATCCTAGCCTGAAGGCCAGATAACTCTGATCTTTTATTTAGTTTCATTGCCTTGGGTTCAATATGTGACACAAGGTCAGTTTTAAAAGAGTTCCCTTGTGTGCATGCATAGGCAAATCTAGAAATAGCCCTAGCTCTTATGACCATTGTCACAGACATCAAACTCCTCTGATCCACCCAAAGGAAAGGTACTACCACAAAGTTGAAATCCCTAGGAACAGCCTCACCTCAAATTTTGCCATGTCCTGTCTAAAGACACGAACACAGATAATGGATATTACACATTACATATTACATATTACACAGATAAGAGATATTACGCATTAATCCCTGCTCAAAAGTTGAGCAGAACCTAGAAGTGACACTGTGTTTCAGTGTAGTCATTTATCAAGCTTAATTTAGTTTAGCACAAGGCCAGAGGTACAGCGCATTCAACGAGAATCAAACTTACTAACAATGGCCGACTAACATAGTTTGTTAACGATTACACCACATAAGATGCTTTGTCATTTACAAAGCTTAGCTTAGTTTGGCACCAGACGAAAAGTATTGGACACCCACTGAGAATCAAACTCACTAATAATGGCCTGCTAGCCAAGTTTGCAATCCATTACACCACTTTAGGTACTGTCACTTAATGGGCATTGCACTATACGAGGTATCCCCACTTAGATTCTAAATAGAGTGCACAGATACAACACTCTGATCCAAAGCAAATATGCCAATTCATACATAAATAATCCCATCATTTCCCATGCTATTTAATTAATCAAGTTCACAAAAACATGACTTGCGTGTCATTCTTATCAACTGTGGAATTTTTACATGACTGGGTTTTATGATTTGCACAAAGAAATACAAGTGCCCATAAAATATTTCTTTTATGATAATGATTTCAAATTCGATTTGCTTGTTCTCCATTAGACTTTGAAAAAAATACCGATCATAATAGGTTAAGTCATTAAAAATATCCATTTTCTAAAAGCTAGTTGTAAGTACACATTTCAAACTTCCAATGTTTTAAACGCAACTGGAAATTTCCTCATTAAAGAATGTCTACAATGGTCATTCTTATTTCAGAAGTGAAAGAGTGCGCATCATAATTTAATATATGATCTAACACTCCTAAAATAGAGGAACTGAAAGTGCATATTCGACATGTAATGTTGTTGGTTGGTTTGGTTTCTTTGTTTAATGGCATATCAACCTCTGTAGGTTATTTAATGCCAAAGCCATTCTCCGAGAAGAACAGTAGTGGTACTATTCAACCCATAGCTGGGAGGATTAGGGGTTCATACCTTTCCCAAGGGTATTTGCCCGAAAGTGAACGTAATAGCGCGACTGGAATACGAACTCGCATGTAATGTTGTGGAAGTCTAAAAATAACAAAACTCTACAGAAGCAACTATGAAAAGTTTTAGTATTTATGGTCAAGGTGTCATGATTGAGAATTGAACTGAGACCAGGACGCTCATCAGACCTCAATCAAGATATTTTAAGAAAATTGGTGGAATGTAATCCACGCAAAAGTACTCGAGAATTGGCACTTGACCTCAACCACATTCCAATCCACAATCTGCCGCCACTTGAAAAAGATAAGAAAAGTAAGACAGCTGGGTATTTGGGTTGCTCATACTCTTAGTGAGAAGAATAAAGATCGCATATCCTTAGCATCAAGTCTTCTTTCAAGGCAGTGAAATTACCCATTTCTCAAGAATATTCTTACAGAAGAAAGAAATGGGTCTTTTATGACAATGTTCAATGCAAAAGGCTGTGGATTGACAAAGATTAATCTCCAGAGCTTCATGGAAGAAAAGTCATACTGCATTTTGGAGTCACCACAGTATTACCGATTTTTAATTTTTAAACGGCAATCAGACACTCAATGCAGACTTATACTTTCAACAACTGCAACGTGTACATAAAAATCTTCTGAGGAAACGTCTCACACTTGTCAATAGGAGAAATGGTGTGCTTCTCCATGATAACGAAAGGCCACATACAGCAAGAATCATATAGAAAAAATATTGGATTTAGTCGGGTCTATTCTATCCAACCCATCATATTCACCAAACCTTGCACCAAGTGAATTCTAGTTTTTTCTCTACAAAATATTCTAAATGAGTGAATATTTTCTCAAGAAGATCAGGTGAAAATGTTTGAGGAAAACTTCTTGAGCTCGAAACCAGCTAAGTTTAACTAATGAGCAATCAACAAACTACTTGAAAAATGGCAAATGGTGATTCAAAATAATGGCGAGTATATACTATTGATTAAAATTAATTCTTTGTAAAATTATTTGTTGATAAATTGTATTTTACAAAAACAGAAATTATTTATGACTTATCACAATAATTCAACATTTTTAAAAATGGTTGTCAAATCTGTTGAATGTGATTAACAGATCCTGTGATTACTGTTATTGTGTTTATTAATCAGTTTTAGGAATTCATAGATACCACTGCAGACTGAGCTTTCTAGACTTGATTGGCAACTCAGAATTCAAATCTATAACCAATATATTAACATGACAGGGTGAATTTATTTGGTTTTAGTATAGTTTATTTATTAAACTCCTTGTGGTTTAGTTCATGCCGAAAATTGATTAACTTCTGAATGTTAGATAGTAATTAATGTGTTTCATACTTGTAATTGACAGTAATCAATGTGTTTCATAGCAATAATTTATGTACCATTATATGGTTTCAAGTAATTATTTCTTTTTAATAATAGTCATTTGTTTGCTCACAGTTATATGATATGAAGCATTCATATCAAATAAGAACAATTTGCAAACAGTTATCTGGTATCACGTATTCAAATTTAATCTTACTATAATGGAGATTATGCGTCTGTTACTGAATCTACGTCACCACCGACTTCACAATTCCCTAAATCCTTTTCATTATATTCTCAAGCATTATCAAGTAATCATTACTAATCTTATTTAGCATTTTATTTGTTAACTATATATCTATTAAAGTCTAGCTGAGTTAGATTTGCTGCAAACCAACCCTTGTTATTAAAGGATTTATACGATTTCCCATCCAGTTACATTTACATGGAATTATATTTTTTTAACATTATAAATATACGATCCTGCAATGTGTGTTATATATTACTAAAGAAAAAAAGTTTCCATTGTATATAGAGGAGAAAATTTGCATACTGGTTTTAACTAAAAAATAATTTAATAAATAATTACTTAGTGACATTGATTTTTAATATTGCTCTATTCAAAAACCTATTAAAAGCAATCCTGTGTATAATTTTATATAGAAATCAATTAGAATGACAGAAATAAGTGTAATCATTTTATATGCGCAATCATCTAGTTTTGTTAGTCATTCTAATCTAATGTAATATTTTATTACATTAAATGTTACATTAAATAATTTATTACATTAGAACTTAAATACTTAAGCCCGGTAGAGGGCGCATATTTTTGCTTGTACTAATTTATACAGAATTATATGGTTTAAAGTAACAATTCCTATTGAATAATAATCCTTTGATTGCACACAGTTATGTGATATCAAGTATTCCTATCTAATACAAATAATCTTCAAGCAGATCTATTTGACTAGTAGATGGAATCTTAACAAGTACTACCACTCCAGGTCAGAGTGGACCTGGAGGTAATAAATTGAAGCACCATCACTTCATATAGGTTAGTATCATACCAAGGACAGTTTTCTTTTTGTATGATAGTTTTTGAAAACAGAATACACTGCCCTCTCATGCCTTGGAGGGCAACCAGTCTACGAGAGCAACAACCAGCTGTAAACAAGTTTTGACTGGCCAGCCATCTATAGAAACTGTTATAGAAAATAGGAAAAGAAAATATATTGCTAACATCACCTCCCTACGACACTTCACTCGGAGAAGTAGTGAGAGAAAAAAATCTCCAGATACACATCATTTGAAACTGTCAAAAGATTTTCAGTCTTATGGGACAGTTTTTAATTTCATGCATCGTAAATTTTGCTGTTAGATTGTAACCTATTTACAGATATAAAAAGTGGAATTCAGAACTGGTTTTAAAGCGGCTAATTACATTTTTATATTACTATTACATATGAGTGAATTTAGGAAATAATAATCTTTAAATGGCATTTTTGTTTCTGTGCATATATGATAGTAATGAATTTGAAATTGTTATATATATATATATATATATATATATATATAGAGAGAGAGAGAGAGAGAGAGAGAGAGAATGGAGTTTTATGGTTCTCACTAGCTCATTTGTTGAGTTAATGGAGGGTCAAATATTGTAGTATTATTAAATAGTGCTCAATATCAATGATAGAGCTTTTATACACACACACACACACACACACACACACACACACACACACACACACACACACACACACACACACACACATATGTATATATTTATTTCAGGGTTTTCCATATTTACGAATAAAGAATGCTCAATATAAATGATAGAGCATATGTAAATCTTAGATAGAATAGAGTTGACTCAAAGTCAATGATGCTTCGTGACTGTCAGTTTCTCGCCTATGTGATCATCGCCTAAGCAGTATACACACACACACACACACACGCACACACACACACACATATATATATATATATATATATATATATATATGTGTGTGTGTGTGTGTGTGTGTGTGTGTGTGTGTGTGTGTGTGTGTGTGTATCAGAGTGTTTCACAACTGTTGGAACAAAGCTGCGGTCCCTCAGATCTTCCCTGCTTATTTTATTCTCTTTCTCATTTCAGATTATTAGTGGGAAATAGTTGACATTTTAATATATTCAACCAAATATAGCAAAATCATGTCTTGGACGAAGGAGCAGAAGATCTTTTGTGGGAAGATTTATTACAAATCTAATTCTTTCAAAATTGTTCAAGCAAGATACAAATGGAAGTTTAATTTCAATGTATTTCCAAAAAGGAATTAAATTTTCAAGTTGGGCAAGAACTTTGAAACTCATAGCACTAGTAAAGATCATAGGGTAACGGTTTCCTCACCATCTGGGCCTCCGATAACAATCTGAACAACAAAGACTCAAAAAAGGGTACTTGATGCTGCCTTGCTTAACACTCAGCATTATAAGGTAAGGATCAAGGGTAAAGTGGAGCAATCCAGGGAAAGGAGTAGCGTCCTCCCCTACACCTTGGTGTAGTAGCTATTGAAAAGGGGACCTTCGGGTCACCCTCGACTAAGGTCGCCAACTTTTACTATATATATATATATATCTGGTGTGTGTGTGTGTGTTCCCAAAAGCATATATATATATATATATATATATATATATATATATATATATATATATATATATATATATATATCGTACTATAGGCCTTCTCTTGTTTGAGACTAAATAGTAGCAGATCCTAAAATGTTAGTCTTTTACCTTTCAATAAATGCAAACGAAATAACCCAAGTCGTTTTGACAACCGGAAAAATTTGTTAACATTTGTGTTGAACAAACCGAAAAATGCTTAATATCTAAAGACAGAGCTGCTCTAAAAATTGTTTTAAAAAGTTTCTTGTTCTTGAGAGAGATTCTCAGATTATGATAAAAAGGTAAAGATTTTTTTAAAAATTCCTTCGAAAGCAAGAAGACAGCGTATTTAAGTAGTTAGTCCCACTCCAGCGCATTTCTAAGAGATTGAATTATGTCTACTTACCCAACTATTAGTTTAAATGCTAGCAATTTCCACTAGGATTAAGTTTAGTCATATCAATCCACAAAGAGGATTCCTTCACAGCATAGTGGCTAAAGTGCTGGATTGCTACTCCGTAGTTAGTTTGATCTCCAGTCACGTTATTATGTTCACTTTTGGATTAATACCTTTGGGATAGGTTTGAGCAAGCTTATTCACCTCCCCCCTCCCAGTGATGCGTTAAATAGATCTACTATTGTCCTACTACAAGGACAGTTTTGGCATTTAATGTCAAACACTCGAAGGTCGATATGCCATTAAACAAACAAACCAAACCAATTGTTAGGTTACAATTACAAAAAAAAACAAAAAAACTGCATGGCCAGCTGTATGTAGGATGCTTAAGGTAGGTAAAGTTAACAGTCTTTGTGCATATTTCCCTTTTGGAAAGCAAGCAATAAGTTGGAAATATGTTGTATAACAAGGAGTATTGTAAATTTTCATTTGAAATAAAACTTTGATATCTTTTTTCTTTTAAATTTCTTGAATTACAGCTTTTTGTCGAATAATAAATAAGTTTAAAAAAGTTGATTTTATTCTAAACCAAATATATCCGAATTTAATTAATCCTAATGGAATATTATATCATCAAAACGGATATTATTAGATATCATTTATTACCAAACTCTACAGCAGTAAATCACTGTAAGCAAAAATAAAACTGCATATCTCCGTAACGAAAAATAAAGTGCAAAACATCGACAATCAAAAATAAAATAGGAACACCTCTGCAACCAAGAATAAAATAGCAACACTTCTATAACCAAAAATAAAATAGAAACACCTTTGCAATTAAAAACGAAATAGCAACATTCCTGTATTCAACAATAAAATAGCAACACCTCTGTAACCAAAAATAGAATAGTAACATCCCTGTAATCAACAATAAGATAACAACACCTCTGTAACCAACAATAAAATAGCATCACCTCTGCAACCAAATATAAAATAGCATCACCTCTGCAACCAAATATAAAATAGCAACACCTCTGCAACTAAATATAAAATAGCAACACCTCTGCAACCAAATATAAAATAGCAACACCTCTGAAACCAAATATAAAATAACAACACCTCTGCAACTAAATATAAAATAGCAACACCTCTGCAACCAAATATAAAATAGCAACACCTCTGCAACAAAATATAAAATAGCAACACCTCTGCAACCAAATATAAAATAGCAACACCTCTGTAACCCAAAAATATATGTAATATAAGTTCAATTTTTAAGCGGAGTTTCACAGGTTTGAATTCAGAACTTTCCTTTTCCTAGACCAGTTGCCATAGCAAGGTTGAATAGCACAGTCTGCCTTACTATTTACTCATAGATGAGGGAGAACAGCTAGATTCATTCCCTTGGTTTGGTTTCTGTGTCTTAATAGTATATCAACCTTTGTGGGTTATTTAATGCCAAAGCTATTCTTGTAGAAAAACAGTACTATTTATCTCATAGCTTGGTGGGATAAGAGGGTTTATACCTTTCCAAAGGGTATTATTCGGAAACTGAACGTAATAGTGTGACTGGCGTTCGAAATTGTTTACTTTGTGGCTGTAATCCAGTTTGTTAGCCATCATGCGAAGGGGATTCACAGCTTTCCGAAGGATGTGAGCGTTATGTGAAATACAAACGGCTTCGTTCAGAATTTGAACTTGAGTCGTCGTGTCCATTTTCTGTGACGATAACCATTACATCACAAGCGCCTCTGATACGATGTAACCTAATTCAAAATCGTCATCAGCAAGAAAGGGCAAGATTTCAAACCCTGAGACCTGTATGGTACATTAGCAATCTCCTTTGATTTGAGGTCAAACACAAGAGAAACGGTGATTAAATATGATAATGATAAGGAAAAACGCGAAGTACTGAATGACCTACAGGTAAAAGAAGTTCAATGTTTCATTTGAGATTAGTGAAAAGTGTTTCTAAAATAAGTAAACGTATCATCCCTTTGGTAGTTACCAACTATGGATTTTTGTCTAATCCTTTTTCTTCATGTAATGTTTTATCTTGTTTCCAAGATCATCTTTTCTGATTACTTGATTTGCTCCTCAAGTTTATGAGATTTTATTGCAGGTGACAGCAAAGGGTTTCTCCGCTTCAAAGGTTGAAAATTTTATATAGATGAAGATTTTTATTCTTTGTATTAAAAATAATATATCGTTACTTCTGTAAAGGGTAGAAACTGTCAACATGAAGCAAAAAAACTATCCCTTTTAAAAAGCTCTTTAAAGTTTAATTCAATATTTTTGGACGAATCTTCAGAGCTTCGAAATGGTTGGTTGGTTGGTGTTTTTATGACAAATCAACATTTGTTGATTATTTAATGCCAAATCCTCTGTGTGTGTGTGTATTGCTTGCTTTTGTGACGGTGTTCTCTGAGGAGATGTGACCGGAAAAAATGTCCTTTTTTTCGAACTTAAGATGTATGCACTAATTAAAGCTATTCTAAAATACGTACCTAAGAATATATATATATATATATATATATATATATATATATATATATAAGCTTCTAAATGACGTACTGTAAATTGCAATGTATAAGTCGGCCTTTAAATCCAGAAAAATTCTCCAGAAAATGAAATCCAGATTTTTGTAGAGGTTGACATGCGACAGAGTTAAAAATCCATATCTTCACCACAGAAAGGTCAACCAGTGACCAATGGTAAAGGTTTGCGTTTTAACCCAATTGTATAAGTTGGCCCATAGATTTGTAGAGTTTTTTTCTGGCTGAAAAGGTCGATTTGTACGTCTCATTTTACGGTACCCCAAACGAGTATTCACTTTTCTCATCTATCTTTACGTATAAACTTGCAGACTAATTCATTTCTACTGTCTACAGATTCATGTGTCGGGCACCTCATATGGTGCAATGGTTAGCTAGTTAGGCTAGCAGGCCATTGTCACCGAATTCGATTCTCACCGGGTGCCTTATTCTTCTGGCCTTGTGCCAAACTACGCTAAGACTAGAAAATGGTAGAGAATCTTGTGTGGTTTTATAGTTAGCTAACTATGGTAGCAGACCATTGTTACTGAATTCGATTCTCACTGAGCGCCTTTCTACTTCCGGCCTTGTATCGATTTCAGCTTGATAAATAATCTCAAATCCACGTATTGTTTCAACTGACATTAAACTTTTCCCAAATTCTAAAGGTCTGACTTCTTCAAAAACTTTCTTCATTTTTGTGTTTGAGTTGTATAGCCACAATGCAACTACACTTGTACATATACAAATATACACTTACATGCGGAAACATAATCAACTGATAATGACGACTTCAATGAACGAACGAATACACTTCTTTATAAAAATATAAATCTCTCACACTTTATTTTCGAAAAGGTGATGTTTGTTGTGTGTGAGAAATGAGTGGAGACAAGGACGGACTGCTATATTGACCCAAGTTCTTCTCTCGATCATAGCAGCACTTCTTTCGCATTTTGGCTTGGGTTGCTCAACCGGGGGTCACTAAGGGCCCAAAGCCCTCAATCTGCAGCTGGTTCTCACTTCGACATCCTGTCTCCAACAAATTCGAACCGCCCGGGATCCTGGTTATATTATTTTCTAACATCCACCTGCTTCCGCTGTTCTTCCGCTTATTTACATTGGTACATCTCTTGATTGACGGCTCGATCGAGGGTCAATATATAACATTTGGTTTTTTTAAGTTCTCAAACCATTTTCTATAGCTGCTAGCACCTAGTGCGTCTTTACCATAAGCGTCAATGCAAGAGTAAAATAAGTGGTTAGACAAGCAGTATCTAATGGATCGAATGCTATATTCTCTGGTTGCTTGAAGAAAGGTTGTCCCTTGATCCCGATAGCAGAAATTAGCGACAGACACATTGGTCATAAAAATCTCTCACGTTTATATTCTCAAAATATAGTAAAATATGGAGAGCTTTTACCAAGTCGATGGAGAAAAAGAGACATTTATAAGTCTTCTTTTTCCCAAACTCCTTGACGTATCTCTTCTCGAGTCTCAGTCTCAATTCACTTTTTAAAATCTCTTAAATTACAGTGGTTGCCTCTAACCAATCAATGAGCGTTCAAGCAAGTTTTTCTGCCCTCAGGCTTTGCTTCGATTTGCAAATTTTGACCAATCATTTGTCAATTAATTAACAGATGTTCGACACATCCGCCATTCAGAGTACCGAAGATAATGAGGACAATTACGACGCACTAACAGGCCCAAGTAATAAAAAGTCTAATTTTAAAGTAGCAACTAATGAATTAATGTATTATAATTAAAATTTTCTCGTTTTATTTGGCTGAGTCAAAAGTTTTACAATATTTTGGTAATGTGAGGTACAATTTGGCAGATCTGGATATTTTTGCCGAAGCTGTCCAGGTGAATCTCACTTTACTGTGAGATGCCTGGTACTCTCTGCGTGCCACTCGCCGGATTTGCCTCTATGGCTTAGAACACGGAAATCTGTGATTTTAAGCCAAAGCTGTACGGCCACTTACCTCCCATCTCTAAAACCATTCAAATAAAATGAACAAGACACGCAGGACACTGCTGGAGAAGCAAGGACGAAACCATAAGTCATTTTCTCTAGTGGACCCCTTCACGTGGACTTGCCAATGTTGGCCGACTAACAAGAACTTATCTACAACAGATCTGTGTGGATACAAGATGGATGGTAGGAGTGAATGGACAGAAAGAGAGAGAGAGAGAGAGAGAGAGAGAGAGAGAGAGAGAGAGAGAGAGAGAGAGAGAGAGAGAGAGTCTGGGAAATCCGTGCTCTCAGTACGATTTGATGATAATGACCTTAACTGATGGTTGAGATTCCGACAACCGGAGAAAAGTTTCTTGAACTATCTAGTTACTGAATTGAGGTCAACTGTGCCTTCACCTTTTACGCGACAAATGTTTATAATTGCTTCCGCGGCACTATGACCCAGTTTGAACTTGTAAAGCATAAGTTCCCGAAATAGATTACGTTTCATGTTTATCTGTGCAGCTTTCAAATCACACATCAAGTGAAGTAATGCATATATCAGTGCGCCAACTAACAACGATTGCAGGTATCTTTATGCCTTGAACTGCTTCAGTGACGTGATATATGCGCTGCAAACTACCAAAATATTGCAAAACTTTTGACTCACTTTAGTATCAATATCATATTTACCAACCCCTCCGCTCGGGCAGGATATGACACAAGGTCAATTTTTAAGCGGAGTTTAACAGATTTGAATTCAGAGCATTCCTTCTCCTAGACTAGTTGCCTCACCAAGGCTGAAGAACCCAGTCTGTCCTACTATTTACCCATAGCTGGAGGGAGAATAATTGGATTCATACCTTTCCCAAGGTTATTAGTGCTATGTGAAATGCAATCAGTCTCGTCCAGGATTTGAACTCGTGTCGTCGTGTCCATTGATACTTTAGTATCAATATAGTTCGCTAGATATGTTCCTTATGGTTCTTCGTAGCACTGGAGATAAATACCTCAATAGATTACTGGAAACATTTTTTGAGATATGGAACTGTTGAAAAAAGCGTCTGGTTGAGATTTTATATATTTGTCAGGAATGTATGTGTTTACTTAACTCCTCCCCCATGAGCAGACTGTGACACTGGGTCAATTTTTCACTGGTTTGAGTTTAGAGATTTCTTTCTCCTAGACCGGTTACCATCAGAAGGTTGAAGAGCCCATTCTGCCCCACTATTTACCGATAGATGAAGGGAGAATAGTTGGATTCATACCTTTCACAGGTTGGGGAGTTCCTGTGGCATAATGACTAAAATGCTGGACCACAGCCTTGTAGTAACCTAGTTCGAACTCCAGTCGTGCTATTATGGTCACTTTTAGACTAATAGTCTTGGCAGAAGTATGGGCTCCCTTATTCCCCCAAAGCTATGGATTAGATAGCACCACTGTTGTTTTTCTACAAGGATGGCTTTGGCATGAAATAACCCACGAAGGTCGATGTGCCATTAAAACCAAAAATCAAATCTCTCACAAGAGTATTTGCGCTATGTGAAATGCGAACAACCTTGTCTAGTACTTGAACTCGGGTCGCTGTGTCCATTTCCATCCACGATAACCATCACACTACGAGCGCTTCCATTTATAAAGAATGTATAGTAGGTTAGAATTAATTAAGGGGACAATAACCTGTATTACCCTGGGGGACTCAGATCAATACCAATCTGTCCTTGATTCTTATTCACTTTTTCCCAGATTAATGTGCAAGAGTAACACTGTGTTTATATTCCGCCATAATTTTCGTGAAAATAAAACATAATTATCACTTTCTTTTAATGCACCAATGAATCATTATCACCACTGATTCGTTGATGCAAATTTTCCCAGATTAATCAGAAGTAAACTGTTTACTTCTATTGATAGGGTGAATCCCCAATACCTCTTGTTGCTATGGAAACCGTCACCATGAAACGGTTTCCATAGCAACGGAGAGAAGTAATTCTTCATCTATTTTCGATGATTCTAGGAAAGGTTCGGTTTGGTTTCTTTGTTTAATGGCATATCAATTTTCGGAGTTTCGTTAATGTCAAAGACATTCTTGCAGAAGAACAGCAATGATACAATTTAACGCATAGCTGAGGGGATAAGAGGGGTTATGGCAGTCCAACACTTAACTACAACACCACGGAAAGGCCCCCCCTCGATTCTAGAAAAACTCATCGCTGTAAATTAATCGTCATTGAATTCATCATATAGTGAATTTATCGCCTGTAAATTTATCCTATCAGATTAATTGCCTTTATAGGGTTTCCTTAAACTTAACCTTAACCATTTAGCTCTTTTTATTAAATTCTTAAAAGCAATAATCAAATTCTGAAATTAGGCAAGAATAATTTACCTGCGATAAATTTACCACACAATGAATTTACCGACGTTGAATTTAGCATAATGGATTTACGAGGCACAATCCTAGATATACAAGAGAGAATGAATATACTCGTTGAAAAATAATTCACAAGAAAGTTTTGTACATATGTAATATATATTTTCATTATCAAGTTCTTCAATTATAGGTTTCACTGTCATATTGATTGATTTGACTCGATTGATTGATTTTAACAGCATATCAACCAATCAAGGTTTGTTTTATGTCTATTGATTAGGGAATCGCGTTCACTATACTTTCATATCTATATTTTATGTAGTTGCTTTTTAAGAGTCTACTAAATACGAATAATTTTTAAACAAATATATTTGACCTGTAGTTAGGACCCTAACAAGTCCTAACACTCCCACTCAGAGTAGACCTGGGAGTAATGGCAATGAAGGAGTACTCCATATTCTCCAGATCACTAGAGGAGGAGCCTAACTATCAGATGCAGTTTAGTGACATACTCAGGACACCCCTTCTTTTTTTAGAAGGAGGGCCTTACCCGTCTGCAAGTGAACTGACATATTGAAGAAGATTGAGAACAGTGCTCCTTTAAGGGAGTCTCAACCTATTTCCTGCCACTAGAAATTGAAAAGAGTTGTGAAAATTGAATGTCGAGTCTGACTTGATGAGTCATACTTCAGAAATGTTTGCATTTACCCAACCCATCCACCACAAGCAGAATGTGACACAAGGTCAGTTTTTAAGCAGTGCACAACTGGTTCGAATTCAGAAATTTTCTTCTCGACAGGTTGCCGTACAAAAGTTAAAGATTGTCCAGCCAGCTGGGGCTGTAGAATACACCGTTTGCTTCCCCAAGAATGTCCTGGTTATGACATTAAGCGATCTGATAGTGAGGTTCCAGTAATGCTGGAGCTTTGGGGAAAGCGGAGTAATCCTTTTGCCATCGCTCCTAGGTCAACTTTGGCCCGGAGTAGTAGCACCTGATAGGGTCCTATCTATGGGTCAAATAGAACAAAACTGTGTACTTATGCTAAACTGAATTGCTTGAAATAGAACTGTTTGACCTTTAAACTATGTAAACAAAAACGTATACTTATACTAAACTGATTTGTTTGAAATAGAACTGTTTTATGTATAAAAATGGATTTGGCATTAATGACCTATTGTCACGCGATATCCCACTGGGAGGAGGGAGATAAAATTACTACCTCCCATGTTTGAATTAACAGTATCTAGCCGTCAAAAAAAGTGACCGTTAAGGAAGAATGTAGGTCACAGAGGGGTATCAACAGGTGTTGGTACTTAGTAACCTCAGGTCGCCGGACACCGGAAGGGGAAAGAGAGAGAAGCCAAATGATTGGCTGGGACCCCAAAAACGGAAGTGGGGCTCCTTTCCCCTCAGCGGAAGTAAAGGATAAGAAAGTGAGTTTTTGAGCAGGGTCCGTAGCGAGCAGACGAACCATAGCCATTTTACTCCGGGTGGACGACAAAAGAATTACTGAGACACGAAGGACCCCAGGTTCTTCAAGCCAGTGTAAAAAAATAGAATAAAGTCTATTAGCCCGTGAAAGAAGAAAGATTCTCCAGTGGAACCCCGTCGAAAAATAAGATGAGTAACTCTGGGGCCATTTTCCTTTATACCCAAATTTTATATACCACTCTCTCTCTCTCTCAACTTGAAGAAAGACAAAAGTCAAGAAAAGACATTTATATTCGTGGACTGCCCAATTATTATATGTTTTGACACTTTGAAAGTGTATATAACTGTAGTAAAGGAATTCATGTATTTTTATGTTACCACCTGGTCTAAGTTGTTCTTTGCCGTTCTACTACGAATTTGTTGTTGTCACATTTTCTTTTCAGCTTCTATTCGCCTTATGTTATCTTGCTTAGAATTGTCCTATTAATTCCTTTAAAATATCACACGGGAAACCGGAGTTGCCGACTGCTGCAATATAATATTATTACGACTAAAACCTATAGGCTCATTATCTTCCATTGTCGAGGGGAAGGAAGTTTAGCGGCCTGGTGGGTGTGTGATAGTGTGAAATTTGGAACCCCTTTGCCAGCGGCGGTCAGTCTGGCTCTAAATTGATCCCTCACGTAATATGCCAGTTCTTATATGCCCGAGAGAAAAACTCTGAACGAGGACTTATGCTGTAGGGGATCAAGTGCCAACCTGCCCCGTCTTCACACGTGCGAAAATAAAGTCCCGTTTTGGGATTTTAGTCAATTTGCCGTCACACTACAATGATTGATGAGCCATAAAACTAAACCAATGATCCAATCAATTAGAACAAACCAATAAAATAAAATAATACCAAAGTATATAAAAACAAATCAATATCTGAAAATTACTGAATAAAATGAACAGTACAGAAATGTACACCATGAATAAATATTTGAAGATATGAAGACCTTGAAACTTACAAACTTTCATCAAATGACTTGATTCGGTGTTAAATGACCCGAAAAGGGTTGATACAATGTAAAACAAAATAACCAACCAACCAACTAAGGCTAAAGAGCTTAATTCAACCTATATTTACCGGATTTATGCCTTTCACAAGAAATACTTTAGAAATAGATGAAAAAGGTAAATGATATTGAATTTATATTTCATATTTACCCATGATTTTCACCAAAGTAAAGAAAAATGATTCCGCAAAATGTGCTTAGATATTAGGCACGCACAGGCAATAAAAGAACCTGTAGGGATACAATAAATAATTATCTCTTTTTGATAATTTGTATGTTTTGTAGAGGCCTCGTTGAAGGTTCACATGACACTCCCCAAAACCCATTCGCATTTCATCTTGAAACAAACGCTGTCTCTAAACCTGTCAGGGAACAAACTTCATGGCTATCTTACCAATCTTCATTAGGTAAGCTGATTTCCATTTTGTATCCCTTCCACATACTATTTGCTTATAGAATAATATGTGTGTAGTTCTAGCTGTTGAAGTATGTTTGTGTTTTTTCTTTTAATGACACTTGTAGGTATATATATTTACTCCACACGAAGAGCTGGAGGGAGATAAGTTAGATTCATACTTTTCTCAAGGGTATTAGTGCTAGGTGGAAATGCAAACAATCTCGTCTTGGGTTTGAACTCGGGTCGGCGTGTCTATTTCCTACGACGGTGACCATTGCACCACTTGTAGGTGTATGGTTTAGATAAAATGTTAAATCGCTCATTCGGTTGGAGCAGTAGAATACACCGACTACATCTCTGCAATAACCGGACCATCAGTCTAATAGGTAGAGTGTTCATCAATGGTCTTGGAAGCCGGGGTTCAATCTTAGTTCGAGTAATACCAAAGACTCAAGAAATGGTACTTGCTGCCTCCTTGCTTAACACTCAGCATCATAAGGTACGGATCAAGGGTAAAGTAGAGCAATCCAGAGAGTTGAGTAGCGTCCTCCTCTACACCTCGGCGTAATTGCTATTGAAAAAAGAGCCCTTGAGTTGCCCTCCACTACGGTTGCCAACTTACTTTACTT
The DNA here is from genome assembly GCA_963585895.1 of Sepioteuthis lessoniana. Lineage (NCBI taxonomy): Eukaryota > Metazoa > Mollusca > Cephalopoda > Myopsida > Loliginidae > Sepioteuthis > Sepioteuthis lessoniana. The sequence goes on along the minus strand of OY757936.1, from coordinate 35,178,985 downwards.
TACATCTCTGCAAAGGAGTAAGTCTCCCCCAATGAGTGTCCTGATTATGACATTAAACCTTTTGATAGTGTGGCTTCAGTGCTGTAGTTTTAGGAAATGTGAACTACCTCTTCATTGTCATTACTCCCAAGTCCACACTGACCCAGAGTGGCAGTACCATTTGGGTTAATAGAACTGTTTGACCATTTAAACTGTATGTAAACAAATGACTGATGTTAAATTGAATTGCTAGTGTTACACAGCAATATTAGAAATTATTTAACTGTGTGAAAACGATTGAGTTGTGTGGAATACAAATATTTGTGTCAAATAGCAATACTAGTTGTCTAAATTTTTGAGTCGAAGCTTGTTGATTTTTATCATTTAGGTTTTTCGGACTATTGTCTTCATCTTTATTGTCATTTCCACAACGTTTCGGCCGATAAGTCCACCGGCCTTCTTCAGGTGTTTGTCGAACTCGGGAACCTTCACGGAACTTCGAACTACGTCTTTTATTGAAACCACGGGGGTCGCCTGTTCTGATTCCGTTAGCCATAACCGGGTACAAGTGTTAAGTATTCCTGTATTGTTACTCGCCTGTAGTGCGGATTGAACCTGCAACCTTCAGATGATTGTCTCCTTTAGAAGCTCAGGGAACCAACGCATATAACATTAATAATAAAAATAGCAATACTGTTTAACAGTGTCTAAATTTAACTGTGTGTAAATAAATGTTCAATATTGAAAGCTGGTTTGAATACAGTTTTCATTCTCCTAGACTGGTAGCCTAATTAAGACCATAGAACTCTACTAAAGAAGCCCTACTATTTACGCAAAGCAAGGGGAAGAACAGATAGATTAATGCTTTTGCCAAAGACGCTAGCGAGAAGAGAAATGCAATCAGTTTCGTCCAGGGTCGCCGATTCCATTTCCTACGACAATAACCGTTACACTAAGCACGCCTCTTAAATGTTCTCACATGTACAAATAAGTTTATATCATTTTTCTTTCCGTTGTGTTCAATGTTAGTATATCCGTGATATACTAATACTAATATTGATTCTTCGAGGCCTCGACTAAAATATTTTCCCGCCTCTAAGATTCTAATAAGCCGAATAGAATTTTGAGACACTTCAAAGATTTCCGAAACATTATACGAAAAGAAAATTGGCTAATACCTAACAAAAAAACGTAAGTTAAACAGTGCACTCAAAGATTTTCATTTGTTTTGGCAGGTAGATCCTCGTCACTCACGTGTACTTACCATAAATTTTCCCCATCAAACAACTAACCCTTGTAATGCACTGTTTTTTGCCGCTTAGGTATTTTTATTTTTAAGTAGCGTGAAATATTTTCGAAGTGTTTCTAGTTTTAAGTCACTTTTCTCTCATGTCTTCATGCATAAACACGCGAATTTTTCTTCTTGCACACGAAGCCACTCTTGACTTATATCAGCCCTTCTAAGACAGCCAACCCTTTTATTTTGTTCTTTTCCCAAATACCAAGTCTCTTTTTTCTTTCTCCCTTTTTCTTTTTCCCATGCTAATTTCTACACAGTGTCATTCTTTAAATGGTTTGAACTTTTTGTTCAGAGGTTTGATAGTGTCACTTTTCAAGTGACATGTTTGGACACGTTCTTTTTTTTCCTTTCTTTTTCTGTTCACCTGAGTAGAACTGTTTGCAGGTGTCAGGGTAAGTCGTTGAGGAAAAACATTGGCAGGGAATATTGACAATATCCTGTAGTTGAGAGAAACTGAAGGCTTCAAGCAAGAATGATTTTTATAGTGGAGCGTTTGTAAAGAAGATTGAAGGATCAGCAACTGGAAAAAAAGTTGGAAAAAATAGAAAAGGGAAGAATAAATTCGAGACTGGGGAGATGGTGAGTTATTTATTTAATCTGTTGTTAATTTAAAATTTTGGTTATATATATATATATATATATGTGTGTGTGTGTGTGTGTGTGTGTGTGAACTAATTCAATTTCCACTTCCGCAACGTTACGTTTGATATTACTTCTGTTTTTAAGACAAAAATTAATCGACCGCAGATAACCTATTAAAAAAATTAATCGACCTCAGGTAGCCAATTAAAAATTCTAAATCTACATCAGGTAGCCTATTAAAAACATTAGAGCAGCGTTCTCAAAATAAATTGGCCGTTTTAAAGTTAGTTGTAATTAAATACAAATGTTTTCATCTTTTATTATGACTGAAATGCTTGATGGGTACCTCGGGTAGTGTTATGGTTAAGTAAGCTTGACTAGCAAACCCGCAAGAGTGAGTTCGAGTCTCATTGGGTGCCCCATTCGTTCGGCCTTGTGTCACATCTAAACAAAAATCTTAATAAATTATTACTGAAATGTTTGGGGATAGGAAAGATATTCTAGTCGAGTTCCTACTCACCAAAAACCAAAATTAGCATTAGTACAGAGTGTTCGCCAATAACCCGGGAGACCAGGGTTCAAACCTAGGTCAAGTTATACCAATGACAGAAAATTGGTACTTGATACCTCCTTGCTTAACTTTCAGTGTTATAAGGTACGTATCGAGGGCAAAGTGAAGCAATCCTGAGAAAGAAGTAGCACCCTCTCCTACACCTCGGTGTAGTAGCTATTGAAAAGGGAGCCTTCAGGTCGCTCTCGATTACCGTCGCCAACTTTACTTTCAGTTATATCATGGATATACTAACACGGAACCAAACAAAAAGAAAGGCAATATATACTCAATTACACATACAAACCTTTTGATATTTTGTATGTACAATATACTTAACAGTGTAATTATGAAGAAAGTATAAACAAACGTGTCCCAATTATTAGAATTATACATATAATATTCCATGAACAAGCATTATGTAGAAGGGTACAAAATCGAAAAAGGTTCACTTGTTAAGTGTAGATAAGATGATCATATAGCTTTACCATTTCTTGACAAGTGTCAAAGATAATATCTGAACTGGTCAAAGATCAGAGCCGAAAGAAGTGCGAGTGTTATGTAACACTCTACGATGACCTCTAACGGACAAGCCAAGCCTTTAAGGGAGATATTTATTGTGTCCCCAAGGTATCATTCCAGATCATTTTAGCTGTTGATACAGCACGTAATATCATCGCAGATAGGATTTAGTCAAGAAATATGGCAAAACATAGGCTGCCTCCCGTTATTTAATGGCCAGCAAACCAGACTAGTAGACCAGTACAAGTGAGTCAATTTCGTTTGCAAGCTAAACTAGCAGACCATCACTAGTGAGTTTGATTTTCACAGGGTGTCCCATAATTCTAAACTTGAGCCGCAACTAAGCTAAGCTTAGGAAATAATTATGACAAATCGTTACCACCAGTTCCCGCCAGATCATCGAAGGTAAGCAGCGGTGAACCAGTTTAGTATTTAAGTGAGTAACCACTTTTGGTTACAACAGGTACTACTATAAATGACTCGACGCTTGTGTGACAGACTAAGTAAAATTTAGTAGATAGCAAGAAATATATCAAAATGTTCATTCAGACAACATCGAAATGCCCTCATTTCTGCCGGGAAGAAAAATGAAACCTTAACGGTCATATTTTAACATCAACTATATTTGAACTCGGGAGGCAAGATTTCTGCTAATCTTGCCATTGTTCAATGATTTATATTGCGACTCTGTCATTCCTCTGATTAGTTTTATGCATTTTTTGCATCAACAAATAAAAAAATACGGTCAACATATTTTGAAAGCCCCGTTTCTCATAAAATCACGGAATTTAAGCAGCGATGAACTTGATCATGACATACGAGGGTCATTCAATAAGTAAGGGATTTTTTTTATTGAAGAAGGAACTTATCATATAAACGAGGTTCATTCAATAAATAATGTTTTTTAATATTGAGGAAGGGACCTATCATATAGACGAAGGTCATTTAATAAATAAGGGGTTTTTTGACTGAAGAGGAACTTATATAGACGAGGGTCATTCAATAAATAAGGGATTTTTTTTATTGAGGAAGGGACCTATTATACATATGAAGGTCATTCAATAAATAAGGGATTTTTTGATTGAGGAGGAACCTATTATATATATGAGGGTCATTAAATAAGGGGGCTTTTTGATAGAGGAAGGGATTTATTATATATACGAGGTCATTCAATAGATAAGGGGATTTTTTGACTAAGGAAGAGACCTATAGTATTTACGAGGTTATTCAATAAATAAAAGCATATTTTTATTGACGAAGGACCTATTATATGTATCCCTGGGATATTAATTAATGAAGGTTTTTTTTTTGACTGAGGAACGACCAATTATATATACAAGGGTCATTCAATAAATAAGGAGATTTTTTGACTGAGGAAGGGATCTATTATATATACGAGGATCCTTCAATAAATAAAGGGATTTTTGATTGAGAAAGGACATATAATATATACGAGTGTCGTTCAATAAATAATGGGAGTTTTAAAAAAAGATGAAATGTTTTTTTCCATAAATGTAAATTCTGCATTGTTTGGAATTAGTTTACGGAAAAAATTATTTCAATTTCTCAGAAATATTTGTTTTGAGGCCATTCAAAATGGTGGCAAATCAAATAGTACTCCAGGCTTGAATAGAAGTCTCTCATCAAATCTTTAGAGTCTGAGAAAAGAAAACCATATGAAATTTACTGAAGAATATATGCGTACAGAGAAGCATGTTTTATTCTGTTTACGAATAGGCTAAACATGGGGTTGCCACTACAAGCCTGAGATGAAAATATTGTCCATACAGTCGAAACACTCTGACTTTCCGGTAAAGAAAATGTTTCGGGAGCAGTGGTCAGTAAAGAAGGTTGTGCTGACAGTGTTCTGGACATGAAAAGATCCATGACAATTGATTTCCTCGAAAAAAGTGCAACTGTAAACAGTGCTTCCTATTGCCAATTCTTTTCGCAAAATTCATTTTATTTATTGAAGGACCTTCATAGATGGATGACTGCTGAGGTGCAGCAAGTGCTGCAAACAATCTGAGGCCTGTATGTCAGAGATAGCAAAGCTTAGTGAATAACAAGTTAAGCAATGATGAGCCTAATCAAAACTTAGATGGGTGACTATTTTGGAACAGCAGGTGGCGTAAGCAATTTAAGGTTTGTGTGCCAGACTAAGCAAAACTTAGTAAATAATAGATTAAGCAACGAAGAACCTGTTCAGTACGTAAATGGGTGACGACTTAGGAACAAAAGATACCATAAGTATCAGAGATTTGTGTGTCAGACAAACTATGCAAAGTAAATAGCAACAACAAACTAAACCTTTCTGATAACTCTCGAATTTCGTAATTTTTTTGCCTAAATTTGATTTGAGAAACTTTTGACTCTTATCTGTCTGTTGTGCACTGAAAATGAAGCGAAGAAGTTTTTATTGGTCAAAAATGAAGATATGGTTAATGACCAAATTGGTTCTGTTATATATCGGGTCAAGAGCGGATAACAGTAATCAGCGTTCCTGAGCACAAAGAGTTATTGATCCTCTGACATCAACTCCATACAGATGTGCACAATCTTAATGAGACAATCGTTTCAAAAATTCCATGTTTAAAAAATATAGAAACCCTGTGGGTTGTTCATTTCTCGTGCAACAAATTCCCAATATGAAAGTGTTCATTTACGGAGTTTTGCTTGGCCAGAAGTACAAGGCACTCAGTGATAATCGAACTCACTAACGAAGGTTTGTTAGCCTACCTTGATACTCACTGCACCACGAGGATTAGTTAAAACATGCTAGTTATAACAGATTGACTTATTTGTGGCCAGTTCAAAAATAAAATCTTTTTGCTATATTTGAACAATGCCCAATCGCCCAATTATGAAATCCACTCCAATGAGGTCCATCCGTAGAGCTTATTCATTTATTTTCCGTTTTATTTTAGTGTCTTTAGTTTTCAATCCTGAGTTTTCGCTTTTGTTTAGTTTTCAACAATTGTTTAGATTTAGGTATTTTTGGTTGGGTTTTATGGCATATCAATCTTTGTATGTTATTTAATATCAAATCTATTTTTATACGAATAATAAGTTCTATTTCAAATAATTCAGTTTAGCATGAGTACACAGTTTAATTGTCACAAACATTTCTATTTTAAGTTATTCAGTTTAGTCAAACAGTTCTAATTCAAACTAGTTTAGCGTAAATACAGTTTCATTATCAAAAACAGTTATCGTAAGTACAGTTTCAATGTCAAAAACATTTCTATATCAAACAATTCAGTTTAGCATAAGTACGCAGTTTAAATATCAAAACAGATCTATTTCAAGTAACATAATTTAGCATAAGTATGCAGATTAGTTCTACTTACCCCCTAATAAAGGCCCTGTCAGGTGCTACCACTCCGGGCCAGAGTGGACCTGGGAGCGATGGCAATGAAAGGGTGGTCCGCATTCCCCAAAGTTCCAGTATCACTGGAACCTTACTATCAGATTGTTTAGTGTCATATCCATGACACTCGTTTGGGTGGGGTTACCCCTCTGGAGAGGTGCAGTTGGTATATTCTACAGCCCCAGCCGACTGGGTCAAGGTATTTTCGGCATTAATAAACGAAATATTTCTACTACTAACTCTGTCACATAATAGTTGTAACATTTGCATATAAGTTCCCTGCACTAAATTCCCTGTACAATAAACTATTATTGTACAGTAGCAATATTTTTTGTTTGGCTATTTGCTTTAATGTTATATCAACACTTGATGGTTATTATTGGCCAAATCCTGTTCACACACACACACACACACACACACACACACACACACACATATATATATATATATATATATATATATATATATAGGTATTATTCGGTCCAGTTAAACCAGAGTTGGGAGTAATTCCTTCAGGATAAGAAAATCATTCAAGAGCTTAACATTTAAATTTTCCTGGTAGAGAGCTCAATGTAATTAATTTTACAGAGCAATACTTTCTTTAAAGAAAAAACCAAAGGAAGAGAGGTAGAAAATCATTCAAGAGCTGAACGTTTAAATATATGTATATTTTAAATACATGTATTTAAATATACTCTTCACCTCTCTTCCTCTCCCTTCCCCCCACGTGTCTATTCTGTTTTATTTTATCCATAAGATCTGAAGAAGTCCTGTTATATTTTTCTTCGTGTTTTTGGTTTACACCAGAAACGCAAAACAGGATGGAAATAAATTTATAATCCTAAAATAACCGGTCTTTGGTTTTTTCTTTAAAGAAAAAAAAAGATATATATATATATATATATATAATATTTTGCTAGTCCAACCAACGAAACAACCAGCCTGAAGATGTTCCAATATAAATTTTAAACAAATGCAAATACAACTTTTCAAACTCAATAACTTCTTTTAAAAATAATGTAAAAATGAGGATTTTAAATCATATTTTCTTTTCACTTCTTCTTCTTTTTAAAGACATAAATTTAATCAAAATTGATGAAAATGTGCTCGAAAAAAATTTTGTCAATAGGTGTCAGCTTTTCAACAAGTGCACATTTATAGCTGTTTTACTCTCTGTATGATATCATCATCATCATCATCATCATCATCATCATCAAGTCACGCTAGCTGCACAGAGTTCCCTGAATATCTCTTACTATACAACTGTATCCCCCCCTCGTTACTTGTAGGTCGTCCAGGCGGCATCCAGTGTCCATACGACACTGGCATGTACAGGTATAGGAGTCCATGAGAGAATGTCACTAATGAATTTATCCTTACTTCCCCAGTAGTGCCCTGCATGTCTTGCTCATCTTACGTGGATGATTTGTGAGATGGGAGGTAAGTGGCCGTACAGTTGCTATTTTGTGGGGTGTTACTTCCAGATTTTTGTTCAAGTCAGCACATAGTATTCTTGTGTAGTTTCCATAAAACATATAGTTTAACATTATCTGATTTATTAATTTTATTATTTGATAGTAATAGACACGATTATTATTATTCACAATTATTATTATTTTTACTATTATTCAGAATTATTATTATGATGATGATTCAGAATTATTATTATTATCATTATTATGTTACTCCTTGAGAGTTTTTTACACCAGCATTAGCTGATGGTTTTACACTGAAATTTGAGTGACCAACAGGTCTCTTCAAGTCTCCAAGACCCTTCTTAGTCTTCTGGCCAATCTTAATAATACTGTAGTCTAGATGGTTTCCATTTGTTTTCTGATTTCTAAATCTTCCAGTCCCTTTATCAAGCCTCTGGGGATTGTTCCAAGTGTACCAATTATAATTATAGTTATTATTATCATTTGTTCTCTTTTGAGAGTTTTTCACACCAACATTCGCTGATGGTTTCTCACTGGAGTTTGAGTGACCACAAGTCTCCTCAAGTCTCCAGGACTCTTCTTATATTATTTTTTTTTCTCATTAGAGTTTTTCACATCAGCTAACGCTGATGATTTTTCAGTGGAGTTTGAGTGACAGCAAGTCTCCTCAAGTCTCCAGGACTCATCTCAGGATTCTGGCTGTTCTTAGCAATGCTGTCATTTGGATAGTCTCTACCTCTCCGCCAACTTCCAAGTCCTCCAGGCCTTTTAAAAATCCTTTAGTTATTGTGCCTAAGGCACCAATCACAATTGGCACAATTGTTACTTTCATGTTCCACAGCTTTTTCAATTCCCTAGCAAGGTCGAGGTATTATTATTATTATTATTATTATTATTATTATTATTATTATTCTGAACTACTACTACTACTACTACTACTACTACTACTACTACTACCAGCTGAAAACTAAAAGTTTATGTTTATAAGTCGACGACCATAGTCAAAGGCGACCAGAAGGCTCCCTTTTCAATAGCTACTACACTGAGGTGTAGGGGAGGGCACTACTCCTTTCCTTGGATTGCTCCACTTTACCCTTGATACGTACCTTATATTGCTGAGTGTTAAGCAAGGAGGTATCAAGTACCATTTTTAAAGTCTTTGGTATGACGCGACTTGGGATTGAACCCAGGTCTCCCTGACCATTGGCAAACACTCTACCTACTAGAACAATGAGCCGTTTTATAAACTGATGATAAATTTATCCATCTTACATTTTACTATAGCAATCAGCACAGAATGCTTACAAAAGTTATGAACCCCCTTATGCCCCAATATTACTGCTATTATTCTACAAGGAAGGCTTTGGCAATAAATAACCCACTAAGGTTGATATGCTTTTAAACAAAGAAATCAAACCAAACCAATCAACACAGAGCAATGTTTTTGTGTGGACTTTTGATAAACATCAACCATTTACCAAATATTTTGATGAAAGTCTTATCACTCGTATATCATAGTGGTTGATAAAAGAGGGTTTAGATTAATGAGCTTTGGATAAAGCAATCACCTATAATTGCCTCAGCTACCCATTATCATCCCCCCTTCTCTCTCTCTCTCTCTCTCTCTCTCTCTCTCTCTCTCTCTCATATATGTATATAAATGAAATTCTCTTTGCTTGCTTTCTTGCTTGCTGCTAATAGACTTCTATACTAATGAGCCAATCTTGCAATCTTGACAAAACTTCATATGTAAAAGTAAAGTTGGTGACCGTAGTCGAGGGCGACCAGAAGGCTCCCTTTTCAATAGCTACTACACCAAGGTGTAGGGGAGGGCGCTACTCCTTTCCCAGGATTGCCTCACTTTACCCTTGATACATACCTTATATTGCTGAGTGTTAAGCAAGGAGGTATCAAGTACCATTTTTAAAGTCTTTGGTATGACGTGACCTGGGATTGAACCCAGATCTCCCAGACCATTGGCAAACACTCTACCCACTAGACCAATGGGCCGGTTAAATATGAACCCCCTTAACCGCAAGGAGAGTTTTAAATATGTGTGTGTATATGTGTGTGTAAAACATTTTGGATTAATATTGATTATAAAAGTCTAATTCTTCCAGAATACAAATTAAAGGTGCAATGTGCATCCATAAGAATGACCCACATGGAGAAGGGGTTCATGGAATATTTTTGAAGTAAGATTAATCAGAAAGATTTCATTTGTACTAAAAGCAAATAAAATTGGTATCTTTGGGTGCAGGAGTTTCAATTCATTCATGAAATTTTAAAAGATAGGTATGAACACACTTAGATAAGAACAGACTGAGATAGATAGATAGATAGATAGATATGAACAGACTTAGATAATTGGATAAATAGGTTGATACAGACTGAGATAGATTTAAACACACTAAGATAGATAGATAGATAGATAGATAATGAGCACAGAAAAATACTGACTGAGATAGATAGACAGATATAAACAGGCTTGATAAAGAGATGAAATGTTCCATTTCTATATCATTGCCTAATAGAATATAATCATTATGCTTGAAAGACAATATTTTAAAAATTTATCTGTCATTTTAAATTTAAAATAATGAAAGAATGTTGTCTAAATACACAAAATGAGGTGAGCTGGACAATTTCAATTTACAACATTGAATTTGATTTGTGATAAATTTACAAAAATTTCTTTTTGAGGTGTCACTTTAAAAATGCCTCTACAAAATAACATACATGCTAAGGAAGAAAATTTTCTGAAGGTTTTATAGAATTAATTGGATATTATCATATCCAATGCTGGGTAATTTTATGAATATATATACATATATATATGTGTGTGTGTGTGTGTGTGTGTGCGTGTGTGGCTCCACAAAATAAGATACATGCTTGGGAAGAAAATTTTCCAAGGTCTTATAGAATTAATTTTTGTTCAACAAAATTTATCTTAGAATCTAGATTTACAGGGATTGTCAAATAGTGAAGAAATATGCCTAAGACCTGGGTGCATCGAGTAGAAGATTAGTTAAAGAAAAATTATGGGTAATAACACATCAGAAAATGTTTCCAATTAAACCATCATCATCAAAGCATTCCAACAGCAGAGAATCCCTCAACTCTCTCTTGCCATCTATCCTCATTGATTATCTATCTTAGCGGGTCTTCTAAACGACATCCTGTGTCTGCACTGAGCTGATGAATGTAAGTTTTTGCTGGTTGGCTAACACTGGTGTCCATATGTAGGAGTTCATATTGCTTATGAGTTCATCCTTACTTCCAGCAGTTCCTAGCATATCGTACTTGGATGGTTCGTGAGATTGGAGGTAAGTGGCCATACAGCTGTTTTGTTGGGTGTTGCTTCCAAGTTTTCTTCAAAACAGCCTGTAGCATCCTTGTTTACTTTCCATCCACCTTTTTCTCTAGGCATTTTGCTGAAGTCAAAGAGACAGAACCATAACACAATACTGATATGGCTACCATTTGGAAGAATTTCCATTTTACTTATTTGCAGGGAAAATAAACAAAAGCTAGTCATAAGCAGCAAAACTTATTTGAGGAGGTTCATGAAGATAATATGTAAAAAATATCAGACCACCAAATTCTTTTTCACATTGCAGATTGTGTTAACTTGTATTGGTATTTGATGCCCTTTAAATGTGAAATACTGGGAACTGACTAGAAATTATTTGAAAATTGATTTCAATTCAGTTGTTCTTACTGATAAAAGCAGAGTTACTTTTGATGGATGAGATCAAGACTGAGTAACAAAGAAAAAGTAGCATTCTAGATATATAAGGTATCAGAAGAATTATGTTTAAAATGGAATTGTAGAAGACAAGTTGGTTGGACCTTGGCATGCACTGCATGTAGTAAAAATGACATAACAGGTACATAGTAGATTTTTAAGATAATTTTAAGCCTTCATTTAGGAACAAATATCTCAGATTATGTAAAAACCTTATTTTCTGCAAGACAACAATCTTTTATGCTTGCAACAGTCAACTCTATAACTTTGAACTTTTATGAGACAGAAAAATCAAAATAATGGATTAAGTTAATTTGTTTTAATGAATTATCATTAAAAGGACTAACTTTTTATTAAGAAAAAACACAACTTGGAAATTCTTTGATAATTTTCCATTAAACAATTCATAGTGACTTATTCATATTTGATAGAAAAGTTTTTAAGATAGATCAGTTTATTATCAAAAATTAATTAATTCAATCAATAATGCTTAATTTAAAAAGTAATTTTTACAAAATAATTGATAGTTTCCAGAAATATTGAACTATTCAATAAAATTTTGGAAAATGTAGAACCATGTAATAAAATTTCCAGAAATATCAAACTGTTTAATATAATAACTGCAATAGTTCAATTTGATATTGGAAGTTACAAGGAACTGGCATTTGTTCAATTCTAGGAAATATGTTCCCAGGAACATAAAATGGTTTACAGCATTCTCAAATATTTTGATATGAGCATGCTCTCAACCAGCAGACTTTCTATTTCACAATTTTGCTCATGAATAGGTTTCTCCACCACATAAACAAGTCAATGGATTTTTGCTCTAAGCATAAAATCAGTTATCATAAAAAGTAGATCTAAGATTCAGTTAGCAAAACTTTTTAAATATATCAAAAATCATTTTGATTTTATAGATACCCTTTAATGTTATCATATAGCTTAGCTCTTTTAAATATAATAGGCTCTCAAAAGAATAAATTGATACACAAGTTATGTACACATGTCAAAGGTTTAAGCAATGTTGCTGCAAATATGTAAGGTTGGAAGTGACACTAAAAGCTAGGATGATAATTTCAAGTTTTACTAAATTTATCTACATTGTGATGAGTAAATAGTTATTGTCCTTTTACAAAAATGAATACAAATTGATCAAATACTGACTGATTGTGGGAGAAAGTCCCTGTGGTGTTGTGGCTAACATGCTAAACTGTAACATCATTATAAATGTGTTTGAATTCCAGTGACATAACAATTACATTCACTTCAGACTAATACCCTTGAGAAAAGTATTATCCCTTTCATCCTTACCCTCTACGGGTTGAATCGTACCACTACTGTCCTTCTACAAGGACTGCTTTGGTATTAGATATCTCATGAAAGTTGAAATGCCATTAAACAAAAAAACAAACAAACCAGCCTAACTGTATGAAGTAGATGAAAGAAACACTCATCAAAAATTGATAATGGTTAACTAATTCATCTAATAAAAATTCCAGATAATATTACTAGTTGTTTACTAATGGCTAAAGACTGATGGTGTGGAAAAGAAAGTAAAATCAAGATAAAATAAATACTAATCAAAAATTAGTTATGACAGACAACTGTTCATCTAATAAAATATAAAAGATGATATTACTAGTTGTTACTAACAGCTAAAGACTGATGGTGTGATTAGTTGTGATAAAAAGAAAGTAAAATTAAGATGAAAGAAATACTAGTCAAAAATAAATAATGGCTGACAATGTTTCATTTAATAAAAGTTCAAGATAATATTACTAGTTGTTTACTATTAGGTATTGATGGTGTGATAGTTACAATAAATAAGGAATTGTTTTTATAAAGAGGATATCTGATGTAGAGCAGTGTTGGGTGGCCCCCACTAATATTCAATTTCAACAGATAATAATTTCACTAGTGATGTCATTTCTGTGGAGGACAGACACAAAAGCCCAGTTAAGATTTTATCTATCTCTTCGGAGGCCCAGGAGAGATGTATGACCCAGTCATAGTGTACTTACCCTTATATTTGCCAAGAATTGGAAGAGCCCGTGGTGTAATGGTTATCGTCATAGGAAATGGACACGGCGACACGAGTTCAAATCCTGGACAAGACTGATTGCATTTCACATAGCACTAATACCCTCGTGAAAGGTATGAATCCAATTATTCTCCCTCCAGCTATGGGTAAATAGTAGGGCAAACTAGATTCTTCAGCCTTGGTGAGGCAACTAGTCTAGGAGAAGGAAAACTCTGAATTCAAACCTGTTAAACTCTGCTTAAAAATTGACCTTGTGTCACATCCTGCCCGAGCAGAGGGGTTGGTAAATATGATATGATATTTGCCAAGAACTTTATCTTAGTTCCACCTTTTGATTTGATGCAGAATGCAATGTTGTTTCTTTGTTATATTCTCGGTGACTATCTCTCGAAAAAGCCATAAGTCTACTGTGATGTTACCTATCTCATCCTCCAATGCCTTCTTCTCACAGCCAAAATGGTAAGTGGATTACACCTGTACATCAGGGGTCATATGGTTGAGCAGGACAATCACCATTATGCAGAGTCCCCATAGCATTGTGGCTACTGTTGTACCATAGCTATGATATGGCTATGTGTGAAACATACATCGAATGTCCATAAAGAAAGAACATAGGAATCTCAAAATTCGAAAAACACGTAACGACTTCTTAGTTCAGGTACAAAACTTTTTTATAACCTTTGAGTTTAAAGGTTCTTTGACATAAGAAGAGAGATAAACATTCTTTCTATTCTGGCTTTTTCATCTACCCCCCATTTCATGCGGCGCCTGTAGTACGCAAATTTGTCTGGCCTCAGCAAGCCCCGAAAGTCGACCCTTCTCGTTTGGTGTCTAGTTTTCAACTCAACAAACTGACTTTTTCAAAATCCCCCAAATCCTCCGCGTGCTCCCGGTGCGTGACGTCACCCACACTCTATAGACCCTGTTTCCCACTTGGGCTATTGTAACATCTCTAAGTGACATGTTTGCTCCACATGCACGCGCACCTGTGTTAATGTTGCACCTAAGTAACCCATGCACTGAGCCGAAAGGTTCTCAGCTTAACTAAACCCAAAGGCATAAAACGAAATCCCTCGGACATTATATTACACTGTGCTGAATTGGGATATCATAGTAAACAAGTTTGAACTCTAGTTACACTAGTTACTACATTTAATTTTTGACTAATACCCATGGGAAAGGTTTTAAACCCTTATTCCTCCCACAGCTATGCGTTAAAGAGTATCATTTATATTCTTCTACAAGGATGGCTTTGGCATTAAATAACCCACAAAGGTTAATATGCATTAAACAAAGAAACCAAAATATCTCCATTACAGTACTCATTTACTATGTTTAACTTCCTTTGGATCAAGGGCAGCAATATGGGGCACCCAGTGAGAAATGAACCTATTGATAATGGTCTGATGGTTCTTATACACAGTGCCCACAAATATTTAGAGTAAATTACTTAGACTTTTTCAAAGTATACTGTGCATAACCAAATTATCATGCAAGTTTTTCAGTATTCAGTGAAAAAATCTTTATGATTTTTATATGAATATTTGTATAGTACTGTAAGGGTCATTCAATAAACAAAGTGAATATTGCCATAGGAGTTGGCAATAGGAAGCACAATTTACAGTTGTATCTTTTTCAAGAGAATCAATAGTTCATAGGTCTTTTTATGTCCTAGAATACTGTCAGTATGACCTTCTTTACAGACCACTGCTCCCGAAATATTTTCTTTACAAGAGAGTCAGAGTGTTTCCACTGCATGAACAGGGCAAATGTCCTCGTGGTGTCTTCATGGTGTCCTCGTGTCCTCATGATGAAATTGTTAAAGCACTGGACTGAGGAATCGTAGTAAGCGAGTTTGAACTCTAGTCGCACTATTACATTCACTTTTGGATAAATACCCTAGGGAAAGGTATGAACCCCCATATCCTCTTAGCTATGTGTTAAATTGTACCACTCCTGTTCTACCAGAAGGATGGCTGTGGCATCAAATAACTCATGAAGGTTGATATGCCATTAAACAAAGAAACCAAACCAAACCACTGTATGGATAGCATTTTTGGCTCAGGTTCATATTTAGCTCATTTGTAAATATTTGACTAAAACATGCTTCTCTGTACACATCATATATTCTTCTGTAAATTTCACATGTTTTTTTTTTCAGCCACCAAAAATTTGATGAGAGACTTCTGTTCAAGCTTGAAGTACTCTGTTTAATTTGCTACAGTTTTGAATGGCCTCAAAACAAATATTTTTGAGAGATTAAAATAACTTTTGATATAAACCAGTTCCAAACAATCCAAAGTTTACATTTATGGAAAAAAATTTAGAAAAAAAATTATTTTGCTTTTTTTCAAAAAGATTTTCCTTATTTATTGAACGATTTTCACGTTTAGATAAATTAATTGATAAATCTCTCTTGTCTACTAAATGACTCTCATACATTATGCAGTGCCTGTAAATATTGAATATTCTGGTGTTGAAGAATACAAAGTATTTTTCACATTTCCTTCATTTTTACATCACTTGAGATGTCCCTCCCTTCTATAAAAGATAACTTGAGTTCTGGGTTTGAAAGTAAACTGTATCCAATAGAGAGGCTCCATTTCTGAAGGTTTGGGATTTAGGGGGGGTTATGCCATTACTCCCAGATCCACTCTGATCTGGAGTTGGAGTACTTGTTTGAGTTCCATCAATGGGTCAAATAAAATTTTAAAAATTATTCATATTTGTTGGTTTGGTTTCTTTGTTTAATGGTATTTCAACCATCATGGGTTATTTAATGCTGAAGCCATCTTTTAAAGGAACAGCAGTGATACAATTGAACCCATAGCTGGGGAGATAAAGAGATTCATCACTTTCCCAAAGGTATTAGTCAAAAAGTAAACATAATAGCACAAATGGAGTTTGAACTCAGTTATTTCAAGGCTGCAGTCCAGCACTTAATCCATTATGCCATGAAAATTATCTCCCATTCATATTGAACAGAACTATTCAATGCCATATAAAGTAAAGTTGGCGACCATAGTCAAAGGTGACCAGAAGGCTCCCTTTTCAATAGCTACTACACCAAGGCATAGGGGAGGGCGCTACTCCTTTCCCTGGATTGCTCCACTACACTTGATATATACCTTATATTGCTGAGTGTTAAGTAAAGAAGTATCAAGTATCATTTTTAAAGTCTTTGGATTGAACCCAGGTCTCCCGGACCAATGGCAAACACTCTACCCACTAGGCCAATGAGCCGAGCCATATGATCGGATATAAATTATTGGTATTAATAGTTACATGATGTTATGATTGTTTACTAAGGATTTAATTATTAATTACTTGAAACTATAATTTCTTTCAAATTATTGGTGTTCGATAGAAATACCTGAAACCATATAGCTATATACAAATAAATGGTTATTACTGAATAGAAGTGGTTATTTGAAACCATATAATTGTGTATAACTTATCAGTAATAGATAGGAGTACTTGAAGCCAAATTATTGTGCAAATTATTGGTGTAAGATTGAAATACTTGAAACCATATAACTATGTGCAAACAAATGGTTATAGGCTGATAAAAGTGCAATTTTTAAAAAATTGAATATTGAAACAATAAATATGATTATAATCAAACATTTAGAAATTAACCAAATTTTGGCATTAAATAACCCATAAGGTGTTGATATACAGGAGGTGCTTGTGGTGTAATGGTTAGTGTTGAAGGAAATGGACATAGTGAACAGAGTTCAAATCCTGGATGAGATTGTTTGCATTTCACATATCACTAATAACCTAGGGAAAGGTATGAATTTAATTATTCTCCTTTCAGCTATGGGTAAATAGTAGGGTATGCTGGGCTTTTAAACCTTTTTATAGCATTTGCTCTAGGAGAAGGAAAACTTTGAATTCAAACCGGTTAAACTCCACTTAAAACCTGACCTTATGTCACATCCTGCTCATGCAGAGGGACTGGATAAATACATAAACTGTGAAATAAATCAAACAAATAGTCCGGGAGACCGGGGTTCAATCCCAGGTTGAGTCATACCAAAAACTCATAAAAATGGTACTTGATTCCACTTTGCTTAATACTCAGCATTATAAGGTAAGGATCAAGGGTAAAGTGGAGCAATCCAGGGGATGGAGTAGCGCTCTCCCTTACACCTCGGTGTAGTAGCTATTGAAAAGGGAGCATTCAGGTAACCCTCGACTAAAGTCGCCAACTTTACTTACTTAAACCAAAAATCAAACAAATAAGCATAGCTCGGATTTGGTGCAAGGCAACAAGTATAAGACACCCAGTGAGGATCGAATTCATTATTCAGACTAACTTGAGGTGCCCACATTTGCTAGAGTATATGTTTTGCAAAAGAAGCTAGCAAGGTTCTTTTAGGATGCACAAGGGTTTGCCAGTTGCTTGTGCACCTCTCTTCTCTTCTGAGAATTTGCTGAGCTGGCAAGGAGGGTCCAAGATAAAAATAGCTTCTCACAGTGACCGACCGAAAGCACATGAAGGTACGCATAACCGCCCTCGCAGGTTGTCACACGTCTGCCTTTTTATGAAAGGTTTGTCTTCCCTTTTATGTAAGAGCTACATGTCCGTTGACCCAGAAGAGAATTCATCCACCATTAGGATTATCTTCTTAGGGTTTTAGCAGCCGTTTTGTAATATTCTCGGTAGGAAGGCGCACACACACACACACACACACACACACACACACACACACATATATATAAATAAATTACTCAACGTTAGCCGCCGACGCAAACGGCTTGCATTATCTATTACCGCTATTATTATTATTATTATTATTCTTTTGGGAGTTTTTCACACCAGCGTTAGCCAATGGTTTCTCACTGGATTTTGAGTGACAGCAAGTCTCCTCAAGTCTCCAGGACTCTTCTCTGTATTCTGGCCGATCTAAATAAAGCTGTAGTTTGGATGGTCTCCACTCGTCCTATTATTTCCAAGTCCTCCAGTCCTTGTACCAATCCTTTGGTGACTGTACCAAGAGCACCAATTACAATTTATACCACCGTTACTTTCATGTTCCCCAGTTTTTTCAGTCATCTAACAAGGTCCAGTACTTATCCTTCTTTTCGTTTTCTTTTAATTTTACTCTGGGGTCAGCAGGGAAAGCAAAGTCCACAATTCGGTAGGTTCTCTTTTTTGTTGACTTTTACTAGGTCTGGCCGTCTGGCCGAGATTAGATGTTCCGTTTGTATTTCAAAATCCCAGAGCAGTTTATGCATCACATTTTCTACAACAGATTCTGTGTTGTGCATATATCGTTTGTTCGTATGGTCAAATTTCAATTTCTTGTACAATTCCCAGAGTATCACCTTGCCCATCCAGTCGTGTCTAGTCTTATACTCTTTCTATGCTAGTTTGTTGCATTCGCTTATTAAGTGATTGATAGTTTCGTCTCGATCATCACATAACCTACATTTGCTATTTTGTTGCGTCTTATCTATACTTGCTTTGATATAGTTGGTCCTTATGGCGCTATTTTGTGCTGCTATTAGAAGAGATTCAGTTTCTCTCTTATGGTTTATAATAATTATTATTAAACATACAAAATTATTTTAAAACTGTTTAAATGACAGATGATAAAGTAATCCATTATAATGAATAAATAGTAGAAATTAATAATGAAAATAGACGTTAGAATTCAAGACGCCACTCCAACAATTGGATTAAAATAACTTATAAACTTACTTTATGAAATAAAACGCAGTTTTTTACAAGCAGTGATCGTATCAATACTGCTGTATGGATGCCCCACGTGGACACTAACTAAGCGTATATACAAGAATGCTACGAGCTGTATTGAACAAGTCCTGGAGGCAATACCCAACAAAACAGTAGCTGTGCGGCCATTAACCACCCATCACGAAAACCATCCAAATTAGACGAACCAGGCATGTGGGACACTACTGGAGAAGTAATGGCGAATTCATAGGCGATGTACTCCTGTGGACCCCTCACATGGACGAGCAAAGGCTGGACGACCAGCTAGAACCTATATACAGCGCTCTGCGCCGATACAGGATGTAGCCTGGAAGACCAGCCGGGAGCGATAGACGATAAAGATGGGTGGCGAGAGAGGGTCAGGGAAATCCGTGCTAGTAGTATGACATGATGAGGATGATGATAAATTTACATTTACAATAAATAAAGGGAAAACTAGATAAATACATATATATAAAGTCTTCGATAGTTAATTTATCTTAACAAGTTTTAGCATCACTTAATTTGATAATTTAGTGTACTATAAAGATATATGCTGTAATTATTGCAAAATTTACTCGTGTAATTTGGAAAAAAAGAAAGACAAAGAAAGATGCAGATAGCGATCTACAAATGCTTAGTGCATATATATATATATATATCAGAACCATTTGAAGTTGAAAATGGGGTGAAACTGGGCTGTGTTCTTAGCCCACACTGTTCTCGATTTTTCTTTCTATGGTCTTTCTGATGCCTTCACTGATTCCACCCAAGGAATAAGGAGACCTGCGGCAAAACCTGTTCAATGCCACTCAATTTAAGTCTGAAAGAAAGACCGGAAATATTCTGGTACGCGCGCTCATGTTTGGTAACGACACTGCTTTCTGGATACACAACCACCAAGATGCACAGGAAATAATCACCCGTTTCACGAAATCTACAATACAACCAAAGATGGGCTAACTACTGTAACAGAATCGAAGACAACAGGCTACCAAAACAGATCCAGTACTCTCAACTTAGAATAGGGGCACGTAAAACGAGTAGACCAAAATTCAGGCATGAGGACATCATCTGAAGAAATCTGGGGGTCATAAACATAGCTTTAGACAATTGGCCATTAGTGTCCAAAAATCGAAAAAACTGGAGGAAAATAATCAGCAGAGCGTCATTATTGAATACGCCGGTAGTAGCAGTAGTAATATTATATTTGATAATGGTGAAAAATATCGTCTTACAGATTATTTCTTTGGGTCACAAATCTAATCCTCATTTACGATTTTGTGCAAGACTAAACTTGGCTTACTTAATGACCACATAAGGTCAATGCAGTAAAACAAGGGTTAACTATTTATCTCAGGTTAGTCATATGCATGAATGAACATAGTGCTTATAAAACATGGAAATGATTTATGGCGGGCGATTACCATAGAGTATTCGTTCTTGAAATATTGATATTGCAACTAAGTATGCTTATTTGTTTAAAATGATTGTGAACTTTATTAATATTAATAAATTGACTCTGCAACTAAGTATGAAGTGTTTACCTGTTGAGAAGATGCATTTTGGTACTGTATATAATTGCAGACCATAACTGTTAAACTGACTTTGATATAAAATAACCCAATAAGGGTTTATATGCCATAAGAACCAACCAACCACTAGTTAGTAAGGTAAAAGGCTTTGTATATATCTTTATAGTTCGTCTCTATCTTATGCGGTCTTTAAATGTGAATGCTGTCGGGTCTAGGACAAATTTTGCTACTACCCACTTCCTGGGAGTATCTACATGTTAACCAGACTTTGTGTTACACTCTGCCATGGTAATGGAAATGGGTAAATGCCATCTAATCCGACCTTGTGCCAGACTATGTGAGTATTGGTAAAAAATGTTTTAGTACCTCAGTTTATAGTTGCGTTGTGCCAGACTATTCCTATATAATTAATTTCGGTTTGTTTTGCTCGAATTGTTTGCAAATGATAGTGCATATTTTCATTTATTATTTACGTAAAATCAATTTCACCATGTACACGTACTCGCACGTGCGCGTATAAATACATACCGTGTCTAACTTATTTAGAACCGGTATAAACTAGCTGGATGTTTATTTTTGTTTTGTTTTGTTTTGTTTTTCTTCTTTTTTTGATAAAGACTATGATTGGCGGGTCTTTTGGCCATGTCATAACCCTCTGCCAAATTTGACTTTCTTCAAAACCACCATTTCGTTTGCTCCTAAAATACAACTAATTTCTCCAAGGTGACAAGAAACAAGACTAGACACCCAGACATGTTTAGCGAACAATTGCTGAAACCTCAACACTCAAATCACTATCATAATGTCAACGCTTTTAAACGAAAAAGGAAAACGCGTTGCAACGTGATTTGACTTGCAACTTATATTTCAAATGCAGTAAAGACTTTTACTTCGATCTATCCAACTTGAATAAAAAACAAAACAAACAAAAAAAAACAATTAAGAATTCACTATGTGTCAAGAGACATAGTAATGTACAGGGCACAAGTTCAATCCTCACTAGTGGTTGTAGATTTATGAATAACAGTGTCTTATTTCTTAGAAATTTGGGAATCGAATCTCTCCAAGTTTCTCGGCCAATCGTTTTCGCTTTCGCCGTGATTTTCTTTTAAATCAATTTTAGATGTGCGTCACCCTACAGCCGTGAGTGTCCAGCTCGTATCATGGATGAAGAGAAGAGGAAAGCACCATACAATTAACTTTAATTTTTATTGTTTGTATCTATTTAATTGGGCACCTGTTCGTCTTAAAGATAATTTCCCTCGTGGAGTAATAATGGTTTGTGAGCTGAGTTTGATTTTCACTGAGTGCCCCCGCCCTATTAACAGGGCTTAGAAATCATATAATTGTGTGCAAACAAATGATTATTATTAAATAGAAATAATTACTTAAAAGCATATGATTATTGTTATTAGATCGGAATACTTGAAATCATACTTCTGAGCAAAATATTTTTATTTGATAGGAATACTTGATATCATAAAACTGTGCGCAAAAAATTCTTAAGAAACAACACAAAAAATGTAAGCATAGATATACAATGAACACAATACCCTAACCTCTAATCATAAAATAACCCTAGACAGGTTGATATGCCATTATATAAATCAATCACTAAGTGCTCTATACCTCTAGCCTTGTGCCAAAGTAACCTAAGCTAAAAATATTTTTGTAATAAACTGTTTGAAACTGCGCCGTCGTATTTCTCTTAATGTTCTCCATATTCTCAAATCTTACCCTTCAAATGAATTTTCATTTTAACAAGAAAAAACTGAACAGAAATAGAATGGTGAGAATGAAGGGTATTGCAATTGCGCAACTTTGTCTTTCGTCAAAAACGTTTGGTTCTAAAAGTATCATGATTGACTTCATACTTTTTTTCTCAAATTGTCACGAGCTGGTGTAAACAACAATCTTGAATAGGGGAGCCAACTAAGTCGGTCGTGATCGACCTATAAATCACAAAGGTAGTGTGGATATATCACAAGAGTAATACGTGTAGAATGCACGCCATGCCAACATTTTTTATTTAAGATATTAGTCAATCATCAAAGTAATGTCCGAAAATGCATTCATTTGTATTGTGGCATATGGGTTCGTGCAATAATACAAAGTACACGAACATATATATATATATATATATATCATCATCATCATGTCGCGCTGGTAGCACGGATATCCCTGACCCTCTCTCGCCACTCCTCCCTATCGTTCATCGCCCCAGGCAGGTTTTCAGGACAACATCCCGTATCCTCACATAGCTGCTGAATGTATGTTCGTGCTGGTCGTCCTACTTTTGCACGGCCATGTGTGGGGGTCCATAAGAGTACATCACTTATGAGTTCGTCCCTGCTTCTCCAGCAGTGTCCTGCATGTCTAGTTCGTCTAACTTGTTAGACGAACCAGACATATATATATATATATATATATATGATAAATAAATATATGTTAGATTTTATATATTTAATGCCATGGAAGTTTGTCGACGACTTTAGGTTTCATGAAGTTTTACAAACAACAACCATCAGGCAGATAATGAAAGAAAAAAGAAATATATATATATATATATAAAGTACATGAATATATTTAGCACTTTTGAATACAGGTAGATCATTTTGATTTGGTCATTTCAAAAGTAGCTGGCAAAACGAAAATTTGTGGGTACCCTTATATAAAAGTTTAGAAATCATCACTTTATTAAATATGTAGTTCCCCAAACCCTCGGCTATATGCTGGATGCGACACACAGTCAATTTTCAAGAAGAGTACAGCTAGTTTGATCAGGTTTCCTTCTTCTGGACTGGTTGCTTTACCAAGGCTAAACAACTCAGTCTGTCCAACTATTTACTTATAGCTTGGGAATTGAGAACAGATGGATTCATGCTTTTCCTAAGAGCATTAACGCGAAGTGAAACGTAAACAGTCTCTCCCAGGATTTGAACGCGAATCACCGATTCTATTAATATTTTAATATATAAGTTATTCAGCAGTGCACATTTCTCTTAGAATTTTAAAACTTTTTGATTTTATCTTGCATGCGTTAATTGGCACAGGACTTTTTGTAATTTCGGAAACTTTTCTATTGGTTCATGAAGTTCCCTTGTCCTAACACCGTTCATCTTGGTTTTCTCTGATCGTTACAAATAACATTGGAATAGTGAGATTTACGAGGACTGTCAAATAAGTAATGAGATTGTGTAGTTTTTAAAATTATGAACTTAATAAGAAATTACCATGATCTTTTTCAAAACATTTCTTTTTGGAAACCATACACGCACAAAGACGTTATTCCAACTCCTGGAAACTGATATAAACCTTCAATTGACACTGAATTCAGTTGATCCATTTTCAAACCGTTGTGTGTTTTAAACAGTTCCAAATGCCGACCACAGAGCGGAATTTTGATTTTTTTAAATTGAAGAAACAGTCCCCCAGGACTCAAAACAGTAAAATTCTTTCTTTTTTTGTCTTTTTTTTACCAAAATGGGGCTTTCAGGATTTGATCACTCTTATATTCTATTTGCATGACACACTTAAAAAATAGAAGATTGCTCAACTGAAATTGTATTCTAAGGATCAAATATTAACTAGATGTTTTCACACATGTTCAAGGTTTACAATGAGGGTTGCTAACCTGATATGTTTAAAAATCGGTCTCCTTCCATTCTAGACCTTCCGTACATATGTTGTTTATTTCTTCCTAATCAACACACACTAATCCTCAAAAATATTGACGTCACCTTAAAAGAAAAAAGAAAAACAAGTGTTCGTGTTGAATTTGAAAGAAAAACTAGCTGAGCCTCAAAATAACTTTTATTTTCTATACGATTTAAATAACAAACTCATAATTTATTACATGCCTATCAGAAATGTACGACAAACATGTCTTTTGTTGTGAGACAGCCTATACAAAGAATGTTTAGTCAAGGTACCAAAAAAAGAAAAAAACACTTGCCAAAAGCGTTAAATGATAGATAGGTCTCCAGAGCATTACAGTCTTTACAACATTGATTAATACAAAGTAAATACCCGATTCAACGGTCTAAATACGGTGATGGTTAATTTCGAAAGTCCGTTATATTCCACAATGTTTTATTTATCTATTTTAACTCAACCCCCTTCGCAGGAGCAGGATGCGACAAAAGGTCAATTTTTAAGTGGGGTTTAACAGGTTTGAATTCGGAGTTTTCCTTCTAAACCGGTTGCAATACTAAGGTTGAAGAAACCAGTCTGCCGTACCTTTTCACCCATAGCTGGAGGGAGGATGACTTTCCCAGGGGTATTAGTGCTATGTGAAATGCAAACAGCCTCATTCAGGGTTTGAACTCAAGTCGCCGTGTCAACATCACGAGTTTTATTTTCTAACAGAAAAAAAGAAAAGGTAGAAAGCTTTAATTCAATGCATAGTACTACGCAATATAAAATGATGAAATCATAATAGAATATATATATATGTAATATTTACAAACCTTTTTAGTCATAGTTCAGTTGTTTTTGTGGAGGTGCCCGTGATGTTCGTGGAGGTGCCCGTGGTGTAATGGTTATGACACGAGTTCAAATCCTAGACAAGACTGATTGCATTTCACATAGCACTAATACCCTTGGGAAAGGTATGAATCCAATTATTCTCCCTCCAACTATGGGTAAACAGTAAGACAGACTGGTTCTTCAGCCTGGGTGAGGCAACTAGTCTAGGAGAAGGAAAACTCTGAATTCAAACCTGTTAAACTCCGCTTAAAAATTGACCTTGTTTCATATCCTGCCCGAGCGGAGGGGTTGGTAAATATAATAGTTCAGTCGTTTTTTAACCTTTAGGGAATACTTCAGATCTTATCTAAAATCAATCATACAGACCTCTGCATTCTTAAATAAGATTTCTTTTATCCAAATTTTAAAAGAATATATTTTATTATGAAAAAATAAATAAATAAAAGGTAATTTACTCTATTCTTCCTCCTCCTCCTCCTCCTCCTCCTCTTCTCTCTCTCTCTCTCTCTCTCTCTTACATACTATTGCCCAGTCGGCTGGGACTGTAGAATTCACCGACTGTATTTCTGGAGAGAGGTAAGACCTGATATGACGCTAAACAATCTGATGGTGAGGTTCCAGTAATGCTGGAGCTTTGGAGAATGTGGAGTACCCCTTCATTGCCATCACTCCCAGCTCCACTCTGACCCGGAGTGGAAGCACCGGATAGGGTCCTATCTATAAGTTGAAAAGAACTAAACTGCGTACTTATGCTAAACTGAATTGCTTGTAATAGAACTGTTTTGACATTTAAACAACGTACTTATGCTAAACTGAATTGTTCGGAATAGAACTGTTTTGACAAAAACCATACTTATACTACGCTGAATTGTTTGAATTAGAACTTTTTGACTAAACTGATTAGCTTGAAATAGAAATGTTTTTGACAATTAAACTGTGTACTTATGCTAAACTGAATTGTTTGGAATAGAAATGTTTATTTGTATAAAAATGGATTTGGTATTAAATAACCTACGGAGGTTGATATGCCATAAAACCCTAAGAAACAAACGAATCTTACATACTACTCATAATTTGGTTTCTCTGTTTAAGTGCCAAATCAATCAACACTGATCCAATACCGAAGCCCACGGTGAGACACTTTGGTTCAAAGTAAAATGAATAGATACTACACTCTGATCCAAAGGGTCAATCCAAATGTTAATAATCGAGTCGGTTTTAAAAATTTTTTTTTTTAGCGAATACCATATAATTGATAAAAGATAGACTTGATCAGGATTAGTTAATTATTGGGAATCATGTAACTGAGTTGGATTCGATCATACAAAGTAAGAAACTTAAAATCATGGTAAAACTTTGGATAATTTTCTATGCTCTAAACCCAGATCAGTTTTAGCTTCAAAATTTTTTAAAATGAGGTTGAAAAATTTGTTCAATAATTGGTACTATTTAACCCATAGCTGGGGGATAAGGAAATTCTTACCTTTCCCAAGGGTATTAGTCTAAAAGTGAATTTAATAACTCGACTGGAGTAAGAACTCGCTTACTACAATGTCTCAATCTAACACATTAGCCACTATGCCTCGAGTACTCACTTAAGCAATGATGAGTCTGCTCAGTACTTAGATGGGTGGCCACTGAGGAACAGTAGATATTATAAGCAACCTGCGGCCTGAATGTCCGACTATGATAAGTAAATAACAAGTTAAGCAATGAGGAACCTGCTCAGTACTTAGAGTGGTAACCACTTAGGAACAGTAGATACTGTAAGCAACCTGAGGCCTGTGTGCCAGACTATAAATAAATAACAAGTTAAGCAATGATTGGTTTGGTTTGGTTTGGTTTTATGGCGCATCAACCATCGTAGGTTATTTATGCCAAATCCATTTTTATTCAAGTAAAGAGTTCAATTTCAAACAATTCAGTTTAGCATAAGTACGCAGTTTAGTTCTATTTGACCCATAGATAGGACCCTATCAGGAGCTTCCACTCCGGGCCAGAGTGGACCTGGAAACGATAGCAGTGAAGAGGTACTCCGCATTCCTCAAAGCTCCAGCATTACTGGAACCTCATCATCAGATCGTTTCGTGTCATATCCAGGACACTCGTTTGGGGGGTATTTCCCCATTGCAGAGAAGCAAGCGGTATATTCTATAGCCCCAGCCAACTGGGTAAGTTGAGCAATGGGGAACCTGTTCAGTACTTAGATGGGTAACCACTTAGGAACAGTAGATACTGTAAGAAACCTGAGGCTTGTGTGCCAAACTATGATTTGTAAATAACAACTTAAGCAACGAGGGACCTGCTCAGTACTTAGATCGGTGACCTGTTAGGAACAACAGATACTATAAGCAACCTGTGGAAGGCGCCTCCGGTGGTTTAATGGTAAGAAAACTAGACTAGTAAACCTACACGAGTAATTTTGAGTCTCATTGGGTGTCCCATTCATATGGTCTTGTGTCACATCTTAGCAAAAAGCTTAGTAAATTACTTAAAGCAACTTGTGGCCTGTCAACCAGACTAAAGATTAATAAAGACCTTTCTATATTCAGGAAATCTGTCGGATTTGAAAAATATGTATTCTCTATGGTTTTACACGGAAGCGGTCTTATTTACAATGTCGAAACGATCTTTGTCTTTCTGACAAGATTTATCTTTCCCTTGTTTTTATTTTTATTGCTTCCGAAAAGGAAGAGAAGGGAAAATCGCTAATATTAGGACTGTGAAAAAAATATCTGGACTCAACTTTTGATGACGTAATCACCGCCCTAAAGTTAATATTTTGACGAAGAAATTAGTTTCAGGGATCATTATTGTCGTGAACCGAATACTCACTAGCTGCTTCATTATTTTGACTTTGTGCCAGACTACGCAAAATGTATTAACTAACTCTGCGTTTCTACAGAACACGGCAAAGATACTGTCAGTTGGTCTAAGGTTGAGAAATTCCTTGTCTCATTAATGTCATTCCTAACAAACTTATGTCCTATTCAATTATGAAACACAAATGAAAGAACAAAACATATTGCATAATAGCAATGACTTCTGATCTTTTCAAAGACAATGATAAACGCGTTGCATATGTCAAATTAGCTGTTTTATTCTGTTTTAAATTGCTGTCAGTGCTCGAGTTAAAAATATTCAGCGACAACTGTCAAATCTCATGACAGATCTACATACTCTCTCTTTTAAAAAATTGTCCAACTATGAACTGCAAATCAATGACTAAATACTCAAAAAGTGTAATCATATACCAGACCAGTTCTAGTATTATTAAACTAAACATATCGAAAGATGATGTGGAGAGACAGAGAAATAGAGAGAGATAGAGAGAGATAGAGAGAGAGAAGTTGAATTTGGGCTGGAATAAGAAATAGTTCTTATGAAGGAGCTTTTTTAAATATGCTCTGTGAGTTTTTCTGGTCACTAAGATTCCTGCTGGACATCTTCGAGATGAAGACCATCTTGATTCTTTTAATGCAACGTTTTTATACTTTTTGAACCGAGTGAAAGAAGAAGAAGAAGAAGAAGAAGAAGAAGAAGAAGAAGAAGAAGAAGAAGAAGAAGAAGAAGAAGAAGAAGAAGAAGAAGAAGAAGAAGAAGAAGAAGAAGAAGAAGAAGAAGAAGAAGAAGAAGAAGAAGAAGAAGAAGAAGAAGAAGAAGAAGAAGAAGAAGAAGAAGAAGAAGAAGAAGAAGAAGAAGAAGAAGAAGAAGAAGAAGAAGAAGAAGAAGAAGAAGAAGAAGAAGAAGAAGAAGAAGAAGAAGAAGAAGAAGAAGAAGAAGAAGAAGAAGAAGAAGAAGAAGAAGAAGAAGAAGAAGAAGAAGAAGAAGAAGAAGAAGAAGAAGAAGAAGAAGAAGAAGAAGAAGAAGAAGAAGAAGAAGAAGAAGAAGAAGAAGAAGAAGAAGAAGAAGAAGAAGAAGAAGAAGAAGAAGAAGAAGAAGAAGAAGAAGAAGAAGAAGAAGAAGAAGAAGAAGAAGAAGAAGAAGAAGAAGAAGAAGAAGAAGAAGAAGAAGAAGAAGAAGAAGAAGAAGAAGAAGAAGAAGAAGAAGAAGAAGAAGAAGAAGAAGAAGAAGAAGAAGAAGAAGAAGAAGAAGAAGAAGAAGAAGAAGAAGAAGAAGAAGAAGAAGAAGAAGAAGAAGAAGATCTTTATGTGTTTTGTGTATTGGAAAGTTGCACCTGCAAATTCTAAACACTCATATTGGCATATGCAAGGAGCGATGGACAATACGGACGGATGGCAAAAGAGAGACAGGAAACTCCGTACTTTCAGCACGGCTTGATAAAGATTATACGAGGATCATTAAATATGTTTCCAGCCTTTTTACGTATGAGCACTTTTATTGATAGTACACACATCAAACTCTAGTCCCCTTCGAAGTAATCTCCTCTGGCTGCAATACACTTGTGTTATATACTCATATGCAGATGTATAAACATAACAACACAATAATAAAGACGAGCGACACAGTTCTTTAGAAAAATATACCTCTCACTTTATTGAAAGGGTTGTGTAGGAGAGGGAGTTGGAGACCGAACAGAACTGCAACATATTGACCCCCACTCTGTTGGCCATAACCGCGCTTCTTTCCCGTTCTCCTGGGCTGCTCAACCGGGGGCCTGGGGGCCCAGCCTCTCTGGGACATGTTCCTCAATCCAGCATCTTCTCACCAACTGGTCTGGTCTCCAAACTAACTGAATTTCCTGTGCACTGTGTTATATAATAGTTCAACGTCCACCTTCTTCTTGTAGGCGTCACAATTTCGCACTCATTCAACCTGTCCACGGTCAAGGTTATAATATCCTGATCGACCGGATGCACCTGTTATTTACATAGGCGTATTTCCTATTTTGACAGCCCAGCCGGGTCGTAGGTCAATATACAACACATGTTGTACCGTTCCAACAACTTCTGGAAGGCCCCATTGAAGTCCTCTTGTGTGAGCGTGTCTATGACTTTCGTCACATCCTCTTTCATCTCCTCAATTGTCTCATAACGACAACCTCATACTGAGCTTAGGGAATAAGTAAAAGTCACATGGATCATGGTCTGGACTATAGGGAGGCTGAGGAACTGTCTTGATATTGTCTTGGTCAAATAGTTTGTGACAAGGATGGAGTTGTAGACAGGTGGAAATGCCACTGAGCCGATTTGAAGAGTGCTGGCCTCTTCCCTAGGAATCTCTTTCTAAACTCCCTTAAAACCTCTACATAGTAACCCTAACCTCTCATAATCCCTCACAGACTGCCTGCCTTCCTTGAATCTCTTATGCCACTCAAAAACTGATGCTTGATTTATGCAAGATGCTCCAAAAGCAGTCTGAAGCATTCCATACATGTTTTCCAAGTTTAAAACAGAATTTTATTGCATATCGTTCTTCCTCACGTCCAGATTGCATTTTTGAAATTCACCAGCTGTGACAATCAGGCTTTAGTAGGGTGTATTCCAATTGCTGCTGTAGCTGTTCATTTGAACCTGAAATCATAAAAATTGGTCAGTCATCTCATAAGATGTATAGCAATAACATATTGAATTTTCAAGAGTCTATTTTAATTTTAAATGCCTGTACAAAAAAAGTCTGGAAACTTATCGAAGGCACTACGTATATACACTGCTCCTACCAGCTTTTCTCCTGCTATTTCATCAAACATCCATCGCTATTTAACAACACTTTTCAGCTAGTCCTGAAGAAGGTTATGATAACCGAAACGTTCAACATCGACTTTCATTATAAATTCATCAAATTTTGGATTATTTGTTTTTTTCTACTTTTCTTCACACCAGCTTGTTTAACTGTCCAATTCGTGACACTGGTCTTAAAGATCAACGCTATTTTTAGCCTGACACGCTAACAAGCAACGTCGTTAAAATGGCCAAGTGTCCGATTATATGCCTAAGGGTATGTATTTAGATTTACCACCCTGGCCTGCATCGATACTAACGGGCAGATCCATGAGATCTCTTAAGACCAACAGATGCTGCTAGTACGTTGCGCTTCAAAAAACTCCGGCTTTTATGGTTTTAAGATTCAAGTAGTGTGAATTCGTATAAAGCTGTCGAGAGATTTTGCTTCTTTATCCGAATGAGATATCTGAGCAAGGGATCTGGGCTACAGTGAACAATCTGAGGACATCTCTTATCCACTACTTACTAAGAGATCATAAATTGAGATTGAAAGCAGACGCAGCCGATATTCAACCCTATTGATTATCTTGAACGATTGAACTATGAAAATAACTTTATGAGGCTGCCAAATAATATTCAACTCCTTTGAGTCTGGCGGGATTAAGACCACTTAATCCTTTGCCTTAATTTCTATGATCTGGAAAGCATAGTTCACACTTTTCGAAATACTCTCTGATATGGCAAGATATCAGAATATTCAACCAAATGCTGAGAGGTCTTAATCGTAAAGGTGCCTGGTCAGTATTTAACTACTTACTCTCGAGTGAAAAATGGAACACTTGGACGATTTAACGCCAGGTTTGCAGGGCTTGGAATATGCCAACTGTACACCCAGCAGAGAGTTAAAACCTTACCCACCAAAAAAATGGTGTGTACCGAGTATGAGACTAAACTGCATATAATGGTGAGGCTCTACCTCTGGAGATTTGAGAGAGTGGAGTACCTCTTTACTACCATTACTCTCAAGTCTCTTCTAACCTAGTATGGCATAAAATAATCAAAGACGATTAGCATGCCGTTAAAACCAATCAATCAATCTATTAATAATGACCTCATACTGGTACGCATAGGCTTGACCAAAAATAACTTTGATTCCTATAACCAGTGCCACGAGCAGAAAACTTAGTGGAGTTGCTGGATTCATTGGTTTGAGAACATGAGAGGAGGTCTGTTCTCTTATAGAGTGCACACACACACACAGACACACACACACATAAATGTGTGTTTCTTAAAAATAAAAAGTTAGTACTAAATGTTTCACAGAAGTGATAGGGATCCTAAGACGATGGTTAAAGCACAAAAGAATGAATAATTAACTCTTTATATTTAAAATTAAAGCCACCATCTGAGGATACGGCACAATGTCAATTTTTAAGTGGTTTGAATTCAGAGTTTTCTTTCTTATAGAATGGTTTCCATACCCAGGTTAAAGAGACCAATCTGCCTTACTAGGTAATAGTTGGATTCATACCTTTCCCGGGGGTATTAGCGCTATGCGAAGTGAAAACAGTCTCTTCCAGGTTTTGAACTCAGGTCAACAAGTCCATTTCCAATAACCATTAATTTTACCACAAAATAAGTAAAGTTGGCCACTGTAGTCGAGGGCGACCCGAAGGTTCCCTTTTCAACAGCTACTACACCGAGGTGTAGGCCAGGGCGCTGCTCCATTCCCTAGATTGCTCAACTTTACCCTTGATCCGTGCCTTATAATACTGAGAGTTAAGCAAAGCGGCATCAAGTACCATTTTTAAAGTCTTTGTTATGACTCGACCTGGGATTGAACCACGGTCTCCCGCAAATTGGTGAACACTCTAACCATTATGCCAATGACCCGGTATCAGAAAATACTTACATAACAATTTACATAAAATGCTTGTATCATAAAATATTTGTCTATCTAGATAACTAACTTTTCGGGAGTTGGCTTACAGCAACATAATTTTTCATCAAAAGTTATAATCGCCAGCTGCATTTTTCAACAACTGGTCACAACTAGCTGAAGTTTGTTGTTTCTGCAACATCTTATTAAGCTTAAAATAATTTCAGGTTCGAACCCTAATAGTTCTCGCACTTGTCCAGGTGATAATTGTACTTATCCTCCTTAAGTATTTAAAAAAAATCATCTTCCCTCGTTTGAAATTATCTATTATCATTCGGCCAAAAGTCTGCCTTATCAGTCTATCTATAGTGCCACAGAAACCATATTTCAGAAACCATTCCTATTCAATTCGCTCGCACAGCTAGTGGGACATATAATATACTGTATTCGCTGCAGAGAAGTGAGACCCCCCTCCATAAAGAGGTGTCCTGGATATGGCACTAAACTGCATCTGATGGTAAGGATCCAGTCTTGAATCTCTGGGAAATGTGGAGTACTCTTTCATTGCTATTACTCCCAGGTCTACTCTGATCCAGAGTGGTAGAGCCTGTTAGGATCCCACCTATGGGTCAAATAGAACTGTTAAAAAAGTATTCATATTCAATAGGACCGTGTGCAAAAAAAGTCCTTTTAAGAAAAAACTAAACAAAAAAAGTAAATATAAATATACAATGAACGCGATTCTCTAACCTCTAGACATAAAACAAACCTAGACAGAATGACCTGCCGTTTAAACCAATCATTGATTGATTGTACAATTCGTGTCGTGTAACATTTTACGCTGTCCTGCAAAATGATGCTACTGTAATCAGATAATATTTTAATACCTCTACTGTTGGCTCATACTTTGTAGGATAGCCTCTGTTCTCTTCTCACATCTATAAGACTTGGTCGTCTAATGCCTTGTCGACGATGGTGATTTTTCACTTCTCAGATCATTGTTGATATAAGCTCACAAACCATGCCATTTCAGAATACTCGAACCAAATATACAGGTTATAAGAATTTGGCCAAATCAAAGACATTCAAATTATTTCTTTTTGACTATAACTGTGGTATTCAGCACACCAAACTGAAATACGTGAGGCCACTTCATCTTCTTTAATAGCTTGAACTCTGACATGCAAAGCTGTTATGAAAAAGTAGCTATCATTCTTGCCACATATCGCTTGTCATAATGTTTTTAGTAGGATTTGACCTTTATCTTTCTTCTTGCTCATAACTTCGGTATCTAACATAAAAAAATGAAGTACCAGAGGCCTACTTGCCAACTTATAAACATCTGATCATGATATGTGCTGTTGTGACAAGACTGTGGCTGTCATTTTTACCACACATTGCTTGTCATAAGGTACATAAGGCTGTTCTAAAACACATGACATTTGTAACTGCATTTAAAGCGAAAGTAAGAACCGATGGTGTAAAGAATAATTTAACGAAAAATACGGGTTACTGACTTCAAATGACTTACCCCAAATGTTTAAACAATGCTATTTTTGCCCCCACCCCGAGGGTTTCTATTTGGAATTTCTCTCATCATCGAACTCCCTCAGGGTTTCTTGTAACCGCTGATTCTAATTCTTAAAGACACTTATTGTTAAAAAAATAAGTTAATCAATCAAAGTAAAGGCAGCAATAACGTCTATTTGCCGAACGGCGATAATTTATTCATTATTCAACTTTGAATTAGTGTCACGTTTAAATACGGACTCTTTTGTTTGCCAACAAATCTAATATTTGTCGTTGTACAATGAATTAGTTGTTATTAGTTTTACTTCAATTACTGAATAGATCTTGTTTATTATATTTGCTGATTCTTTTCGTCAGTATCCTTCGTCGTATTCTATGAAGATAAGGCTTCAATATCCAGGATGCCAAATGCTCAACAGATTTTGGGACTGATGATCGTAATGTGACAGTATTGATCGTGGTCTGCCTAGTCTCACCGGCGAACCGATGTCTCCCACCTTACACGTTTTGATTGTTTCCATAATAGGATCTCTCGGCCGTCGGGGTTGGTCGAAATTGCATAAGCCATGAGTCAACGCCACAAAGAAAAAGAAAAAGACGCAAAAACAAATTTCAGAATACGCATATATGGGCGTCTTTATTGATGACAATTTCTCTTCGGGTTTATCGAGTCCGGGGGTAGCAAAGACGTATGATATTTTCAGTATTGATATAGGGAGGTAGAAGAAGACTTGGTCAATTTTCTATCTCATTCTGTCCAACGGTCAGCTCCTAACAGTGATGTCTGTGTCTATATGACTAACGATGGTAGACGAGAGAGGACTACTAACCCGGCTTGGCAGCACATTCCATCACTACATTAGGCTGCAACTCGAATATCTACTGATTGCTTCCTTGGATATATGCAGTCCGGTTTTCTAGATTAAAATAAAACGGTTTTCCCGTGCGAACTCCCCCAAACTAAAATACTTGAGAAAATAATATCCTTCGCTACTGATCTCTGAACTTACTGGTAGCGAAGACAAAGACGGACATTAAAAACAAACCCTTTCATCCCCATAGAGAAATCCTTCTCTTTTTATTTTATTATCTATTAAAATCTGCTGGCCCTTAGCTATCCTTTTTATATTACTATGCTCACAAATCCGCGTACATACATACATGGTACCTATGCCGACACATATTCATACAGATACGATCATAAATAAGTACCTAGTTTCCACCGTCTCATTCAAATCGGTAAACTCTGACTTTCACGATGTCGATCCTCAGGTAAACTAGTATTCACTTTAGGATCGCCAACGTGAGTTGTGAGTTTTTATCCTGTTTTATTATTATCTTATTTCATGTTTGAAAAATATTGTGATATTGCTCTGCATTTTTGCGAAAATAGCACTCTAAATATCTTATGGATTAAAAAAGCTTTTAGTGTTAAATTTTAATCATGATCATATAAGTATATAGCACAACTTTGAATGAGACGGTGGAAACTAGGTACTAAGTATAGGCTTAGCATATATGTATGCATATGCATATGGTGGGGTGAGCGTATCTGTATAGGTGTGCGTGGGCATAGGTAGTGTATATGCATGCATGTACACGGATGTGTGTGCATAGTGATATCAAAATGATAGCTGTTTAAAAAAAGGATAGCTATTTCATACTTGAAAATATTTTGTATCTGTGTGTGGTTTGGTTTGGTTTTATAGCATATCAACCATTATAGGTTATTTAAAGCCAAATCCTTTTAATACAAATATATTAGATAAGATTTCTCAATATATTTTGCAGATAACATTTTCAAACGAGCCTGAGTTCATTTTTATACAGTTAAATGGTTTCACTTATTTCTAAATAATATGAATAATTCTATTTACACTTAATCATTTGTTTGCACACAGTTTTATGTTTTCAAGTATTGCTATGTATCACTAACAATTCAATTAAACATCAGTCATCTTTTATACACAGTTAAATGCTCAAACAGTTCTTTTTCGAACAATTCAGTTTAGCATAAGTACAGTTTTTTTTACACAGAGTTAAATTTGAAACATTTATATTTCAAACAATTCAATTTAGCATGAGTACACAGTTTAAATGTCAAATTTCTATTTGACCCATAGATAGGACCCAATGAGGTGTATGGGAGTATATGTGTGTTTATATATATATATATAGGGATACTTAAACATTGGATTGCCCAGTTGGCTGGGGCTGTATAATACATCGACTGCTTCTCTGCAGAGGGGTACCCCCTCTCAAACCGTGCCCTGGATATAACACTAAACAAACTGATGGTGAGGTTCCAGTAATGCTGGAGCTTTTGGGAATGCTTTATTGCCATCGCTCCCAGGTCCATTCTGGCCCGGAGTGGTAGCACCTGATAAGGGTCATATCTATGGGTTAAATAGAACTAAACCGTGCTTCCTTCACTATACTGATTTTTGCATTTAAACTACGTATTTATACTAAACTGAATTGCTTAAAATAGAACTGTTTTGACATTTAAACTGCGTACTAATGCTAAACTGATTTGCTCGAAATAGAACTGTTTTGACGTCTAAATTGTGTACTTATGCTAAACTGAATTATTTGAAATAAAACTGTTGGACATTTAAATCTGTGTATTGCCCAGTCGGCTGGGGCAGTTGAATACACTGACTGCACCTCTGCAGAGGGGTAAGACCCCCCTCCCCAACGAGTGTCTTGGATATGACACTAAACAATCTGATGGTGAGGTTCCAGTAATGCTGGGGCTTTGGGGAATACGGAGCACCCTTTCATTGCCATTGCTCCCAGGTCCACTCTGGCCCGGCGTGGTAGCACCAGATAGGGCCCTATCTATGGGTTAAATAGAACCAACGGCATACTTATGCTAAACTGAATTGTTTGACTAAACTGAATAGCTTGAAATAGAAATGTTTTTGACAATTAAACCGTACTTACATTTAAACTGCGTGCTTATGCTAAACTGAATTATTTGAAATAGAACTGTTTTTTGATATTGAAACTGTATTTACACTTAACATAGAACTGTTTTGACATTTAACTGTGTGTAAACAAAATCTGTACGCATACTAAACTAAATTAGCTGAATTAGAACTGCTTGATTAAACTGAATTGTTTGAATTAGAATTGCTTGACTAAGCTGTATACTCATGCTAAACTGAATTGTTTGAAATAGAACTAATTATTTGAATAAAAATGGATTTAGCGTTAAATAACCTACAATGGTTGATATGCCATAAAACCAACCAACCAAGCATACATTGGTAGAATATGAGCAAGCATAAAAATTTACTTAACTTAATACCTAGTTTCTACTGTCCTCTTCAACGTAGTCCTCCAAGGTGTATATATATATATATATATATATATATATATATATATATATATATATATATATATATATATATATATATACACTAACTAAGAAAGAGTAGAAAGTCGTACAATATTCACTTTTCTTACGCAGTTCAAATTCTAAAATCTTTTGAAGAGCGGCTCGTCTATTTGGAGATACCCATATTGGAAGACAATGAATAATTGTGGTCACACGATAACCCCAGAATCTTACTGTTCGTCTTTCGTCCCCGTTCGTAGACCGATAAACACGTGGGCTTTT
Organism: Sepioteuthis lessoniana; assembly: GCA_963585895.1. NCBI lineage: Eukaryota > Metazoa > Mollusca > Cephalopoda > Myopsida > Loliginidae > Sepioteuthis > Sepioteuthis lessoniana. The sequence continues at coordinate 35,141,054 of OY757936.1, read as the reverse complement.
GTTCGCCGTTCTTTTAACAGTGAAGACGTCTTTTTATCTTTTAAGTGAAGATGTATCTTTTTATCTCCGTTCGTTTAGCAGTAAAAAAAAAATTGTCTCTTCACCTAGCGATGGATGTTGTCTCTTACCTCAACATTAAAACCTAAATCCACCGGCATGAACACCAAAAAACTCGTTCTACCACTTTTGTGCACCTTTATATATTGCTTGTTCAAGGAATAATATTTTCACATTTTATCTGTCTGGACACATTCGTACATTTTTGTTCTTGCATGTTTATTATGTATATATTAAAGGTCCCTATCTGTGTAAATGAGTTTATCTTGTCTTTCCTTCCGCCTATTCAGTGTTAGTGTATCATTGGATATATTAATGGCACCAAACAATCCTTTACCCAATTAGCTTTGCCTTGATATTTCTACAACTTAAAAGCTATCATTATATTAATATAACTTTAACTTGGTGGTCAAAAAAGTTATAATCGCCCGTGGGGATCGAACTTACTACATTTTTCAAACCGACAAGTTTGTTAACCATCACTCTCATGAAAGAACACTCAGCCTAGTTTTGAAATCAAATGTATTTTCAGTGATAAAAAGAATGAATCGTGTTTATCTGGTATTTAAGATGAGAATGCAGTCACCGCACCGACTTTGCCATCGTCGCAATTACTAACAAAAGAAAGAAGGACGTGTGTGTGTGTGTGTGTGTGTGTGTGTGTGTGTGTGTGTGTGTGTGTGTGTGTGTGTCATTTTTATTTTTTCGAAACCCAAAAGACTAATCAATAGTGTGCTGTCGTGGGAAAAGCTTTTTATTCTGTGGCATGAGACCCTTGTTGACTGTCACTTAAAAAAAGATCATTTGTTTAACTGAGAAATGCCACTTGAATAATCAATGTGCTGCGAAGTTCCATAGATCAGAATATGCCTTCATTGGACGTCGTCTTATTTCCCGCCAATAATTTATATTCCTCGAAGGTAGCAATGTGGAATGCAAGAGACAAAAACAATAACAAAAAAATAAAAATAAAAAAGAAAGAAAGAAAAAACACCATTTCAGATTAATTTAAACATGTTTTTTTTAAAATGTCGTTTCTGTTCGTTTCAGTAATTATAGAATAATTAATTGAACGAGTAAATATATTGGACAGAATACACAACAGAATAAAAGAAATATGACTTGGAAACCAATGTTTGTGGCATAGCATTTATTTATTTGATATAAGGTTTCGCTTGTTTACGAGCTAAATCAAATAATGATTGAAAAAAAAAACTTTGGAAAGAATACTAGAAAAAACTAAACTGTCTACAACGTTGACATGGCAACTAATCTAGGAACCCGAATTTTAAAATGTGGAAACAAGAAACGTTCGAATTTATATTTGTGGTTCTTATTAAAGCTGTTATGAGGGTAGAGTAAATTAATGTAGCGAGTTACTATTTACAAAATATAGCTTCACATCAACTCTGAATAAAACGGAAGGAAAGACAAAATTAACTTAAGCATATAAGACATTTAACCTTTTATATGCATAATGTACTTGACGGTGGAATTACAGGGAAAGAATACATTAATGTTTCCCAATAGCTAGAATTATACAATGTGATTGAAAAGTAATTCCTATTTTAACATTTTTATAATTTATTTCTTAACTATAATTTTTTCAAGAAATAAACGAGAAAAAGGTATAATAGGGGGTTACTTATCAATCACCCTGTACACGAACAAGCAATATGTGGATGGGACAAAATGGAAAAAGGCTTACTTGACAAGTGTGGTTGATACAACCATGTAGCTTTACCATTCCCTGGTAGGGTCAGCAATAACGTCTTTACTGTTTAAAAAAAACTGAAGCAAAAAGAGATCGAGAAGGGTTTTCTGGACTGTTATGTGACACTCTACAAGACTCCTAACAAATTCTTAAAAGGAGATAATTATTTCTTGTATCCCTACGGCTTAATACAGTGTAACCCGGATATAAGAGAGTTGTCGGAACCGAGAATAAGTTTCTTATATCCGGGTTTGGTCTATTTTGTTTAGGTAACACAGGCTCTAATTTGGGACCAGAGAATATCTCTCTTATATCCGGGTTACACAGTATTGTAGCATAGAAGTTTTCCGGGTAATTATGATAAAAGGTTAATGCTGGAATGAATTATAAATAAAACATGCAAACATAAAAAAAAATAATAGGAGGTTGAGTTGAACCGACCTTGCTTTTCACATCTTAACATATTTTTGGTAATAAGCAATAATTTACAAATACTTTTTGTGCTTGTATTAATTTTGTATGTGTACAGTGCACTAAAATGTTTTTAGTATTTTTTCTCTTTTTAAAAAATTGTTTACCTATGTTTCTTTCCTGGTTCCTTTGAGGATAAAATTTGGCAGAAAAATAGGGAAAAGTAATTTCTAGAAATGATGACAGTCTAACGACTTTTTCTATAACAGGGTAATTCTATTTTTAGAGGAAACACCCTAACTTTGTGATCTTTACAAAGCTCTGAAATTAGATGATTTGAAGACATAACTGTTTTGTTTGGGTATATCAACTATGTATTACTTCACACAAACAGTGATATATTTTCTACCCATCAAATTCTAAAACAGAGTAATCGAGAGTGAAAACTCAAGTGATAGTATTTTTATATGGATACTTTTAAAATATCGAACCAAGGAGGTTGTCTTAGAGCAATAGATTGATCTTCTCAATATGCTACGTGACAATGACGTTGTGCCAGACTAAGCATAGCTTATTTATAACTTCTCGGTGTCTGGTGTACCCCTAGAGATAAAAAGCTCGATTAACTAACCAATTTGCTTGTGTAGTCAGTTCGATCCCCACCGAAGGCCTTGTGTAGATACAATAATTATTTCCTTTAGAGAATTGCCATGTCCGTTAGAGGCCTCGCAGTGTGTCACGTGACAGTCCCATAAACCCGTTCTCAATACTTTTTGCTAGTGTTCTTTGAACGGTAGAGACGTTGACAGGAAATGGTAAAGCTGATAGGTATATTTACCACACTTCTCAAATAAACCGTTTTGTGTATATTCTATCTTTATAAAGCTACCTGCATGTATATTATGCATGTAAGATATTGTAGGGGGACATTTTATTTGGTAGATATGTTTGGTCCCCCAAAATTTATGTTGCGTTTGGTATATGCTTAGTGGTATGTTATTTTTGTTTATACTTGGAAAAAGGCACAGGGAGGCAACTGTAGTAAAGATGTGTAAACGATATGAAACGGCGCAAACAAAAGGAACATTCAAAACAAGGCGGCATAAACAAAACAAATTTATATCTTAACAATACATACAATGAAATATTTAAAACATTACAATGGTTCTATTACTGTTCGTGAAATAATTCTGTGTGTGTGCGTATGTGACTAATACAACTAAAACTACAAAAAGGACTAAATAATAAAAGTGTCCTATGCATATTGACTACGTATTTCTAAATGTTCGTTTCTTTCTGTGGTTCGGTGCAATTGCTGTTTTCGAGGCTGGAAAAAGTCTCACCGACAAGGAAAGGAATGTTTGCATGGCATATACATTTTTTTGGCGTTTGACGGCTATTGGTGAATATGAGAGAGTGATAGTATTCTCTCTGGAAGTCACACTGGAGAGAGTGTGTTAGCCCTGCAAGTAAAAATGTGAAAAAGAGAAAGAGTGTTTGAAGACGAAGTATTTATAGAAAATACGTGTCATGAAGTCGGCTCCAAAAACGCGGGACGAAATTCAAATGAGGGCGTAGTTTTAAGCACTGACCACGTGGTTCTCCAGGCCAATGGGTTCCTGAGGTTGATTGTTTTCGTGTGTCCGCCATCTTTGTTTCGGGAACAAGTGGCATAACGCCCATTTTAAATTATAGGAGTGTAAGTCCTATAATATTCTTGCATGTGTAATTGAGTGTATTGTATTTTCCCTACCGGTTTATTCAATTGTTAGAATATCTCGGATATACTTGGTTTGGTTTGATTTGGTTTTATGGCATATCAACCATGATAGGTTATTTAATGCCAAATTCATTTATATACATACAAACAATTATATTTCAAGCAATTCCGTTTAGCATAAGTACACAGTTTAGTTCTATTTGACCAATAGATAGGACCCTATCAGGTGTTACCACTCCGGACCAGAGTGGACCGGGGAGCAATGACAATAAAAGGGTACTCCACATTCCCCAAAGTTCCAGCATTACTGGAGCCTCACTATCAGATTGTCGCGGATATACTTATGCTTATATTGATTCTTGGAAAATGAGGACTCGACTAAATATCTTCCTAACCAACAAGCCTTCTGATAGTCTCATAATGGTTGCTTTTGTCAAATCTAATCTTCGCTTAACAAAAAATACAATTATAGTCTTAAGACAGACTAACGACCAAGTCACACTTAAAGCACCGGTTTCCGTCAGATTACCCAAGTTAAGCAGCGAGGAACATGCTCAGACTTAATTGGGTGACTATTAAGTAACAGCAGGTACTTAAAGCAACCCGAGGATTTTGTGCCAGATTAAACAAAACTTAGTAAAGACCAAATAACAACTTGAGCCAGTTAACTCCTTACTAAATCTATTTTCTGAACGGAGTTATCTACCTTAACCACTAACCAGTTCAGTTTTTACATGCAATGTTTTATATCTACCTGGCTTCACACCATTATCATCATGTCGTGCCGCCAGCACGGATATTCCTGATCCTCTCTCCTCACTTCTCCCTATCGTTCATCGCCTTTGGCGGGTCTTCAGGGCTACATCCCGTATCCTCACAGAGCTGCTGTACGTATGTTCTAGCTGGTCGTCCTGCTTTTGCTCGGCCATATGAGGGGGTCCATAGGAGTACATCACTTATGAGCTCGTCCCTGCTTCTCCAGCAGTATCCTGCATGTTTGGTTCGTCTAACTTGGATAGTTTTCGTGATGGGAGGTAGGTGGCCGTATAGTTGGTGCTTTGTGGGGTGTTGCCTCCAGGACTTGTTCAATATTGCTCGCGGTATTCTTGTGTAATTGCCGTCTAGCTTTTTCTCCAGCCGTTTTGTTAGCGTCCAGGTAGTGCATCCATATAGCAATATCGATACGACCGCTGCTTGGACCGGTAGGGTAAAATTATCAGCTTAGTTGGAGGAAACTTTCTCAACACCCAGGCAGCACCTGACCCCTCATCAAAAAGTAGTAAGGGATGAGTTTATTGCTCAGTGCTTGAGATGCCATTGAAAGGGAATGCCGGCGGACCTATACAATTTTTGCCCTTGCTCAGGGAGTTGATTCCTTTGGGTTACCCCCACACTAAATCGAGCCTGTGCCACATTTTTGCCTAGTGGGAACCCAAATAAATACCTATGTACAATGTTTCATTTTTTTGTTGTTGCTTCATAACTTAAGATTATTTAATATAAGAATCATGAAAGTAACTTTTTTCTTCAGCTCCTAAATAAAATTCAAGTTTAAGAGTCGCTTTTTGACACAGTAGAGGAGATCCAACAAGAATCGCATATAATGATTAACACATTTGCTTACATGAATTTTGCAAAAAAGACAGATTCGTCGGGATGGAGGTGACTGCATTGAAAGGAATGATGATCAAATTTGAATTAAGTGCGAAGAAAGTTTTATAAAAGTTTCAGGAGTTTTTTTAACACACTACATGTTAGCCTGATGGGTTTCAGTGAGACATTTTTGCATTTGATCTTTTGAATTTTTTCGCCGTAATATTTGCCAGAATGATTCTGGAAAGACGTAATACTTCTAGAATTAGTTTATCCATCTTTTTGTTAAGGGAGACTTAAGCAATGGCAGATAAATTTCTGTGGTCACTAATCAAACACTTTGGCATATCTTTAGCATATTATATTTTGAAAATTTCAATGATTTATATTTGTAGTGCATTTATATGATATTAAACTGGGCTCTTAAATTGTGTCAGTCAGGTTAATTGAATATTTATATTTGATGAACCAGCTTCAACTTCTTGCTGAGATTATTGTGGCAGTATCGTTTACAATCTGCCCAGTTTCGCCTGCTAAAAGACCTCAACTCCACGTTGTGTTTGTCTTTTAAAATAAGATTAGTTAATGGCAAGTTTTTGCCGAAATTGTATAAGCCCTGGTCACCTCAACAAAAAAGGAACAAAATGAATTCCAGAATACACAGTTATTGTCATTTTTATTTATTCTTTTGGTTTGTATGTCCCTATTGAACGTCGTTTTTGTATGTAGAATGAAACTGCATCATATAACAAGAGTTGACTGCATCTTGCTATAGCAATCTGCCAGTGACTCTAAAACGGAAATATTATGCATGCAGGATTTAACAAGACTTTCTAATGGAAAAAAAAATCAAGCCCACACTGACCACAACAGCAAAATGTATATTATAAGCAATGAAAGGGACTGTGTCTATTGAGTCATTATGGTTGTATGTTTTCCTGTCTGGCTTGTTGGTAAACACATTCAAAATGGCCGCTTTACATAAAAGAAATACGCGATGACGAATGGCTCGAGAGATGCGTGTTTCCGAGAGACGGCCATTTGTAGTTGCTTTGTTATCCTTATTTTTGATTCAGTGCAGAATGGTTAATCGCTATTGGTCTTTGTTTATCTGGTTTTATTAATTGTCGGTTGTAAGGCATTTTTTATCCGCTTGGTTTCTTTTTTTTCCCCCTCTCGTGGTAAATTGGCATAAGGAAGTTTTGTTCATGCTTAGAAGGAAGCCGTTGTTGTTACACATTTTACTTTTTGACTTTTTTAAGATTTTGTTTGCTTTCATGTGTTCTTATCGATTAGTGAATATCATTTTCAAATGATTGATCCAAATTTTGGATATTACATCCCATAGATAAAGCTGTAATTGATATCTTTGGATTTTATTATTTAAAAACGTGGAGACGAGTTAATTGTTTTCTTACTAACGTCAATAATCACAGTATTGCACTGACAACTCTCTCTCTCTCTCTCTCTCTCTCTCTCTCTCTCTCTCTGCCTGTCTTAATGCAACAGTAAACGTTTTAACTAGTTTTATCCAAAAGCCTAAACTAATAACTACTGCCGATTCAATTGTTCTTTTAGATCAGGGTTTCTCAAAGTGCTCCATTCAATTACCAAAAATGATATCAAATTGTTCGAATTTTTTAGATGAAGCATGGTCAATTATTATTCATTTTGACTAGTATTTCTTTCATCTTATTTCACTTGCTTTTACACTTTGCAGTAATTGTCTTCTGTGGATAGAGCCTTGGAAAAATCTATAGACAAACGTGTTACCTCGACATTTTTTACATCTACTCCTTCGATGATTCGACGAATAGTCAGCAGATTTCTCGAAGGTATTTGATTCCATACACAGAAGAAAGATGGAGCAAATACTTCTATCATATGGTCTTCTTAAAGAAACTGTTACCGCTATAATGATGCTTTACAAAAACACAAAAGCAATGGTTCGTTCACCCAGTGGTGACATTGATTTCTTTGACATTGTCACCGGAATCTTGCATTAACACCATTTCTATTTATAATCTACTTAAACTACGAACTTCTTTTGATGTCATCATCATCATCATCATCATCTCGTGCCGCCAGCACGGATATCCCTGACTCTCTCTCGCCACTTCTCCCTATCATTCATCGCTTTTGGCAGGTCTTCAGGATTACATCCCGTATCCTCACATAGCTGCTGTATGTATGTTCGAGCTGGTCATCCTGCTTTTGCTTGGCCATATGCGGGGGTCCATAGGAGTACATCACTGATTGAAAGAAAAAGTTTCACATTGAAAAAAAAAAGAAGCAGATCATATTGATCATGGATGCAGTTAGACAGATGGAATAGCGCATTTCGAAAATACACCTGCCCAAGCCAAATCTCTGCTCCGTAGCCTGGAGTAGTCAGCAAAAGCATTGGCCTCTACGAGAACTCAGATAAAACAGAGTTCATTTTTTTTATTAAAATGGAGCCATCTCCACTTTAAATAATAAACCTCTGAAAGTAGTTGACCATTTCACATACCTCGACAGCAATACCTTATCGACAAAAAGTGATGTCTGTATACACATAGGGAAGTTATGGATAGGCTATCGATTATATAGAAATTTTATCTCTCTGATTGAATAAAACTGAAATTCTTCCAATCTGTGGCCGTGTCAGAGTTACTGTACAGTTGCACCACAAGAAACGCTTTGAGAAATGGCTGGATGGGAACTACACAATGCTGATTGTTTTTCTGAACAAATCTTGAATATAGCATCGCAGAAAACAACAGCTATATGGCCACTTACCCCCATCTCATAAAGTGAAACGAACATGAAATGAGGGGCATTGCTAGAAAAGCAAAGACGAACTCATAATCGATGTTCTGTTGTGGATTCCTATACACGGAGATACCAGTGTTGGCCGACCAGCAAAAACTTACATTCCTCTGCTCTGCGCGGACACTGAATGCCCTACGGAAGACCTGCTAAGAGCATAGGCCGATCGGGATGGATAACCCGGGAGAATCAAGGGAATCTGTTGTATCAGCAAGCCTTCGTAATAAGTTGTGGGAAATCCTTAAATGAAGCATTGTCAATTACTTAAAGGAGTACACCCCTAGAAGTCTATTTTTTCTAAACCAAGGATACAAAGATTTCATTTATTTCCAGTTGAACAAACGGATGTAATTAGGTATTATTTATTACCAAACTCGGCAATATTGAAAAACTGTAACCAAAAATATGAATTTGAAGTAGTTAAAAATGTTCCCCTTATACATATCTTTGAAATTTTACTTTTAGTTACAGTTTCAATGCTGTAGCGTGTGGTAACTAATAATATCTAATGATATCCGTTTGATTGTAAAATGTTCCTTTGAAATGATAAATTTCTGATATCTTTGTTTTAGAAGTAAATGAACATTTTTTAAAGAAACTGTTAGGAGTACTTATTTATGGGTGTTGCTGTTTTTACAAAACTGAGTCTGGCGTGAGGTTACTTATTTATTGGCGATACTTTGTTTCATTCGATAATATTAATGAACTCTTCCTTGTGGAGTTTCTAGTTTCAGTGGAGAGAAGATTTGGTTCTGATAGTATCTATCTATTTAGAGTTTTTGTGTGTCACATGTCAACCTTAGTTGGTTTATTTTTCGCTGTTTCATAATTATGGTCTTCAGTTATATATATATGGGGAGTCCCCGTGGGCTGTCACATGACAGTTTCAAAAACTCATTCTCAACCTCTTTTTCCTCTGTTCTATGAAATGGAAAGAAGGCGTCTTAAACCCTGTCAGGGAACAGTAAAGCCTTGTGGCTATTTTATTTTCCCTCATCTAGTAAGTCTTTTTTCCATTTTGGAACGCCTTTTACATACTACTTGCTCATGGAACTGTATGTGTATATGTCTCACGGTACAAATGCATTTATCTTGTTTTTTCTTCCGTTGTGTTTACTATTAGTATATCACGGAAATACTAACACTGAATATCATATTTACCCAACCCCTCCGCTCGGGCAGGATATGACACAAGGTCAATTTTTTAAGCAGAGTTTAACAGGTTTGAATTCAGAGTTTTCCTTCTCCTAGACTAGTTGCCTCACCAAGGCTGAAGAACCTAGTCTGCCCTACTATTTACCCATAGCTGGAGGGAGAATAATTGGATTCATACCTTTGCCAAGGGTATTAGTGCTATGTGAAATGCAATCATTGCTAACACTGAACATACTTGAAAATCAGCATTTTAAATCCTGTTTTTTTATTTTTGTTTTTGTTTTTTATTTGAACGCCTACACTGACCTTGATTGGAAATAGCTACCTGTCTCGGTTATTAACAGGCTCTTCTACAAGTCTGACACAAGTTCACTGTATTGAGGAGTTAAACAAACAACGGTCTGTGAGATCAGATTACTAATCATCTTCTTAAGACAGGTCACAAATTTGTTAACTACAAAGTTTGGCAAAAGGTTGTAATAACAGTACACCTAGTAGAACACAATACATTAGCAACATTTTTTGACAAGTTGTAATTGTCTGTGTGGTTGGTTATATATACCCCTCCCTGCAGAAAAGGAACTAGAGCAATCCTTGACTGTTTCCATAGAAGCATTTTACGATTTTGTTTGTCAACATCTTTTCTACTGTTTGTTCCCAAGTTCAACTCACAACTTTTGAAATATTGTCTATTTGAAATGGGAACCATTCTATGCCTCCATTCGTTCCTCATTTCTTATTCCTGTCAACACCAGCATTTTTTGAGACATTTTAACCCCGATTTGTCATAATTATTTTTTGTTTGACTATAATTGGCCGACAATCTCGTATTTTTCACTCTAAAGATGAACTATGTTGATGGGAAATAACCTCCGACATCGAATAAGTTTAACATACAGACCAACACAATGACTAACATCTCTAGCAAATGACCCAAACCACAAGACAAAACCTGAGGACACACACGGACACACACACAAAATAAACAAATGCAATAACGCAGCAGTGGCCCTGGTTGCTAACACAAATTAGAAGTGTGTCACTCAAAAAACATTCATCAGTTTCACACACACACACACACTCACGCACTCACACATTTGTTAACATCCCGTTTTATTAATTTAAATCCAAAAGTAAATTCATTATCTGTCAAGCCAAAACTTATCTCAAAACGATAGTCGGGTGATAGGCTGAGGTGGACTGGGGGTTAACGAGTGTGAGTGTGACGGGGTTTTTTATGGGGGGAAGGGTGACTCGTTTCCACGCACTGACCAAGAAAGGAATTTTGTTTATCGCTCCGGTATTTATAAAACCTGTTGATTCATACTGGTAAAAAAAAAAATTCTTCATATCCGTGAAAGCTCCCAAGGACTGACAACAGGGTGAAGCAGAAGGTTTCTCCCAGTCGATAATTTTTAGAGTAAATAAATGTCTTAATCCTCTTAGTTACACTATATTCATCTGGTCAAAATCTTACCAAAAATTTAATTCTGGATCATATGGAATCTCTTGCATGCAGAAAGGGAACGGTTCGGTTTCGTTTTTCTCTGTTTAATGGCGTATCGACTTTCGTGAGTTATTTAATGCTAAAGTCAGCTTTGTAAAAGAACAGAAGAGGTACTATTTAACCTACAACTGACAGGATAAGCGGGTTCATACCCGGGTCATTGGTCTTATAAGTAGAGTGTTCACCAATGGTCCGGGAGACCGGGGTTCAATCCCAGGTCGAGTCATACCAAAAACTCAATGCCGCCTTGCTTAACACTCAGCATTATAAGGTACGGATCAAGGGTAAAGTGGAGCAATCCAGAGAATAGAGCAGCTCTCTCCCCTACACTTCGGTGTAGTAGCTATTGAAAAGGGATCTTTCGGGTCACCCTCGACTAAAGGGAGACAACTTTACTTTTTACTTATCTTTCGCAAGGATATTTGTTTGAAGGTGAATGTAATAGTGCGACTGGAGTTCGAACTAAGATTTCGCTGTCAGGCACGTTAGTCACTCCGCAACGGGGACCCCTGCACAAATGATGACCAATAAGTTTGTAACCTTACACGATTATCAGTTGAATTTTGATCTGAACTTTCTACGGGGGTGTCCTCGTGGTCTAATGGTTAAAGCGATGGACTGCGGAATCGTAGTAAGCGAGTTCGTACTCCAGTCGCGCTATTACGTTCACTTTCGGGCAAATACCCTTACGAAAGGTATGAAACCCCTTATCCTCCCAGCTATAGGTTAAATGGTACCACTACTGTTCTAGGAGAATAGTTTTGGCATTAAATAACCTACAAAGGTTGATATGCCATTAAACAAAGAAACCAAACCAAACCGAACTTTCTACTGTATGATGTCCGATCTATGTAATGTTCACAACTGTTATATTCATGTATGGCAAAGTAACGGGGGGAGAGAGAGAGAGAGAGAGAGAGAGAGAGAGAGATTGACTCAGCCAGTCATATCATACAACCAGCTAAATAGCAGATTTAGAAGAAATGGTAAGAAACAGCATGATCAATTAATGGGATGAAATTTATATACAGAAATATACAATAATTTGCAACTACTATATAATACTAATAATTTATACACAATTACATGATTTTATGTAACAACTTCTATGTATTAATAATCATGTTTGCGCACGGTTATATGATTTCAAGTAACTAATAATTATAATCCTTAGTAAACAAGTATAACTATTCTTCATACAAATGATTTAGTTACCAGCCATCAAGTATTCTTATTCAATAGTAATATGCTAAATGAGTTTATCTTGTCTTTCTTTCAGTTTTGTTGAGTGTTAGTATATCACGGATATACTAATGCGCTCGCACTATCCTATGTTTTGCCGTAAACATTTCATTAAAAAAGGTGTTGCCAAGGTAAAATTCGCCTTATTTATAGAATGACACCTATACATCGTTACCTTATTATATCAGTTGCTCAGCTGTGTACACGTCTTCATTTAAAGTTCTATACTTTTTGATCACACTTTATAAGATGATATATTATACTAATATATAGTATACAAAAGTATACTGATATTTTTTCTTTTGGAAGCAAAAGAGGCAAAGATTTTATGGAAATGCGTTTCATTTTCCATTCTACAGTTAACATTTGTAAGTGTGGACTTAAAGACGAACCAGCTACTTTCATTTTGGTGGTAAAACTACCTCAGTTTAGAAAAGAGAGAAAAAAGGGTCACTCTAAGTGTTTTACTCGCCTCGGTAGCACAATGGTTTGTGGGGATCTGTCGACTTAACTGTTTACACAAGCATGTGTAAAAATTAAGACGAAATAGGTGTTTGTGTAAAGGAAATACGTTATCTGTAGTTTTATTTTGAGGATGGGAATCTTTACAACTTGATTACAATTCTGTCAATATCTTTGTAATGTTCAAATGTAAAAGAGCAAACAATCTTCAAAGTATGTGTGAGAAGGAAACCAAATAAACTCCAGGTGACAATGTAGCTACTTAGCGTTCCGCTAGTTTTATCAAGCTATTTCATTGGTGGGAGCTGAAACAGTAGTTTACAGCAATATAGGTATCGGTGGAATGCCGGGCTGCAAAAGTCTATTCTTGTTTTATATGCAGCCAAGGCACAATCACAAGTAAATATTTTGGGCTCGCATTAAAATTGATAGTAAGTTCCCGAATTTTGTTTTTCATTTAAAAAAATTGTTTCTAATTAAAATAGTATGGACGGCTCTTTTTTAAAGTCTACTAGCACACATTTGCCCAGTGAGCTGGCAAAGCACCGTAGAGACTTCGTTCTTTTTGCGACAAAAGTTAAATGTTCAATTGAAGAGGAATTGTGAGGTATTCATTTTTAGTTTTGTTTTACTTTTTATTGTGAACTTTATTGATCTAATAATCCCCATATGTTCAGTATTTATGATTGATATTCATTACAGAATTAAGTGCTTTGACAAAGAAGATTATGTTGAAAAACAGATCGTCTTAATTCTAAAATTATGAAAATTTCCCGAGAATGTCTCCACGTTTGCTGTACGGATTGTCGTTTCGTTATAATGTCTAAAATTAAGATGTATACGGTTACATTTAGCTACTACGTGTTAAATATCGCATCAATGAGCTGACGACGATCTTCGTTAATTGAATGGCGGACTTTATTCAATATTTACGTTATTTTGACTTATTAAAGGTCAGCCAGTTCGTTTTTGGTTTTTAAACCTGTTTGAAATATGAATACCGCTTATACACTCGTGTTTTACCAACAACTTCTCCCTTAAAAAAACTTCACGAATCATAGCAACAGTTTCAACTGCAGTTTTTGTCTCTGATGAAAACAAATTTTCACGCGCACTCACTATTTCTTTTATTTTTCTTGGTAATAAGGAGAGAGAGAGAGAGAGAGAGAGAGAGAGAGAGTTGGTTGGTTGGTTGGTTGGTTGGTTTCTTCAGTGGCATATCAACCTTCGTGGGTTATTTAATGCCAAAACCATCCTTGCAGAAGAGCAATGGGACTAACCCATAGCTGTGTTCTTATCTTTCCCAAGATTATTTGTACGAAAGTAAATGCAATAACGTGACTGAAGTTCGAACTAGCTTACTTCGAAGCTGCAGTCCAGCACGAGAGCCTTTCCGTCACGGGGACTCCCCCGAGAGTGAAAGAAAGAGGAAAGAGAAACAAAAAGAAGAAAGAAAGAGGAAGAGAAATAGGATGAAGAAATGAAGAAGAGTGAAGAAGAAAGAAAGAAAATGATGAAAGGAAGAAACAAGGTGAAGGAGAAAAGAGAAAAGAAAAGGATGAAGAAGAAGAAGAAGAAAAAAGAGAAAGGATGTAAGAGAGAGAAAGAGATGAGAGAGAGAGAGAGAGAGAGAGAGAGAGAGAGAAACTAGATAAAGAAGAAGAGAAAAAGAGTAAAGAAATGAGTAAATAAGAAAGAGAGACAAGAGATGAAGGAGAAGAGAAAGAGAAAAGAGACTGATGCGAAAAGAGAAAGAGAGGAAAGAAATGAGAAAGAGAAAGTATGAAAGAAGAGATGAAAGAGGCAAAGAAATAACAATAACAAAAGAGACTGCGAGAGAAGATGAAGAGAAATAAAAAAAGAGATGAGAGGAGAAAGATGAAAGAGAAAAAGTAAATAAAGGTAAGAGAGATAAAAAAAAGAGAGGGAGGAAGAAAAGTGATGAAGAAGAGAGATCGTAGACGAAGGTGACATAGATAAAAAAAATTATAAGGAGACAAGAGATGACAGAGAGAGAAAGAGAGAGAGAGAGTGGGGGTGCAAAAGAAAATCAAATTGGAAGTTGAACTGGACTGGCATACGACGTTGCTAGACAAGAGATCAAATGAACGTAATAAAAGTTCAGTAAGTGGGTGGCGGTGATGGTGGTGGAATCAATAACCAAGCAAAAAAGCGTAAGAAATGGGGTGGGGTGGGGAGCGTTACCCAACCTGAATGAACACGCTGACAACTGATATTCAAGTAACGACTAAAATGTTATGACAATAATAGAGACGTAATGAAAGAAAGTGAAAAAGAGAACAATTTCTATGCACCAATAACTCTCTCTCTCTCTCTCTCACACACACACACACACACTTCCTTTCTCTCCATCCCACTTTATCCCTTTCTATACCTCTTCTTTCATCCTTCTAACCAATATATATAGTAGTCCAAAAAAAGTACAGCAATCATACATACATTTACGCAGTTTATTTTTGGTTACGGAGGCGTTGAAATTTTATTTTTGGCTACAGTTTCATGCTGTGGACATTGGTATTAGATAATACCCATTAATATCCGTTTTGATTGTATAATGTTCCACAAAAGATAATGGAAGAGAGACAATTTTCTGAAGCCCATATATAGGCACAAAGCATACGATAGAGATAGATTTTTAATGGCATATCAACTTTCGTGAATGATTTATTCCCAAGGCCACCCATATCGGAGAACAGCAGTGATACTATTTAACCCATAGCTGGAGGGATAAGGAATTTCAGTACGTTTCTCCAAAAGTATTAGTCCGAAAGGAAACGTAATAACGTGACTGGAGTTCGAACTCGCTTACTTCAAGGCCGTAGTTCAGCACTTTAACAATTATGCGATAGATTGATACGAACAAAATGAGATGGATAGATATGAACTGAGATAGATAGATAGATAGATAGATAGATAGATAATGAATAGACTAAGATATCTTTTGATGCATTTATTAGAAACGTTCTTTAAATATGAGAAGTATTCAAAAGTAACGTGACTGAAGATAGAAATGAACAATGAATGAAACGTTCATTTTCTCCAAAGTAATTACTTTAGTCACCAATCCACGTTGTACGTTGTGTTTTCCCTTTGAAGAAGCTCACCTGAAATCCCTATTTTGATAGGATATGTAGGTGTGATGTCGTATTTCTTTTATTGTCCTCCACGTCCTCAAACCTCCTCCTGGAGATGTATTTTCAGTTTTGGAAATAAGAAACGCACCGAGTTGGATCTGGTGAGTAAGGAGGATAGTGAGCTCACACTATCCTATGTTTCACCGTAAACATTTCATTAAAAAAGGTGTTGCTAAGGTAAAATTCGCCTTATTTATAGAATGACACTTATACATCGTTACCTTATTATATCAGTTGCTCAGCTGTGTACACGTCTTCATTTAAAGTTCTATACTTTTTGATCACACTTTATAAGATGATATATTATCCGTGGACCCACCCAGTCGTTGGAGCCTAGAATAAACTGACTTGTAGCCCCAGCAGAGGATTAAGAACTCCTCTAAAAAAAAAAAAGAGAGGGTTCTGAGTATGAGATTAAACTGCATCCAGTGAGAATGTTCCATCACTAAATATCAACCTTTGGATGCCCTGTCGGCGAGGTTTAGAATAGGCCAACTGCATCTCCAAAAATGTGCTCTGGATATGATACCAAACTATCTCTGGAGCTCTGGGAAGTATGGAGTACTTCTTCATTTCCGTTACTCCCAGGTCCACGTTAATCCAGATTGGTAGTACCCGTTAGAGTGCCATCCATGGGTCAAATAGATCTCTCTGAGATAACATGTTTACCTGTTTAAAATGATTGGGAAGAGACATTTTTGTACCGTATATAATTGAAGAACATAATAGTTAAACTGACATCGGCGAAAAACAAACTAACTCAACGAGGGTTGACATGCCATAAAACCAACAAACCCTCGTGAATACGCATCGAATTTAAGTTTTCTACACTTATGAATGAGCATATTAAAAAATTTTTTTGAAGAAATTCATAATGCCGTAAAATTAGCATTTAACAAAGTTTGATTTCATATTTTAAATAGAAATTTAAAACTGGTTTTAGTCTTAAAACCCTTTTATGATTTTGAAAGTCAGCATGCATTAATCTTGTATCCGCACCTCCTTCCCCAAATAAGTAATTATATGAGGCCGTAAAGTAATAATCTAAATATAATTATTGAGATAATTACTTATTCGACGTCTACAGAGAGACATGAATATTGGCCTCTATTTTTGTCGATGACCTAAACAGCAGCACGTGCTGATAAGTAACTTTAAAGTATACTATATATATATATATATATATATATATATATATATATATATATATATATATATACACACACTGATCATTAAAAAAACATTATGACAAGTGACATGTGGCAAGAATGACAGCAACTGTCTCATAACAGCTTCGCATGTCAGGACTACTGGTATATAAATAAACCAAGTATTTCAAGTTAATATATTAAATACCACGGCCATCACTAAAAAAAAGACTTGAGGAACTTTGATAAATACAAATTGTAAAGTGTAAAGCTGGCTTGAATTCAGAGTTTTCTTTCTTAAAGGGTTGCCTTACTAAGGATAAAGAAATCAGTCTGCCCTACTATTTACCCATAGCTGGGAGAAGAAGACCTGAATTCATGCTTTTCGTATTTGCGTGAAGTGAAATGTAAACAGCCTTGTCTAGGATTTTAATTAAGATCACCAATTTCATTTCCTACGATGATAACCGTTACGCTAAGTGCACCTCATTTAGGTCAGCGTATTCCCGAAAAGTCACGGTTTGTGGGGTTTTTTGTGATCAGTAGTAATGAGCACATATCAGCGGTAGTCCAAAAAAGTAAAATCATCCATAAAACGCTAAGATATTGGATGATCAAGATTTTCCCGTTAAGTACGAGCCAACAGAAAAGTAACGATGGCACAAATTGTTGATAGCTTTAATCAAAGTGATGAAAGAATGCGTCACAACACACAGTACATCAAGCCTTGTAGTGAAGCAGGAGACCAGTCTGATTATCCGTGCTAACCAGTAGCCATTGCCAAGAGTATCTTCAACAGATATGCAAACACCAGAATATGAGGACCTTCGTATGGAAGAAAGTTGCTATGATCTGATGAGTCTCGCTTTATTAAGAATAGTTTAGTTTAGCATATCAGACTTCGTGGGTTATTTAATACCAAAGTCATCTTTGTAGAAGAACAGTTGTAGTACTATTTAACTCATAGCTGGGTGGGGGTGGATAAGGGATTCATACCTTTCCAAAGGGTATTTAGTCTGAACGTGAACTTGAGTTCGAACTTACTTGGTGTGGCAGTCCAGCATATTGGCTATTACGCCACGGGGCTCTCTCACCATATAATTGAGTAAATTGTCAGTCACCGAGTCCGGATGGGTGAGGTGCTTAGAATACGTGGACTGCATCTTCTGCATAATGTATAAAACCTCTCCAGAAGACGTGTCCTATGTCTGACGGAATTAAGTAATGTTTGCCTTCGCTCTGCTGAAGTTTCGATTCTTGCGAGATACTCCCCAAATTAAACCGACCTTGTGTCAAATTTTAACCTTATGGGAAGCCAAACGAATATTTAAATCCCTACTTTACGACAGTGTGTGAAGTGTTTGAAATATCTAAAGATATTCATATAAGTTGACTTAATTGAAAATCAGATTAAATTTGCAGTGTGATTAAATTAGATTTTTCTTCTTTTCTATTAACACAACTCTTAAAGATAAAGAAAGCAAATTCCGATGGTTGATAGAGAAGGTTTATGAAAAGAAAAAAAAAGGAGTCACGATTTGTTAAAAATCCTTAATGAAGATTGATTTCTCTTTTCTTTTTTTTTTTTTTTTTTTTTGTCCGAAGAAAATCTTTTCTTTTTCTGTTTATTTTCTCAGCTCAACTCTTGTGAAAAAAAAAAAAAAAAAAAACGGACGTCACAAACTTGACCTGCCGTCACGTCCCGAGAGCGCAACAAGCCGGACCTACCGTCTTTTCCCACCCCACAAGAAATGGTTAGGTGTAATGAAAGCAAGTGCAATTACACTTCAGCTAATACCAAATCAAATTTCCTCGATCGAGTGTGTAGCCTTAGCGGACTGTGTGCTGATGTAGAGACGGGCATCATCTGTCTTAAAAAAATAAACACAAAACTAAACAAAAAGCTGAATGATGGAGTTGCCGCGTCTTGTTGATGTTCGGCCTTGGCTTTTTCCATTGTTATGGTCGACTTTATACTTCGTTTTTAGCTCTTATTGTTAGTAGCAAGACGCCCTGAAAATAGATCTATAAAATAAATTCTGAATACATGGATTGGAGTTATTAATTATGAACCATTCAACACGGATCGTATCACTTTTCATGACTGCCTTTTTGTTGTGAAACTGTCAGATAAATCGACGCCATGTAAAACACGTTGAATTAAACAAGTTTTTCAAATTAATGCTGGGAAGATTTTTTTTTAATTAAAAAAAAAGTCAACGTTTTAAAAACCATGACGAAATTTGGCAGAAGGGTGAGTCTTTTCAAATAGATTCATTGTTATCATTTTGTATGAAACAAAAAAAAAAAACAACTTATTTTTTCATTTAAAAAATTAGAGACATATATATATATACACACGTTCGAATCAATGTGTAACGATTTGAAAATGTTTAAATGGTTTAAGAAGAGAGAATACATTTAGAAGAAAATTCTCGAAATGTTTGAGGTATTAAACATTTATTTATTCCAAATTTTATCAAATTTATTTCCAAAAGTCTATTTGTTTTGGAATTGTTTTTTCCTCGCGATTTAAATATCCTGAAAAGTAATTCTTTTAAAGAGACCTTTACCCCGTGAAACTGGTTTAATTTTTTTAAACTAGACACAAAATTTGCTATAATTCTTAGAAAAAAAAAGATCTGTACTTAACACTTGAAAATTAAAGAACTTCTTTTTTTTTTTTTTTTTGTTTGTTTGTTTTGGGGGGAGGGTTGCGGGGGAGGTATACTTGTCCAGAATATTCCGCTGAAGAATGTCTGAGATAATGTGTAAAAATATTATATAGAAATATAACATTTACGTTCACTATCCAGATAATAGGTTTCTGTGATTGTCTACCTTTTTTTATTCTACCTTTTTTATTCTTATTACTTAGAAGTTATATTTTAGTCCCAAAAATTATATATCGACAAAGGTCGTAAGTCGCCATCTCCTTATTGGTTGCAGAGAGAGGCAAGATTAAAAAATATAGCGTGTGGGTGAATATTAGTGGGTTAAAAAAAGAAATTACTCTTAGTAAGTAATATATATATATATATATATATATATATATATATAGAATACTTAGTCCAGTTAAACCGGAGTTGGGAGTGATTCCATCAGGACAAGAAATTATTCGTGAATGAATATTTAAATCTTCCTGGTAAAGAGCTCAATGTACCAATTATACAGAGCAATAATTTCTTTAAGAAAAAACAACGAAACCAATCACAAAGGATTATAAATTTATTTCCATCCTGTTACGCATTTTTGAAATTTTCAAAAACACGAAAAAAAATTAACAGGACTTCATCAGATCTTTTATATATATATATATATATATATATATATATATAAAACATAGAAATGTAATAGTTTAGTTTTACCATTTACATAATTTTCTGTAATTTCTTTTATTTTTTTAACTTGCAACTTATATATTGCTACTAATATATATATTATATATACATCACTGCAGAAATTTCTTTAGCGGGATATTCTGGACAAGTTCTCTTTTTTCTAGAAAGAATATCAATGTTGTTCTATCTATCTATCTACCCTGGTTTTTACGTTAAAATGTCCGAAGTAGAAATCTAAACTTAGCACAAAAAGAAAAAAAATGGGTTTTGTATCCAAGTTGTTTAATGCTGTTGATCTATGGGATTTCATGAATTTGTTTTGACTCATTAATTCCAATGTAATACATACTTCCAAAAGTTTAACAACAGCAAAATATCTTTTAGGTAATGATAAGCCTGTTCAATTCTGAAATGGGTGACTATTTTATGATAAATAACAGATATGGTAAGCAACCAGAAAGGAAGCAAAGAATCATTCTTGCATCCATTTTGATCCATCAGTTTCCTAAATTTCCTTTCGAATCGAAAAATTAAATATTTCCTACCTTGATGACTTCGTTTTTTCATCCTCTGATTTGTACTTGGAGAAATATGGTCCATATCAGAATGTGGGCAACTTTCCTGAAACACATGAACTAATATATATATATAATGTTTTATGTACACACACTACCTTACATCAAAACCAACCTATTGTGTTGGAGGTAAGATAAATAACATGAAACAATAAGAATTGGCTGCAAAGGAAGTAGCTGAATTTTACGATCTGCTATCATTAAAGTTATTTTGTATAGTATACTATCTGATTCTATTAATCCCTGAAAATATTGAGGGAAATCCCACCTGCTATAACAACTGTTAATTAATTTCTCTTCGGTGGGAAATTTTAATTGAAATATTAAATGGACGTCAAAACTGACAACGATCATCAATCTCTCCCGAAGTAGTTTACTAGATATTCATTTCTTTAAAATTTATCATTTAATTATTGACTTTTATCCTTTCTTTGTCAACACCTCCTATATTAAAAACCTCGTGATATGTTTTGAGAATTTCAAAACAACAGACACTAGTTTTTATTGAGAGGTATTCAAGACTGCCAATTAAAAAAAAAACTGACTAGTAGTGTTTAAAGCAACAAGTGCTCGATATCTCCTGATAAAGCTATCCAGTACTTGCTAACACTAGCAACTAAAACTAATTCTCACATGTCACTCTGCAAAGCGATCATCAGGCAATTACAGACAGTATATATATATATATATATAATCAAAGATGACTGATAAGGATTTAGAGTTGAGTTTTTAATAGAATTTTCATGTTTGCAAAAAGGCTAATCAAATCCTTGTCTATCATCTTAAATAAAATATACCTACAAAAAATGTACTGCTTAAATATATACACACTCTTATATATATTGTTTCTTCTGATAACTGTATTTTCCGAATACATGAAACTTTTAGTTATGAAACTGACACGAGGAGGCGAGGCAACAATGTAAATTAGGTTTTATTCTGCTCCGCTGGCAAGGATTTGAGCACTTTCTGGATTTAAGAAAAAATTTTCATAACGTTTTGTTCATTCACATATTAAAAGTTTCAAATTATTATTTGTTTGGGCGCTCTTTTTTCTTTTCTTTTTTTTTTTTTTTTTTTTTTTTTGTTAAATCCAAATATTAACCTCATTAGGATACATGAGATGTATTTCAATTATTCTTTAAAAATTTTCTTACACAACGTGTTTCATCTGACGATTGCATTTTTCCATACATGAAACTTTTAATCATAAAGCCAACGGGAAGACGCGAGATAATTTATTTTAGCTTTAATACTGCTCAATTGGTCAGTACAAGAACATTTAGTGACATACTTCTTCGACATTGCAACGCAGTCTTGTGATAGAGAAATGGACGAAAGGTTGCATCCTTTCCTTCTTCAAGAAAGGTGAACTAGGAATCACTGAGAAGTACAGAGGTATAACACTGACTACTATAGCAGCTAAGGTCTATAATGCGCGGCTTCCGGATCGTATCCGATCTGAAACAAAGGAAATTCTTACGAAAAATTAGAACGGCTTTGAAGGAATCACTCCACAACCTCACAGATTCTAACATTCTGTCGAATTATCGAAGGAGTACGAGTAAAGAATCTCGAGGTAACACTACTCTTTGTAGATTTCTTTAAAGCATTTAATTGCATACATAGAAAAAATATAGTGCAAACATTACTTGCAAATGGTCTTCCCAAAGAAACTGATACAACTATAATGCTGCTTTAGAAAAACACGAAAGCAATGGTTCACTCATGTGATGGAGACACGGGCTTCTTTGACATTGTTGCTGGATATCTTGCAAGGAGATACATTAGCACCATAATTATTTATACTCTGCCAAGATTACATACTTTGAACATCCATAGATCTAAAAAAATGATTTTACATTGCAAAAGGCAAGAAGCAAACAATATCCCACAAACACTGTGTCAGACACAGACTACATAGATGACTTAGCGCTTCTCGTAAATACACCAGCCCAAGCCAAATTCCTGCTGCACAACCTTAAGTAAACAGTGGGAGATATTGGCCTCAACATGAATGCCAATAAAACAGAGTACATGCGTTTCAAACAAAAAGAAGCTATCGCCACTGTAAATGGTAAGCCTCTAAAATTAGTAGACCAGTTCATTTACATTAGCAGTAACATTAAAATGATATCAACATATGCTTCGTGAAGGCATGAAATGCTAGTGGCAGGCAATCGATCATATAGAAATTTAATCTATCCGATAAAATGAAATGAGATTTTTCCAAGTTGTGTCTGTATCCATACTACTATATGGATGCACTACATGGACTCTAATAAAACGCACCGAGAAAAAGCTAGATATGAATTACACGAGAATGCTGTGCATTATCTTGAACAAATCCTGGAAGCCACTTACCTCTCATTTCACAAACCATTCAAGTAAGACAAGACATATGGAGCACTGTCTGAGGTGTAAGGACGAATTAATAAACGACGTTCTTTTATGAACGTGCAAGTGCTGGCTGACCAGCAAAGACTTGCGTCAAATCTGTGCAGACACTGGATGAAACGTAAAAGATCTGCAAGGAACGATGGAAGATAGGAATGGATGGCGAGAGAGAGAGAGAGAGAGAGAGAGAGAGAGAGCCAGGGAACTTCGTGCTATCAGCGCGACAATGATATATATATATATATAATGATGCATATATATACATGATATAATTATGTGGAACACTGAAGTATAGCATTACTCGTGCAAATAGCTGCGGTTTGCTTACATTTACGCAGAACCTTACTGTTTTATATAGTATGCGCAAATAACCGTTTCCACCATTCTTTGAAAATTTTATTAAATTGTAGTTTTTAGATGTATGAGCATATGAAAGATGTTTTAAGTTGGTTGGTGGTTAATTGTGGGTATGTCATTGTTGGGAGATTTTGAAGTTTTTAAACTGGCTACTTTTCTTCTTACCCCATTCATTGTTGTCGTCTTTTTGTCTCTCGAAGCTATAAGGGAATCAAAGATGGAAGGAAAAAGACAAGGATACCTTTATACTCAAATTTTATTTTGGGGTTTACGACTATTCTGTGATGGAAATGTTTTCCTAAACCATTAGGAATAGGCTCCACCTAACAAGGCATTTGAAGACAATAAGGGAATTACCTTTTACAAATTATAAGCTGAAGGTCCGTCATATGTATCCGTATTCAGTAGGTGCGTTCGACAAAGGCTGCTACTAGTACGAGAGACACAAAACTCAGCTAAGTTCAGGACTCAGCAGGCACGTGCGTAAAGAGACAAACATTCCGTCTGTACAGTCGCGGTGTCTCGAGGTAACAAAGGGAGAGTTTCTCTTTGGCGTCAGGAAGCGCCTCTTTTTAGGCATGCACTAATTTCGCTTCTTGTCAGAGACCTCCAGGAAAACTATTGCTTTTGGCATTTATTTATTTTTTTAAATTTCTTTTTAATCTCCTCAGACAAAATAGAAATTTTTCACCTCGTTGATAATTCGTTATGCAGTGTGTGTGTGTGTGTATATATATATATATATATGCTCCCACACAATGGCTTTAGCATTAAATAACCCACAAAAGTTGATATGCTATAAAACAAAAAACCAACCAACTATATATATATATATATATATATATATATATATATATATATTATTATTATTAGTTGTATATATAAGCTAAGAATTAAAAATCTGTCCTTATTTTTTTGTGGAAAATTTTGCGTATCAATTCAAATTAAAAAAATATTTGTTTATTCTATAAATAGTTTATTTCTTTAAGAAAACTTACCGAGCTATACCGATCCGATTAAAAATATCTTATTTTAAAAAATATGAAAAGTATTCTCTTAAGAAATAAGATTTTGATAAATGGATAAACAATCCTTCCGTTCAATTTTCATTTTTCAAATTTTTTTACCCTCTGAAAATGTAACATTATAGGCGGCTACAATAAAAAGAAACTAAGAATCAAAAATGCAAATTTTTTTGTATGACAATTTTTTTACACTTAAATTAGCATTTTTAAAAAAAAAGTACCCTTTGTTTGAAACATTTTCATGATTTTTTTTTTGTAGTTTTCAAAAAGTGTAGGACTTTTTTTTTACAAAAAATTACAAAACAATAATTTTCGAAAAATTGAAATTTTGCCTATGGAATCTGTGTGATATTTAAACATGGTGAGCCATAAAAACAACTAACAGTTTCACGTGTTTTTTTGTTTTTTTTGTACCTACTTATGCAGAACTGTCAAGAGTTTCACAAATCACTTGATTTGGGATTATTGAACTATATCATTTAATCAGTAAAAATCAAAAACTATTTTTTATATTTTTCTTTATCATAAACATATTAAAGTGTATACGCGATTTTAATGCTCAATGACTTATATGAATTATAAGTCGACACACAATATACCAAAACAGACGCGACTCCTTTATATACATGAATATACGTATTGTCATTAATTTATATATATATATATATATATATATATATATATATATATATATATAATTAAAAATCTTTACGAAAATTTGATGAATAGAATTGTCTCGATTATCGATCCTTATGGAATACCAGACATTACTTTTGACTTAGTTGAGTAGCGCTTAATTTTAATAAATCATTTTCTGCACCTTGTCTCTTAAAAAAACAGCCAACCAATTATTGTCTTTCATATGCATTTTTAATTTATTTAACAAGCGTCAGTGTGGTATAGTCTCGAATATGTTCATCTAATCTAGAGAGATAATTACATTAACACAATGTTTTTCCTTCCAAATTTTCCTTCAGAGCGATCCTCATCAAGTTCAATTGTGGCCTTCAGGAAATTTTATCACTCGAAATGCCCCATTTGGAACACAAGACACCCCATCGACCTGCGTGAAAATCATTGGCAGTAAATATGTACCTGTGATAGAGACACGAATCAAAGGAAGGTAAGCACACACACACACACACACACACAAATACACACACCCATTTTTAATTTTTTAATACAGAAAAAAACAACACATCAGATCTGTATAAAGTTTCGGTTTCTTTGTTTAATGGCATATCAACCTTCATGGGTTATTTAATACTAAAGTCATCTTTGTAGAACAGTTGCGGTACTATTTAGCCTGTAGCTGGGTGTATAAGTGGATTCCTACCTTTTCCAAGAGTATAACTCAAAAAATGAATGTAATAGCGCAACTTGGAGTTCGAACTCACTTATTCCTGCATGTGAGCCATTACGCTACGTGGACCCTTTCAAATATCTTTCAGATTAAACGATGTTAACTGTTTTTTTTTAGAAAAACGCAAAATTATCAGTGTAAAGGTTTTATTTTGTAACACTCAGTATATATATATATATGTGTGTGTGTGTGCGTGTGTGTGTGTGTGAAAGAGAGAGAGAAAGAGAGAAGGAATACATATATATATATATATATATATATATATATATATATATATATAAATAGCGATCTTTTTCAAGCAGCGGTCGTGTCAATTCTACTATATGGATGCACCACATGGATGTTGACTAAGCCTATAGAGAAAAAACAAAAGCTAGACGGGAACTGCACAAGAATGCTAAAAACTATATTGAACAAATCCTAGAAGCAACATCCAACAAAACAGCTGCTGTACGGCCACTAAACTCCCATCACCAAAACCATCCAAATAAGACGAACAAGACATGCAAGACACTGCTGTAGAAGTATGACAAACTCATAAACGACGATCTCCTATGGAGCTCTTCACACAGACGTGGAAGTGTTGGACGATCAACCAGAACTTATCTACAACACCTCTGTACGGACACAGAGTGTAGTCTAGAAGACCTGCCGGAAGCGATGGATGACTGAGACGAATGGCGTGAGAGAGAGGGAGAGTTTGGGAATTCCATGCTAGCAGCATGACATGATATACATATATATATACTTATAAAGTGGAGATAGATAGATAGATAGACTTATAAAGTATATATATATATATATATATATAAGAAATAGAAGTCGGAATTTCAATATTGCCATTATCCATTGTAAAGATATTTTTAACAAATTTTGCATATTACACCCTCACAAGTAGTGCCCCTCTCTTATAAATATATGAGAAGCAAAGTAGTTACATATATATGTTTGTGTCGTTATGAGTTATATCTCTATCGTTATTAGTTATATATATATATATATATATATATATATATATATATATATATATATATATATATATATATATGTACGAGGGTCGGCTGAAATGTTCATAAGCTTACCATGGTGCTCTCATGGAATGTAGCTAAATCAGGTTTATTTTACAACATAGTCCTCTTATGCAGGTCACACACTTCTTCTAGTGTTGCAGTGCTTGGATCTTATGGGTAAAAAAAGTCATCAGCAGCAAATTTAACATTTGAACTCTCATGAAAGTATCTTGAAATACTATAGATTAAATTTATTCAAAGAAATCCCTATTGGTTTCAGCCACAACCTTCAGATGACTTCGGAATCTCTCGAAAGCTTTTCAGACCATCTCCTAGTTTAAATGAGTAAATGCTGCTATTATCCTTGCCTTCAATTCATCTTTGGTGATGTACAGAGTTGTATTGGTTTCTCACTCAACCACGCCCCTCAGATCAAACGGATTACAGTCTGAGGAGTTAGGTAGCCAGATGGCCAGATGTTAGGGGCGATGTGGTTGCAGAAATTTTCACACAGCCAAGACTGGTTTCTCCTGCTTGTGTGGCATTGCACAAAGTCCTCAATTTAGATCAGAATTAACTTCTCCAGTCACTTGATGTAGGATGAATGGCGTGATAATGTCACCATCATTAGTGACCACCATAAATACTATGATGTGTACTGGGTATTTGGTCTTCATCACATCTTATGGGAACAGAGCAAGTCAACAGTTGTTCTGTCAGTTCACCATCTGATCTTGGCAGAAATTTTTCACATCTGAGAAAAACCAAAGCATATTCAATTGGAGAGGATGTTTGAGTTTGTTCAAAAACTTTGCAGCAGTCTTTCTTCATGTTCTTCATGGTCTGTGATAAAGATTGGTCCTTTTTCATCTGGTATGAGAAATAACGAATATTTTCATGCACTATCTACCTGATCAGAAACTTGGACACTGCTAAGGACCTGATTGACAATCTTGGCCTGGATCTCACCAACAAATTTGGGGGTTGCTTTCTTATCAGAACCATCAGTAAGCCTTCCAAGATACCGTACCTTTGTAATCACCATTGTATTCATCCAATTCTTTTCAAATCTTTTACACTATCCTCTGATTGACTCTGAAATCTTCATTTTAGGGCTTTCATGCATACAGTTTCCAAATTTCAGCTTGCAGTTTCCAAATTTCTGAAGCTATTTTTCTGCTCAAACAGTGCCTAAGTTTGTTGCATAGTAGACAGTAGATAAACTCTGAAACAAAAAAAGCATATGTACAAAATTAATAACGAAAAATTGGAACAATTTTATCAGCGAATGCTATATATATATATATATATATATATATATATATATATATTTAATTCATGGAATTTAGACTGCGACCCTGGGTTTCATGGAGTTTTTTGCAAAACAACAATCATCAGGCAGTTAACAAAATGAAATGAATCGAAAATCGAAAAAATACACATAAAAACCGTTGGGATTTCGTATGAATGTTTACGTGTGATTGTAAGTGTGTAAATGTGTGCGGGTGTGTTCGTATGCGTGTATGTGTTATAGTTACGAATGAATGCGTATTTTTATGAGGTTAAGCCAAGCTACAAACGCAGCGCGTTGTGTAAGGTGATGTGAATTCGTGGTTGTATGTTAACATTTCGCTACATTATTTCATTTCTGTATGGGTAGGTGACTATAGTTAAGGAACAAAACATTAACACTGCAAGTTGGGGGAGGGGGAATGACTAAAGATCTGATTTGTAAACGTATTTGAACGGTTGTATAATGGTAGACTAGAATCACAATGGGTATAAATAAGATTATATTGTATTGTGATGTAATATTGTACAATGTTGGTGTTATATTTAGGGGAGGGAATTAGGCTAGGGTATAATAATAATAAATTGGTGAAATGTGTAAATATTATATATACTATAGATCTCTTTGGTGCTACGTTTGTAATAAAATAATAAAGTGTGTTTATGTCTGATGATGATGATTATAACTGAAGAGTAAAGTGTTGTCATTGTAAAATTAAGGAAATTGATTGAGGAAATAAATGGCGGGCTTGAGTGGTTTGGGTAATAGTTGGGCGGTTGGGATGGTTATTTTTAATAGTTATATGTTTTGTGTTATGTTGTGTGATATATATATATACATTATTGTAGAAAAGGGTAGAGTGTACTTGGTAGATAAGATGAATGTAGAGCGTTGGGGCCTATTCTTAATTCTTGTAAAAAAGTAAAATTAACAGATAGTAGAGGCGTGTGGATAAGAGTATGGGGGTTAATAGAAAAATATGGTACATATATTGTGTGGCGGGTGCGATGGTTGGAGGAGGAAAATGGTACTTACGGTGCTTCAGTTTTTTTAAATTTTTTTTATACTTGAGGTGTTAGGTGGGTTATGTGTATGAATCGAAGTGTGAAAGAAGGTATTTGTTCTCGTGCCTACATTTTGAAAGGATTTCAGATTTTTTATTTAGTAGGGTGTTTTGTGATGGGTAGGTTATGATGGCTAATTTTTCGTGGAGACAAAGAAGGCATTTTTTTTTATGTTTTGTTGTAGGCACGTGCTTGTTTTAGTATCTCCCAGGTGATTATAGGAGAGATGTTTGTGTCTTTTAGCTGCCATATGTACGAGGATAGGGAAGTATTAGATGCGTAGTTTCTGTTTTTGAAAGAAAGTTTATGGTTGTAGATTCTTTGTTTTATGGCGCCCTCCGTTGCACCGATGTAATGTTTGACGGAGTTGTTTGTTTTTACCGTGGCTTTGTATATGACGTTTTTATACAGGTATTTATCTGGTAGGGGGCATGTGCTTTTGATCCTACAATTGCATTGGTAGGAGGGGTGTGATGTACTATTAGTGGATGCGATTTTTTTGTTGTGCTTTTTTATTATCTGTGACTCGTTGTTTGTACAACTGTAGCTAACCTTAAGGTTGTTTTTGTTAAAGATTTTGGCTAGGGAGCTATTATTGGGAAATTGCTTGGAGATTAAGTTTAGGAAGTAACTACCAATATTGGATGTTATGCATTTATTGTAAGGTGGGTTAAACCAAATAATGTTCCTACTTCTGTGCTTAGATTTGTCTTTTGGAGGTACGAATTCTAGTTCTTGCCAATGGGTTTTAATGCTTTGCCGTATATGTGTTTGTGTTTGTTAAAAATATCGATGTTAGAGGAGTTGCTGGATTGTCTACGGCTGATAGATTTTGGGATTTGTTTGGTAATTGAGGGTGGGTGGTTTGAAGAAGTGTGTATGTAGATTGGTGTGTCGTTATCTTTTTTGTAGGATTTGTATGTGCCTTTACCTAAGTTTAGTGTTACGTCAAAGAAATTTACTGTTTTTAGGTTTGTGTATATGGTGATCTTAAATCCCAACAGTTTCAGAGCGTTGGATATCTTTTTCCAGTAGTTGTCTAGTTTGGGTCCGTTTGGGTTCCTAATGATGATAAGACCGTCGTCTCTGTATAATCCCATATCGGTGTTGTTGATTATGCTTGATAGTTAGGATAGGATTAGGGCACCGACCAGCTCCCACACCTCCGTGCCATCAAAGCTACCCATGGTTACGTCGAAAAGGTGGTTATTGAGTTTTTTTAATCCATGTTTTTCCGTCATGGAAGAGGAGCGATTTGTGGCAGTGCTTGATGATCCTGATGTCATATTGTGAGACGGATTTATGCTGGGCTGCTAATTCTAGGGCTCTGTCAAGTGTGTGTTCGGTGATGGGGTGGGGGGTAGAAGTCTGTGATATCGAATTGGATGAAGGCTGTGTTATTCTTATAGGGTATAGCTGTGAACCAGTTAGTGACGGTTTTGATGTTCTTCCATTGGTTAAGTTGTAGTTTGTTTGTGAGTTGTGTGTTTATATTATCCAGTGTGAGCTTGCTGATTTTTCCGATTTCAGATTTTGAGGGGTTAATTAATCGATATGTCGGATTGGTTGTGAATTTAGGTTTGTGGTTTTTGATTGTTATGAAGGCTGGTTGCTCAGCTATGGAGTTCATTTTGTGGTCTATGTTTGATATAGTGGCTATTTCCTTGGCTTCCTTATTTATATTGTTCATAATGATTTCAGGTGCTTTTTTGTACATTTGCGTTACGTTGTTTATTGTCAGCTTTTTGTAGTTTGCGAAACTTGTAGAATATAAATTGGTTGTTTTGTCCATGAATATAGATATTTTATTTGAGTTGTGTATTTTTTTAGTGTCATTTATGATTTTCTTCTGGAAGTTGTCTCGGTGATTGGTGAATTTGATGTTTTTTACCATATCCGTTAGATCATTTTCGAATGCTTGCATATCCTTGCATATTGGAGGGCATTTTTTTAAAATTTTAGGTTGAACTTATTAATGGTATCGTGGTTGTTGATACCTTTAAGGTAGAAGTGGGCCTACCACCTCATTCTTTTTTATCAGGCTTTCTATTTTTTCGGTAAGTAAGAGCTTGTATACCGAATGGGTTGGTATGGGTATTGTGGGGGGAGTATGTAATTTGGTTATTTCAGTAGATTGCTCTCTAAATTATTCCCACCACAAATACAACACAAAACATTACAATCGCGCAAAAGAAATGGAATAGAACACAACGAACATTAAACAACAAACAATTTAATATGCATATAACAGAATATGAAAACAAACAAAATATATGATGTGTAGATGGCCTTTTGGAAAATAAAGTTTGACAAAAGGAAAATAAATTTGTTTAAAGATGTGTGTATGGTCATGTTATCAGAGTCCGTAAATAAGTCGTTCTTACTTACATTAAGATTATAGCGGGTTTTATGATTGTGGTGACAGCGTGTCTCGTTGATGAAAGAAAGTTTGTCGGGTTTTCCTTTTGAATATAATTCTCGGCCATTTGAAAAGAGGTCATGAACTTTAGTTGAGGAAGGAAAGGAATTGGTTGGACATAGTATCTGCTACTGGCTTAGTGGCTTGTGTTCGTCTGTGTCTTCGTTTGTGTGTAAGCTTGTGTCTTGTCTGTCTGGCTTCCTAACTCTGTGTTACTTATATCCTACAGGTGGATCAAAGAATCGCCCTAAAATCTTGGCGCGTAGACATTTATTGACCAATCAGATTTGTATTTTACTATTTTATTTTCGAGCCTAAATATTTTCTGTTAGTTCACTTCCGATCCTAATTTTCTAGAATGTTCTATTCCATGTTTTTAGCTGATTGGTTGAAAAATATAAAAATGTAATTTAAATGCTAATGCGGGTTTGATCCTAAATTTCTAGAATGTTCTTAAGTATGTTTTTATTGCTTATTTTAAGACTAGAAAAAATGTGTATCCTATAGTATATTCTTTAGAGAATATGCAAGGTTGATGTGTTCCATGTGATCCATTTTATACAGCGAGAGTGCTCAACCGGTTTGGGAGCTTAATATTATTATTATACTCTAGCCTAATTCCCTCCCCTAAATATAACACCAACATTGTACAATATTATATCACAATACAATATAATCTTACTTATACCCATTGTGATTCTAGTCTACCATAATACAACCGTTCAAATACGTTTACAAATCAGATCTTTAGTCATTCCCCCTCCCCCAACTTGCAGTGTTAATGTTTTGTTCCTTAACTATAGTCACCTACCCATACAGAAATAAAATAATGTAGCGAAATGTTAACATACAACCACGAATTCACATCACCTTACACAACGCGCTGCGTTTGTAGCTTGGCTTAACCTCATAAAAATACGCATTCATTCGTAACTACACACATACGAACACACCCGCACACACTTACAATTATAGCGGTTGTTGAGGGAATTAATTAATTTCCCTAACACTATATATTTTAGGCACTAGAAATGAATTACGAGACTATTGCTTTAGCAACACACAACAGCGAATGTTTTTATTTGCAGCTTTGAGGAGGTTTGTTCTTGGTGCTGCAAGACTCGCGGTGTTTAGGCTTGCTGGATGTTTGAGACGAAATGACTAAGCGGGATGCTGGAAATGGCAGCGTGTCGTTGGACGTGTGAGGGAAGTATTCAAAGTCACAGTGTAGTTTTGTGTCGAGAGCAGAGCGGCGGTCGGATCGACATAGTAAATTTTTGTGGTGCTTGTGGAAGGCATGCTGAACGTATCTAATTCATATTCAACTGGGATTCCTTGGTCTAAAATATATTAGACGCAAAGAATCCATAAATTAGAAGGTTCCCTCGCTGTGCTGCTGCTAGGGTTAAAGCCACAGTGATATGTCCGCACTGGGTGGCTTGTTTAGCTATAAGGCATCGCTAAGCAGGGGCGACCAGAGACACGTCCGTTCTGGTCGCCGTCTCAAGCCGAAGAGAGTGTGTTTGGCCGCTCACCCGTTTTGCTAGCCGGAAATGAAGGTCCGGGCTGAATAGGATATGTCATCCTGATTGGGTGAAATTCAGTGTTGAATTAAATAGCGCGCCAAAACAAAATACGAGATTTTCCTCTTCTCTACACAATCACACGTAAACATTCATACGAAATCCCAACGGTTTTTATATGTATTTTTTCGATTTTCGATTCATTTCATTTTGTTAACTACCTGATGATTGTTGTTTTGCAAAAAACTCCATGAAACCCAGGGTCGCAGTCTAAATTCTATGAATGAAATATATATATCTAATATATATTTATTTATTTATTATTATTATTATATAATAGCTCTATCCTAGATATTGAGCACTCTCCATATTATATTGGACTTGGTTCGACACATACCCACAAAGTGATTTAGTGACAACCAACAGTTATATATCATGGCCATTCAATAAATAAGGGGGATATCTTTTTAAAAATCAAAATACATTTTCTTTAAAAATTTTTTCCATAAATGTAAACTCTGCATTATTTGGAATTGATTTATTGCTAAACTTATTTTAATTTCACAAAAAATATTTGTTTTGAGGGTCTTCAAAATGGTGGTAGATCAAGTAGTACTCCAGAAGTCAAACTATAACAAATTTAAAGGAGAATGTGTGATGTTTGCAGAAAAGCATGTTTTAGTTCAAAAAATCTTTAGAAATGGGCTAAACTTGGGTTTGCTTAGTGGCCTGGGACAAAAAGCCTGCCAATAGAAAGAAAACACTCTGAATCTTCAGTAAAGAAAATGTTCCATGTGCAGTTTTCAGTAAAGAAGGTCATGCTGACTGTTCTGTGGCATGAAAAAGCTCATCACCATTGATTTTTTTTTTTTTTTTAAAGGTGCAACTGTAATCAGTGGCTCCTATTGTCAACTTTGGAGGTAAAATTCACCTCATTGGATGACCCTTGTGTATATATACACACATATATTATTAGTTATATATGTTTGTATTATTTCTTTTATGTGCGAGTGTATGTGTATCATTAGTTAGCTATATGTATATTATTAGTTATATATATATATATATATATATATAATTTTAGTTATATGTACATATATATCATTATTAATCATATATATGTGTGTATTTTTATCAGTTATATATATGCAAGTGTGTGTGTGTGTGCATGTCTTTTAAATAGAAAAAATTAAAATAGACGCTGGTGATTTTTAAAAATCTGTGCAGCTTATCTATTTTTTTACTTTTGTAAGTTCTAATTAAATTTTTTATTACCAAATCTGGTGTTTCTTGATGTCAATTGATATTTAATTTTTCTAATCAGAAATGCCATTATTGTGGTAGGACATTAAAAAAAATAAAAATTGACAAGTGATTTTGAATCTGTGACTTTGTTCTTGCAGTAAAACTGATGGCTGTGGAGCTCCACGACGTCTGGTGGTTTTGGACCCAATTGCTGAGAAGCCAACTCGTGTTGATCCTACCCTTCTTCATTCCAGTTTCCAAAGTCCCCGTGCCTTGGTAAGGATATTTTCGACCAAGGACTCTCTTTAGAGAGGTGCATTCACGATTCATTGCAGTGTTACAGGTTTGCTCTAATTTAATTCTACCTTGTCAATTGGGCTTAGAATATGCTGACTGAATTCCCCTGCAGAATGGGTATGGCTCCCTCCAAAAAAAAATGGGTATTATCTGAATCTTATGGTGAGGCTCCAGTTTTGGAGATGTGGGGCATATGGACTACCCTTTCATTGCTATTACTTCTAGGTCAACTCTGCCCCAGCAAAAAAGTGAATATTAGGATCCCATCTTCGGGTCAAATAGATATATTTAAAAATGATTTATGTTCAATAGGAATACTTGATAAAATATCGCTGTAAATAATTTGTATTGGAAGCTATAATTGCTAACAATTATTATTAGTTACTTGAAACCATATAACTGTGGACAAACAAATCACTATTATTGAATAGAAATGATTACTTGAAACCATACAACTTTGTTTCTGCCAGTTTTACTAAGGCTGAAAATTTTCCCCCTAAAATTGGTTATGAACTTTAACCATAACCTTTATTCAATTATTGAAAAATGAAGACTTAAAAAATGTACTATATTTATTGTATCAGCAATGTCTACTACAGGACCATAAAATTAACCTATTAACAGCATTTATTAATTTGAAAATCATCTACATTGTTCTACCTATGCTTATTGTTAGAATAAAAAAGAGAGCACACAGTTCCAAATTTAGGCCTTCTACAAGTATTAGATGAAAATCCAACCTGAAAAACAGGTTTTCAGCTAAAATATTGAGAATTTTTCAAATTTTGTCTCATTAGTTACAGTTACTCTTTGGTTTATCATTTAAAATTGAAAATCAAAATTTTCCACTCCAGTGCTGTACATCAACTTAGAGTGGTTTTGTTTCTTATATGAACATGTCAAAAAAATAAAGCATGAAAAAAACGTGCTGGACCCAAAGTATAAAAAAACAAAGGATTCCTACAAAAATAATTCCTCAGGATACTATTAAGAATTGTGATCGAAAGTGCTTTGGAGTAAAACTTAGGACAACTTCTTTATCAATTGGACTTTGATAAAAAGAAACAAGCAAGAAAGCTTGAGAAAAACCTAAGGTCATAAAAAGCAAAGTTCTGCGGTTGGTTGGTTGGTTGGTTGGTTGGTTGGATTTTATGGCATATCAACCTTTGTGGGTTTTAAATCCATTTTAATACAAATAATCAGTTCTATTTCAAACAATTCAGTTTAGCATGAGTACACAGTTTAATTATTCAAAACATTTCTATTTCAAGCTATTCAGTTTATTCAAATAATTATTTCTCAAACAATTCAGTTTAGTATAAGTATAGTTTTTACCTACACACAGTTAAATGTCAAAATAGTTCTATTTCAAACAATTCAGTTTAGCATAAGTAGAGTTTTAATGTCAAAAACAGTTCTATTTCAAGCAATTCAGTTTATCATAAGTACACAACTTAATTCTATTTGACCCATAGATAGGACCCTATCAGGGGCTACCATTCAGGGCCAGAATGGACCTGGGAGCAATGACAATGAAGATGTACTCTGCATTCCTCAAAGCTCTAGCATTACTAGAACCTCACCATCAGATTGTTTAGTGTCATATGCAGGACATTCGTTGGAGGAGGGTGTCTTACCTCCCTGCAAAGGTGTAGTCGGTGTATTCTACAGCCCCAGCTGACTGGGCAATAAAGTTCTGTGGCCTTTAACCAAACTTGTACATGTACATATATATCAGAGAGAGAGAGAGAGAGAGAGAGAGAGAGAGAGAGACCATACACTTATAAATAGAAACAAAATCAAGCATATTCATAAACAGAAATTGTCATTTACAGTCACGCATGAGTCTCGATCCGTGCTTGGCCCTCACTATTAAATGACCTTGTGCCAAATCCAGTTGGGTGGGTAGTTGGATAAATACCAAATACAAGTTGTTGTTTATTAGGCTTTATCTCTGCCTGTGTCAATTTTTTTTCTTACTGCCACTACTCTCCCATTCACTGATGAATTTTTGTCTCTTTTTACCATCTCCCTCTCTCTTTCACACACACACACACACACACATATATATATATATATATATATACAAGCGGAAAAGTTCATGGTTGACGAAGATACTCATAAAGAATATGACCAAATGAGGTTTATTTTTATCATAGTCCCCCTTATGGTCCACAGACTTCTTCCATTGATGTCACAGTGCTTGGATCAGATTGGGGAAAATGTCATCAACAGCAGATATGATTTAGTGTGAGGTCCTGTAATTTATATGTTGTAGAGTGCAAATAAGAAAAAAGGAATTATCAATGGTCCAGAATTGAATGATAGAATAGAAATTCTCAGTTGTACATATATGTGGACTGACTTGAGAAAGAAACTCTTTGACATAATGATTATGTCATTATTAAATGAATTATTCTGACCAGAATCCCCATTATTGTCGCTTTAATTTGGCCAATTTATTCTCTAACCATTCTCATTCAACACACTACTCTTTGTATCCCCACTCTTCAATACATTGCTCTTCTTTCCTTCTCTTTTCTTTCCACTTCCATTTTTTTTTGCTCTCTCTCTTTCTTTCCTTTTTTCCTCTGCTTTTTCTTCTTTTTCGTCTGTCTGTCTGTTTCTTCTTTACTTCTTTCCTCTTCTTCTCCCTTTCTTTCCTTCTCATTTAGTTCTTATTTTTTGTCTAGTTCTTTAAATTCAACTTTGTCTAGTACAGGATCATATATAAAGGAGAAAGATCATGTTGCACTTATCTTTAAAATAGTGAAAGTCCTGATAACATCTTTCAAAATGAATAAATGAATAAATAGATGAGACTGAAAGAAGCAACATGCTTAAAGAAGGTTGAAGAACAGATCAGCCAATTCATAACAGCCAAATAAATCTAGTAGAATAATGACAGCACTTAATTTTAAACAATGCTGGAAGCCCTTTTTACTTGAGTTGAGTAACAAAACTCAGATTATCCTTATTTTATTTATTCATTTATTTTTTATTCATTTTACAGGCTGCCAATTCTTCAGTTGTCCAGCGAACAACACCTCTGGGATTCCGGCCTGATTCTAAAACAGCCAAACTGAGTCCTTACAACACTCTTCCTCCAATTCAACGACACAGAACAAAAAACCAAATGTCCACTGTTTTTGAGCCCGAGTGTTGGACACTGTCCCCCCGGAACTTATTAAATGGTAAAGACTGTGATGCTGGTTACTTAGGAAAAGTCGATGAACCAGACTTTTTGAATCAGCATTTATTGAATAATGAAGAAATTGAAAACGAATTAACATCTCGAGAAGTCATTACAACGGATACTCAAACTGATGATTATTTTATGACCTCTGACCTTGACAGTGACCGCAAGTACTTGTTAAGTTTGCTGCCACGGACTGTTTACTTTCCCACTGAGCCTCTGAAACTTAGCAAAGATGATGAATTAAAACTGATTCGGGTTTTGAACAAAGAAATGCAAGGAGTCCATCAGAATCAACTCAGGGAGGTTTACACGGTGCTTTCAACAATTGATCGTAAACTGACTGGTTGGTGCAGTTTTCAACATTTGAGTTTTGCCTTTACAAAAAAAAATGTAAGTTATTTCAAAAAATTTTTTATCTTAATTTTGCTTGTCCAGTTTTTTGGTCGGACTTTCTTGGGAAATTGTAAGTCTTTGATTCTGATTGGTTGCTGTGATGGACAGTTATCATTAAATATTTCGGGCCTTGCTGCATTTTTTTTTTTTTTTTTTTGTCATCAGTTCAGAGCAGCAGCCGACATAGCAAGTTCATGTTATGCACAATGGGGTCCAATCAACCCAGCAAAGTGAAGGGGTTTGATGTTAAAGAGACTGAAACCCCTAAGTACCTTTTGCAATACATTACTGAGGATGTATACCACAGCATTGTTATATACCTCACACCTGAAAATTGTAATAAAATATTTTCTTTGCCCAATTGTATCCTCTGCAAAGGATTAACACTCACCCCGCCCAAAATGGGGGTGTCCTGCGTATGATACTAAACTGCATCTGATGGTGAGACCCCAGTTTTGGAACTATTGGAAATGTTCAGTACCCCTTCATTGCCATTACTTCCTGGTCAGCTCTGACCCTGAATGGTAGTACCTGTTAAGATCCCATCTGGAGGTCAATATATATGTGAAAATGATTTGTACTGGATTTAGATATAAAAAACCATATATCTAAGTGAGCCCAGTTAGCTGGAGCTATAGAATACATTGACTGTATCTTTGCTGAGGAGTAAGTCTCCCCCCACCCAACAAGTGTCCAAAGTATGACACTAAACCATCTTATGGTGAGGTTTCAGTTCAGGAACTTTGGGGAATGTGGAGTACCTCTTCATTACCATTACTAACTGGTTCACTCTGATGTGAAACCTGTTAGGGTCCCGTGTATGGGTCAAATAAAACTGTTCAATCTTTTATTAGGGATTGTTATTAAGTAGATTTATTAATGTTAAATAGTAATACTATTTAACATTAATAAATCTACTTAAAACCATTTAACTGTGTACAAACAAATGAGCTCTGGATGGTTTAATGACAATATGTATATACTCCCCTATCCCCGTATGGTTGAGCTCTCTAGCAAATGAAGTAATCGCATTGCCATTAGCATATATGCAAGACTCTTCATATGAATTGAGCTCTTGGTAGTCGTTAAGCAGATGTATGTAAACAATAGTAATTGTGATTCATAACCGTTTAAATTTACTTCACTCCTGCTAGTTTCCTCATGGCTGCGGGGTAGAGTCTTGGATTGGCGTTTGAGTCAACCGGTTTCGATCCCAGCTATGGGAATCTAGTATGTCTAGCCACACTGATGAGTTCTGATAGAACGAAACTGATCTGTCTGTGGATGACAATATATATATATATACCTTGTTATATGATTAGTTAGTTGGTTGTTGGTTATTCAATGCCAAATCCCAGTCATATATATGTGACGCGAAAGTGACTAAAGTCCCAAAACGGGACTTTATTTCGCACGTGTGAAGACGGGGCAGGTTGGCACTTGATCCCCTATATAATAAGTCCTCGTTCAGAGTTTTTCTCTCAGGCATATAAGAACTGGCATATTATGTGAGGGACTAATTTAGGGCCAGACTGACCGCCGCTGGCAAGGGGTTCCAAATTTCACACTATCCACATACCCACCAGGCCGCTTTCACTTCCTTCCCCAAGATAATGGAAGAATTTGGACCTATAGGTTTTAGTCGTAATAATATTATATTGTAGTAGTCGGCAACTCCGGTTTCCCGTGTGATATTTTAAAGGAATTAATAGGACAATTCTAAGCAAGATAACATAAGGTGAATAGAAGCTGAAAAGGAAGCATGAAGTAACAAATTCGTAGAAGAACTGCAAAGAACAAACTTAGACCACGTGGTAACATAAAAATATATGATTCCTTTACTACAGTTATATACA
This sequence comes from Sepioteuthis lessoniana, assembly GCA_963585895.1. Lineage (NCBI taxonomy): Eukaryota > Metazoa > Mollusca > Cephalopoda > Myopsida > Loliginidae > Sepioteuthis > Sepioteuthis lessoniana. The sequence goes on along the minus strand of OY757936.1, from coordinate 35,100,724 downwards.
CTTTCAAAGTGTCAAAACATATAATAATTGGACAGTCCACGAATATAAATGTCTTTTCTTGACTTTTGTTTTTCTTCAAATTGAGAGAGAGAGAGAGTGGTATACAAAATTTGGGTATAAAGGAGAAATGGCCCCAAAGTTACTTATCTTATTTTTCGATGGGGTCCCACTGGAGAATCTTTCTTCTTTCACGGGCTAATAGACTTTATTCTATATTTTTACACTGGCTTGAAGAACCTGGGGTCCCTCGTGTCTCAGATGTTCTTTTGTCTTCAACCCGGAATAAATGGCTATGGGTCTGTCTGCCACGAGCCCTGCTCAAAAACTGGCTTTCTTACTATTTCCGCTGACGGGGGGGGAGCCCCACTTCCGTTTTGGGGTCCCAGCCAATCATTTGGCTTCTCTCTTCCTCCTCTTCCGGTGTCCGGCGACCTGAGGTTACTAAGTACCAACACCTGTTGATATCCCCTCTGTGACCTACATTCTCCCTTAACGGTCACTCTTTGACGGCTAGATACTGTCAATTCAAACACGAGGAGTAGTAACTTTATCTTCCTCCTCCCAGTGGGATATCACGTGACATATATATCATCATCATGTCGTGCTGCTAGCACGGATATCCATGACCCTCTCTCGCTACTTCTCCCTACCATTCATTGCCTCTGGCTGGTCTTCAGGGCTACATCCTGAATCCTCACAGAGCTGCTGTATGTATGTTCGAGCTGGTCGTCCTGCTTTTGCTCGGCCATATGTGGGGGTCCATAGGAGTACATCACTTATGAGCGCGTCCCTGTTTCTCCAGCAGTGTCCTGCATGTCTGGTTTGTCTAACTTGGATAGTTTTCGTGATGGGAGGCAGGTGGCCGTATAGTTGATGCTTTGTGGGGTGTTGCTGCCAGGACTTGTTCAATATTGCTTGCAACATTCTTGTGTAATTGCCGTCTAGCTTCTTCTTCAGCCGTTTTGTTAGCGTCCAAGTGGTGCATCCATACAGCATTATCGACACGACCACTGCCAGGAAGAAACTGCATTTCATTTTATCGGTCAGGTCTGATTTCCATATGATCGATAGCTTATCAATAGCTGCCCATGCTTTCATTAGCTGCGTGTCAATGTCTTTTTCAGTTGATGAGACACTGCTTCTTAGATAGGTGAAACTGTCCTCCAGTTTCAGAGAGGTTTCCTCTAGTGTGGAAATGTCACCTATCTGATTAAAGCACATATATTCAGTTTTGTGTGCATTGACATGGAGGCCAATGCCTGCGGTGGCTCGTTCCATACTATGCAGTAGTGTTTTGGCTTGGTTGGGTGTATTTGCCAGTATTGCCATGTCATCAGTGTAGTCGGTGTCGGTAATTGTTTTTGCGAGGTACGTTCTACTTCTTTTCTTTGTCAGCTCTAAGGCGTTTTCTCTGATTTTATTAATCGATGTTCTAAGCACGTAGTCTAGACAGATGATAAAGAGGTATGGGGCTAGCGTGTCCCCTTGTAGTACTCCTGCTACAGTGTCGAAGTATTCTGTGTCTCCATCCGGTGAACGTACTTTCACTTTGGTGTTTCTATAGAGAATCGTTATTGCTGCTACGGTTTCTTTTGGTATGCCGTATACTAGTAGGATTTGTTCCATCTTCCCTCTGTGAATGGAATCGAAGGCCTTGGTAAAGCCAACAAATAGTAATGTCACCTGTAGGTTTTTTGCCCGTACGCCTTCAAGGATTCTACGGATGGTCAATATGTGTGAGGTCATGGATCTATTTCTTCGGAAGCCATTTTGGTGTTTCCTAAGGATGTTATCGATTTTGGGTTCTATGCGGTTTCATAGTAGGGCATTGTAAATTTTGGCTGCTATGGATGTAAGTGTTCTACCTCGGTAGATCTTGGCTAATCCGAGGTCACCCTTTTTAGGGAAGGGGAGGATGCATCCCTTTATCCATCTATCAGATTTTCATTATAGACCGCGTTGCAGTGTTGGAGCAGTATGTCGTCGAATTGTCTAGTCTTCCATACTTCTGGGGGAATCTCGTCAAGCCCTGCAGCTTTCCTATTTTTAATTTTTCTAAGAACCGAGTCAAGTTCTTCTTGTGTGAACGGTCTTAGTTAAATGTCCAATTGCTTACTAATAATTCTGGCGGTTGGTTCATGCGTAACTTTCGGTGGGTTTCCTAGTAGATTTTCAAAATGTTGTTTCCACAGTTTTATTCTTTCTTGTTGGTTTGCAGCTTTCAATTTTGCTTTGGTTGTGCTCTTCCTTCTACTCACTTTGTTTATTGATTGCCAGGCTATCCTAGATTGCCTATCTTCCACTGAGTCTCTAATCTTATCTATCTGATTTTGTATGTATTCTGTCTGTTCTTTTAGATATATGCTTGTTAATTGATATTGTGCCTTTTCTAGTTTTCTGGCATTTGTGTTTGTTGGGTTCTTCCGATAGTTTTTGGAGGCAGTTTTCACGTGTGCACGTTTTTCTCTAACCGCTAACGTTTCCCAAGAGACTCTATATTTAGTTCTAGGTTTTGTTGGAATACACTTCACTGCCGCCTCTAGGTGCGCGTTGACGAAATTCTCATATTCGTCATTTGGTCTACCTTTTTCTGTCTTCTCTTGTAGTGTCTCAAATCTGTTTCTCAATTCTAATACATATTTATCTCTAATATATCTATTGTTAAAAAGGGCCCAGTTATAGTGTTTGGTGGTCGCTGTTCGTGTGGCATTTTTTCGTAGGCTTAGTCATATTTTTGCCGTGACTATTCGGTGATCGGAGGTACCACCCTCGAAAGAGGAGTATGCCTCGCAATTCATTGCGCTATTTTTCCATTTCTTGTTTATAAAGAAGTAGTCTATCTGTGCTTTACTATTGTTTATGTGTGTGTAGGTCCATAATTTTCCCTCCCTTTTTTGAACATGCATATATATATATATATATATATATATATGAGTGAGATTTGGCATTGAATGACCTATAAGGGTTGATATACTATTAAAACCCAACCAACTAACCAACCATATAACAAGGTGCAAAAAATGACTATAAAATTAAAATTATCACTTGAAATCTTATAATTATGTAAAAAAATTAGTATTTGATAGGAATACTTTAAAGCCTATGACCTTATGAAAATTATTTGCATTAGATAGGAATACTTGATACCATATAACTATGTGCAAAAAATGGTTACAGAAAAATAAAAAAAATAACTTCAATGGAACATCGAAAATATTGTTATGATAGTATTAAAAAAAAAAAAACTCAAAAAATGCAAATATAAATATACATTGTATACAATTCCCTAACCTCTAGGCATAAAATTACTTCAGACAGGTTGACATGCCATTAAAATCAGTTAATCAAATCAAAATATTTTCTATCACATTATCACATTTAATTTAAAAAATTTTTTGAAATTCCCTGAAAATTTATTCTTTATTTTATCATGACTGAATTCAACTTTGCCTAGAACTGGACAATGTATAAAGGAGGGAAATCATGTTGTGCCAATCTTCTTATTAGAGAGAGTTGACTGTATAAAAAGTGCATTTTTTTTTTCAAAATTTTGATGGGAACTGAATATTTTGTATCATGGCAGTCAGAATCAGGAGAGTAAAGACTAAACTGAACGATAAGGATACGGAGAATAGGATATTAGATGGAGAAGGTCAGAAAGCAGTTGCATTGCTCTTCTTTCCTCTTTCTTCTTCCCCTCTTTTTTTCTCATTCCTTTCTTCATCTTCCTTAATCCTCCTTTCTTCTCTCCACTTTTTTCCCTCTCCCATTCTTTTTTCTTTTCCCTTTCTTCTCCCCTCTCCTTTCTTTATCCCCCTTTTCCTTTCCTTTTTTTCTTCTTCCTTTTGTTCTTTCCTCTTTTAGAAAAAAATGCATTTTGTAGAAATTAATATCATTGGAACCTGAACAAACTTCTCCTATGATGAGCAATAGGGTCATTTGAATTGAAAAGAAAAGACTTTTTGTGGGAGGCATGGAAACTGATAGAATAGAAATCCCTTGTAACAGGAAATACATTTTATTTCCAAAAGCAAAATATAGTAGAAAATCTAAATCCTAATTAATGACTGCACTGCTTCTACAGTTTGTTAAATTGAACTTCCAAACTTTAGTTCAGCTTCAGGTTTATATGTAAGTCTCCACTCTCTTTTCAATCAGTTACTTTTCTTTGTGAGTACAAGGCCCACTTATGAACCTTGCTGTTTTAGATCATCAGGTTTTGCTCCATGTAAAAAGTTGTCTTCTCTGAGGTTCGTATAAGCAGAAGATATTGAGAAACTTCTCCCATAATTGATCAAATCAAACAGTAAATCTTTCTTTTATGAAAGAATACAAAATTTACACAAAAGGTGGTATAATATCATAGAAAATACTCTAATGACTGAATTATGATACTATGAGCCTGTATGAAAAGATTTTGTCAAATTTTTGCATCAAAATGAGGAATGAAAATTGGTTAGCAATTACCTACTTGGGTATTCTTTGGAATTTGTTGAAAATGTTAAAGACACAAAAATTTGCTGGCTAAAATCTTGTGGGGAGATTATAGACGAGGCAAAAATCTTAATTCTCTGATCCTTTCATTTCTGGACAGCTTTGTTAAAAACAAGTTTATAAAAAGTTTTTTCCATTGCTGTTTTGTAAATACTTCATGTTGAAAAATAAAAATTACCTCAAATGACTTGACACATTGACGCAAAAAAAACTAATGTTTATTTTTTCAGTTCAGACAGATTTTTTTGATCAAAAAAAAAAATATCAAAATTTTTTTTCTATTTCAATCGATTTCTCAGCTTAGAATTTTTTTTCCAGATTCATATTTCAGCTGACTTATTACGTTTGATCGCGGCAATGTTTGTTGCTTCTGAACGACATTTAAGTGGTGTCAACTACGAAAAGATCCTGTCTCTGTTGGGAACTGCATTGAAAATGACGAACAATAACAAGTTGGTACACTTTTTTAGTTTTGCTGTTTAGATTGAATAAAAAACTGAAGGTTCACAAGCAAATTCAATAAATCCTTGTTAATCAGTGTAACCTTAACTAGGTGCTCCCTGTTATTGCCTTGTACCTGATTATGCTAAGTGATTATCAATCTAATGTTCTCTTTGCTTTTTAATCCATTTGAGGAGATAATACAAAAGAAATTAAATATTTTCTTGGAGTACTAATGTCTCTCTACACCAATTTAAGGTGATGATACCAAAGAAATGAGACATTCTCTCAACACCAATATTTGGATAATGAGATTGAAATCTCATTGAATCAATCAACCACCCAGTTGACAGCACTTAGAATACATTGACCACATCCTCTGCAAATGATTAATACCTGCCCCACCCCCAAAAAGAGGTGTCCTGGGTATGACACTAAACTGCATCTGATGGTGAGGCTTCAGTTATGGAACTCTGAAGAGTGTGGAGAACCTCTTCATCACAATTACTGTCAAATCCACTCTGATTGAGAGTCATAGTACCTATTAAGGTCCTATCTATTGGTCAAATAGATGTGTTTGAATATGATTTATATTAGATAGAAATAATTGATACTATATAACTGTGTGTAAATTATTTGTATTAAGAATAGTTACTCAAAGATATAACTGTTTACAAAGGATTATTATCTATCGAAACTATTGAGTTGTGTATGAATTATTATTATTAGACAGGAATACTTCAAACAATAAAACTGTGGGCAAATTATTTGTATTAGATAGGAATTTCTGATGTACAAATGTGCAAAAAATCTCTTAAGAAAATACTATATATCATATTTTTATACAAACAAATGACAACTATTAAATAGAAATAATTGCATTTCATATAGCACTAATACCCTTGGAAAAGGTATGAATCCAATTATTCTCCCTCCAGCTATGGGTAAATAGTAGGGCAGACTAAGTTCTTCAGCCTTGGTGAGGCAACTAGTCTAAGAGAAGGAAAACTCTGAATTCAAATCTATTAAAATTCGCTTAAAAATTGACCTTGTGTCATATCCTGCACAAGTGGAGGGGTTGGTAAATAGGATTAAATAGAAATATTTACTTGAAACCATAGAATTTTATATAAATTATTAGTATTAAATAAGAATACTTGAAATCATAAAATAGTGTGCAAATTATTTGTATATGATAGAAATATTTGTTACTTTATAACTGTGTACAGATGATTTGTATTAAGAATTATAACTAGAAACTATATTTGTTTATATAGGATATTAGTTACATGAAACCATTGTGCTAACAAATCACTATTATTAAATAGAAATAATTGCTTTCAATTTATTAGTGTTAGATTGGAATACTGGAAACCATACAGCTGTGTGCAAATTATTTGTATTTGATAGGAATAATTGATATCATTAAACTGCAAAAAAACTTTTAAGAAACAAATAATGTGATTCCTTAATGTATAGGTATAAAATCACTCTAGAGAGGTTGACATGCTTTTAAAATCAATCAATTAAGAAATTCTGTGAGGGGGAGTTCCTGATTTTGGTTCAGAATTTATAAAGAGCTATAGAAAATGAATACAGAAATTAAATTAAAATTTAAAATAATATTTGTTGGCAGCATGAGCAATTGTCAACCTTTGATAGAAATGTAAAATTTGATGATAGATATCAACGTCCTGATAAACCTTAAAATTCCTTTTTTTAAGAAAGAATCCTATAACAATAGGGCTGGTACATATATGGTCCGTTGAAATAATTTTGTGCAACCCTTGACTTGATCAAATTTGCAATGACATCTCTCAGTCATGACAAATACAGTAAGTACAAAGAAGACTGAACATTTTCTATGGTTTGTTGAGACAAGCAAAAATGAAAGATATTGCTGTATCAGTTCAAGATCAAGTATCTTAATTGTAGTATTAATAAAAACTTCATATTTTTAATGATACTACATCACTCTTTTGTTATTTATTTTATAATTATAATAGGAAAAATAAGACAGCTTCCTTTTCTTGTGAATAGAAAAGGAATTAAAGTTTTTTTTTAAATGATACCCTAAAAATTGTCATGTTTACAAAGTGTATAAATGGTTGTCTGTGGTCAACTAAGTTGGACAGCATTGTATTAAAACCTTTAAAATTCTAAGTCCCTACCATTTGCAATTATTCTTTTGACCAACTCATTTATTTTTTTGATATGGAATAAATTTTTTTTTCTTTTTTTGTATGAATTTGGTCTTGACATATTGGAGAATAAATAATATCTACAGCAGTGATTCTCAACCAAAGAGGAGTTTGAGTTTGAGTTTTGTTTAATGGCACATCAACCTCTGTGGGTCATTTAATGCCAGAAGGGTTAAATTGCTTTTGTGCATGTTTTAGGTTTTAACATATGAGTTTTAGTTATGTTTTATTATATTTGACTAGATTTTAATGAAGAGATTGATTTCTTTTAGAAAGCTTAAGATTTCCTCTGATTTGGAGTTTTTGAAGAGGTTCTTTAAATTATTTGTTTGGTAATATTTTGGGCAAATTCGTCTGAACCTGTCACAGTTTATGAGAATGTGTCTGACTGTGAGAGGTACTTTGCATGTTAGACATACTAGGGAGTCTTCCCCTTTTAGGAGGTGTGAATGGGTAATGTGGGTGTGACCAATACGAAGTCTGGAGATTATCACTTCTTTTCTATTTCTTCTATAACCTGCTGGCCATTCACCTATAGTATCTTGAATATGGTGGAGTTTGTTCCGTGTTTGATCATCCCAAGGTTTTTGCCATTTCTTGAGTATAAATTTGTTAATAAGTGGTTTTAGGTCAGTGTATGGAATTTTTGTATTGGATATACATGTCTGGAGTGCTTTTTTTGTAGCTCTGTCTGCCTTTTCATTTCCCTGTATGCCAATGTGGCAGGGTATCCAAGTAAGAATGATGCTATTGTTTTTAGAAAGAGTGTTCATTTTATCTAGTAGTCTTGTGATGAGAGGAGTGGATGAATTTTTGCTCTGTAGAGCTTGGAGGACTGATTTGGAGTCTAAGTAGAGGATGAATTTAGAGGATTTGTGATTTGCTATAATGTTCATTGCTAGGTCAATAGCTATGACTTCTGCACTATAGATTGAGGATTCATTTGGAAGACGTTTTAACAGTTCTTGGTTTTGGAAGACAGCAACACAACCAACTTTCATTTCCTGTTTGGATCCATCTGTATAGATGTGGTGGTGGTCTGGGAAGTTGTTTTGGATGTTGAGGAAGTTTTCTTGGAAGGTGATGGGATGTGTTTTGGTTTTAGAAAGTTTGGTTAGGTCTAGCTTTATTATTGGTTGGTTTATGGTCCATGGAGCTGTTTTGGGGAGAATTGTGTTATGTGTTATTTTGGGATTGATTTTGATTTCATTTAGGAGAGTTTGAATTCTCAAAAAGGTTTAATTACCTTTTCTTTATTTTCAAAAAGGTTTTTGCATCTTGTTTCCATGATACAATTATAGGCAGGGTTTTGGGGGCATGAAATGAGTTTAATATAGTATTGGAGTGCAAGTTTATATCTTCTCAAGGAAAGTGGGGGTTCATTTGCTTCTATATATAAACTTTCGATTGGAGAGGTAGTGAAAGCTCCTAGGGCAATACGGAGTCCCAGGTGATGGATAATTTCAAGTTCTCTAAGATAGGATTTTCTGGCTGCTCCATATATGAAGCAGCCATAATCAAGTTTTGATCATATTAGACATCTGTATAATTTGGTTAAGGTTTTTTTATCAGCACCCCAGTCTGTGTGAGCTATGGTTCTCAGGAGTTGGATAGTTTTATTGCTTTTGATCCTCAGTTGTTTAATGTGTGGGATGAAGGATAATTTTGGGTCAAGAGTAATGCCCAAGAGTTTGTATTGCTGGGTTATGGGTATTTCAGAGCCATTTAATGTTAGAGTGGGTTGATTATGCATTTGCGGATTTGGCAGAAATGTATGCATTTGGTTTTATTATGGGAGATTTTAAAACCATTTTTCATGGTCCATTTTAATATTTTGTTGATGCATTGTTGCATTTTCCTTTCTATGGTCACCATGTTTTTAGAACTGTAACAAATGAGGAAGTTGTCAACATATAAATATCCATTGATTTCTGGGGGTAGGCAGGTTGTTATTTTATTTATTTTAATCATGAATAGGATCACGGATAGGCTACTACCCTGAGGTACACCTATTTCTTGTTGTTTTGGATCGGAGAGTGTATTATTTATTCGTGTTTGGAACATCCGGTCTTCTAAGAAGTGTTTTATAAAGATGGGGAGTCTGCCTTGTAGCCCGAGATCCTTGAGGTCTTTGAGTATACCATATGGCCAGGTTGTATCATATGCTATTTCTAGGTCAAAGAGGACTGCGACTAGATGTTCTTTTTTGATGAATGCTTCCCTGATTAGAGTTTCTATATGGACTATTTGATCTATGGTGCTTCTTTTGGCCCTGAAGCTTGTTTGTAGGTTTGAAAGGAACCATATTAGTCTTAGATTGATCATTCTTTTGAGGGTTTTGCAGGTGCAGCTTGTTAAAGCTATGGGTCTATAACTGGTAGGGTTTGTGGGATCTTTTTGTTTTTTGAGGATAGGAATGGTTATGGCTTGTTTCCATATAGTAGGAATGTTACTAGAGATCCAGATATTGTTGTATATGTCTAGAAGATATTTTTAAAGATATTGTTGGGAGCTCTTTGAGGAGGGTGTAGTGAATTTTATCAGGACCAGGGGCCAAGTTGTTGGATTTGGATATTGAGTTTTGGAGTTTGGTTAGGGTGAAGGGTTGGTTATAACTCTCAGTATTGTCAGAGGTGAATTTTATTTTGTTCTTTTCCCCTTTGATTCTGATTGAGTTAAATTGACTTGAGTAATTTTTTGTAGACGAAACTTGAGCAAAATTTTCTGCAATCAGGTTGGCTATGTGCTTTTCATTTGTAACTTTTGGGTTTCCTTGAGAGTGGTGATTTATTGGTTTGTTGGTGTTTTTATTTGCTATTTTCTTTATGAAGTCCCAAATTTTTTTTTGGATTTGTATTAGAATTTATCAATAAAATGAAGGTTCTCCAGGAGGATCTTTTAGCTTCTTTGATGATGCATCGGGTTTTTGCCTTTTGTTGTTTGTATTTGTTTAGATTTTCTGATGATAGGTTTCTATTGATTTTCCTGAGAGTTACTTGATGTTCTCTTATCATGTTTTTGCACTCTTCTGTGAACCATGGTTTATTGTTTTCGAGATATTGTGGTTTTGGGGATGGTCTTATTTGCTATGTTAATGAGGGTGTTGGTAAAATGTATTATGGGTTCTTCTTGATTTGTATTTGACTCTGGAATTAGTGTGATAAGGCATAGTTTTTTGTAGGATTCCCAATTTGCTCTTTTGAAGTTCCATCGTGGAGGTTTTATTTGTGGTTCTGAATTTTTAATTGTGGAATTTTTTATTATTATTGGGTAGTGGTCACTGCCACAGGGGTCTTTGTACACTCTCCAATTATAATCTGTAAAGATTGATGGATCACTAAGGGTTAGGTCTATGGCAGAAAATGAACCCAAGGATGGGTTGAGGTGGGTCTGGGAGTTCTGATTATAGAGGCATAAATTATTTCTATAGATAATTTTTTTCTAAGATCTGGCCTCTTTTGTTTTTTGTTTTACTTTCCCATATTATATTGTGGCTGTTAAAATCTCCCATCAAGATAAATGGTTTAGGAAAGTTGTTCAATTAACCAAAGAGGAATCCACCACACACACACATCCTGGGTAATTTTAGAGTTTCAATGGGGAAAATAGATAATAGATTGTTAGGTTGGCATACTGTTGGAATAATGATGATTTTACAAACCACAATCCCACAATTGGACAATCTTAAGAGGTAAAAAAAGTGTGTGAATGGCAAAAAGCACTCTTTAAATCATCGTTGTATGGCATTGCAGCTAACATATTGGATCACAATATCATAGTGAGTTCAAACTTCAGTCACATTATTATATTTACTTTTGGACTAATACCCTTTGACAAGGTATGAACTTCCTTATCCCCCAGCTATGGGTTAAATAGTCCCACTACTGTTCTTCTACAAGGATAGCTTTAAATAACTCATAAAGGTTGACATGCCATTAAAAAAAAGAAACTAAACCATTGTTGTAGATTAATATCCATAAGTATATTTGAATCTAAGTTATTTTATCAAGAGGTTTGGTGACATTGTGTTTCCTCCTTTTGAGGGCACTCCAGCCTAAAAGATGCAACCCAATTTTGAGTAGCAGAATTTTTTTTTTGTAGGTGGGGGATTTAGATAAAATTTTTAAAAAGCCTATGGAAAAAAGTGATAGGGGTATCTTCCTTGCTGAGAAATACAGCATTTCCAATTGTTTTGTGAAACTAAAAATATCTTGCTGGCAAGAAAAAATATCTTTCACCTTTTCATGACAATCTGATGAGTGACATTAAAACAGATTTTTAAAAGAGGAAAATGTCAAACATTTTATTCAATTCTCCTCAGCATTATCTGTACAAAGCACCTTGCCATGGAGTACTAACTTGTCTATTTCGTCTAAAAATATCTTAGATGAAGCATTGTCAATTATTATTCGTTTTTTTACTAGTATTTCTTTCATCTTATTTCTCTTGCTTTTACACTTAGTAGTAATTGTTTCAAATTGTGAGAATTTCTTAGATAAAATATTGTTAATTATTAATTTTTAATTAGAATTTCTTTCATCTTATTTCTCTTGCTTTTTAATCCAGTTCTTAGAATGTTATTCCTAGTCCAGTAAATAAGCAACATGATGGTCCAGTGACTGAAGAAATAAGGATTATGCTTAAATGGGTAATTTGAGCAACATCTGTCAGTAAATCCTCACTAGCCAAACTAGTAATAGTGCATTGGTAGAAAAGTCATCATCATCATGTCGTGTTGTCAGCACAGATATCCCTGACCCTCTCTCGCTACTTCTCCCTCACTTATCACTCATTGCCTCCGGCAGGTCTTCAGGGTTACATCCTGTGTCCTCACATAGTTGCTGTATGTAAGTTCGAGCTGGTCATCCTGCTTTTGCACGGCCATATGTGGGGGTCCATAGGAGTACATCACTTATGAGCTCGTCCTTGCTTCTCCAGCAGTGTCCCGCGTGTCTGGTTTGTCTAATTTGTATAGTTTTCGTGAGGGGGGGGGCAAGTGTCCGTACAGTTGATGTCCTGTGGGGTGTTGTTGCCAGGACTTGTTCAATACTGCTCTCAACATTCTTGTGTAGTTTCCGTCTTGTTTCTTCTCCAGCCGTTTAGTTAGCGTCCATGTAGTGCATCCATATAGCAGTATCGACACAACCGCTGCCTGGAAGAAACTGCGTTTCATTTTATCGGTTAGGTCTGATTTCCATATGATCGAGAGCCTATCGATAGCCGTCCATGCCTTCGTCAGTCGTGTGTCAATGTCTTTTTTGTTTGATGAGACGCTACTTCCCAGGTAGGTGAATTTGTCTACTAGTTTCAAAGAGGCTCCGTCTAGTGTGGCAATGTTGCCTGTTTGGTTGTAACACATATATTCAGTTTTGTGCGCATTGACATGGAGGCCAATGCCAGCTGCGGCTCATTCCAAACTATGCAGTAGTGTCTCTGCTTGATGAGGCGTATTCGCCAGTAATGCCAAGTCATCAGCGTAGTCGGCGTCGGTGATTGTTTTTGCAGGGTATCTTTTGCTTCTTCTCTTAGTCAGCTCTAAGCCATTTTCTCTGATTTTGTCGATCGAAGTTCTAAGCACGTAGTCTACACAGATGATAAAGAGGTATGGGGCTAGCGTGTCTCCTTGTAGTACTCCTGCAACTATGTCGAAGTATTCCGTGTCTCCATCTGGTGAACGTACTTTCACTTTGGTGTTTCTGTAGAGAATCATTATCGCTGCTACGGTTTCTTTTGGTAGGCTGTATGCTAGTAGGATTTGTTCCATTTTCCCTCTGTGAATGGAATCGAAGGCCTTGGTAAAGTCGACAAATAGTAATGTCGCCTGTAGGTTTTTTGCCCGTACGCCTTCAAGGATTCTACGGATGGTCAGTATTTGTGAGGTTGTGGATCTATTTCTCCGGAAGCCATTTTGGTTTTTCCTAAGAATGTTGTCTATTTTGGGTTCTATGCGGTTTCGTAGTAGGGCATTGTAGATTTTGGCTGTTATGGATGTAGGTGTTATCCCTCTTTAGTTCTTGGCTAGTCCAAGGTCGCCTTTTTTAGGGAAAGGAAGGATGCATCCCTTCGTCCATCTTTCTATCCTATTTTGACTATAGACTGCGTTGCATTGCCGGAGCAGTATATCGTCGAATTGTCTAGTCTTCCACACTTCTGGGGGAATCTCGTCAAGCCCTGCAGCTTTCCTATTTTTAATTCTTCTAAGAACTGAGTCGAGTTCTTCTTTGGTGAAAGGACCTAGTTTAATGTCTAATTGCTTACTGATAATTCTGGTGATCGGTTCATCCGTTATTTTCGGTGGGTTTCCTAGTAGATTTTTGAAATGCTGTTCCCACAGCTTCACTCTTTCTTGTTGGCTTGCAGCTTTCAATTTTGCTATGGCTGTGCTCTTCCTTCTACTTACTTTGTTTATTGTTTGCCAGGCTATCCTGGATTGTCTATCTTCTACCGAGTCTCTAATCTTATCTATCTGATTTTGTATGTATTCTGCCTGTTCTTTTAGATATATTCCTGCTAATTGATATTGTGCCTTTTCTAGTTTTCTGGCATTTGTGTTTGTTGGGTTCTTCCGATAGCTTTTGGAGGCAGTTTTCACGAGTGCACGTTTTTCTCTAACAGCTAGCATTTCCGAAGGGACTCTATATTTAGTTCTAGGTTTTGTTGGAATACACTTTGATGCCGCCTCAAGGTGTGCTTCTACAAAATTTTCATATTCGTCATTTGGGGTACCTTTTTCCGTCTTCTCTTGTAGTGCTTCGAATCTGTTTCTTAATTCTAATGCATATTTGTCTCTAATATCTCTGTTGTTAAGTAGGGCCCAGTCATAGTGCTTGGTTGTTGCTTTTCGTGTGGCGTTTTTTCATAGGCTTAGTCGTACTTTGGCCGTAACTATTCGATGATCGGAGGACACACCCTCGAAAGAGGAGTATACCTCGCAATTCATCGCATTATTTTTCCATTTCCTATTTATAAAGACGTCGTCTATCTGTGCTTTACTATTATTCGTGTATGTGTAGGTCCATAATTTTCTCTCCCTTTTTTGAAAGTTTGTATTGAGGCATGTTAATCTATTTTCTATCATGAAATCAATTAGATGTTGTCCATTCCTGTTTGATGTGTTGTGTAGGCTGTATTTGTTGTTTCTGTTTTTCCCGATTTGTGCATTCATATCTCCACCAATGACTAGCAGGTTGTGTTTCGGAATGCTACGTACTAGGGAGGATAGTGCTTCGTAGAAGGTGACTATTTCGTTTTCTTCGCTAATGTTGGTAGGGCTGTAGCAGGAGATAATTGTTGCTTTGGGGTTGCCATTAAACATTGCGGCCATCATCCTAAGTTGTATTCTCTCAATGCTATTTAGTGTTTTTAACGCCCTTGGTCTTATAAGCATTCCCACCCCTCCTACCGATGCATTGACAGAGTTTTTCCATGCCGATGCAGTCACCAGCATCCATCCATTGCCAGTTTCATGATATTTGATATCTTCGGTGTGCATATATTGGTGCTCTTGTATGCAAATTATGTCTATCTTATGTTCTACGGCTGATGCAGTTAGCTCTGATAGTTGACCTATTAATCTATTAAATTATAAACAATGATGCTAATGTGTGTCCTAGGCTGTGTTTTTTTTTTTTTGTTTTTCTTTTTTTTTTTTGTTTCTCCAACATTTCATGTAATGCATTTGTCTTTTATGATGATTTCTCTCTCGAGTGCCATATTTTTTAATCATTTTTTTTTTTTCTGAAGATGTGGTTGCCAAGGGTCTCCAGCCACACTACACCTAGTAGCTTGTATCATCAAATAATGATGTGTACTGACATTTTTTCACCAATCAGACAATCCTAAAAGCAGTATTATCTTAAGAATTTCTATAAAATTGCAGGGGACATTTTCATTGTGTGGGTATCAGCTATTTTTAATTGTTTGCCAATTCTAACAGATCTAATGAAGAATATTTTTTTTCAGCCTCATAGAAATGTGCTTTGCTTTCATTTTTGCAGATCAGATGAAGGTCACGATCAGGTATCATCAGCTGCAAATCAACCTTTGCTTCATTACCAACAATTCAATAGAGGAAACACTTCAAAATATTTCAACAATCCCCAAAACAATATTTTGAAAGACACGTAAGAAAAACATTCATAAATTTTATAAAAAAAAAAAAAAAAAAAATCATCTCTGATCGTCTGTTACCTGACAAACGCACTAATATATGTTGACTTTTATTCATATATGTATTTACCTAATCCCTACATCATGGGCAGGTTGTACCACATGATCAATAGTTTTTTTTAATAAGAGTATAGCTCATTTAAATTCAGAGTTTTCCTTCTAGACCAACTGTTATACCAAGGTAAAAGATCTCAATCTGTCCTACAACTTACTAAAAGTTAGGCGAATAAGAGATGGATTCATGCCTTTCTAAAAGGCACGAGCAGGAAGTGAAATGCAAACAGCCTCACTCATGAACTCAGGTCACCATGTCCATTTTCTAAGATAACTCTTACACCATAAACCACCCTTCTTGTTGATATAAAATTTGATTTGTTTTAATATCTTCAAATTTGTTAAACTCAGTTCAGACTATCAAATCTAATGTGAAAAATAAAATTGTGTTGTCAATCATCCAAAAAGAGAGGTCTTGATTTCAAATTACCAAGTATTTATAAATATTTTCCAGACAAAGTAAAGGAAATTGTTGACCTATGATCTCTTGTAATAAGGAGACAACAAAAATGATCATGACAGCTCAGTTGTTAGAACAATGTTCTTGTAAAATGAGGGTCACATTATAAATACAAGTGAAATGTCAAAACCACACACACCCAGTCAGCAGTGCTTAAAGTATGCTGACCATATCCCCAGCAGAGAGGTAAGACTTCTTCCACCAAAAAATGAAAAGGGTGACCAGAGTATGATACAAAACTGCATCTGATGGTAAAAATCGAGTTCTGGAAATATAGGGAGTTTGGAGTACCTCTTCATTGCCATTATTGCCAGGTTCACTCCGATTTGGAGTGGTAGTACCTGTTAGGGTCCCATCTATAGGTCAAATAGATATGTTTAAAGATTATTCATATATTATAGGACCATGTGCAAAAAACAGTTAAGAAACAACTGCACAAAAAATATAAATATGAAAATACAATGAATGTAACTTCCTAACCTCTAGTCATAAAATAACCAGACACAGGTTTATATGCCATTAAAATCAATCTACCAATCAAAACCTTGCAAAACAGATAGGCAAATACCAATTATTCATAAATATTATATCATTTTTTTCTCCAAATCTTCATTTTGATATGGAGGATCACAAAAATTGCTTTTTCAGAATCCAAAATGATCCTAGTCAATAAGCCAATGGATTTTGTTGTAGAACTTTCTAAGCAGTCGATCTGTCCTTTTTTTCATATTCTTTATAGAATTAAAGAATCTCCATTGCCTGACCAAGACATTGCCAAATTGATACGGATCAGTGAGAGTCAGCTGCTCAAGGCTGACCACACAATCAACTTTGATCGTTTGGCAGCCAGTTTTCAAATGGCTGACCGGGATCACAGGGAAACTCTCTCTGCAGCTCAGGTAAAAAAAAAATCTCTCTAATCTTTTCAAATTAATACTTTAGTGTTTAATTTTTTAGCAAAATTTGTTCATGTGTGGAACTATCATCCATGGTTTGCACAGTCTTACCAACTAAATGATTCAACCCACATTGTATTTTGTTGTTAAGAAAGATTAGTTTGCCACAGATTTTGAGTGAGACTATACAAGCCATGATTCACTTCAAGAAAGGAAAAAAAAGAATTAAACCTAGATTAAATCATATGAACAACTCTATTGATGATAATTTCTCTTGATTAAATCATGGATTGATGTGTGTAACACTTACTCCTTCAGCTTAAGTCAAGCAGATCTTAGCAATAGTGGATGGATAGCTGGGAAAGACTGGGTCAGTTTTCTATCCCATTTTATGGCTAAAAGTCGATTCTTAATTCTGCAGTTTGTTTTTCTTGTGACCAACTATGGTAGGTGGGATGTGCCTAGGCCTGGCTTAGAGTGGCATCACAACAACCACAGCCCTCAGCTGTAACTTGTTTATCCAACTCGATTGCTCCCTAGAATATAAAGATTCTGACTCTCTGGAAAGAAAACCCATCTAAAGAACCTTAAAAAAAGGATATCCCAATCTACTGACCTTTGACCGTACTAGGGCCAATCTCTTCAGTTTATTATGGACATTAAAAAAACAAACCTCTTCATCACCATCAAGAAATCCTCTTTGAAATTGTATTCCAACATTTCAGCTGGTGTCATTTTTGGCTCTTAAATGTAGATTGCATCTGATGATCTTTAAAAGATTTTGAACAGAAACCTTTATTTCTAAATGGATAGATTCAGGGA
Source organism: Sepioteuthis lessoniana (assembly GCA_963585895.1). Taxonomy (NCBI): domain Eukaryota; kingdom Metazoa; phylum Mollusca; class Cephalopoda; order Myopsida; family Loliginidae; genus Sepioteuthis; species Sepioteuthis lessoniana. The sequence continues at coordinate 35,083,187 of OY757936.1, read as the reverse complement.
AGAAGATACATCATTTTCATTCTTTGCTGTTGTACATCTTTGTTCTGGCATTGTATGAGGGAGGTTTTGCTGTGGAGCAAGGGTTAGCAAGCTAGTCTTGCAGACCAACACTAACATAGTGAATTTGATTCTTACTGTCTCATGCCAAAGGATATAAAATTTCATGAATACCTGTGAGGGACACTAAATTACTCCTCCACTGAGCTGGTATATTTGCACACTGGATTGCTCTAGGATTGAACACTTTCTTTCAGAGATTCTAATGAAATTAACCCGCATCCTTTTACCCCAGTCTATTTGGAATATAGATGGTACAATTTGGTAAAGCATTACAAACACCAATTAGAGAAAAAGACATGAAAAAAGAAACCAAGTAGGAAACTTACCAATTTCATTCAGAATACTTTTTTTTAGTTCTAACATCAGTTTAGAATTTTTTCTATTGATTACTGTAACTTTTTACGACAATTTAAATGTTTTAAAGTAATGTTTCTTCCCCCCCCCCAAGTCATTTTGCCATTTTTTTTTTTTTTAATTTAACGAGAAAATGTAGCCTTCAGATCTACCATACAATGGTAAATGGAGTCACAAAAGTATTACATAGAAAACATTTTGGATCTGGAAGTTGAAATAATTTTCAAATCAAAGATTTCTGCATTTTTGGAGGGGGGGGGGTCAAAGCAACTCTGAATCATAAAAAAAAAAAAAAAAATTATATATAATAATCAAATTTTCTTTCCTATTGGGTCAGCAGATTCAGAAAGAAATGGTCAACCGAGTTTGAATTTGTTTTCAAAGATGTGATTTTTCTTTTTCTTCATTTTAGATAAAAGATGTCTGCTATCATAACCAACTTCCTCTGGAAGAATGGGTGATTGATCAAATCTTGCAACGGTGCTGTGATGCTAGCACCCGCCAATATAAGTGAGTTGTTCTCTGGAAAATAAATTCTTCATAAAAGAAGAGGGCCTGCTGTTGTGGCTTATCTCTTAAGCCATTGGTTGGATGGGAAGTTCAATCTTTACAGAATAACCTGAACCTAAGCTTAAAAACCAAATTATCATTTGCGGAAATAAGGAATTTTTTCATATTTATTTTAATTTAATACTATTGTTCTTTACAAACTGATTTCCTTAGGAAATTTTATTGAATTTGTTGTAAATTATGAATGTATTGTTGATCCTTTTCAAATTTTAAGATGTTAAGATGTCATCATTTAGTCTGGGAATAAGAGCAAACTGGAGAGAGAGAGAGAGAGAGAGAGAGAGAGATATCAACTAAAGAGATCTTCTCGAAGGAGGGGAGGGGGAGGGAGAGAAAGCATGGCAGCCAGGTATTAACTCAGACCAGAAGTCCCAAACAAAATACAATTTCAGATCTGTTGGTGAAGCTTAAAATACATTAACTACATTCTCTGCAGAGGGGGTAAGACCCCCCCCCCAAAAAAAAAAGGGAGAATCCTGAGTATGATACTAAATTGCATCTGGAAGTGAAACTAATTCTGGAAATATGGGAATTGGAGGGTCTCCCTTCTTTGCCATTACTCCCAGATGCACTCCGATCTGGACTGGTAGTACCTGTTAGGGTCCTATCTATGGCTGAGATAGAACTTTTGAAAATTATTTGTATTTAGTAGGAATACTTAATACCATAAAACTGAGTGCAAATGATTTGTGTCAAGAATAGTTACATGGAGCTATGGATTATCATTAGTTTTATGAATCCATATAATTGCTTGCAAATTATTGGTGCTAGATAGGAATACCTACAACGATATAATTGTGTATAAATTGATAGTAATACTATCAATTTATACACAATTATATCGTTGTAGGTATTCCTATCTAGCACCAATAATACTTGATATCAGAGAACTGTTAGCAAACAAATGATTATGAATTAAAAAGATGCAATGGAAAATTAGAAATAACATTAAAAATGAATGAAACTTTGGCATTAGATAACCCATAAAGAGTTGGTATACCATTAACCAAACCATAATTTTTTACCTTTCTTCCAAATAATCTTTTTAACAACCTAAATAAAAGTTTTAAAATAAAAAATGAGGATCCTGGGTAAGAGGGTTGTTGGTGTTACAATTTGCTCCCTTCACTAGACTATCTCCTCCACCCAATGTTTATCAGTCTCTTAGGACTCCTTGAAAGTTCCCCTCCAAAATGATAATCCATAAATTAATAATGTCCTTTTATCATTTTATGCAACTGATGAAATGTGCACATCCATTTCTCTTTGCAATCATTTGATGCTTTTATAACCCCTACCTGACAAAAAAAAAAAAAAAAAAAAAAAAAAAAAAAGGGAGGTGTCCTCGTGGTGTAATGTTAAAACGTTGGACTGCGGAATCGTAGTACGCGAGTTCGTACTCCAGTCGTGCTATTACCTTCACTTTCGGGCAAATACCTTTGGGAAAGGTATGAGCCCCCTTATCCTCCCAGCTATGGGTTAAATAGTACCACTACTGTTCTTCTAGGAGAATGGCTTTGGTATTAAATAACCTAAAGAGTTGATATGCCATTAAACAAAGAAACCAAACCATCAAAAAAAAAAAAAGTCAACATTTTCCAAAGATACCTCCCGCCACAAGAAATGAAGCCAAATATAGCCTTTATTTTGTATAAAGAAACCTTTTTTGTGTCTAGTGGGAGGATGAAGGGTGATTTGTCTTTTTATGCTTAGGGAGGCTGAGTCAGTCTTTTTCGATTTTAGTTAACCACATCTTTTCAGTATGCAACATCATCTTTATAGCAAAAGGGAGCCAAGGCCAAAAGATGAAGGTATCAGCATACTGACCCCCCTCCACTTTTATTGCAATGGGGAGGTGCTGTTACAGGGTTGAAAACCTCACAAATAGGCTTACCTCTTTTTTTGTGGGGGGAGGGGATTGCATTCTGTCCAAGAATACACAAATGAAGTGATTGGATATGTATTTACCAACATGAGGATGTGAAACAAGGTCTATTTTTAAGTGAAGTTGAACAGGTTTAACTTGTTTCCCTTCTCCTAGACAGGTTGCCATACCAAAATTAAAGTGTCTGTCTACTATTCCCCCGCAGCAGGATGCATACCTTTTCCAAAGGTATTAGCGCTATGTGAAATGCAATTGGAAATGAACAGATACAAAACTTTAATCCCAGCTAAAAAATTACTTTCTAAAATTTTATTTTTGAATTTCAAACAGAATTGGATTTATCTTTCTATTGTCATCTGATTCTTCTGACTCAAAAGTTTTTCATTTAACATTTACTTTAAAAATACTTTTTTTTTTTTTTTTTTTTTTTAAACAGTTGGCATAAATTTGTTGCTTTCTTGGAACGTGTGCAACCAATTCACACCGGTTTGAGGATTCCCTCAAGCAAGAAACCGCTGGACTATGCCCGCAACTATCCATCTCCACTGGCCAATTGGCCAAAGGCTACCCAAAAGACCCCAAGTGAAACCTCTGTACCCCCATTATGGCAAAAGGACCAGGTAAGATAATAAAATTTCAACTTTGCAAATCTGAAACAGTTGATCAGGTAAAATTTAGTATTGAATAAAAATCAAGGAAGTTAAAAATTCTTCTCTATTCTTTCATAGATCTCTGAGAGAACAGATGGATACATGCCTTTCCAAAGGGCATTAGCACAAAGTGAAATGCAATCAGTTTCCTCCAGGATTTGAATTCAGGTTGCTGATTCCATTTCCTACAATAACCATTATCCTAACTGCACTACTAATAATAAAAATGTATTTACCTAAGCTACCCACCCCTGCCCCATCTGCTGTGAACAGGTCAATTTTAAAGGGAAGTACAGATGTTGCAAAATTAGAGTTTTCCTTCTCCAAGAGCAATTGCTAAACAAAAGTTAAAGATCTGAGTCTGTTCTAAATTACTCATAGCTAGGGGAAGAACAGTTGGATTCATATCTATTTGCGGTGTTTTTTTTTGGTGGGGGGGAGAATCCTCGAAAGGTATTTTTCCAGCCCCTATGCTACAAGTAGGAGATACAAAGCAAATTTAGAATTTTCCTTCTTCCAGGTCAGTGGCCATACTAAGGTTAAAGAGCTTGGATGAGAACAGTTGGATTCAAACTGCATTATTAAGGATTTAAACTTGGGTTGCAGAGTCCATTTCCATTGACCATAACCATTACACCACAAATTCTTCCAAAGAATAATTTGAAGATATTTACCAAGCTTTGATTAGTTGTGACAAAAGGACAAATGTATAAGACACCAAATGAAACTTGAACTCACCAGTAACAATTTGCTAATCTAGCTTGCTAACCGTCACACCATGTGATGCACTAGACATGCATTTTTAGCTTATTCAATCAATTTGTTCATCTTTGCATCCACCTACACCCAAACAACTTTGAATCTTCAGACTAACCTCTTTCTTTTTCACTTGAAATAAAATTTGAAATATGTCATTTTATTCTTAGCAGACACCACCAGAAAAAGATGAACAAGTGTATGAGCAAAAATGCTATAAAGCTTCCAAAGAGGACTCCCAACAAATAAGAAATGCTTTGAATTATAACAATCAAGAGATGAGTCAACCTGGGTCAAGGCAGAGAACAACAGACAGTCAACGCACAATAAACATAGTGAGTTTGTTTTTAAATAATCTTGACTGAAATGTTTTTTTAGTAGTTGAGATCACAAGATTATGATGAAACTTCCAAAGCTAATAATATCAGGAAATCTAGTGCTGTAGTAGTAATGCCACGAATAATCTTATCTCGAAGAAACAGAAGGTGTGCTCTCTCTGCTACCGGCACGTGGAAACCAGAAGAAGAAAAGGGCGTAGGAGGTATGACTTATTTTATGGAGAAGAATGTGATAAGCCCACGTGAAGTGGCAAGATTTAATGAGCATATAAGAAACTAAGTTTGAGGTGGAAAAAGCAGAGCAGTATTTTGCTTATGTCTGATTGGTGAACATCCATCAGTTTATTTTGCATGTTAAATAATTTGACTACCCCCCCCCTCCAATGGGTTGATTCCACTTCGATTAGACTTCTAAAACCATGAACAAGTGCTTTACAATTTAATTTGAATTTAAGCTATAACAAAAAGTCTTTTAGTCCATGTTAAAGATGTGATACAAGTAAACTAATTCTAAGCTGAACTTTTAACTTGGACAATTTAAAAAATATAAAAATAATAAAAGTTGTGATGAGAAATCAAACTGGAATTAAAAACAACAAAAGAAAAAAAAACTAAAACAAAAAACAATTGGTTCTGTTATTCTCTTTTTAGGGAGCCATCAACAAACTCAAGTCCCATACTACAAGTCCACTGGATGAGAGTACAGAACCCTGGTTTGATCGTTTCATGAAACTGGCCAATGCTCTTTATAAGCAAGACATCGACCACACAGGTAATTGAGGCTACTAAGTCTTCCAAAACTAAGTATGGAAAAAAAAAAAAAAAGGCAATAAAACATTTATCTTTAGAGAAATATTAGTCAATTTGTACTAATGTTTAAGTCGGCAAAACAACTTTCTTTTCTCTTAGTGAAACTTTAAATAAATTTCTTTTCAATATTGTTCGATTCCAACATTCAACTTAAAATTAAATTTATTAATCATGCATTTGAGATTTTTCATGAAATTATGCCTGAAAACAATTAGAAAAGTTAACACCAATATTTCTAACATATCTACCTCTTTCAATGTAACAAATATCAAGATGTTCTGGATATAGCACTAAACTGCATCTGGTGGTGAGGCTCCAGTTCTAGGAAGTGTGGAGTCCCAGCCTTCATTGCCATTACTCCTAGATCTACGAATATAAAGTGATAGTACCTGTTAGGATCACATCAAGGGGTTAAATAGATCTGTTTTTGAGTTATTTCTATTAGAGAGGAATACTTAATGCAATATTACTACAAACTAATTGTACCAATAGTTACTTGAAGCTATAATTGTTTACTAAGGATTATTATCAGTAGTAGTAATAGTTACTTAAAACCATATAACTGTTTGCAAACAAATGACTAATTAAATAGAAATAATTACTTGAAACCATATAATTTGTATTAGATAAGAATCCTTGATATAACTGTGCACCCCCCCACAAAAAAAACAAACAAACTCTTAAACAACACAAATATAATTGTATGCTATTCCCTTGCTTTTAGGCATAAAATAACCTTAAATGAGTTGACATGCCATTAAAATCAATCTAAAATCAAAACATTTAAGTTATAATTTCCTGCTCATAAAATTTTAGTGTGTCAAATTTCTGCTAAATATTTTTCAGGTTTTCTTCCACTAGACGAAGTGTGGAAATTGATTTGCACTTACAACCACATGTACGATTTGAATCTATCTGAAAAGAAGATTGAAAAAACTTTAGCTCAATCGATGGAACGTGGCCAGGTTGATCTACATCAACTACTGACCACCCTTGGAGGAGTACAGGGTTGACCAACAAAAATGAATAAGTAAAACCTCTTTGAAAAAGAAAAAAAAAAAATTCAACTTAATAAATTCCCAACTACATATAAATATTATAATTCTTTACATTTACTTGGGAATGATAGACAATGTTTTTTGGTGTGTGTATGCATGTGATAATGAGTGTTATCAACAAAACACTTATAATTGTGTGTGTATATATATATATAATTTCATCAAAAGTACTGAAGCTGTAAAAACTGCAGTCAGTCAACTCAAGCGAGGAGCACTTAAGAAGAAAGCAAGACATTTCATTGTACACAAACTTTATTCAAGATCAGTCTAAATAATTCTGTCAACAGTATCAATTATTATTATTATCACATTAACACCCGGCATCAAAAGTCATGAGGAGCTCAGCAATTTTTAGCAATAAAGACTTGTGCACACACACACACACACGCGCACACACAGCAATAAGAGGTCACCTACATTTGCACCTGCTAAAAAACCTTTTTCAGGACAAAAATTTGAGACATTGCAAAAAAAAGAAAAGGAAAAAAAAAGCATTTAGTGTTTTCCAGGCAACATTATCTGTTGGTTGGCAGTTGAGGGCAATGGAGAGTCTCAGTGGAAGCTAGTGCTGGGGAGAGGAGAGGATTTTTACAAGCACCATGTACCTTGCTTGCTTAGAATTGAGGTTTTTGTTACTATTTCATCTGTGTTTTAATGCAGAATCTGTGATGAGTGCAAAATTCAATGGTTAGTGTTGAGAACATAAGGAAAGAGAACAGATAGCTCCCCCCACCGCATCATCTTTTTGTGTATATATATATATATATATATATATATATATATATATATGAAAAAATAAAGTTTTAAAAATTCATACAACAGACCTTCAGAAGTGAACTCTGGATTTGAAAATATCTGCTTAAGGTAAGAGGCAAAAGTTTTCTAATATAGTCAAAAAACACATTTCATACCAAAAATGAATACCACCAGAAGCCCTTATTCTGCTGCTATCAGTTCGTCACAGCTAAGAAAATATTTCTTATTGTCAAATGAGTGACGTTCAAACTAAATGAAATTTTCCGAGTTACATCAGAGCTTTGAGCCCTTTGAGTCCCAAAAGGAAAATAATGCAAGGAAAATGAAAAAGAAATATTGATTACTATTTACATATGGAATATGGATCTTATTAATGTCTGACATTGGTTCAAGATCTTCAACATTTTGATTCCAATCTAAGAGACCCTAGTGAATACGATTTGATTCAACATTTTGAAGGGTGCAGATCATCTAAGTGGTGCAAAGTATTGAAAGATTATGTAGACAATCTCATTGCCTATATCTTTGAAGATATTAATTTCATTTCAAAGCAAACCTCAACCATGTAACACACATACAAGACACTTTGCCTTAAAGAGAAAAGAAAGAAAGAAAAAAAAAAAAAAAAAAAAAGATACCAATGTACCTGATCCACTGGTACTGCTGGTAGCAATTTCCTCAAAGGGTATTAGCAATAGAAAAACCTTTTCCCACTTACTGGCCTCCAGCTGTCAAGGCTGACAATGAATAGAGTAGCCATTTCTGTGACTGCCTGAGTAGTAGGTAATATTATGCTTTGTCCACTTTATATACCAATTCACTCACCTTCAGTCTATATATGTGCGGCTGGATAGTTCTGACAAATAGGAGAGAAAAATCTGTTTGGAATTTCAATTGGCAGAAAATGAATAGCTGGGAAAGAGGTGAGGCAGTCATTGTCTGGCAAACATGTACCAGATTTAATTTGTAACCAGGCAGGTAAGAAGAGATTATAATTATTAAAGTCTTAAAAAAATAAAAATAAAATAAATAAATAAATAAATTTTTTTTTTTTTTTTTTTAAATAAGATAAATACCTTGGAAAGAAAATGTGATCAATGATTGATTTTTGATGTATACAAAATCAGATAGAATCCACATAGAGTAATGAACAGATTTGAATATTGGTGTGATAGAGGAAAGGGAATATTTTAGAGATGAGATACTTTAAAGGAAGGCTAACAAACTGGATGCTTCTAATTGCTACTAAAACTCCAAATCTGACATCCCTTTGGAAGAGGTGAGATATTTGCTGTTTATTTGAGGGGAAGAAGGAGGTCAATTAAGCCGAAACTGTTCCCTATTAATTAAGGAAACAGACTGAAAAAGGAGATGTAGAAACACACCTTGGCAAGACAAGAATTGATTAGAAATTGCCAGAATGAAGTATTGTTATCAATGTTGGCATTTGGAGTTACTTACAATAAGCTAACATTTTTTGTTGTCCCCTCCCCCATTGATTTTTATAAAATTATTTACTTCAAAACTCTACAAAGTACTTGTGTTTGAAGTCACATCTAATATCTTTATTAAAACTAACAGCATTGAAATTTGTAAGAACAATTTTTTTTCTTTCTCAGTAATGTGTACCAACGAACATGATATAAAAATCCAAGGCCAACAGACAGATTAGATGAATCCTGTTCTTGACTTTAAACCTCATACAAATATATAAACAGTGAATATTTTGTAAGTCAAACTTACCAACCAATATTGTTGCAAAATCCAATACCCCCCTTCCAACACACTTTATAAAATCTACAAAAGACATTTCATTGGCAAGTAGCAAAACTCTTGAAATTCATTCAAGAAACATTCATTCTTTCTTTCTTTGTCTTTCTTCAGTAGCATCAAACAGGGGAGTGGGGGTGATGAAAAATAAAGCTAAATGGCCAATGAGGCTAATCTAAACTGATTTCTAAGTCAATATTTAAAAAAAATGAATGAATGAAAAAAAGGAAAACAAATAACAATGACTTAATTTGCAGCAAAACAAGTCCAGACAACAAAGTTGACAAAAAACAAATCAAATGTTAAAAAGCAAATCCAAATGAAGAATTGACATGAAATGACAAAATTCGTGAAAGTCTTGTATAACCAGAATTTTGAAAAGGAAAATGGGAGAGTGAATTGACAAAAGTTGCATTTATATATTCCTCTGCACATCCCGATGCAATACACAGACATTAATTGGACAGAATCATGAAATAGTTGCTGTAAAAACCAGCAAGAGTTGATCAGAACATGACGTAAAATTAAAGATCACATTGAAAAGAATTAAAATCTGGAGATGTTCAATGAAAAGAAATCAGATAAAAAAAAAAAAAAATCCCCAAAACTTTTTTTTAGTTACTACAACCCCCTAACCCCTAAGAGACAAATGAATTTGACACCCAAGACATTTTTAACGAGGAATTTTAAGCAATGACCAAAATTTCAAACAACTGGGCAAACTTGCTCATTGAAACATGTTTGGAAATAAACTGAGTGAAGAACTCAGAAAATGCAGGTTTTCAATAGACTTTCATGAAATTTTAGTGTCATGAAAAGGATTAGAGACTTTTTGTCACATTTGGGTAGGGTCAGGCTTTTGAAAATTGATAACCAAACATTAATATCATTCTTCTGGATGTTACTGCGTGTGTATAAGACAAAGAGAAGCAACTTGAACTGAGCCAGGAGGATTAATGTTGATGCCATTTAAATTTTTTTTTTTTTTTTAATGTCAGCCAAACTTGGAAAGTAACTAAATGCTTTGGAACCAACACGGAAATCAAAGAGCCACTTTTTTAAGCGGAAAAAAAAAAAAAAAAAAAAAAAAAAATCAACAGAAAGACACAAGATGAAATCTACAAAGTCAACATTGATTATACAAGATTAAAAAATTAAACAGTCAACAAGAAGTTGATTTCAAACACAATATTACAAAGTTTTACATGACAGAGTGAGAATATAGAAGTTTAAAGGAGAGGGGGGGGATACCAACTGTTTTTTGGCCAAGAGGGGATTAATTTTTTTACTTCGTAAAGGATTTTGACAAAATTTACAGGGGATGGGTAGTAAGATTTGTCAAATGTTCCAGGTAGACGTACAGAGGGGGTTTATTGCCGTTAAGTGTCCTTTGAAGACCAGATTGGTTTTTCTTCTTTCTTTTCAAGTGCCCTGTAACATTTGGTAACCTTTGAAGAGATTTGCTAAGAGTAAATATTTAACAAGAGAAAAATTATTATATACTAAACAGATATCTGGAATTGACTATAAAAAATGATCAAATTGTTTGGAGGGGAAAAAATATTTCCCAGTGAAATGAACATTTCTATGAAAATTTGAATATCTATCGCCTCCTTTTCCTTAAAACTTTTATCACAGGTTTTGGAAAATGACCAATGAAAAATTACACTACTGTTTTTTGTATTGTTGGAAGGGTGGAGTTAGAGTATATATTTTTTTCTCTTCAGTGCCAATTCTATTGAACATATGTAGAGTAAAGTCTTGTAAAGTTTGTTGATTGCCTTGGAGAGAGAAAAAGCGAGAAAAGAGGTTAAAAAAAGAATGAAGAAAGCCTTCCAATATGAACAGCAATTAAGAGTTAGCTGTTCAAGAGTAAAAAATCTCATTTGGGACGGTGGGGACAGGACGGACAACTTTACAACGGTTACCCAGAAACTCTGATCTGCGGAGAGGCACCTCTGATTTTTAGTCTTTAGTCGTCTGGAAACGGTGACAACAAAAAACCTTCAGTTCCCTTTTTTTTTTTAAATTTATTTATCATAGATATTTTCCTTTTAAGTTTTTTTTTTTTCTTCTCAAAACAGCTCCATAAATGCAGGTGACTTTTTCTGAAAGGTTTCGTGAAAAATATTAAGAACGAGGGAGGTGATTTATATTTGGTTAAATAATGTGGATCTGTACAAAACACTGAGACGTTGATGGGCCCTGCATGAATCGATTTAATCTTTCTTCCAAAATAGGAACCTCTACTACAAAGGATGACAGAAAGACATCACTTTCTGATCATTAGAAGAAATCATGACAAAAGAAAAAGAGAGGAGTGAAGTTAATGATATTTGTGCAGAAGATTTTAAGGAGGCAATCGGAGAGACAGACAATTCTTCTAAGTAGCCATTGTTTCCATTTTTTCTTTCTTTCTTCCTCCCTACCAGAAGAGGATTAAGAGAGAGAAAAAAAAAATCAGAGATTAGGAGGCTTAAAGAGAGTAGAAAGAAAACTCAGAGATAATCTACAATCTGTTTTTAAAGATGACATATTTTTTAATTATTCAATTTTAGATGAAGTATTCCTAATACTTTATCTAAAATAAAAACAAAATAACACTATTGTGTAAAAAAAAAAACAAACCCAAAAACAATAAACCAAGAGAGATCAAGAAACAGAATAAGCAATGAGTTTATAGGTTTAATTTGAGCTTCTACAAAACCAATTGCTCCTTGGAGAATATTTAGCAAAACAGCTGGTACATTTAACCAAGCTTTCCCAAGGCACCAAGGACTTATTCTTTGTAATCTTTATTTCTGATGCGTTCTGCTTCTCACTGTTCTGGAGCAATGACTATAGAGTTGTGATAAGAGAGCAACAAAAATTCATTCATTTTGACAAGTATTTAGGAGATGAAATGTTTTCCTTCCAAATGAAAAAAAAAAACAAGAAAAAAAATGTTGGAATAATGCGCTAGTTGAACAGTGTAGATTTTATGATGTCAACAAATTTGGCAGGTAAAAAACACAACTTGACATTTACAAATGTGCAACTCAAAATGGAATCTAAGGCTGATTTCCTAAATGACTTGTAACAAGAACTTATTTCTGATGCTCATCTTCAGTTACAGTGGAAATAGCAAAATATCTCATAATATAAAAAAACTTTTTTTTTTTTTTTTAAATAAGTATATTTGATTTAGCCTATTTACAACAATCACATTGCAACCAGAGAGAACTTTTTTCAACAATCCTGTCAAGGAGGAAAATCCTATTGTTTGCCCAATTAGAGAAATAAAGAAATTCTATCTAAATTTCTTTTTCTATTTTCATCTACAAAATCCTATTCTGCTTATCAAGACCCCAAGAAATTCTGCTTACATTTGAAAAGCATCACAAGAATTGAGGAAGAATCACACTCATGAGAAAGTGACTGGAAATACTTTTGTTCTAAGATGAATTATGCAAACAGAAATCATAGCAATTTACTTCAGTCTGTCTTTTCTTAAGAGGAAAGGTTGCAGCACAAGGCAAGATAACCATTAAAGATTTGGGAATGGGAGGAGCTAAATACACAAGCCAAACAGGTTATTTGTTCAGAGTAATTGTTTGCTGGAGGGATTCTTAACCCTTTTCAGATGGGCCAGCTTTGTTTACTCCTGAAGTTAATCCCACGAATTGACCATAGAGAGAAATATAGAAATCCATTTCAAATTGAAATTTTAATAATCTTAAAACTGATTAAAATCTAAAATAAATCCAATCAAGATGAATTTCATAAGACATACAACACTTAGATTCCTTTTTCTAACACACAGCTACACACAATAAAACCGAATGGAATTTCAATATAAATTTTTGTTTTAAGTTTCTGGATGCAGCAGGTACTAAATGAAATTAAGGATTTTCACTGTAGCATCAGCCATTTGTGTTGATCATATAATTATTGTCTTTAAATTCATCACAGACTCAGTTTTGTTCCCAGAATCTTTATCATGGCTTAAAATATTATAAATCAATAAAAAAAAAAATAGTTTGACAAACAGATTGGAAATTCATTGTAGAGCTTTTCCACTCATCAAGGTATTAACAATTTCTTTAAGCCAAGAAATGAAAATTAAGATTTTTTTTGGTAATTAAAAAATGAGAATCAGGAAGAGATGGGAAGTGGGTACAGGTTAAACAGTGACTTTTTCTTTTTAAATAAGGTAAGTTGATAAGGGAATTAACTTTTTCAAGTTGCAAGGAAGAAAGTGTAAAATGAGCATTGTAAATGTTTCCTTGATTTATCATCATTAACCATCACAAATACACACACACACACACACACAGAGTGTTTTCTTTTGGAAGGATGGTCTTTTCTCGAATGAAATCTCAGCTTAAGTGGAAGCTTCTTGAAACCACTGCTCATCTGTTAATTCTGGAATCAAACATGAAACAGTCTAGAAAAATCCTTGTTGGAAAGTAATGTAAATATGGTTACACACACACACACACATACACACACACACAACATCTGAGCATCAAGTGTAAAAAGAACTTTATCATTTCTTGAAGTAATATCTGTTTTTCTATTTTAGCTTAATTCATGGATTTATAAAATCACATTAAGAACCATTCTCAGGTGGAGGTGTAGATTATAAGGGAGATAACTCCTTTAATCATCCTTTCAAAAGAAGAACATTCCTAGTACATGAATAGTGTAACAATGAACAGACATCTTATTATTGTAGTAGAATATTTGTTGAGACAATGTTCAGCATCTTTCATGTTGAGAGAGGAAAATCTTTAATACAAAGAATAGACTACGTGAAATTTATGGGATAAAATTTTTTTTTTTAATCTTGAAAACAAGTCTCTTGTTTGAATGCTGAAAGTCAAACTCTGTGCTCTACTAGGATTCAATGAGATGAGGATGAGATTCAACATGAACCCCATGAGACAAAAGCAGACATATTTTGAATAGGTTTTAGTAGAAGCCAGACATTTTTTTCTTCTTCATCTCTCTCTTTCTTGCTCCTCCTCCTCCCGTTTGCAATGTTTGACCTAAAGCCTCTTTGTCATTGCATCTGAATTACGAGCAGCACCATTTATTACAAAAATACACCAATGTTCTAATGCATCATTCTTTTTTTCCTATTCTTCACTGATGACTGCTGCTAATAATTCATTTATTCAACAGATAGAGGAAAGAAAGAAAGGAGGTATTAAAATCAGGAAAGATGAAGGGCAAATGAAAATATTTGAGAGAGAGAGAGTGAGTGAGTGTGTGTGTGTGTGTGTGTGTGTGCATATGGGTGTATGTTAGTGAGGCCAAGATGGTGAAGACAAAATGTCTCAAAAATATTGGAATGGTCAACTTGACTCTTACAAAACACAATGTAAAAGTAAAAGCCAACATTAGTTGCCAAAACTCCTTAGATAAAATGAAATTCTCTGGCTTTATTTATAGAAGAGATCCGTTGCTGATTAGAAGTGCTGCAACGTTGTCTTGTCTCCCCATTCAACGTCCCAACTGTAGACTTAAAGTTGTCAATAGTAGTTGCCTCTGTATCCCCCGTGATAATTACCACCGTAACTGCCACGCCCCCCTCGGCCACCATGCCAGTTGTTGTCAAAACCTCGATTTGGATGGCCTCCACCACGATTGCGGTTGTCAAATTTGTTGTGACCTCCTCTGAAGTCCCTGCCACTCCCTCCAAAGTGACCTGCAGCACCACCAGGACCACGAAAGTCCGAGCCGCTGTATTGGCCTCTTTGGGGTGGCTGGTTACGACTAAAAGAAAATAAAGGGGAAAAAAAAAAAAAAAAAAAAAAAAAGAACAGTTATGATAACAGTTTAAATAATATTAAAATGTTTATCAATCATTTGAAATCTGTATAGACATGAACAACTTTTCTTTTTTTTTTTTTTTTTTTTTTTAAAGAGGTGGGAGTAGGATGATTTTTATACTAGGTTTTTGAAACATTTTTCACCATAAACCTCTAAATAAAACATTTTTCAATAAACCTCTAAATAAACATTTTTCACCATAAACCTCTAAATATAGAAAACAAAAGTCAAGCAACACTGATGAGTCTAAAATAATTCTCCAAAATTTTGTATTTTAAAAGGATTAAAATTGATTTATTAATCTTGGAAGAAAAAAACTTTTCTCAACTAAAAATTAGAAGCTTAGAATGTCTTAGTTATAATTAATTCTATTTTTTATTTTAATTTTCTTCATCTTTATAACTTAAAAAAAAACAAAAAAAAAAAAACAAAAAAAAAACAACAAAAAACAAAAAAAACCAACAACTAAAGTTGATTTTCTCTGACTGCATCAGAAACAATAATAAGCACCTAGTGAGACTCAAACTCACATCCCCTTTTTATCTCAGGGAAATCTGGTTTTCTATATCAGCAGCTTTATGATCTAAGCTACAAGAGCTATGGTATTAAAGTTGTCCAAATAATACCTAAAAGTCAACCCCCCACCAAAAAAAACAACTTTTGGAATAAAAAAAATGCTATTAGCACAAATAGGTTGATTAACTGATTTTAATGGTATGTCAACCTATCTGGGCATATTCTATTGCTAGAAGTTAACAGATTGTATATACTGTATGTTTATATATACATTTTTTCTGCAGTTTCTTAAGAGTTTTTTTTTTTTGCACACAGTTATAAATCAGATATTCCAATCTAATACAAGTAATTTGCACACTATTATAGTGTTTCAAGTATTCTGATTATAATACCAAGAATTTACAAGCAACTATATAGTTTCAAGTGAGTAATAATGATAATCATTAGCAAACAACTGTAGCATCAAGTAAATATTCTTAATACAAATCATTTGCACAGTTATATTGTTTCAATTATTCCTATTTAAAACAGTTTTCAAACAGATCTATTTGACTTATACATGAGTCAGAGTGGACCTGGCAATGAAGGAGCTGACTCCATACATCACAAAACTTCAGAACTGGAGTCTCACCATTTGATGCAGTTTAGTGTCCTACTGATGACATCCTGAGGTGGGGCAGGGTCGTCTTACCTTACTGTAGGAGATAGAGTCAGTGTATTAAACCCCTCTGACAGGGTACAACACAACTAGAATAGGAAAACAATAACAAAAACATGTGTAACAAAATAGTAATAAGAGTACTGAATGGCTTTAAAGGTGTTGTTTGGAAAACTGCAATACTGTTGCTCTTGTAGTTTAGTCGTAAAGCAACTGGTAAAGAAAACCAAGCAAAAGGAGATGCAAGTTCAAATCTCACTAAGACCTAATCCTTCATCATTGTTTCTGATGGACAATCATAGAAATAACAAGCTGAATGAATTACAATTAAAAAAAAAAAAAAACAACTAAAATTAATATGAAGTAGTCAAAATAATGATAGACAATCACAATTATAAAAAGCTAAAAAGACAACTTTTTTTCTCTTTCATTCTCCTAAATTCAAAAGGTCATTCAGATAAATAAAGTTTTAATTGCACCTTCAAGATGCTGAAACAATGTTTATCTTTTCAAGTAGAAACAAGAGACAAAAAGCTGAATTATTGTACAGTTGGGTATTGTTAGCTTGAAAAAAAATTTCAATTGACACAAACAATAATTTAGGAACAAATTCATTTGTTTTTTATTAGATGGATTATTTTCCTTCGTTGATCCCTCACAAACATTTTGGCCATGGAGCCTTGCCACTTTCTGGTTTATTTACAGTAAAAGTGACTGTCAATCATTGATTGTGACGTTCTGTACAAATATGAATTTGTTTACCCATTCTGGATTAGTCATGTCATTTGTTTGATTCCCAATTGAGTTTATTAATGGGGTCAACTGAACACCTTGTTATACACTTGGCTTCTTTTAAACATCTTATTCCCCAGTGTGAATCCCTTTTTCTCTCTCAAATGTAATCAGCTATGCCAGATTTGAAAGTGTCTTCCCTTGTAGAACAACATTTTTTGTCCCTCAATCCTTATTTCTAGTGAGATAAGTGTGTTGTTTTTTTTAAGTATCAGTAACACCTACAAGGGATGTTGTAAATACAATTTTTGACTGTGATTGAGTGGGTGGGGGTTAAACAGAGGGCATTTTGGTGAGAGTTGTGGACATTAACCCTTCTGTCAAGGGCAGAATGTGACAAAAGGTAAATTGTTAAGCAGTGTATGACTGGTTTGAATTTAGATTTTTCCTTTTCCTAAACTGGTTGCTATAACATGGTTAAAGGACCCAGTTTTTTTCTACTATTTACCCATAGCTGAAAGAAGAGCAGTTAGATTCATACCTTTACCAAGGGCATTAGCACAACTTTATCAAGGATTTGAATTCAAGTTACTGATTACATTTCCTATGATGGTAATCATCACTTTATAGAAGATATAGTTACTTAATCTTATCTACATGACATGTACAAGAGGTTGACTGAGGATGGTCTTGCTTTCCCTTTTGGCTACAACTGCTCTCAGTTTAGCTGGGTAGTTCATTCTAAGGAGGTTGTCTTTTATGCTGACCATCTCCATTTGTATGTGTTTGTTGTGCTTGATGTTGAAGTCAGCAAAAGATTTATTTTTCATATTGTTCAGTTAACCAAGTCAGATTCCAAGAAGAAGGCTAGATGATATCTTGATTGAATGTTGCACACTAAGGACAAAAATAAAATAAAATAAACCTAATCTAACAAAAGTCCAACAAAAAAAGAATTTGTCACTTAATTTGGACAAACATTTTTCTTTTGTCTTAATTTTCAGTTGCCCCCAGCCCAATCAACTCCTTCTGAGTCTCAATTTACAACGATGAGGAAGAGAGTGAGATAGATTAAAAAATATAATAAATAACTTTTAAAAAGTTCCGATTTGGGCTTTTGCAAACCAATTGATCTTAGTAGTTTATTTGGTTAGAGCAAGCTGGAGGCTTACCTGATACAAAGAGAATCATAAATTTGAATCTCACTGAGAACTTATTCTTTACTATTTCCAATCTATGTTGTATCATTGTGATGGATTGACAACTCAAGAAAATTGTGGGAGCATTAAGATGAAAGAAAATGTGTGTTCAAATTAACAAATTCATTTATTTATAAATTTGAATTATAAATTTAATTATTTGCAGGTCAACTAGAATGACGTATCAAATCTTTAGTGTTTCTCTATTTATGTGTCTTTCTTATAACAAAGCACAAGTTCATCACATTCTCTAGTACGAAGCTGATTAAAACAAGTACTTACTTGTCAAACCCCCCATTTCCATATTTGTGTCTGTCAGCATAATCATCCCGGGAATGATAAGGTCTGTCGCTTGGGTTACGATAGTCTCTATCATGTGACCGGTCACGATGAGACTGGTTACGATCCCGGAACATATCACGTCCGCTGCCGTAATCTTTTGATCTGTCCGCACCTTTTGAATGCAAACTACTGCTGCTACGTTCATTATGCCGAGGAGACTCATCGTGTCGATGATCCTTCTCACTTGCAGATGACCTATGCGATTCTGCTTTGTCTGAAGAGGACGAAGGAGATGGAACGACTGGTGCTTTCTGGGAAGATTCGGGCTTCTTTGTGGCCGACTCTGAACCTGATGAATCATCAACCTACAAGCAAATTCAACAACCCTTGCAAATAATTATCAATGAAACAACGGAAGGTACAATTTTTCTCAACAATTAAAAGGTGTCTAGTTTGGCAGCAGTTATAGCGGAGAAGTTTAGATAAAAAAGAAAAACTTTCACACACGAGGGAAAAAACATCTACTTTGGAGAAACTGTAGACAACATTCAAAGCAGTTTAAATTGGAAAATAGGTTAACAGGTCCCATTATTTTGAGTTTAAGTTTGGTGTTGCTAATTCAGGGAAATATTTGGGAAAATATTTAGAAATTAATTAAAGTTTATTTTTTAAAAAAGAAAATCTAGAAATTAATTTAAATTTAATACAAAGCTGCTTTCGATTAGATCCTTTTGTTTATATTAAAAATCGTTTTGGGGGACTACAATAGCAATGCCAAATCAAAGTCTTATCATAACCAAATGGGTCACCATTTACAAGAGATAATAGTAAAAACAGATGACACAGAACTAGAAAATTCCAGCCCAAATTATTTGATCTTTTCAGTATTTCCTCAGTCCAAGAACAGTTATAACATTTCTTTTTTTTTATGCAACATGAAACAATGATTAAACATTGACATAAATCAAATGATAATATCCCCTTGTCTCAGTGGCTTAAAAACTAAGCAATAAATGCATTTCAATTGATTTTGGTTTTAGACCAAAAGCCAAAGAAAATAGAAAAACATTTTTTTAAAGAATTTTGTCACCAGTTTGCCATGATTATTCAAACTAACAGTGCATAAATGAACTGGTAACAGATCATTTGGCTCAAGTGAAAAACAGTTTCAAATCCTGATTGAATAGAAAAACTCAAATACATGAACATCTGGCTTGAATCAGACACTTTCATTTGAAAACAGATTTTTCAATTGTTTTTGAAAATCCAATGTATTTGATGTTGGTTTAGTCTAAAAACAAGTGTCATTGATTCAATTTTTCAATTCCAGGCAGCAATTGATGAGTGGCTTGGAAACTAAAAAGCTATTTAAGTTGATTTCACATTTTGTCACTGAACACAAGTGCATCAAGTCTCATTCATATAAATGCCAAAAAGTAGTTCATTTATTATGTTATTAGAGTGTGTTTACCTCATCAAAAACTAGATGATATTGAAAACTTATATTTACTTTCTAAGAATTTTTTTTTTTTTTTAAACAAGGATAAAACAATAGCAAAGGCTGCCTATTTTACAATGCTGAGTGATAATGAAAATATGATTTTGGGTTAAACAATGAAACTAGGAGTGTTCCTCTCCCTAAATCATTCAGGAAAAAGGAAAAAAAACTTTAAACAAAGATATTAAGCTTAGAAATTGGAAAAATTGTTAAAAATATGAGTTATGGTATGTCAAAATTTAAAAATGAAAAATTATTATTACATAGGCTGAGTTGAGAATTTAATGTAGAAATGTCTTTGAAACTAAAACCTATACTGACTATTTTTTATAAAATGACTCCTTTTAGATATTTTTATCTCTTGAAATCTCTATTGGCTATTTGCATGTAAATTTGTAGTGTATCATTTTTGCTAATTTTAATATATACAAACCATTTTAGTTGGTGTGATGACAGATGTTTGTCCATCAGAACTTGAACTCATGGCAGTTGATCCAGTCTTGATTTCCTTAGTACCTTCACTTTTAGTTTTGTCATCTCTAGAGGAAGAGAGTTTACTGGAATTGGTTGAGTCAGATTTAGCTGAGGAAGTTGAAGAGCTCGCCTTGTCCAGTGAAGAGGTTGAGCTTTCTGTTTTAGGAGCTACACTTGCTGTACTGGTAGGAGAAACTACAGAGGAGGAGGCCATTTTGATAACTGTCACTTTGTTGTCCTTCTGACAGGAACCGTCTGCCGAGTCAGACTTGGCTGCCACACCAATAGTTTGGGAAGACGAACCATCTGCTTTTGTGTCCTTTATTTCTTGGTCACCAGAAACCTGAGATTTGATCTTAGATTCAGATTTAGCTATTTCCACTTGTGTCTTCATCACAGGCGAAGATTTATCATCTGTCATCTTTATAACAGATTTGTTTTTTTCAGCAGCCTTTATCAAAGGCCTGCTATTATCGTCAGCTGCTTTGACCTCTGTAGGTTTTATTACAGTGGATTTTGTTTGGTCAGGACTGTTCTTTTCTTCTAAAGAATGATCTGTGCTCACTGAGAGCAGCTTTAACTTTTCTGAAGAATATTGGTTACCTTTTGATTCTGAAGAGCTTGTCTTTGGTTTTTGCTCTGAAAAAGCTTTGGTGTTTTCAGCTAAACTTTTCAAATGTTGTTTGGGTTTCTCTTCCATTGTACTTGTAAGAGATTTGGTTTTGGAGTCTGTAGAGCTACTAACAGCAGATGGGACCTCTGCTTTCACTTCTACACTTGAAACCTTGGACTTCACTTCGCAACTGGTTGTAGTAGAAAGTTTGGTCTTTTGCTCTCCACAACTTGTAACTGCCGAGTTGCTTTTCTGTTGCTCTGTTAAGTTTGTCAATGCCACCTTTGGTTTTTGCTCAATTGAGCTGCTAAGAACTTTAGGCTTTTCTTCTGTTGAACTCGAAGAGATTTTTCTTTTCTCCTCCTCAGACGTTTGGGTAATTACAGGAAAAACCGAAGTTGATTTAGGCTTCTCATCAACATGTTTCTCCCCAGAACCTTGTTTTGATTTCTCTTCTGAAAATTTCAGCTTAGACTTGTCTTCTAATGGATTGATTTGCTTGGATTTCTTTTCAGAAATATTAGATTGTGACTCTTTATGTTTGCTTTCGACTTTTCCAGCTTTCTCTTCTGATGTTTTTACTTCAATTGATTTTGACTTTTCTTCAGTCCCCTTCAATTTTTCTGGTTGTTTGCTTTCAGCCAACTTAATTTTTCCTTCCAGAAATTGAGATGAATCATCAGGTTTCGATTCTGCTGATGTAAATGGCTTTTCAACTGTCTTTAGCTTATCATCTGATTTTCCTTCACTTATATTAACTTTTTGTTCTTTTACTTTAGTTTTATCAATTGGCTTTTCTTCTGTGCATTTTGCAGAAGATTGCTTAACAGTTTCATTCATTTGAGATAAATTTTTCTTTTCTGTAGATTTATCTTCAGCCATAGAGATCTTTTCATCTAAAAGTCTAGTCTTCTCTGTAGGCCTTTCCTCACTCAATCTAGCTTTCTCTGCACCTGGCCTAGACTTATCCTCAGTTGGTTTAGCCTTCTCTGCAGGCTTCTCTACACCTGGCCTAGACTTATCCTCAGTTGGTTTAGCCTTCTCTGCAGGCTTCTCAACATTTAGTTTAGCCTTAGCTTCACTTAATTTAGCCTTCTCTGGAGATTTATCAGAGACTGGTTTAGCCTTCTCTTCAACTGGTTTAGCCTTCTCTGCAGGCTTATCCACATCTAGCTTAGCCTTCTCTGCAGGCTTATCAGAACCTGGCTTAGCCTTCTCTTCACTTGGTTTGGCTTTCTCTGCAGGCATTTCTATACCTGGCTTAACCTTCTCTGCAGGCTTATCAGAACCTGGCTTAGCTTTTTCTTCAACTGGTTTGGTCTTTTCTGCAGGTTTATCCGCACCTGGCTTAGTCTTCTCTTCAACTTGTTTGGCCTTCTCTGCAGGCTTAATTACACTAGGCTTAGCCTTCTCTTCAACTGGTTTGGCTTTTTCTGCAGGCTTATTAAAAACTGGCTTAGCCTTCTCTTCAACTGGTTTTGCCTTCTCTGCAGGCTTATCCACACCAAGCTTAGACTTTTCTTCAACTGGTTTGATCTTCTCTGCAGGCTTATCAGAACTTGGCTTAGCCTTTTCTTCAATTGGTTTTACCTTCTCTGCAGGCTTATCCACACCAAATTTAGCCTTCTCTTCAATTTGTTTAACCTTCTCTGCAGGCTTAATCATGCCTGGCTTAGCCTTTTCTGTGGGCTTATCAAAAACTGGCTTAGCTTTCTCTTCACTTGGTTTGGATTTCTCTGTAGGCTTATCCACACCTTGCTTAGCCTTCTCTTCATTTGGTTTGGGCTTCTCTGCAGGCTTGTCTACACCTAGCTTAGACTTCTCTTCACTTGGTTTAACCTTTTCAGCAGGCTTATCTACACCTGGCTTAGCCTTCTCTTCAATTGATTTGGCCTTCTCTGCAGGCTTATCCACACCTGGCTTAGCCTTCTCTTCAACTGGTCTGTCTTTCTCTGCAGGCTTAGCCCCACTTAGCTTAGTTTTCTCTTCACTTGGCTTGGCCTTCTCAACAGGCTTATCAGAAGCTGGCTTAGCCTTCTCAACAGGTTTATCAGAACCTGGTTTAGCTCTCTCAACAGGTTTATCTACACCTAGCTTAGCCTTCTCTTCAGGTTTATCAGAACCTGGTTTGGCTTTATCTGTAGGCTTATCCATACCTAGCCTAGGCTTCTCTTCACCTGATTTAGCCTTTGCTTCACCCAATTTTGCCTTCTCTGCAAGTTTCTCATCACCTGGTTTGGCCTTCTCTGGAGGCTTCTCTTCAGATGATTTGAGCTTCTCAAATGACCTGGCTTTCTCAGCAGGCTTTTCACTTGACCCAGCCTTTTCCATAGATACACATTCTGTAGTTTTAATCTTTTGTGTGGATTTTAATTTCTCTGCATTATTATATTCAGTTTCGTCAGTAATCTTTTCTTCAAAAGGTTTAACTTTCTGTTCTGCTGGTTTAAGCTTCTCATCATTTAATCCTTCTTTCTGTCCTTCAGTCTTAAGCTTCTCTTTCTCACCAGTTGATTCACTAGTCAATGCAGAAAGTGGTTTATCTTTTTCTGTAGGAGAAACAGTCAAAGTAGTTTTCTTTTGAGTATTGTCAAAAGATTTTTCACAAGTTTTCATCTCATCCTTTTTGTCTGTTGTTGATACAACAACAGATTCTTTGCTTTTCATTGAAGAGCCTTTTGATTGGTCAATATCTAGTTTCTGTTTTTTCTCACATGGTGAAGCTGAAGTGTCTATATTCTCTAAGTCTTTCAGCTCAATGTCAGAATTTTTCTTTTTCTCATCAAGACTTGGGCTAGATTCATTCTTGTTAGTTCCTTCCATATTTTGGCCTTGTTCTTCTTCCAGTTCAGAGTGAAGTCTTTTCATGTAGATGATTGGCTTTTCAGAATCAGGCAACACTTTACGACTTCCAAATTGCGAAAGTGAATCTTCAGTTATTTCTTCACTTTTTCCTTTGTCAGTCATCTCTCCGACTTGTTTCTTTTTTTCTTGTTCACCACTCTCCTTTATAATTCTTGTGTCGGCTTCCTTGATGTCTGGACGTGCACTTGATTCTTCATCTTCTACACTGTTTGTCTCTTCCTCCTCTTCTTCATCCTCTCCTTTGTTAGTAGAAATCTGATCTTCTTCAGCCAATGAAGAGGATCGGCTTAATTCTTCATCAGACAAGAGATCCTGCAAAAAATAAAAAATAAAACCAGAATGTCAGGATGCATATGTGTACACAAGCAAGAGAAAAATATTTTGAATATTTATTCATCAACACTCACACATAATTTGATATTTTTTATTTATTTTTTGTAGTATGGTATCAATAAGACACTTCAAGTGTGAACCAGCAAGAATTAAATTACACTGGACAGTCAGAAATATGTGAGACAGCCATAAACAATATAAAATATTTAGAGTTTGTTGGGTCTTACATTGACCACCAAACAAGAACAATCTAGATCTGTTTGCCTAATAAAGAGTAACATTTTTCCCCTCCATTAAGGAAATAAATTCTTATAAGTTTAAAAATCAGTTCTCAATAAATTTGAGTAGTGTTACAATATCATAAAAGATAATAATTTGGGGATATTTAAGTTTGTTCTTTAGGTTTAATTGAAAAAGGGGAAACATTCAGTAATCAGCAAAAACTGATCTACGAGAAATTTTTAAATAAGTGGTTAATATATTAGATTTATAAGCTTTTTTAATTGTAAAATAAGACAAGTGAAAATATAAAAAGATCAAAAATGCAACTTACTTTTGTGTCTTTTTTATCAGTTGAAGCAGAATTGATACTGTCTTCCACTGAATCAGACATGGCAGGTGATTCATTGGCCCTTGAGTCCTCCAGATCTTCTTCTTCCTCTTCCTCCTCCTCTTCCTCCTCCTCTTCTGCTGCTGCAGCTGTTGTTGCAATGCCTGTGTCAACTTCCCGTGACTCAACAGGCTCAAATGGTTCTTTCAACAGTTTCAGCACTTCTACTTTATGACCACGCAGTTTGTTCTTTAAACGGTGAATACCTTCCAGTTGGAAACGGAGCTCTCTTGGATTGGGTGGTGTTTGTAGAGAGAAAATATTCAGCATCCATACAGAAATGTTTGTGTAGGTGTATTTAGGGTTTCTCTTTTTGTAGTAGAGCAATTCCAATGCAACAGCCTTGGTTATTTGGCTTGCAGTAACAGTGGAATCCTTGTGTCCTTCAAGGACATCTGTGTCGATGGACAGTTTTTCACACAAGGGGCCAATGTTGGAGTGATGCTCCAAGAAAGTCTCCTTTATCCAGTCGACACCACCTCGCTTCAACCTGCGGCGGATACGGGACAGGAAGTTGGAGATGTTCTCGGGTGGATCCAAGAAGAGATTCTCAAATATCTTAGGCAGGATCTTGACAAAAGTGTAATCTTCACATGAATAGATGTAGTCAGTGATAGCAAACCAGAAGCCATAGGTGATACAGTTCTTCTTGAGTTTATCCCATTCTTCGGGTGTCCACTCTTCTGCAAATGAAAATCAGAAAAAAGTCTAAGAATTCAGGCATTCATAACAATTGCCATTGCTCTTTCTGTAAACAAAATGCAATTCTTATGATAGACGCTTGAAAAAAAATATGTATTCCACTCTGCAGTTAGCATATTCTAACCCTATTGACAGGCTCATTTGCAATAATAATTGCAATAATAA
The DNA here is from genome assembly GCA_963585895.1 of Sepioteuthis lessoniana. Taxonomy (NCBI): domain Eukaryota; kingdom Metazoa; phylum Mollusca; class Cephalopoda; order Myopsida; family Loliginidae; genus Sepioteuthis; species Sepioteuthis lessoniana. Next base: position 35,057,716 of record OY757936.1, on the reverse strand, counting down.
TTTAAAAAATTCATTTAGTAGCAAAATGTTTGATACTTGTAAATGAAAAATAAATAAATGGAAACCCACATAAATGAAGAAAAATATATTTTAAAAATTCATCAATGGCACATACTGAAGGGTAAATTTTCAAGCTTAAAACTGAAGATTCTCTTCATTCTATAAGATTTGTATATCTATTGCTTTGTAAAAGAAAAGAAAATCACTTTCTTTTATTTCCTTCACTTTTTAAATTGAGGGTAACTATAGGTAATAAAGGAAGTAATTGTATAATCTAACCCAACTATATCATTTGATTACCAAAGCATGACAAACACACAAAAGAATAGGCTAAAAGTCACACCAGCAATGTCTCTGTTGATAAGTTTCTCTATATTTTCTGGTTCCAATTCAAACTCTTCAATACACAATTTTCTCCAATTGGTAAATTCTGCATCAACATCTCCTTCCTCAGATATGGATTCTGCAGGCGCCAACTGAAAGAGACACATCTTTTGTTATATAACCACTGTTTCTTTCTTTTATTATTATTATTATTATAATAAAAAAACAACAACCACCTGTATCAAAAGATAAATGATTGGTATTGAAAAATATTCTAGATATAGTAAGAAAAGTTTTTGTCAAATTTTAAAAAATTATTCAAACTGATTAAATGATTTATAAATCAGAAAAATAACATTGATGAAAATTACAATCTTAAAAGATATCTAGATAACTTTCAACAGAAATGTTACACTATTAAATTTAAGATTTTTTCACTTTTATTTCTTTTTCAAAAGAAAATATAATTTGCAAATTCAAGCAAAATCATCAAACAAAAACAAACAAAACTAATAAGCAACTAGATGGCCATAGTAGCAATATGATTTCTCATCTAAAAGATTATTATCAAATTAGAAATAATGCTATAAGCATAAAGAAACAAACTATAATGAAAATGTTCTTTTTTTTTTTGTCTAAGGAAAAGAACTCTAAATGCAATCACATTCATATTGTCCCGTGATAGCCCACGGAGATGATAGAGGTAAGATTAATACTATCCTCCCGTTGAATTAACAGTATCTAGCCGTCAAAAAAAGTGACCGTTAAGGAAGAATGTAGGTCACAGAGGGGTATCAACAGGTGTTGGTACTTAGTAACCTCAGGTCGCCGGACACCAAGGGGGAGAAGAGAGAAGCCAAATGATTGGCTGGGACCTCAAAACGGAAGTGGGGACTCCCCCCCCCGTCAGTGGAAATAGTAAGAACGTTAGTTTTTGAGCAGGGTTCGTAGCGGGCAGACGAACCATAGCCAGTATTCCGGGTTGAAAACAAAAGAATTTCTGAGACACGAGGGACCCCAGGTTCTTCAAGCCAGTGTAAAAAAATAGAACAAAGTCTATTAGCCCGTGAAAGAAGAAAGATTCTCCAGTGGAACCCCGTCGTAAAATAAGATAAGTAACTTTGGGGACATTTCTCCTTTATACCCAAATTTTGTATACCACTCTCTCTCTCTCTCAATTTGAAGAAAAACAAAAGTCAAGAGAAGACATTTATATTCGTGGACTGTCCAATTATATGTTTTGACACTTTGAAAGTGTATATAACTGTAGTAAAGGAATCATATATTTTTATGTTACCACGTGGTCTATGTTGTTACTTCATGCTTTCTTTTCAGCTTCTATTCGCCTTATGTTATCTTGCTTAGAATTGTCCTATTAATTCCTTAACAATATCACACGGGAAACCGGAGTTGCCGACTGCTACAATATAATATTATTATGACTAAAACCTATAGGTCCATATTCTTCCATTATCTAGGGGAAAGAAGTTTAGCGGCCTGGTGGGTGTGTGATAGTGTGAAATTTGGAACCCCTTGCCAGCGGCGGTCAGTCTGGCCCTAAATTAATCCCTCACGTAATATGCCAGGTCTTATATGCCTGAGAGAAAAACTCTGAACGAGGACTTATTCTATAGGGGATCAAGTGCCAACCTGCCCCGTCTTCACACGTGCGAAAAAGTCCTGTTTTGGGACTTTAGTCAATTTGCAGTCACAGACATTAAATGGGGGCTCGTTTCCGGAATTATTATTATAAATAATATTTATTGCTTGTAGTCGTATGACAATTCCTGCCGTCTAAATCTACCCTGGGAGACCGTGAAAGAAAAAAAAGGAATATTGTCAAAACAGTCAAATTACCCGTTGATATAACTGTTTGGAAAAAAATTGAAGAAAAATGGACAAAATAGAAAACTTTTTAAAAGAACCCTCCATGGAAAAGTTGGAGAGGCTGAGAAAAAGCGAGAGAGTGAAAATTGGCGAGAAGCTTGAATTAAATGTTCAGAAAACTATTAGGAAACATGAACTCGTGAAAGAAATAATAAGAATGACACCAGAACAAATTGAACTGGAGAAAATTAAAATACAAGCCCAAATGGAACTAGAGAGAAATAAGATGGAACTGGAGAAAGCAAAAATTCAGCAAGAAACGAGGCTGCGAGAAGTCGACTTGGCACTAAGAGGACGCGAAGGAAGCCATGACAGTTTTGAAGTAACGAAACAAGCGAGGCTAGTCCCAAAATTTGAAGAAGCCAACGTGGACGGATACTTCGCACATTTTGAGCGAACGGCACTAAATCTCAGATGGCCGAAAGAATGTTGGTCGATGCTACTCCAAACTGTGCTGACAGGAAAAGCACAGAGAGCATATGCAACTCTGCCCACAGAGAATTGCGCCGACTATGACTTGGTGAAAGCAGCGGTTCTAAAAAGCTTCGAGTTGGTTCCAGAAGCTTATAGACAGAAATTCAGAACACAGAGAAAAACAGAAAACCAGTCTTATGTGGAATTTCTGCGAGAAAAAGAGAATGCGCTGGATAAGTGGTGTGACTCTAAGAGGATAGACGGAGACGCTGAGAAACTCTGGCAGCTAATATTAGCTGAAGAATTTTTAAACTGTGTGCCAGAAGAAGTCAGGGTTCACCTAAGTGAAAGGAAAACTGACGTGACTTATGAAATGGCCGCACTGGCAGACGAATACATCCTCACACACCGGAAAACGAAGGAAAAAAACGTTCACGGGAAATAGAGTGAAGTTTAAAGTAGATTTAAGCCCAGAAGGAAGACCTAAGGAAGAAAATCGAAGGACCTTCCAAAGTAGCAGCAGAACAGTGGTCTGCTATAAATGTGGAAAGGCTGGGCACACAGCCATAAGGTGTCAGCTTGGAAAACGTCCTGAAAGAAACCAAACCCAGTCAGGAAAACCTCAAGGAGCTGTAACAACAACTAGAGGGAACAAGTCTTATCGACCTTGGACGAAAAAAGGGATGATAAGAGGCCCACATGGAGGACCAGTGGAAGTCTCAATTTTACGAGATACTGGAGCATCTCAGTCGTTACTTCTACGAAATAAATTACCTAAAGGGGTAATAGAAGCAACACGTGAGACTGTGATGATAGAGGGTATTGGCGGAAAGAGGGTAAAAATACCGCTATGTAAAATAACCCTAAAGTCCCAGTGGAAAAATGGACCAATTCAAGTTGGTGTGGTAGATAAGCTACCCATGAAAGGAATTTCCCTCATACTGGGAAATGAAGTAAAAACAAAAAAGTGTCACCCATGTAAGATGGCGAAAATAAGCGCCAAAAATGAAGAAGGAAAGATGGCGAGAATGAACGCCAAACATGGAAAGAAGTTGGCGAAGATGAACGCCAAAAATGAAGAAAAAAAGATGGCGAGAATGAACGCCAAACATGGAGACAAGATGGTGGCTGAGCCACGTGGGCGGCACAAACGACATAGTCGCTTGCAGAGTGAGAAAGTGGAAAGGAGAGAAGTGAACCTTCCACACCTCAATAAACAGAAAGAGAAAAGGACCAGTCGTCAGAGAAAGGATGAAGGTCCAACGAATAATGGGAATAAATTCCCTGAGACTTATCGAGAAGATAAGAGAAAGATGAGAGGTCCCTCACAAATGGCTAAGAAAGAATTTAAGAAGGGCGACGAAGTCCTGCTACTCTCCTCAAATAAATGACCACACTGTGGTGGACGATATATAGGTCCCTACGTAATATCACAGAGAATAGACAAAAGGACATATAGAATTGATACCCACGAGGGAAAGAAGCAGACACAAGTGTGTCATGCAAACAAATTAAAGAGATATGTCCGTCAAGAAGGCCCACCTCGAAAAATTAAGAACTCGGAAATGCCGAATAAATTCGAGGAAAAATTAAGCCAGTTGTCTGTTTCAGAGAGAGAGGGCTTAGAGAAATTAATAAAAAAATACCCAGGTTTATTTCTCTAACACCCTACGAAAATGTAGTAGCGGAATATTCTTTCATAGTTGTTGAGAGAAAGAAAGAGAGAGAGAGAGACTAAAGGGAGAGGAATTCTTGCCCCCAATGTTGAAATATGAGAGGGACGAGAAAGAGGTGCGTCAACAAGTGACGAAGAGGGGAAAGAGAGAAAAGAAAAGGAAATTTCTCTCCCCAGAGCTTGATAATTAAGCTTACAAAGTCGTCAAAAATGACGAAAAAAAGAAAAGGAATTTACCTCCTTAAGGTTGAAACGTGAGACGGCCAAAAGCCGAGAGAGAAAAAGAAAGAAAGGAAGACAAGATTAAAGAAAAAGAAAGGAAGAGAGAGAGAAAGAAAGAGAAAAGGAATTGTCTTCCTCTATGGTGAAAATTAGGAAGGACGAAAAAAGGAAAAGGAAAGAATTCGTCAAAGCGTGAAGAAAAAAGGGGATACAAGAAAAGTAAAGTGAAAAAAAAAAAAAAAAAAAAGAGAGGAGAAAGAAAAGGAGAGAGAACAGTGAAATGAATTGCCTTTTTTTTTTCTATGGTATTTCTGTTATCCCTTTCTTCTCTTAAGGAGGGAGATGTCACGTGATAGAGGTAAGATTAATACTATCCTCCCGTTGAATTAACAGTATCTAGCCGTCAAAAAAAGTGACCGTTAAGGAAGAATGTAGGTCACAGAGGGGTATCAACAGGTGTTGGTACTTAGTAACCTCAGGTCGCCGGACACCAAGGGGGAGAAGAGAGAAGCCAAATGATTGGCTGGGACCTCAAAACGGAAGTGGGGACTCCCCCCCCCGTCAGCGGAAATAGATAGTAAGAACGTTAGTTTTTGAGCAGGGTTCATAGCGGGCAGACAAACCATAGCCAGTATTCCGGGTTGAAGACAAAAGAATTTCTGAGACACGAGGGACCCCAGGTTCTTCAAGCCAGTGTAAAAAAAATAGAACAAAGTCTATTAGCCCGTGAAAGAAGAAAGATTCTCCAGTGGAATCCCGTCGTAAAATAAGATAAGTAACTTTGGGGACATTTCTCCTTTATACCCAAATTTTGTATACCACTCTCTCTCTCTCTCTCAATTTGAAGAAAAACAAAAGTCAAGAGAAGACATTTATATTCGTGGACTGTCCAATTATTATATGTTTTGACACTTTGAAAGTGTATATAACTGTAGTAAAGGAATCATATATTTTTATGTTACCACGTGGTCTATGTTGTTACTTCATGCTTTCTTTTCAGCTTCTATTCGCCTTATGTTATCTTGCTTAGAATTGTCCTATTAATTCCTTTAAAATATCACACGGGAAACCGGAGTCACCGACTACTACAATAATATTATTACGTCTAAAACCTATAGGTCCATATTCTTCGATTATCTTGGGGAAGGAAGTGAAAGCGGCCTGGTGGGTGTGTGGATAGTGTGAAATTTGGAACCCCTTGCCAGCGGCGGTCAGTCTGGCCCTAAATTAATCCCTCACATAATATACCAGTTCTTATATGCCTGAGAGAAAAACTCTGAACGAGGACTTATTACGTAGGGGATCAAGTGCCAACCTGCCCTGTCTTCACACGTGCGAAAATAAAAGTCCCGTTTTGGGATTTTAGTCAATTTGCTGTCACAATATCCATAAAATCAATTTCTAAGATATTTTCATAAAGGACACCAAAAGCATAAATTTGATTAATCATCATCAATATGGGTCATCTAATAGAAAGGCATAGGAAATAAAGTTTATCAATTGATAAAATCTGCAGCATGAATATTCAAATTTATGCTTCTACTTCTTTGAGACTTTGGGGGTGAGCACTTCCTAGAATCATCAAAAAACACACATTTTAATTAAAAAAATAGAAATAAACCCGATCTTACAAGTAGATTCAAATGAAATTTCCGCCTTAAAAGTTATTACAACTAACTGATAATAACCTAGTGTCTGCTTTTTTTTTTTTTTTAAACTAATATTGAACAGCTCAAGTTCAGCAGGCTAAATAAAGGCATAGAGTTGGCTAGCTGAGACAAGTTGCACTATGCCTGTAAGACAAAAAAAGAATCATTTAAGACATTGTGCTCTATTATGATTGAATACAAAAATATAAGTCAGTAACTGGAAAACAGAGTGTTAACTGATCTCCAGTTTGGAAATGATAGAGCAAAAATATTTTTCTCTTATTCACCCTCCCTGCTTCACTTAATTCCAAAGCACACGACAAGAAAAATGTTTAACTATATAAGAAGTGCTTGAAAGAGAATGTGAATAACCCTGTCCCTACCCAACTGTTATCTGCAAAAAAGTATTGAAAGAGAGACTTACTTCATCCTTGATAGCATCTCCTTGTGTGGTGGCCTGGTTAGATGATTTTGGACTGGCATCATCAGATGGAGTAACTGGACTCTTGCTATCATCTGCAAAGGTTTTACTACCAGCCTCAATGCTTTTCATTAATGGTGAACCTAAAATATGAAATAGAAAACATGCCATATTGTGCTTCATCGACAGCACTCCTTTGCTTGAAATGATGAAGATAACAATCACATTTATAAGGTGTTCTCTATCAATACAGAATAGAGAAAACAAACAAACAAATGTATTTGGAAAAATTCAAAGAAAACCTTGATGCTTTAGTAACACCAACTGCTCTAGTTCTAGGTTTCTTCCTTAAAAAAAAATTTCAGACCTTATTTGCCATGAAGTATACAATTATTTTTGGCACTCAAGATAAACATTTTAATCTAAACCCTTTAAAAAAAGAAAAAAAGAAAAACGAGTTTGTTTTCAGTATTGTTTTAGTTAGAAGACCTTAGGGTCTTCTATAGACAATTTAATCTTACATGCTAATATAAACCCAAGATAAAAATTAATGTCACACTAACTGGATTTATTTCTGTGCAGAAGATTTTACAGTTTTTCTCTATTCTAATAACCTTTATCTAAATGGAGTTATTTCAACCTCAGAAATGATATAAAAGATTTTAGCAACTTTCAATGAACTATGTTTAAAAGTTACAAAAAGTTGGGACCCTAAGATCATGTACTAAAAATCTCATCCTTTACCATTTTCTAACCTGTTCAGTTTCTTATTTGCAGGATGTGTGTTGTTTTAGTGGAATTGGGATGGCAAATCTCTTAACTGCTGAGTCAAATGCATAAGCATTAAAGAGATTCATATAATTAAGATCTGACAGCATCAAGTACTGATAAAGCTTTCTTGCTAGACCAGTTTGCACATGGTTTAATGCAATTGTGAAAACAAATATTTAAATTGATTCATGGTTTGCAGCTAAGAGATTAAAGAGTCTTATAAGAAAAAGAAATGTTGATCAGCAAAAATTCCCCAAATCATTAATATTTCCACTTAATTTAACTAGAAAGGTCAGGTTTGGCTTGGATTGGATACTTAGATGGGAGTGTAGGGATTGGTTTAAGGTATTGAAATGGCAAAGCAATACATGCAGAAGAGGGAGAAAGCATGCTGCCAATATCCAAAAAGATGTTGACAAGTTGGAGCAACAGGATCAGTCAAATCTTGATAGATATGCACACAACTCAGTAGCAAACAAATGAAAGACATTTTCAGTTTTAGCAAATCATCATTATCTATTAATCTTTATTTCAATTAACTGATCAAATAAAGAGCTTTTTGTTACTAAAATATTGGAGAAGATCGCAAGGGAAATTTCCTTTCTATTCAAAGATTGGAAAATCAAATGACATATTAAAATGCAGAGTTGTGATAAACCAAATCAGTACACAATTTTATCAAATATTGTCCAAAGTTCTAATTACTAATGCTAGACTAGTGTATAGGAAAGAAATTTTGTGCATTTTTAAAAAAATTACTTATAATTATATATCATGTAAAATCAATGAAAATTTTGCTTTAGCAATGATCTTTTTTGGATGAAGAGATACCTTCATAAAACTTTTGTCATATAAGAACTATTTAATTGATATTTTCATATTTTGCTAATTAAAATGTGTCCTATTTCTGGATGATCTGAGTTCAATCCAGGAGTAAATGAACTACTAGTTTAAGATTTGTATAGCAACAAGTGAAAAAAAAAAATTCTTTTGTTGAAAAAGAGAAATAAAAATACACCTAGCAAATGGAGGTAAAGTGAAAGAAATAAAGAAATTAAAGTTTCATTTGAATGGAAATTAATTTTTAAATGAATAAATAAAAATTTGAGAAAAAGTGTGAAAAAATAAAAATATAAGATAAATAAAAAAGGGAAAAAGGCAAGAAAACAAAATATTAGTATTTCAAGAATTTGATTCAAAAGCAAAATGAGACTTGAAACAGCATTGACAAAACTATGAGCAGATTAATTTTTACCCTTCTTAGAATTCCAATGGAAACCCAATAATCTTTTTTTATATTCAAGATTATGAAAACATTGTAAAATACTCTAAGAATGAATCCACCACCTCCCACACACCATACTTCTTGTCAAACTAAAGAGATCACAGTGGCCTACAATTTCTATAAGGCACAGAGTTAAATTTTTAGGTTGAGCAAAAAACAAAAACAATGTAACATGAAATCTGCTGCTTAAAAGTGTGTCATATTTAGGAGTGAAGTCCAGCTGTTTACATGCTCATTGCAGCACAGTATTAGATAATATAGAGAAAGGGGCTTTAGGCATACTAATTTTGAGAGAAGAATGTTATTTCTGATCTAGTAATAAAAAAGATTTTTATACAATAGTCAAACAGAAACACAGAGAGAAAAAAATCAAATTAAAAACCTCCACCCAACACGCACCATTTCTTTCATTAATGCAAAGATATTACAGATTTTAATAGTTCTTATGACTGCAATTCAGACCACATAAAATCCATTCTTTAGGATGCTGGAAAACTATTCTTTTACTAGAACATTTCTCACATAAATACTCCACACGATAAAGTGGAAAATTAGTACTTGTTGATTAACTCAAAAATAAAAGTAAACTAATTCCAATTTTGAAAATCTATCAAAAAAAACAACTAAAATCTATGCTAGTCCAGAATAGCCCACCCAGGAAGAATTTCTTTATTCTGGCAATAATGTAAAAAAATTTATATAAAATGGTTATCACTAGCTCACTTGGTGAGTTAATGGTGGGCCAAATTTTGTGGTACTATTAAATACTGCTCAATATCAATGATAAAGCTATACATACATACATACACCAGTCAAAATATTTGGCTACCCTCAAAAATTGTTATATATCCTAAAAGTGTTATTTTTAATGAAACAAGTTAAGCACAACAATTTGCCGTTTTGTTTCCTGGCCTCAGGGGCGCCCCTGTTGGGTGGGAGTGCTGACGGGGCCAAAGGTATTTTTGGACTTTACTGGGTGCGTGTGGGCTGTGGCCCTGCGTTCGGACCCACTTTAAAAAAAGACCTTGTGCCGTACTTGTCCCCACACCATAACAGAGGCTTTTCCATGCTTTACAGTTGGTGTGATACAGGGGGTTGCAGCTCTTTCACTAATTCTTTACCGTTGGCTGACTGTAGTCAAGGGCAACCTGAAGGCTCCCTTTTCGATAGCTAAGGGAGAGTGCTACTCCTTTCCCTGAATTGCTCCACTTACTCTTGATCTGGATTTTATAATGCTGAGTGTTAAGCAAAGAGGCATCAATTACCATTTTTTGAGTTTTTGATATGATTTGACCTAGGGTTGAAGCCCAGTCTCCCAGACTATTGGTGAACACTCTACCCACTATAGCAATGGAACCCTCTATTGTCCAATCTTTGTGCACCTTAGCCCACTGGAGCCTTTTGACATTGTTTTGCTTCTTCAACAGTGGTTTCTTGATAGCAATTCTGCCATATAGGCCAGCTTCACAGAGGCTTCTCCTCACAGTGGATGTTGACTTTTTTCCCTACATTAGTTCAGTTGTGAAGAGATGTTTGGAGCAGTCAGCCTTCTGTCATGCATGTTAGTGAATCTGATGCAACAGGTAGTAACTAGCAAGTAGTAATTCAACACAATATAGTCTGAGTTCAAGTGGTGGTATAATGTGACTTTTGAAAAACATTTTATTCATGCTCAGTACTAAAGAAAAACACCTTCAAATCAATTTTTCAAAAGATATCTGGTTATACTAAGATCAAATTTACTGAGGAAGATTTGTATTTTGTATAATAAATAAAAACATTGTGGTGCTTAACTTGTTTCATTAAAAATAAAAAAAGAGTGAGAAAAAAAAAGGAGCAGCAGCAAATGACTTAGAAACTGTCTTTTATACTTACATTCACCATCTAGATGGTGAATGTAAGTATTACATTTCTATATAACTTTTTCTACACATTACCACAGAAAGAATGGAAATTTTCATGGGCAAGTTATTCTGTACAAAACCAAAGATCTAGCAAATTATGTTAATGTGAGAAAATTGTAAATATCAAAGAGCTGAAAAGGTTATTTTCCATGAGTTTTATAGAAAGATCAAGAAAAAGTGGAAATAAATAAACTGTTAAAAAAAATAAACAGTTAAAAAGCTATCAAGTGCAGTTTAACCAAAAAGAAGCTCAGGAAAAAAAAAACCTAGTGTGTGAGTTTTGATCAGAGAACAAATACTTACCAGGTGGTTACAAAATAAAGAAAAATTATTTTTTTAAGACAATGTTGAAAATACGAAACATTCTAAAAGTCAAATGTATAAAAAGGAAACTGAAAAAATGAAGTGCACAGAAATCTCTCATTCCTTTGTTAATTTTGTTCCAGGAAAAGATAAGAAACAAACAAGCCATTAATAGAAAATAGAGATAAAACACAGAAAAATATTCAAGAATATTTCAAACTAGTATCTTTTTAATTTAAAATGTCACTTTAAGAAAAGTGGGAGGATTACTTATGCATATAAAAGAGAGAAGTAGAAAGCTTCAAATTATTGTTATTTACAAATTTATTTAATGGAATTTTAACCATTTTTATCAGCTTTTGGGGGCATAATACCCAACTTTTTTAAAAAAGTGGAATGGAATTATGTTCAACGACTTCTCTTAATGAATAACTAGCTAGTTAAGATTGATTACCAAAAAAAATATAGCCTTATTATTTAGAGATTAAAATCTTACATCTTTTGCAATAGGTATTTTATCTATACACATCTCAAGATTTTGTTTAAAAGCCAGAAAATGGTTCAAGAACAAGGGAAAAAAACAACAATATATATTGAAATTCTTATCGACAGGATTAGAACATATTCTATATTTTTAACAAAGAACATTTTACAGGGTTTAAAAAATGCATTTAGCAATGAAATGGTCAAATTAAAACTATATTCTGCAAAGAGATTATGCCAAAATTTCATAGCAAATAAAATCTTTTCTTAACAGCAAAAACTAAGAGAACCAACTTTATGAACAAAATTGGAAAGAGAAATCATCAAGAAAACTATTCAATGCAAATTTCTGTATAGGTAGGAAAAATTTGTATTGAAAATGTAATAAGTTAAAACTGAAAGAGTTGAGAGATTTAAAAAAATCTGGAATTTGGGCTTTCCTGGCTTATTAAAACAACAATTTCACCAAAAAGAGAAGAGGGAATAGAACTGTAAAGATATAGATATACAAGTATAAAATTGAATTTTTGTCAACAAATAAGAGAAAACTAAAACAGGTTCAACCAGAAACGGGCTACTGTTAAGAAACTTTAAAAAAAACTAAATAAATTACTTATATATTCTGTCTAACCCAATATGTTGGGTTTAACTATCAGGTCTGTTGAAATTTGAAAACCCAAGTAGTAAATTAAGTTACTCTTCCAAGATCTTAAACAAGTGACTATCACAACATTTTTTTTTTCTTTTTTTAAATTTTAGTTAAGAATGAAAGGCATTTAATCCCTTTTCAAATGTTGACATAACAAAATCATCCCAGGAAATAACTTTTGCCTTTTAAGAAAATTTAATTCTAAAATACCAAATAATCTATTTTCAATTGGTTCATATTAATGATTGAATAATTATTTATTTTTATATTGATAAAAAACTACATGAAAATTAACTTTTGTCCTGTGAAATTAGAATTTCTTCTGAATCAAAGATGTAGCCTTGCATGTCATAGTTTGAATCACAATGATTTTGTCGGCTTCTAGAAAAATTTGTGCTTCAATTAGTATTACAGAAAATGATCTTAAGAGTTCTTTTTTATATATTTACAAATAATTCAGGTTGATACAATATTTGCTTTGATTTGAACATTGAATATATTGCCTTTAGAGCTATATATTTATATAAGGTTATTTCAAACTATTTGGTTTCATAATAAACAAGAGCTTCAACTTAAGAGGGAAATCAAAAGTCTTGAGTTAAATACTAAATTGATTATAGATGTTACAATATGTCAGGATTATAGTTTGAAAGATTTCAGTTTAGATTAAATGAAATCAGAGATTAACTTAACTCTGAACAGAAATTAATGACTAAAGACTTTATCTCTCCTTACAGAGGATAACATTTGAAATTAAACTATGGACATTTCAGGATATAAATATAAACTTTGATCATAAAGATTTATGACTAATAAAAAAAAATTAATTCCTCTATTTTGACTAATCAGTCACAATAAAGAATGATGACAAATAAAAACACTAAAAAGATTGAAGGGGAAAGAGAGAAACTTGGTCATATTAGGTAAGTTATTTAAGGTCACAATAAAATTTCTATTTGAAAACACAATATTTAGCTAAGAAAAGAACAAAAAATCTATACAAAATTTAAATATGCTCCAATGAGCAGTGAGACTAAAGGCCTAAAAAGATTTGAATGGAAGGAACAATAAGACATACTAAGCAAACTTTTTTCCTAGTTAAAATCATAAGACAAGCTCTCTAAAAAAAAAAAAAAAAAGCTAAAATCCTGGCAGGTAACTAATTACTTTTCGAAAATATTGATTATTTCATATTAGACGAGCCATTATTCAATGCTCAAATTTTCGAAAGGAAAGTACATAAATTTTACAAAATACAAACTGATGATGACAGTTTATGGAAACAAGATTGATGTCTGCTTTCTTAAAAATATAAATTAAAAAAAAAAAAAAAAAAAAAAAAAGAAAAGAAAAAAATCCTTACACTATTTTCCTATTAACTAACACCTAAAAACAGTTTATCTTATTGAAAGAACAAACTTATCTTTGAAAAACAATTTCCTTCTTTAGAAACTTCTTTTTCTCTCTTTTTTTTCTATTTAGATTTGTCAACTCTGATTTGTAAATTGAGTAACATAAACAAAAACAACAAAGCAGAGAAAAAGCCCTTGTCCCCTCCATCATCCTCCATACTTCCAGATATTTTTGATAAATCTATATTTCAATGTTGGGAACAGAAAAGACCAATCCCTTAAGTGCCAAGTTAGTTGAATGTATTCTTCATGAAAATATTGAACACATTCTTTCTCCTCTCTCAATTCATATTAAATAAAAATTAATTAATTTTAAAAAGAATATGAAACTACAAAAGCAATTATGTTGTAAATAACAAAATATAATTGAATTTTTAGATTAATATCTAATAGATTATATGTACATCTTTTTATATATATATATATATATATATATATATAAAGAATGTGTACACTCACACACACTTTTGTACAGTTTGAAAAGATGTATACACAACTAATTAAATAATTACTACTTGATAAATTTAGGTAACTTTTATAATGCCTGTGGAATACACTACTGTAATTGAGGATTGAACTCTTGAAAATCATATTGCTACCAATTTGAGAGAGAGAGAGAAAGATGATCTTTGAAGATGCTCAGTCATTAAACTAGGAGTGAAAACTAATATTCATCTAAATGATTTTTAAAGGTTATTTAAAAAAAAGGGGGGGGGTGAGAAAAAAGAAAAAGAAAATTGAAGAAATGAGAGAGTGTAGCACAAATTATACTTAAAAAAAAAAAAAAAACCAAAAAGATAAAATTATAGTAACAACAAATAATTTGATAGAGAATGCCAAGGAGGGCACAAACCAAACCAGTCTGTCAAACGGTAGTTAATCTTGTACAATGTAACACAAGCCAAGAAGGGGCAGCAGCGGCAGCAGCAGTCATTCTTTGTAGAACTAAACAGAAGGGAAAGAAAAAAAAAAGAAAAAGAAAAAAAAAACAGCAAATAAAACATCTTTCTCCAACATCTAACCCTGCTGTCAAACCGTAATTTTGGTGTGATCAAGATGTCTGGCTTGTGAGATGGTAAAGATGAGGTTTTGAGAAGGCATGGATGAATATGGGCTGTCTGTCCACAAGGATCCGAGAACAGAAGTCTGTCTCACTGCATACTGTTGCCAGGTGTGTATAGGGCGACGTTCAATATGGCATGGAATAGTACAATTGGCGAAAACAGTCGTTAACAGGAATAAGAACCTCACCCACTGTCAGCGTGCTCTGGGGGTATGATGCAGGCCCACATCTCCTGTAAACTAAGCAGTGAACGGCCAGTGTTAGGGTAATGATGCTAGTAGCAATAAAGGTGAGGTGCCACATGCAAACACAAACAACACACACAAAAAGGGATTTTTTTCCTTAAATTTTAAAATTTAAATGTGGATTATATAAAGGCATAGCAAAAATGATAACAGCTCCATAACAAGGTAGGATACGTTAACAAGTCAGTTCAAGTAAAAATTGGTAGACATTTAAAGAAAGGTGAACACACACACAAAAAAAAAAAGAAGAAAAAAAAAGAAAAAAAAAAAAAAAAGATCCAAGCCAACAAGTACAATGAAGAAATTACTCAATACTAGAAAGTTTTCTTTTAAATTCATATTTAGAGGATTTTTAAGAAATAAGACAACTATATTTATATATAAGACTAATATATAGAAGTTATATTGAAATGTTTTGCAACATATTTAAGAGTGGACGACACTGAAAGCCATTGACAACCTGGGAATGAGCATCCACAGACAACAATGTGGGAGGAGGAAGAGGAGGAAAATACGCATGTATGTATGTATGTTAGTGTCTTATATAAAAGCGAGTCGATAGGTTGTATTTGTAATCAACTGGAGACAGATTTGATAAAATACCATTATTAGCCACAAAAATCACACATTCTTAAAATATAAGTCTATACATAGAAAATCTAGTGTCCATAGTTTTATAATTCACCAAACATACAGCCAATGCTTGTTATCATTCAACTCAAATCAGATGTGATAAAAACTTGCTTAAATTTATAAGTATCTCATGAGACAGCAGAAGTATGTCTTTATCCAACCATATCACCAAATGGCATGCGATACAAGGTCAATTTTTAAGCAGAGTTAAGAGGGTTTGAATTCAGACTTTTCCTTCAACTAGTTTGGTAGGACAGCTGAAATATGGATAACCAAAAAATTTACCAAATCTGATCTGGCAAAAGTATACTCCCAAAATGAAAACACCATCACATAAATAAAACAAGTTACAATAAAACTTTAATGTGGATATGTGTAGAATTTCTAATTTTTATATAATGTTCTTAAGTTTTCAACACAACAAAAAAGTGTTAAAAGAATAAAAAATAAGACTTGAAACAAAATGTCTATACTAAAAGTCCCCAAAAGAACTCAAGAAATTACAATTCTAATAGTTTCTAAAATGGAATTCTGATTGAATGACTAATCATTCAAAAAGTATCTAGAAAGTAGCTTTATAAAAACAAAAACATTTGATATTTATTTGTAATAATGAGGGAATATTAACTAATTTTATAACATTATATACTAAAAGTCACTCATCTAATGGTGTCATTTTTGAAAATCCTCACCAACTAAAGCATGTTAAGAGGTTTTAACCTCTAATCAGATCAATTTTTTTTTCAAACATTCCATTTTGTTTTATAAATAAAGATTTTATAATATAGTAATCACGAAGTTCCCCTCCCCTTTTACACATTTTCCTTAAAAACATGTCCCATTTTCTCAGATTAAAACAATAACTTGTACACACACACACACACATATATATATATATATATATATATATATATATATATATATATATATATATATATATCCTAAAAAAAAAATAAATAAATAAAAAAAAATTAACAGGCATATAACTGGATATATTGCTGGATTTCATACCTGAAGCTAGAATGTAGTTGTATATATATATATATATATATATATATATATATATATATATATATATATATAGTCATTCATGATAGATTTTAACATATACACACATTTATTTACTGAGTTAAAATTAGCAATAGCAAATAGAGAATTTCTTCTGATCCCTAACAACCATGAAATCTCCACATTTAGCTTAGTAATAGCTAAAATTGTAACTGTTTGTTATCACTGATTTTGTAAAATTGGTGCATCCAGGTGTTAGAAGTTCAAGAAAGATTTGTTCTGGCTCTAAAATGTAATATGATGTACATATATTTTTGGTTCAGTTCAAAATCTAGTTTGAGTTAACTTGTGATGTTCTGAAAAGAATAATATAACAAAACAAAAAAAAAAACCACTACAGTCAGAATAAATGTTTGTTTGTTTGTTTTTTTAAATTAAATTCATTAAAAGAAAAGAAAAAATATTTCAAGCATAATCTAACCCAATTTTATTGCCTCATAAGAAGAAAAAAAAACAACAACAGATTGATAAAAATTGATATGAACAGAATGACTGTGCAACTAATAGAAAAATCATAAATGAATAAAATATATAAAAAATAAAAAGTATATTGAAAAAGTTTTAAATTCTAAGAAACTTAATAAAACGTAACAATGTGATAGGCCAACATTAATAATGAGTTTCTATCAACTCAGACCAATTACAGAAATTAAAAAGACATTATCCTAATCTAAATGAAGACTTCTAGAAAAAAAGTATAGCAAGTATTTTTTATTTAACCTTTTTAAAATAAAAAATGCTAGATTTTATCCAAATGTTATATTCACCACAATAAAAAAAACAAATACTACTTAAGAATTAAAATCTAGCCAATATTTAAACCTAGACAATTTTATTCAATGATACAAATCTATTAATCAATTGAAGGAATCAAGAGTTCGCCCAACAGAACATTGGATTCCTTTGGTTACCAATATGGGTAACCAGTTTTAAAAAAAATTAGTCATTTGAACTTTAACTACAGAGAATGTTATCTTGACTTACCAATGATGTTCTCTTGTCATACAATTCAAATTAATATAATTGAATTAAAAATTCATTGTTGAGATCTTGTTCACTGACTTTGCATGTGAATTTCATAAAAATTCTTTTCTTATTCAGTGTCATTGTCAGATAATTCAACTCTTACATCATTGAATTAGATGCTTTCTAACAGGAAAGTTGCAAATACAACAAAGGATAGTGGCTTCATATTGATCTGGCATTCCCATGATGTTACAGAAAACCAACAAAGTCTAGCAGTATTACAAGATATTGCTGAAGCACTCCAGGTTAGTAGTAATGATGCATGGGTATCAAAATTATACCTGACCCCCAGAATCATCTGATGATGAGGGCTTTGTTGCTGCACAGCTGTTCTGTTTGCAGCAACATCTGTATATAATATTGCATTTAAAAATCTTCATTAGCATAATCAAAACTTTCATGGGGGGGAGAAAGAAGATAAATTAATTATTCACATTGTGGCATCCTACTTGCCTCAGTCCCTCTGATCTATTATTTAGCTGCTATAAATCAAATTCTTTTAGATATTTTCTAATCACAATTTTGAATGAAATTATCAAAAAGGTTTGAAACAAAAAAAAATTCTTTAGACAGGCTGAGGAATGTGATGTACTCACAATATAGCCATTTGTTTGTCCTAAATACATGAGGAGTGAAATGCCATCAAAATTATTCAATTAATTATCTAATTAAAAGATTAGAAGCATTTAACAGAAAGTGTGCATTATGTTTATGTACAATTAATTCTACAATTATCTGCATCAATATTTTGCTACTTTCGAACATTTTTGGCACTTGCTGTATTCAAAGTTTAGCACAAATTGAAATGTTGACTACACATCAAAATTCTTCAAAAGTGCTAATCTGTTGAAATGTTACTTTGAAAGGAATTGGATTTAAAAACAAACACGGGTACTGCATTTTCAAAAAGATTTAAGAGCAAGTACACAGGAAAAGCATTTCGGAATTTAGAACTGAACAAAAATATTGTTTTGAAAAAAAATCTGTGAAACTCCCTTAGTGTGATAATCACAATAAACTAATAAATTAGAAATACATAATAAATAAAAACAATTTTAACAAAAAAATTCTGTTTAATTATCAAGTACGTCTAAATGAATTTAAGGATATTTCAAGGGTGCTGAATCTTTAAATATGAGATTAGTTTTGCTAAATTGGTTCTAGTTAACATGATAATGAATATCCTTCAAATTATTATTTTATCTCAATAGCTGTTGCTAACACATATACAGTAGAAGTTGCTTTTTCCCTCCCCACTTAAAACTATGTACTCCCAATCCCTGCAATCAAATCTTTTATCACTTCTTTAACAGTGCTTTGCAGATTTTCAACTGCATATAATAAGAAATTGGTTAATCTTTATTTTGCAGAGAAATTTCAGTTAATTTTGAAGAGGTTGCTGAAATAACCATGATGCATTCTCTGCTATAATTGTGTCAAATACACTCTACAAAAATCAATGGAAAGATGGTGCTGACAAAGCTATTGCATCACAAGCAGATCTTATTGGCATTGGCTCACAAACAGGACTCAAATGCCAACAATTGTCATTACTATTAAGGCAAAGAAAAGAAGTGGACAAACATACATTTATAATCTTCCCACTTTTATTCTGGCCCTGTCAGCTGAATATGCAGACTGCATCCCTCACCTCACCCCACTCCCAACAAGTAGCCTGGATATAACACTAAACCATCTGATGGTGAGGCTCCAGTCTGAGCTTTGGGGAATGTACAGTATCCCTTCATTGCCATTATACCCAGATTTACTTTGACCCAGAATGGTAGTACCTGTTAGGGTCCCACCAATAGGTCAAATAGAACTGTTTAACCATTTACTATACTTGAAACCATGTGACTGTGAGCAAACAAATGATTGATATTAAATTGAATTATTGGTATTAGATCGCAATGATTGAAACCATTCAACTGTATGCAAATGAATGAGTTTGAGTTTTGTTTAACCGCATATCAACCCCTGTGGGTCATTTAATGCCAAAAAGGTTATTTTGAATTTCAGTCATTAAAGTAGCAGTTCTATAGAGATGTTTGGTTATATCTTGCTGAAAAAGTTGCTTTCTTTTAGAAAATTAAAAATGTTTTCAGGGTTTGTATTCTTAAAGATGTCCCTCAGGTTTCTTGCTTGATAGTACTTGGTACGGATATGTTTAAGGTTGTTACAATTTAGAAGGATATGTTTGGTTGTGAGTTGTACTTTGCATGATGGGCACACTGGGGCATCCTCCCCTTTTAACAGGTGTGAATGAGTAATGTGGGTGTGCCCAATACGCAATCTGGCAAGTATTACTTCTTCTCTTCTGATGCTTCTGTAGCCTGTTGGCCACTCTCCGATAGCTTCTTGTATTTCATGGAGTTTGTTTTGAGTCTGATTGTCCCATGATTTCTGCCATTTGTCTGATATAAATTTCTTTATGGTTGGTTTTAGATCTGTATATGGGATTTTTGATTTGCACATATCAATTTGAAGAGCTTTTTTTGCAGCTTTGTCTGCTTTTTCATTTCCTTGGATGCCAATGTGACTTGGTATCCAGGTGAATATGATGTTATTATTTTTAGAGAGGGTGTTTAGTTTGTTTAGGAGCTTTGTGATCAAGGGGGATGATGTATCTCTGTTCTGTAGTGCTAGTAGGACTGATTTGGAGTCTGTGTATATGATAAATTTGGAAGCTTTATGATTTGCTATGATATTCATAGCTAGATCAATGGCTGTGGTTTCTGCACTGTAAATTGAAGCTTCATTAGGTAGGCGTTTTAGGGTTTCTTTTTTTTTGAGAAATAGCAGCACAGCCTACTTTTTTTCCTTGTTTGGATCCGTCTGTATAGATGTGATAGTGATCTGGGAACTTATTTTGTATTTTTATGAGTTTCTCTTGATAAGTGATGGGGTGTGTTTTTATTTTGGGTAACTTATCCACTTCTAAGTTTATAGTTGGTTGCCTTATGGTCCATGGTGCCGTTTTGGAGAGTATGGTATGGTGTACTATTTTAGTGTTGATTTTAATTTCGTTGAGGAGGTCACTTATTCTTAAGCTAAAAGGTCTGATTTTTTTGGGGTTATTTTGATACAAGTTTTCATATTTTGTTTTGCCGGTGTAGTCATAAGCAAGATTTTGTGGACAGGAGATGAGTTTGATGTAGTACTGTAGTGCTAATTTTTGTCTTCTTAAATAGAGAGGGGGTTCGTTTGCTTCTATGTATAGACTTTCCTTTGGGGAAGTATTAAAGGCTCCTAAAGTAAGGCGAAGTCCTTGGTGGTGTATTGTTTCCAGTCGTTGTAAGTAGGATTTTCTGGCTGCTCCGTATATGAAGCAGCCATAGTCAAGTTTTGATCTTATTAGAGATCTATATAGCTTGATAAGTGTCTTTCTATCAGCACCCCAGTCTGTGTGGGCTATGGCTCTCAATAGTTGCATGGCTTGATTGCATTTTATTCTTAGCTTTTTTATATGTGGGATAAAGGATAGTTTAGAGTCAAAGATAATGCCAAGGAATTTATGTTCATCTGTTATGGGTATTTCAGTGTTATTTAATGTAAGTTTAGGGTGGTTGTGCATCTTGTGGATTTGACAGAAGTGTACACATTTTGTTTTACTATTTGAAATTGTAAATCCATTTTCTGTGGTCCACTTTTGGATTTTATTTATGCATTGTTGTACTTTCCTTTCTATGGTTGTCATGTTTTTTGAATTATAGCAGATGAGGAAGTCATCTACATATAATGACCCTTTGATTTCTGGAGGGAGGCAGGATGTTATGCTGTTTATTTTTATTATAAATAGGGATACTGATAAAATACTGCCCTGAGGAACTCCCACCTCTTGTGGCTTCGAATCAGAGTATGTGCAGCCAATCAGTGTCCTGAAAGATTGGTCTTCAAGAAAGTTTTGGATGAAGATGGGAAGTCTACCTTGTAACCCAAAGTTTTTAAGGTCTTTGAGAATTCCGTATGGCCACGTTGTGTCATAGGCCTTTTCAAGATCAAAAAAGACTGCCACCAGGTGTTCCTTTTTTATGCATGTTTCTCTGATTAGAGTTTCTATATGAACCACCTGGTCCATTGTGCTTCTTTTTGTTCTGAAGCCTGCTTGTAGGTTTGAGAGCAGTTTATTTGATTCAAGAAACCATATTAGTCTTTGGTTTATCATCCTTTCTAAAGTTTTGCATGCACAACTAGTTAGGGCTATGGGCCTATAGCTGGTGGGATTTGTTGGGTCTTTTTGTTTTTTGAGGATGGGGATGATTGTAGCTTGCTTCCATAAAGTAGGGATATTGCCTGAGATCCAGATATTGTTATATATGTTTAGGAGATATTTCTGGGAAATTGAAGGTAATTCTTTAAGAAATGTGTAGTGGATTTCATCTGGACCAGCAGCTGAGTTATTGAATTTGGATAATGAATTTTGGAGTTCATCTAGGGTGAAAAGTTGGTTGTAGCATTTAGTATCGTCAGAGGTGAACTTTATTTTGTTCTTTTCTTCTTTGATTCTGATGGAGTTAAATTTGTTGGAATATTTTTTGGTAGATGATGCTTGGGCAAAGTTTTCTGCCATCAGATTAGCTATTTGTTTTTCATTCAAAGCTTTTGTGCTTCCTTGGGAGAGATGATTTATAGGAGTGTGGACAGTTTTATTTGATATTTTCTTTACAAAGTTCCAAATTGTTTTGGGATTAGTATTTGAGTTTATTTTTGCAGTGAAGTTTCTCCAGGAGGACCTTTTAGCTTCTTTAATTGTGCGTCTAGTTTTAGCTCTTTGTTGTCTATATTTGTCTAGATTTTCTGATGAAGGGTTGGTTTTAAATTTCCTGAGGATTCTTTGGCGTTCTCTGATCATAGTTTTGCACTCCTCCGTAAACCAGGGATTGTTATGTTTTGGGGATGTTGTAGTTTTAGGTATGGTTTTGTTTGCTATATTAATTAGGGTATTTGTGAAATGTATTATAGGTTCTTCTTGGTTTGTATTTGTTTCTGGGATTAGGGTGTCAAGGCATAGTTTTTTGTAGGCTTGCCAGTTTGCTTTTTTGAAGTTCCATCGTGGGGTTTTTGAGACTGTTTGTGGGTCTGATTTTCCTGGTTTAGTATTTTCTATTATGATTGGAAAGTGGTCACTGCCGCAGGAATCTTCATGTACCCTCCAGTTATATTCTATAAAGGTGGCTGGATCGCTGAGTGTTAGATCTATAGCAGAGAATGTACCTGAGGATGAGCTTAGGTGGGTTTGAGCTTTCCGATTGTGGAGACATAGGTTGTTGTTATTAATGATTTTTTCAAGGGTCTGACCTCTTTTGTTTGTTGTCCTGCTTCCCCACAAAATGTTGTGGCTATTGAAATCTCCCATCAATATATATGGCTTAGGGAGTTGATTTATTAAGTTATTTAGCTGTTCTTCGTTTATAGGGTCTTGAGGTGGAATGTATATAGAGCAGATGGTGGTGGTTTTGTGTAAAGTTGCTGAAATTGCTACTGCTTGTAGGGGGGTGCTGATGTTGATTTTGCTTTGGGGAATGTTTTTCCTTATTAGGATTGATACACCACCCGAAGCTCTTAGTCCCGTGTCATGTATATAGTCATATTGCTCATAATTTTTCATGTTTGTTTTATCATTGCTTTTTTTTAATGTTTCTTGGAGACATATAATGGTAGGATTTTGTTCGGTTATTAACAGCTGGAGTTCGTTGTAATTTGCCTTGTAGCCACGACAGTTCCATTGGATTATCTTGTGGGTATTTTGGTATTTGGCCATAACTATTTATGCAGTGTGTGTCTTGGGTTTAGGGTGTACTATTTAATTTTTGTATTTTCGATTTTAGGTGTCGAGTCCATTTCGGTTTCCATACTTTCTATGTTTCTGGATTTATTTTTGGTTTTTGAAGGGGTGTGTTGAGTAGGTTTTTGTTTTTCTTCTTTTTCTCTGGTTCTTGAGGTTGATCGGTTTCTGTTTTTGATCGTTAGCGTTTCATTTTTTTGGCTAGAGGTTGAAGGGATGTTTTTTGATTTGTCAGTTGGAGTTAGTTGTACATTGGGTATAATAGTTTTAAGGGTTTTGATTAGTTCATGTAGGTCGTTTATTAAATTTGTTAATTCTTCTTCTATTTTTGTTGTTTTTATTTGTGTTTTTGCTTCGTTTTCTACTTGGTTTGAGGGAGTCCTGGTTACCTGAGAGAAAGTTAATTTGTTAAAGGGATTTTCTATGAGTCTTCTTGCTTCAGGGAAGGTAATGTTTTTGGTGATTTTCATTTTGATAATTTCCTTTTCCCTTTCCCAGATTTTGCAGTACTTTGAGTCTGCTCTATGATTCCCTTTGCAATTGTTACAGTTTAGGCTGTTTTTGCAGGATTCCTCTATGTGGTTTGGTTCCTGCTCTCCACATTTGACACACACTTGTTTTCTTGTGCAGTGCTGCTTCAAGTGTCCATATTTCTGGCAGTTATGACATCTTCTGGGATTTGGGATATATGTCTCAACTTTAACCACTGTATAGCCTATTTTTATTTCTAAAGGGGGTTTTGGGTTATTAAAGGTTAGAATGTAGGTATTGGCTTCAATTATTTCATTTTGTTTTTTGATTGTTATCCTTTTGACGTCTATTACATTTTGTTTTTTTAGTTCATTTTTAATTTCCATTATTGAGCATAATGATAGCTCTCCATTTCTTATCACCCCTTTAGAGGTGTTTAATCTCTCATGGGGGTAAGCTTTTATATCTATGTTGTGGATTTTTTGTTGCTTTAATATTATTTCAGCTTGTTTTTTTCCTGTCACCTCTATAAGGATGGTTCCATTTTTCAAGTTTTTTACAGTTTTGGGTGATATTAGAGCTGAAATACATTTTTCTATGATGAAGGGAGATATTTTTGTTAGCGGTAGTTTTTCTTTCGATTCTAGAATGATGAACCTTGGATATGGCTCATCATTGTCTGAATCACATTCAATATGGGGTCTTTTTGCTTGGGTTTTTGTTTTAACAGAAGCCATAAAAGTGTTGGATGAGTTTCACTGAACATGCTCCCCACCCACCTCGGAGCTCCATATGGGGATGTGCCTAGGGGGAAACCCATTCGCCTAGCAACACCAGGGCTACATGTTCAGTATACTCATGCTGGTGATAGACAAATTAATTTTTTGTCCCTGGGTTTTCGTTCCCAAGATAACTACTTCCCCAGTGACAGAAAGGACTACGAGTCTTTCCACAGCATGATTGACCCTACAGCCATCGTCCTCATTTAGATTTAAAAAAAAAAAAAAAAAAAAAAAAAATCTAAGAGAGTACTGTCATGACCAGCCAATTGATCGGATCGGGCCTCTCCGACCGCCCGTCTAGCCCAGTAAGGGCCAAAGTGGTGTGTTGCAAGAGACTTGACCACTCGATTTTCAGGCCAAGTACTGTTCAACCACCAGGATCCCGTCCTTAAGCATCACGGGTTGCCACCCACGGCCAACAGGTAGCCTCGTTGGGGGGGTTTTACCACTCTGCAGAGGTGCAGTCAGCGTATTCTACAGCCCCAGCTGACAGGGTGAGCAAATGAATGAATATTGTTGACTAGGACTATTAGTGTTGAATAGCAATACTTGAAACCATTTAGCGATGTGCAAACTAATGAGCTCAGGCTCATAAATGCCCTACAAGGGTTGATATGCCTAAACCAACCAACCAACCAACCAACCACTTTTATTCAAATATTAAAATATTCAGATAATTGAAATTCAACCATCATTAGAGAAAGAAGGAGAAATTCTATTTCCCTTCTTTTATTTGGTGGTCCAGAAAGGGCCAAAATAGCAAACCTCAAATTATGTCTCCATTTTGTTTACAACGCTCCAACTGAAAAATCCAGTATTCTGCAATTGCTCACATATCCACATCAACCAATATAAATCTAGATTTTCATCAAATCTTCATTTTATGTTTTGGTTCTTAAATCTTTGTCACACCTGACACAATCATCAAAACGTCAATTATTAAGCCAGTGTCAAAATGAGTTAACTACAGTGTCCTCACTCACTATGTTACAAAAAAATATATCTTGTTTATTTTAGACTCAAGTTTGGAAAGAAAAATAAGTTTTAGATTCTATAAAGCTTATATGCCTGATGTAGTTACCAAATCCCCTCCTCCCCCACCAGTATATAAAATGCATGGTTTACAAAGGTATTTGAAAGACCCACTCATTGTAACTCCTCCAAGCTCCATAGCTGTCAATTTCAAACTTCAGATCATCCTTTAGTTGCAATATCAGTAAATGAGACACTGTAATAATGGCCTATAAGTATCTTAAGTTAAATGTACATCTTATATACTGAGAAATACAATAAGTGAAAAAGAGAAATGTTTCAACTTAAGAAAATAAAAAAAAAAATCATAGAAATGATAGAATCCACAATAAGAAAGAATCTTTTCTCCTCCATGCTGTGCGATATTGGCATAGAACTATTTTAATGCTAAATGTATTGTCTTATATGCCAAGAAATACAGTGAAGAACTTCTTAGATGAAGTCAAAACAGACAATTATGAAGAATTGGTTCCATGGACACTTGATACCTGGAAGCTAATAACAGCATTGCCACTGGTGCAGATTTCCAGAGAATATTGGGAAGTTTAGAGAGAACCTAGAGTAGAGGTTCCAGCAAGATATAAACATGATAGAGAAAAGATATCAAAGGTAGATGGGATATAGTGGCAAACAACTACTGGAACCTCCAACATAATTATCTAGTTAACCTACACAAAATATAATTGTACAATCAACATTTTCTCTGCATTAATAGTGATTACTTGAGTCAGCTTACTTCGTTTGTACATTATTGTACTGCATTCTATGATGTTAGATATTGGCGTGAATTAGGACAGTTCCAGTGTGATTTGCAACTATGCCCAACCATGAAAATCTTTATTTTGTTTTTCAATAAGGTTCTGAAACTTTGATAAAAATAAGCACAAAATTAATTCCAACAATAAATCTGAAATCAGATGACCAAATATTTAAAGATCAATTCAACACCAAGTATATATATATATATATATATATATATAAAAAAAAAAAAAAATGACAGAACCGCTGAATGCTGAGCAAGCTGGATTCTTAGATATAAGAGTATCTGTCATCTCAAAAATTAGAACCAATCTAGCAAAACCGATGCCACATTCTAAATCAATTGTTTTAATACCATCAACAATAAAAAAAAAAAAAAAAAATACTGACATGTTGACCATTAAACTTTTGATTATATTTGAAGTATAATCAATAACTTAGTGGCCAACATCTTAATTGAATTCCAAATGGAAAGTAATGATATTGAATACATCAGTCAACAAAAACGCTCCAAGAAGTAATAATATAAAATTCTTCACAAAATTTAAGAGTTGCTTTACTCAAAATGTTCGAGAGAGAGAGAGAGAGAGAGAGAGAGAGAGAGAGAGAGAGAGCAGAATTTGACATAAAAAGCTGATGAAGCAAAGATTCAAAATGATTGAATATTTTTTATATTGAATTTTGTGGAGAAATGATGTTTACTGGTAAAATATGTTGCTTTCTTGCAATAACTTGATTGAGGAATATATTGAACAATGCAGTCAAAACAAGAATTCAAAACCAACCTAAGAAAAAAAAGTCACTATATTTTTTTAGCAAGAGAAATACAAAAACACTCACTTCATGTAACTAAAACCATCAGATTAATCTTAAAATGACATAGACAAGATTTGATTTAGGAGTGAAATGATCTTTGAATTGCAAAATTTGTTTTTGCTTTTCACAAGGGAAATTCAGATCAATATTTTCAAGTAAATTGAAACCTCATAAAATAAATTTTTTTTTCTTTTTTTTTTTAAATTGAAAAAAAAATTTTTTTTAATGGAAAAGCCAAATTGTATAACCAAATGAGGAGACAAACTTTAAAATGAAAGCTAAGAAAATTATTTCCTACATCTTAAACAGAATTTTGATTTCAATCATCTTCAAATAAGTATTTTCCCAGTGTTTTAAAAAGAAAAAACTCTTGATTCTAAAAAATATTCATGAAAATTCAATGGATCAGCATCACAAATAGTGGGGGAAAAAACAAAAAAAAAAAAACCCTGATAAGCCAATTGAATTCATTCAGAAGTCTATATGTGCTCTATCTCCATTCTGAACAATTAGCCCACATTAATGAGGGAAGGAAATCAGATTATTTCTTCAAAAAAGAATGCAACTGATACAAAAGCATTTTTATTTTTTAAATTTATCATGAGAATCACTCTCAAGTCAACATTTTTTTTTTTTTTTTTTTTTTTTTTAGATACTTTGTAAGGTTGCACCTGAAACAATTAAAACCTTCAAGAATGTGCAGATGAGATATTCAGAATTTTAATATACTAAAATTATATAATTACTAAAATTGAAAATTTGATGAAATTCACAAAAACTTTGCCTAAAATCTGGGTAATTTAAATTTAAACTTGATCAAAATTCCCTAAACAATTCTGCTTAAAAATCTGTAAACTTAAAAACTGACAATTGTAACCAACTACCATCAGTTCATTGGCTGACAAAACCACAAATACAAGACAAGTGGTTGTCAACAGCAGCAGGTGATCAACAAGCTTGACATCAATTGCTATTTAGAAGCTGGATAATGAAAAATCTTAGAGACAATGATTCTTTTTAAATTTTTTATTTTTATTTTTTATTTTTTTACTGCTGACCAAGATGAAAATAATGATCTGCAAGAGTCATGCCAGAAAAGCCAACACATGCTTATAATACAGCAGTCTTAGCAAAGTGGGTAAAAGATTGGGTGTCTTCTGCTCTAATCAATATAAGCAGCACACATTGTGGGGGGAACCATCATCATTTTCACCATTGTATGGAGATGAAGCATTTCCATGCAATAATAATAATAAAAGCTTTAGAGCCATTTATATAAAATATGATGAGGATAAAAGCCCAGGGACTGAAACAATAGTGGAAAGCTCGTGTGCACAAAATTCAAGAAACAAGAAAAACCAAAAAAGAAAACCAGCCAATTAAAATAACATGATGGTAAAAATGGCCCAACTCACAAATTCTATTGCCTGGAAGGGTGTGTCAGCTTACTGGCAGGGAAATAAATAGTTTTTAGTAATTATTAGTATATCGTGAAGCACAACATTCAGTCAGAAAGGCATCTCCAGATTTTAAGATCTTTAAAACAAGTATTGAAGAAGAAAAAAAAAATAAAAAAAATAATTTCATTTATTCAAGGGAGGTGTGTGTGTGGGTCTTTGACTTACAATCAAGTGATATTTTTCGGCAAACAAAAACATTTTATAGCTCTTTTCTGCATTACACTTTTGTCAATTGTTATGAAAAACTATGTACTCCAAGAACCTGTGTATTGGCGATGTTAAAATCAGAATTTAAGTTTTATGTCACAGAAAAGAGATAATAGACAAGACACTAATAGTAGTATTACTACTACTACTACTACTGATACACACACACATAAAAAGAGAGATAATGTTTAAAATACCATATTCAGAAAACAACTTAATGTGGAGAGGCTTACTACTTTCAAAAACTAATTAATAATTACATATTATCAAAAGTGGAAATGATTTCTTTAAAATTAAAGTGATAAATATGTGCACAATTATTATACATGTTCTTTTTAACCCATTTATTTAATGTTTATGAAAACTACTGTATTTTAGATCTCACCAATGAATAAATAAATGTGTACCAATCTTAAATTGTGTCTATATTATTTCTGGAAGTACCCAATGCTAATTGTTAATGCAAAATTAAAAACTTTCCCCTCAAATAATTCCAGCTGATATTGAGTTAATGCCTACTCTTTGAATTAAGCTAATATATAATAAAATGTCATCTCCTTAAAAGCAAAGTTTACATTCATAATTATTAAAAGATACTGACATTAACACTAGATGAAAATAAATAATTCTAAGATGATCATCATTAAAAATTCATGCTGTAACCATGCTGCTGTCATTAAAAAAATTATAACACATTAGAAAATCTCTACTTAAATACAGCATTCATTTTATCAGTGAAATTTGACCAAAAATTAAGAGGAATTTAAATTCATATGCAAATAGTGGCTAAGATATTCAAATTCAGTTGATTCTGCAGTTATGTACATGTTTGGTTAGAGAAAAATAATTTCCCTTTCACTCAATAAATTAGTAAAATTATCTTTAAGAATAGAATTGTATAAGCATTTAAAAGAAATGACCATTTTAATAATAGGTGAAAAGAAACAATACTAAGATGGACATCTAATAAAAATATCAAATAACTAAGATTGCCAAAAACAAGACAGGTTGAAAAGAAACAACAAATTCGACTTCTCTCAAATTCAAAATATTTATAAGACCAAATAAAATTGGTTGTTATAAGAAAACCTAAATCAGGGGTATTGAATGTATGAATTAAAAGCAGTGTAGAAGTTTACTGAAGGAAAAAAAAAAGAAAAACAAAATGAAAGCATTTCATTATCAAGTGAGAAAATTGAATATCAGTTAATGATAAAATCCCCAAAATAAAGGGTAAGACAGTGATTATATCATGTGACTTGGTATTAAATAACCCATTTAGGTTCCATGACAAAAATAGATGAGGTCAAAGAGTTGGCACTTTACAAGTCAAGGAATTGATTTAGGATTTTTTTTTTTTAAATCAATTCTTTTGGATAAAATTTTTCAAGCTATAACAAAATCTGTTCATAATTTGCTTCAACAGCAATGAATTGCAGAAAGTTTTCAATAAGAGAAAGGCTAACAAGTGCAGAAAAGGAGGCAGGAAAATAAGGAGCGAAAAGAGATTGACAGATAAGAGAGAAAGAGAAGAATCTGCAGATGCTGATATAAATCTATAATAAATAAAATGACATTAATAAATTAGCATTGTTTCTCAAGTGATAGAACAATGTCCAAATAACGATATTTGGGATTCAGTTGGCAGGAAGAAGGAGACCATGGCTACAACAACGATCCTGTATAATGAAAATAGATATTAAAAACTGCAACATGAAAGTTTATTTTGGCTTGACATTTTTTTTTGTGCATTTTGTTCACCTTCCTTTGTAACCAAGTGCAGCAACCAAAATGTTTAATATGGAAGTGCACAATGTAGCCTTTAACATGCAGGCAGAAGATACAACAGCATTATGCAATTTCACAGCAAGCACACAAATGTTTACAAAATTAACTGACACAAGAAGCAGCAATGAAGTCACAGAAGGAGGAGGAAAAAAAAAAAAAAGAAAAAAAAAAAGAACAGGCAAGTGGAAACGAATTAAAGGCTAAGATGTTCTTTTCTCAGCCTTAAGCCATACAAACAAGCTGGGGTAAACATGCAACAGAAATGCTGAGAATAAAAAATCAAAATGAATACTTTATTTAAAAAACAAAAAAATTGGGGTGGACGATAATCAAAACAAGCAGCTATCTAGTTTGTAAACTACTGAAGCAATGAGAAAGTGCAGAATAGCAGGAGGAAGGATGACAGGGGCAGGGGGAAAACTTGTGCCCCTCCCCCAAACTATTAAGGAAAGTTTTTCCTCTTTCAAAGACAATAAAAGTGGTTGCACTAAAAGAAGTGTGGCCTCAACTGTTACAAACATAGAAAAGTAGAAGATAAAAGTGAATGAGAGTTAATCAAGAAAAGGCTGAAGAATGAACACACTGATGAGAAAGAAAACTATTCATTATCTGTCCTGAAGGTTACTGCTGCATTGCAGGAAGAAGTGGACTTTTTTTTTTTTCAAATTTTTATTTGATGTTAAAGTTTTTTCTTCCCAAGTATAAACACTTAAGTAAAAAGAAAAGAGCAAAACTCTATGAGAAATAATTATCAGGTTGTGTGTGTGTGTGTGTGTGTGTGTGTGTGTGTTGCGGAAAATATAGATCTATTTGTGAGAAATTATTGTAGCTACCAAAATAAATTTAGATAAAAGAGAAACTCATCTCTAAGCCAGTGGTTTCTATCTGTCTTGCATTTAAATTTAGAGAATACTTAGAAGTGTGTGTGTGTGTGTGTTCCCTCAATGATTCTGATAAAAAGCTTGGGGGGGGGATATTTTTCTAAATGTAAATCGGTATTTAAACATATTTGAAAATTGGCCCCATATCATTTACATACATATCTGTACGTTAACATATATTTAGAAGATTGGCCCCTTATTTACATATATTCTCTAGAGAAATTTTGACTCAATCTTGTACAAATGGGATTTTTCCTCATAAACTGAAATTTAGTAAAATCCAGAAATCTGACTTTTTTGGCTAAAGCAGTAGAAGTCAATCTCTGCAATTGCCTGAATGTTTTGATATTTCAATCAATATTTCAAACATCATTAGGATTTGGATTTCAATATTTATATATTAGTGAAAACAGTGATCATATTCTGTTGTAACAAGTGATTATATTGATTACATATTAAACAAGAATAAGTAAATAATATGATAGAAAAGATTCAAACATTGAATTCAAAAAAAAAAAAAAAAAAAAAAAAGGTTCTAAATAATTTTAACTTTTCAAAATGGATACATGGGATATCTATGATTTCAATTTGGAAATTTTTTTTCTGTTTCTGAGACTCAACTGAATTGAGAGAAATTTCCTTCACATATTAGCTCATTAGTAGATTTTATATAGTTCTTCTGAACAAGGTTACAAATCTCTCTCTCTCTTATAAAATTCAGTTTGCTATATTTATAAATAAAAAGTGCTCAATATTAGTGATAGAGCATATGTAGATCTAACTTAGAATAGTGTAGACACAGAGTCATCAACCACCAGAGACTGTTTACTCTATCCTAATCTTATGCGTGCGTGTACACGCACACTTTTATACAATTATTACTTTTTGTTCTATTTCATCAAGGGAAATCATTCAAACTTTAGATCCCCCTTTTTTGGCATTGATTATTTTCAAATGAATTCTTCAATTACTATCCTGAAATTCAGTAGTGGTCAACTCATCTTTTCGAAGTATTCTATTCTCTGGCAGATATAATATAGCTCTGCATAAAAGAAACTTGTCAATCAATTAATACAAATCAATTCTTCTTTTTTGATAAAATGGTAGTGAAATAATGATAGTTAGTAGAAGTAGCTCATTGAGATTTTTTCTCTTGATGTGATTCCAACACAATTTTTTTTAACAAAGTGGAATGAAAAATTAAAAAAATAAATCAAGTGACTTTTGCTGATTATGGCAAACTAAGAAGTTTCGGATAAATTCCATATGAAAATTATGTGCAGGACACAAAATGTCAGAAAGGCACACAGAATATTGCATTCAACAGAATTCTTAAAAATAAATAAATAAATAAACAAAAATAAACTAACTAATGCACATGCAGTTCTTAAATGAACGACTCCCTAAATTGACAGCATTACACTATATATTCATATCAAACTTGAAGTTGATGAGTTAAAGCAAAAGAATGGTGGAGAGGGGATGTCAAACAATGCACCTTCAATAACATTCAAAGAATAGGTCTTTGCATGAACAAACCATTTTCTTGAAGTTGAATCAGAGACTGAATAAGCTTTATGGAATGTTGTGCTGGAAATAAAGAATTCACCAGTTTGTAATTCAGAGATTCTTGATTCTATAAATGATTGGGTTTTTTTAATATCTAATTTAGATTTTATAGTATAAACTATTTTGAGTAAATGTGTGTATGTTGATCTAACAAAATATATGCATCACATTTAGAGGAATATCTAATGGATTTTGAAATGAATACTTTATTCCAAACCCTCTTAAAGTGGTCTGGAAGTGTATAAAATTTTTAGCTGGGTGAATAAAAACAGGGATCCACAGGGGGTGAATTTATTAGTTTGCATTTATAAATCCCCTTAAAAGAAAACAAAAAAAAATTGCTGGATCATGTACACTAATTGCCAGATATTGAAAACTATAGCAAAAAAGGTTTATGCAACTGTTGAGCCCATTTTACTAATTTTTAAAAGTTCATATATGGTGGAATCTGGGTTAACCATGTGCATTATTTAAGCAAACAGAGAAGCACCTTGAACATAGTGATTTGCAGTTCAAAATCACAAACCTGCAACCTAATATTTGTGATATCAGGGCCCAATAATACTCATCCTTCCCATTAAAAAATAATATAAGAATTAAAAATGCATTTGCAGTTCACTGATATTTTTTTTCATAAACTGTATTCAACATTGATAAATTAATTTTTTTGATCATTTAATATTATTACATTTGATTACAGGGAGAGGGGGCATCAAGTAAAAAGCTTAAGCCCCACTTTATATTTTATAACAATTTGTAAATATCATTGTGAATGACACATTTAAAAATTATTTATATGTCTGAACAATAGTTAAAATTTATAACAAGTAAGATAACTCAAAATCCAAGGACTGTCTTTTATTCTCAGAATTCAACAGATCATCACAATTTGATGTTTATATATTTGACATGAATGAACGTATAAGAATGTTAGCACTAGAAATTTTATAAAACTCTTAAATCATTAAGTAAATCAAAATTAAAAGTAACTGAACTTTACAATCAAATTTAGTATTTTGCCTATAATAAAAGGAAATTTATTAAAGTATTCTAGATAATTTCTATAAGTTATAAAATTATTTTAGACATTACACAAAATTAGTCAAATCAAAAGTTTTACTTTTTACCAAAAAGATGGTTTGAAAGTTTCTAGTTTTTCATTTATTGAACGAAAATGAAAGAATTTTAGCTAAAATAGAAAATAAATTCGGAGCAAAAAAGTTGTCAAAATAAACTGGATACAGCTTTTTTATTCCTCAAAAATAAAGCATCACTATGTTCCAAAGAAGTTTTACTAAAAATGGTAGCTTTCACTCAGAGTTACAGGCTATTTAGAAATAAGTGTCCCCCTCCTCCAAATAATGTTCTTCAAGAGTTAAAAAAAAAAAAAAAAAAAAAATCAACTTACAAATGAGTATAGGAAAAGACCAACTTCAACAGTATCCAACAATTTTAATTATAAAAAAAAAAAAAAAAAGCAATTATTCAAAGTAAACTGTAATAATGACCAAATGGTTGACAATATTAAGCAAATGCAAAAAGAAAAAGGAAAAAAACAAATAATATTAGCCATGCAGATTAAAACATTCAAATGTAATGTGGACATAGATTATAGAGGAGGAATAAAACAAACTTGAAAATCCAAACAAGTATCTGAAGAAACTGATTGATGATATCAAAACATTGCAAAAAGGATCATTACAACAACTGAGAGAAATTCACAAAGCTTTGAAAAAAAGACTGGGTAGTTTTGAGTCAGAAATAAAGCAAGAAGAAAAACAAAGGAGGCAAAGAGAAAAGGGTCATTGTTAAAAACTGTTAATAAGTGATTTAAGACAAAAGCAAAAAAGCCAGTTAAAAGATCCAGGAAATAACACATCCCAAGTTTATCAATATTCACCTGAATCTATTAACAGTTCAATAGTAAAAGAAAACAGAATGCACTAATTCTTTTATTGGTTTCATTAAAATTGAATTAAAAAGAGCAATTCATAATGTCTTTAGCCTTTATCTCTGAAAAAAAATCCCAACTAAAAATATGATTCATTATAAATGACTTAAGCAAAGCATTCATTGAAATATTCTTTTTTGTGAGAGAATATTTTGACTAGAAACAAATGTTTTAATAAAAAGATTAATTGAGACATCTTCAAATAAAATCATTTTTTAAGAATAGATTGATAAATAATGCTAAATTCCAAACTTATCCAATTTATAAACTTTGGAAATCATAATGGCAACTGAATAGAGTATGTGGTTGCATTACCATTAAGTTTTCTCCATACAATGGTCTAATATAATTGTGTGGAATATTGAAATTATTGCTTAGTAGCACACATATTTTATCTGTTCTTCAATTGTAAATTTGGACTAATTCTTTATTGTTGAGTCTGAAGATTTTAGCATTTAAATTCAAATAAAACTTTAATTTCTTAGTAGTAATCATACTTCCAACAACATATTGCCGATTTCTAAAAAGCAAAACATTCTATAGAACAAAATAATACCACTTAAGTGAAAAGAAATAATACTGATATAAAAACCCAAAGAAGAATGTCCATCTATAATGATTATCCTTTAAAACAAACTTTAAAATGAAAGAGCCAATGTCTTTAAAAATGGAAAAAAGTGCTTTAATTAAGAATTGCCCAATTGGCTGGGGCCGTAGAATACACCGACTGCTTCTCTGCAGAGGGGTAAGACCCCTACTCCCAATGAGTATCCTGGATATGACACTAAACAATCTGATGGTGAGGTTTCAGTAATGCTGGAGCTTTGGGGAATGCGGAGTACCCTTTCATTGTCATCACTCCCAGGTCCACCCTGGCCTGGAGTGGTAGCACTTGATAGGGTTCCATCTATGGGTCAAATAGAACTATGTACTTATGCTAGACTGAATTGCTTGAAATAGAACAGTTTTAACATTAAACTATTTGTTAACAAAAACTATATTTATATTAAACTAAATTGTTTGAAGTTAAATTTGGCGTTAAATGACCCGAAAAGTGTTGATACACTGTAAAACAAAACAACCAATCTAAGAAAGCAAAAGGCAGTAATTGGAATTTGTTTATGCCACATAAGTTAAACTTTCAGAAATAAGGTCTCTAGAAAAGTTTCAAATAATTAGATATACAATTTGAATGATTTAAAATTGATGACAAAACTATCATGCCTAACAAACAATGAAGATGGAAAAGTGAGGATAATACAGTAGGAAATAGAGAAAGGAAACAGTGAAAGTGTGATAAGAAATCTTATGTCTTGGCATTACATTGAAATACAACTAGAAGTTCATCAATATTGAAAAAACACACATCTAAAGTGACATGTATATATTCTATATGAAGTCTGAAGACATTGATAAGCAGGAGAGAGAGAGATGCCTCTTCTGAGGCAAAGTTTCTGGGTTTGTTTTTGTTTCCCCAATTATTTAAGTGAACAAGAGAAAGGATAATAAGCAGACAACACTAAAATGACCAACACCAACAATAAAAGTTACTCATGCAAAAACAGGTAAAAAAAAGAATACGCAACAACATTAGCAAACTCAATAATAGGGACAATTTTTAAATCATTGCATCACAAAAACAAAAAATATATATATAAATAAACCTAATCCAAAATGAAAATTAGCCAAGTTTTGTCAAAGAGAAAAGTAAATGCCACTTCTAGAGCAATACTTATTTAGAAACTAGAAACGGCAGTTTGATTTGAATTTACATTGACCAGCAAACTTAAATTGTTGATTCATTGCGGAATAGCTTGAAATTTAATTAAAATCATTGGGTTCAATTTCAATTTGTCAAAATCTTTGCTTCTATTTTATGAATGGGCTTATCAAATTTATAACTTTCTTTGAATTCAATCTATAAAAATCCCCCCCCCGTCTATGATAGATAATTCTTAAAGTCGACCAATTCTCATAAAGACCAATTTCAGTACTTATAAATAGAAGTTTAATTTTTAAATTGCTAGAATTACATTTTTAAAATGAAAAGATTTGCAAGAATTTATTTGGATAAGTTTTAATCATTAATTCAGATTATTAACAATAGCATTTTTTGTGATAATCTTTACTAAAATCTTTAAAGAATTTAATTTATAGATTCAGATTTTATTGAAGGGAAGAAAGATTTGAAGGTGTCATTCAGAATAGGAATAGAATTATGTAGATTTTTGTTTTAATACATGCATAGACAAAGATAATATTTTGATAAAGCATCATATATCTTTACCATCTCTTTTTAAGACAAAGATTAGAGTTTAACTTGATATTTTAACATTACTCAATGTGTAAATAAACTGAATGTCTGCCAAAATGTCTGCTTTCATTCAATGACAACAATCATCACACAAAACAGAAACACATAATCTGTGTCACATGATGAACATTTGCCTAGCAATAAAATCTGGTTTGATGGGAGTATAAAAATTATGAACAACATACGTTGTTCAAAAATGAAAGCCTAATTATGTAAAACTCTAAAATCATACCAACTTAGGATAAGCAGTTTTATCATCTTGAACATATTAATGAAAGCAGAAAAGGCTTTAGTGTTAAATCTCAAAGTTACCATCTTTCACAAATTGAGAAAGTTTTATTGCTTATAACAAAAATTTATAAGCATAAAGATGTGTGTAAATCTGTTTATAAATTACTCTGGTATTTCTTTTCTGGTCTTGAAACTTCTGAGTTAAAACCTTAACAGCAACGGAATCGGTTTGGCTTAGACTCCTCAGCTAACACCTGGCCATTAGGAAAGCAGAAAAAAAGACAAGCTAAAAAAAAACAAAAACAAAAAAACAAACAAACTTGCTGAACAGTCAAGAATCTACCAATGCCACAACTAAGAAAATCAACTTAGAGACATTTACAAAAATCATTTTATTTCTTTTAATAAAATAGATTAAAGACGAAGGATTGACAACCAGCATCCAAAGCTTGGTAAGTCTTTCATCAGAACCTCAGCACTTCCCACACCCAGCTTCTTTTTTTTCTTTTCTTTAATGTCCAATAAACTTTCTTATTTTAATGTATGATGGGCAGCATCTGCTTTGATTGCAACATCTCAATCCTTGCAGAATGACAAAGGCAGTCATAAATAAAGTGCTTATGTCTACAGATTCTATGTCCACTCAGTCAGTGAAGACTTCTATTTCAAAGTTAGACAAGTTAATGCTCTGACAGAAATAGAAGGAACAGAACTACATATGGCAGTACCATTGCAAGCTTATCTTAAAGATATGTGAAATTAGTTTCACTCTTTATTCCTTTGAATGTGTGGCTGATGTTCAAAGAATGTAATAAACTAAAGAAATAAAACACAAGGTATATTTCTATCATTCAAAGCAAGTCATCTAAATACAAATTGGAAAATTAGTTATAAACAGTGAAATTATCATTTTTTTAATCCATACTATACAAACACTTACCACTTAATTATTCTAGAAATTACTAATTAAGGAATATCTTACAAAGAAATTAGCTTCATCTATAACTAGCTATGCACAGGTGGGCAAGGGTACTTTTCTTTAAAAAAAAAAAAAAAAAAAAAAGGAAGAGAGAGAGAGAGAGAGAATATGTCCGTTATCATCATTATTTTTTACACTATTTCCAATGATCAGCTATCAGATCCCTTTTACATGCAAAAATACACTGTACTGCCATGAACATTTAAAACCAGAGAAAATTAGCCTTTTTATATTGTATAATTTGGCCTTGTTGCATAACAAAGTTACTGTTTTCAGTATTAGAATTGGTTTTTGATTAGATGCTTCAAGAACCATCAATAAAGACTTTAAATATTCTAAGGAAGGAAAAATAAAAAATATAGAGCAAAATAGATCTTATATTATGAATGGTGATCATGTTGCTTCTTGTCAGAGGTACATCAACTCTAACCATTTTTATTTGCATCAAATAGTTTTAGAGAATTTCAATTGTAAAGAATGAATTTATAAAGACATTAAAATTGATGCAGTTGATTTGCAAATAGAATTCCAGCTATCAATATTAAGCACATAAAAACTTATTCTTACTCTTATACACATATATACAAAATTTATAAACTTGTCAAGTTGTATGATACAAAATCTAACAATGAACTAATATACAAGGGAAATTCATTTCAGTAAGCAAAATCAGAGTAAGTATTTGTTTTAATGTCAGGAATCTAATTTTATCTGACAGGATAGGGAGCAATTTAATTGGAAGGAACAACAACAACTACATTCACCAACTATTGTAACTGACTTTTAAATATCTCAATAAATTCTCGTCATGCAGTGCTGTTGAATACTTTATAAATAAATAAATCAATCTTAAAATAATTTGGATGTCAACAAAAGTATGGCAAATAAGATTTATAACTTTATATGTACAAGTGAAATGGAGAACATTTGCATAGGTTTTTATAGACTTAATATCTCGGATTTAAGGATATAAATAAAACTTTTAACAAAGTAAAAAACTAGCCACTAAAAAAATTAATTTGAGTCTCAGAAGAGAGACTTCACATATCTTCACATATTTTCTAAAATAAAAATCATTCTAATTGCAGAGATGAGAACATCCTACAAGTCCATTTTAAAAGCATTTAAAAATTATCTAGCACAGATTTAAAATCACCTCAATCGCTGCAACAAAAGATGATTACTTAACATTTTTGCTAGAGTCAGATATATAAACACAGGAATGTAAATTTCGATGGTGCTTGAAACAATGATCATAATTTTTTTAAAATTATGCCACTGTAGGAAAAGATTTATGTTTTTGCCAAGAATATCAGACTTCTGGATCTACATTATAGGAAAATGACTTGTATTTTAAAAAACTTATGAAATATACACTTTAAAATTTCAGTTATTAAACTATCATAATTTTTTCACCTAAAATGAGAAGGGAGATAATGTTGATTATTTCCCCTTAGAAAATTCCTATATTCTTTATTTGATTATCATTTCTTTTTGAAAACTATTCATGAGCTTTTTCTTTTTTTAAAACTATAGTTTATTTTGGTTTTATTACATATAGTGTGGGGAACACTTTTGTGCCACACCTTGTATTTTGGGGCTTAAAAATGTCAACCACTACATAGTCTGTTCACATCTATTCATGATGTGGCTTTCAAAGTTTATCCAATTTTTGTTAAATGGCATAGTTTTAATTAAATTGTGAGAGAAATTTAATCAACGTACATTCTTTTAAAAATTTGTCAAAAATTATATTTTTCTTAATAGATTCTAACATTGAAGAGGGAAGAAAACAAGCAATGTTTTCTATGTGTTTTTATTTTAAGAAAGGTAATGAAATCCAAATGCAAAATAGTTATTTGTTTAGTTTATGAAGTTACTGAAAATGTTTGACAATCTCAAAAGTGATTTGTAAAAGTTTCATGCTGGAGAAATCTCACTGAATATGATTCCAAGTTTGAATAGACCAGCAGTTGTAATTGATAGTGGTGAAATCACTTGAGAATAATCAATGTTATCTTGTGGACCCAGAAAACAGTCAAGATGTTGAGAATATTCAAAACAAGTGATGAACATAATTTGTAACAGCTTGATTATGTTAGCCACATTGATGTGTGGTTTCCACTAAAATGAACAATCATAAAAAAAAACAAAAAAAAAAAAAAAACTACAGGACTTTATTTCCATTACTGTATTTTTCATTTAGTTGTGAAAAGCAATAAAGTGTATACTTGAAACAATGTAGAAAACAAGATGGTGTGGTAAGTGAAATGAAGCAGAACTAATCATAAT
This sequence comes from Sepioteuthis lessoniana, assembly GCA_963585895.1. Lineage (NCBI taxonomy): Eukaryota > Metazoa > Mollusca > Cephalopoda > Myopsida > Loliginidae > Sepioteuthis > Sepioteuthis lessoniana. Next base: position 35,016,965 of record OY757936.1, on the reverse strand, counting down.
AAAGGTTGATCTTCATCAAAAGAAAGTTATGCAATGTACACATGATGAGATCATGTCTTCTACAATGAGCTCCTTCAAGAAAACCAAATGATTAATTTAAACAAGTACTATTTCCAATCAGATCATCTGAAGGCAGCAATCAAAAAGCGTCCGGTGTGAAATAAGAAAGGATATAAGATTCCATCAAGATAAGGTCAGATTACATGTATATTTAGTAATCAGACAAAAATTGTTATAGCTTGGATAGAAAGCTCTTGCTTTTCAGCCAGAATCACCTTTGGATTAGCATTTATTTTAGGCTTTACATAATTCTCTTCATGAAAAGAAAAAAATCCCTATGAGGCTGCAAAAGGCATCTAGAACAGTTTTTGCAAAGGATGAACTTGCCTGAAAATGGCAGAAGATAGTGGAATAAAAAAAAAAATTAAAAAAAAGAATTAAATTAAATTTGTTTTTAAGCAAAGTTAATGTTAAAATTTTTGTGCCCATCAGTTTTGTTTTTTTTTTTAATTTTTTTTTTATCTTAATGAGCTGAGCAAACCATTTGGCTAACAATTTTATATATATATATATATATATATATATATATATATAAAAAGATGGCTGTACACAAACTTTTAGATCCTCTTTTCTTTTCTTTTTTTCATAATAGCAAGAGGCAAAATAATTAAAAATAATGAATAATGTGAATCAATGTTAATATGGAAACGCAAAGACATTTTTTATGATTATATAAATATATGCATGAGTTAAAAGGCATTCTGATATTCTGGTAAGCAAAAACAGGCATGATTCAATGCATCCTATTTTAATCTAGAATTGTGAAAAGCAAAAACTTAACCAATTTGGTTATAAGAATATATAACTTAATGCTGTCAAATGTGAGGTTGTCATTAAGAAACTTATTCCAATCATCATGAGGTGTGAACATTTAAATACTATGAATGGCAACCAATAATCAAGTCAGAACAAAGTGCAGTACAAATTAAGTAAAGTTATAAAACTAGCGATCAGACATTGCAAGAGGACATCTTGAAACTATTTCGAATTGCAATTGTCAGGGATTATTGCTGTACCTTTTTTTTTTGGTTAGTTTAAATTTGAAATCCCGTGCTTTAGAATATGGCCATTTTCCATATCAAAAAGTGGGTCTGAGAAAAGAGAAAAGGCCTAGGCAAGTGATGCTAGTGAGATATGTTGCTTGAATGAAAACAGGGCAGAAACATTAAGTTGCGCCTGTGTGTATGCATGTAAACACTCACACATGTATATGCATACACACTTATATAAGAATGAAGTAACAGATAACGTCGCACACATAATAGTAATAATAATAATGACTGAGAATCCATCAAATCTGTCAAGCAAATTAAAATAAAAACAAAAATAGGAATTCTATGTTTTCTAAATGACAAAGTGTATGCATGTATTAATGCATATATGTGTATATACATTAAATAAAGATGAAGAATGGGATAAGGGAAGAAGAAGCATATATATATATATATATATAAATAAATAAATTATATATATATATATATATATATATATATATATATATATATATATATATGAAAAAAAAAAGTGAAGTGGATGGGAAGGATGCAGTCCAGAAATAGTTTGTATATCATAAAACCTTGGGGGCAAGTTGAGTTTGGTCTAGATAGGTATCAGGGCCAGGGTGAATTTTAAAAAAAGTAAACAAAACAATTTATATTGGTGGAAGGAGGGAAAAAGATGCAATCTAGTCCCATGTTGTAGGTCATCAGTGTCGTCCTAATAATTGGGATGTGAATCAGTTAGCCGTGCAGTTTGCCATGGTACTAGTGACCAGGCAAGGGAAGGCAAGAGCTTAAAAGGAGGAACCTTTTGCCTCAATCTACTAATTAGTATCATGTCACATATACAGTAGAAAATAGTAGGTGCTGAGTACTTACTGCCTGGTAGCAAGGTTTGCTTCTTCACCAGTCCTAGCACGTCCAGAATGGAAGCCCCCGGTCGACGACGAGGATCATCATCTAGGGGAAGGGAACAGGCACTGATTACAAACAGAAGAGGGAATCAAATTGTGTAGAGCACACACACCCTCCCCTTCAAGGCCGGGTTTTGGTCGGCCATCAAGTTTATACATTCTGGTCAGCCATCAAGCTGACCAGCTAGCTTTCCAAGTGAAAGTGTCCACACGAGAAACAGCAGCAAGAGATACTAAGATATTCCACAATGACCAACAACACTCACTGGGGACATATTCTAGGATGGCTAACTAAAACTGGCTGGGGAAATGGGAACATGGATGATTGACTAAAAAAATTGTCAGATGATAACAAGAAAAGAAAACCAAAGTAGCAGCCTCAAAAGAAAATCTGTATTTATATAAAGTGACTAAGAACCAGACAAGAGAGAGAGAGAGAGAAAAAAGATAATCAAATATAAGGAGGTCAGATGGGGGGAAAAAAATACTATCCAAAGGAAAGATATTAAATCATAGAAAAAACAAATTTAAAAAAAAAAAAAAAAAAAAAAAGGAATAATAAAGAAAGAAATTTATGAGGTGAACTGGGATACATGGATGGGTATTTGTTGTCCAGTGGATGCTTCATTTTTGGATACTGTTAGTTGAAGCCTAGGATTTTGACAAGCTACAGAATATAGCAAAGAGTAGACTGAAATACAGCAGAGAGAGTATATCTTGAGATATAGTCAATAAGACATGCAGCCATAGCAAGATTAAGAATGTAATAACTTTGGAGAGGGGATGTACTGATAAATAGTCCCTTAGGGACAAATTAGAAAAAAAATGTGGGAGAAAAAATATGAATATTAAAAGCATAAAATGGAAATGGCTGGATATAGTTAATCATAAAAGCAAAAAATTAAAAAAAGAAAAAAGAAAAAAAAAGAGATGAAAGAATTTATTCTAACATCTCCAAGGTTTAGAGATGGGGTTGGGGCAAGGTAGTTGGGGTAGGGGCAGGAGTCTGGCTGAAACAGAAAACAACAAGCAGCAGCAGCAACTGATGCCACCAATCAGATTTGAAGGTTCTTGCAATGCTAAAGCAGGCAGTAAGACAAGAACATTCCATCAACAACTGCGCTCTCTCTCGAGGGCAAGCAATGCTGGTCACAAAATGGTACACATGTACAATAGCTTGCAGGAATGACAATAAGGCCAGGATTTGCCCCACATACTTTTCTTTTTTGTGCAATGCCCACAAGTCTCGATTCTTTAATATGGCTTTACTGTTTATAAAAACAAAGCAGAAATTACTTTTATTTTTTGATATTGCTACCTTTTGAATTAACACTTGAAAATAAGAAGTGAATGCATAATTATTTCAGAGAACAAAGGGAACATTTTTACCAAAGGGAATAGAGTGTACAAAAAAACAAGTTTTTAAGTTAATATTTTTAAAATCATTTGAGTATTTGGTATTTGAGTCGATTTGAAATGGGAAGCAAACTGGAATCATAAAGTGCATTAAGGCTTTTATGTTCAAAATAATTCAAAGAAAATGAGCCACTTCTTAATATGGTAACATGAACAGGAAAAGAGGCATTGATTTTGCAAGACTAATTAATGGGAGATTTTTTTTAAATCTAGGATTAATATATCATTTTTAAAAAAGTTACCTTCAAAATCTATAAAACTACAACTACATTTGATATGTGTTCTATGATTAAAACAACTTTCCCCACTTTGTTTAAGCAACTTTTATTGGAAGTTTGTTTTTAATTAGTGTTAAATCACCAATGAAAAAAAGTGTTAGCAACTAACAAAATTGCTCATTTTCACTAATAACCATGACTTAGAGATATCAATATTTCTATTAAATCAAAAATGGTCAAATGCAAAAAAAAAAAAGTCATCTTGAAATAAGCTTGAAAGCTTACTAAAAAAAAAAAAAAAAAAAAAAAAAATCACATCCCATGACTATTGAAAATTATACTTCGTACATCTTCATAGATTTTTACTTTTATTGCAGATATCAACAAGCTCAATTTCTTTGAAAAACCTGGATATTCTTAGTCCTCAAACAATTTCTATTTTCCCTTTCAATAACAAGTCAAATAATAATCATTATCTTGCCAATTGGAAGCTTCATTCTTTGAACAAATGAGTTAATGAGAAAATATCCCAGGCACCAACCCATCAATTAGTAGTAATTAAATTTTAAGAAAGAATTACATCAACTAAACATTTAATAGACTCTAAAATGGAGGACAGAAGAAAGCCTGTGCACTGGCCTGTTATCTCAGCACACATGATCACCATCATTGGCTTTTTATTAAATGATAGCAAAATAACTATTACACGGTGACATTAAGAGGAAAGAATTTGCATTTCACTGAATGAAAAGCACCCCCATCATAAATTAGACAAAATACACAAAGAGCCAGAGTTATCTTTTGCTTTTTAATTTTTTTTTTTATTGATAACCCATTAAATCAGTCAATTTTGACAGCTATTTTCAATTTACTCTTATATATATATATATATATATATATATATATGCACGCATGCATGCAGAGATAATAATAATAATAATAATAATAATAGTAATTAGTAACTTGACAACTTATACAAAAGAAATTTAAAAAATCTTGTCAATCTAATATTTTAAGTAAAAATTTTTTATCAGCAAGAAAATAAAATTAGTTTGAAAAACTTTAAAACCACATGTATCAGATTTTAGACGTTTTCTGTAAACTAAATAGTTTATAGAAAACATCTAAAATCTATGATACAATTGTTGTTTATGTAAAAAAATCAGGTTATTTTTAGGAAAATAAGACTCTCTCTCTCTCTCTCTTGTTAGAATTAATTTTATACAATTACAATTTTTTTTAAACTAAAAATCATGAACAAAAAAATAAATTTGTTAGTCTATAAAATGAATGAAATATTTCTTCTAAAAATGTAAAATTATAGTTTGATTAAACTTAAGATGTAAATTGCATTAAACCTGCTGTTCCTTGAAATTCACTTATTAATAAATGAATCAACAAGATCAGAAAGAAACTTGTTATGTTATTATTCTCTTCTATAGTTTCAAAGTATTTTGTGTTAGGTTTTGAATTATTCTTTTTCTTAAGTTTTCAACAATTTTAAACCATTGTGTCATTTAGGATTTATCATTTCTGACAGTTAAAGGAATTAAGATTTTGGTAATCCTCCAAAAGTCAACAGATTTGATACTTGGTCGGCAAAACAGTGAGTGTTGTGGTAGAGAAAAAAAAAAACTAATGTGGATTAGGGAGTCAGTATCTCTTGATCCTTTCAAAAGTTTTAATTGGTTTTCTTTATCAATACTGTTTGGAATACAAAATATTATTTCCTATTCTTGGTGTGATGAATCATTTCAAGTGTCAATTCAGTTTTGACACCATTTTGATTGTTATGTTCTCTGACCATTTGTAAGTGCCAATAAAAAAAAAATTAAAAAAATTTTTAAAAAATTAAAAAATTAAAAATGACAAAACATGACAAAAAACAAAACTTATCCTGTTGACCAGGAAGGTACAAACAAACAGAAGAAAAAAAAAAATTGGGGGGAGGCATTTTAAAATTTTCATGAGGACTATGTCAAACGTTTTCCATATTTTATGCTATTTGATAAAATATTTACTTATGAACATATGATTAATATGAGATAACTAGTTTATTTTTAATGCACTGCTTTACATCAATTATACAAATAAATTAGCCAATCATTGTACAGAAAGCCCATAAACGAGTCATGAACTAATTTTCCCCGAAGGTCAATCTTGGATCAACTATTAATACTGCTAGAGAATAATCAGAAACTTGAGAATTATGGTTCCATAAGGAAGGCTCATACATTTAGTCTTAGGAAGCATACCACAAAATGGAATCACCATGTTTAAAGATCTGAAACTTAAAGCTTTTTCTACATTAAAATGGATCAGACTTTCAGTGACTCAATAATTTTATATTATAGCACAATAACCTATTAAGTTTACCTATTCACAAATTGTGGATAAATGACAAACAACCAATCATGCAATAAGATTGAGACTAAAAAGCAACTTCTAAGGTTTGATTATCAAAACAGCTTTCTTTGATTATGTAATGTCTAAATGTATATTGGTGTCTCAGGATAGAAAATGTTAAGTGACAGAATTATACAAAAAGAAAACAAGATTAAAAAAAATTATCATAAACAAAATGTTAATTTAGATATATGAATTGATATTATAACATTTTGATTTATTAATCACGTTATTCTACACAGTATCCAATTAGAGAGAAAAGTTGAATACTATGGTAACAACATGTGGTATTGAAAATGCTGCTTATGTAATTTTCCTTGTGTTCACTTCAAAATATACTATAACTACAAAAGCCAGATTTTAGGGGTAGGGAGCATCATTTTGCTCCAGTACTATTTTGAATGGTTTCAATATTTTTTTTTCTTTGGGATGTTACTAAAATTTTAACAATTTGTGAAAATAAATTTTTAATGGAGGGTTCAACCACATCCCAAACTTTTTTTCTATATGCTCACCCATTGTAAATTATAGAAACTATTTGTTCATCTAAAGTGATAAACAAAATCTATTTAACAAAATGCTAAAGCAAAAACTAAATTGATAGTAGAAGTTGACATTTTGGTCCAAAAAGTTTGAGTACATATCACAGATATAACAAAATTAAAAAGGCTAAGGACAAAAATTAATTTTTTCTTAAATTTAGGAAAAAAATGGAACCAATAATTGAAATGCTGTTTCAGTTTCGTTGAGGTTAAGATAGAAATAGAATCAATTCTTGATCAAGCAATATTACAAATCAATTGAACTATTTTGATGTAAAGAAAGTATGCAAGCTTGTTTTCAAGGCACAAAGTGTCTGCTTTAACAGCACACCTGAAATTTGACTGAGTGAAGAAAAAATGTTAAAACACTATTTTTAGCAAGATTATTATTATTATTATTATCCTTATCATCATCATCATCATCATCATCATCAGTATTTTTTTTCTTCAAGATAGTTGAGTTTGAGTGGCCAGCAAAAACTTAACTGAAAGAATAAAAATTAAAGAAAAAAAAGAAAAAATAGGGGAAGGAATATTTGATTTTTGTCTATAATGTTTGACTAAAGATTATGCACACACTTATGGCTACTACCAACTTTGAAATTCATTTCCAGGCATAAATTTTTGAGATGAAGAATTATAATGCACTGATTTACTCAGACTAGAGTCTAGTTACCTGGTAGTCTTCAGTTCATATCCTGGATGCAGAAAGTTATGGTTTAGAGTGGGGTAGGGGATGAGTAGACAAATATCACAAGGATGAACTATCTAGGAATAAGTGATACAAAATATATTTGAGCATGGACATTGAGATGAGAACAACCTACCCTCATGGATTGAATACAGACTTTCTTGGGTTACCAATCACGATATCAGAAGAAGGCTGAAGAGTACAATAGCCAGTTCTGATCCCGATAACCAAGATGTGTTATCTAGTTTGAGTAAATCAGCATATAATTTTGAAGTTCAAATTTCCACAATTTGTTGTTTTTTTTAAAGACATGAAAACTATAGACAGAAAAAAGCAAAATGGACTTTAAGAAAAGGATAGTGTTGCCGAGACAAGATCATTTTTGTAGTTTTTCAAAAAGAGTTTGTTTTTTACTATAAAACTCAAATTGGGTTAAATGGGATTTAAGGTTGTACAGGATATATCTAAGAGAAAAGAAAGTTGACGTTTACATTATAAAATTTTCTAAAAAATCAATTGTTTGTTTCACTTATATTTCTCTATTTACTTTCAGTTGTAAAGAAAGAAAAAAAAAATGAAGAGATGAACACCCATTTCCATGAAGAGTCTAAAATCTTGAGGAATATAAAGAGAATAGCTTCAATGAAATTTAGAAATCAAATACGAAGTGAAATTCTTCCCCTAAATGTTTTGTTTCTCTTGTTCTTATCTTTTTTGTCATGTTAGTAAAAATTCACAGGTTTCTATGAGAAAATATTGGTGCACTGACCATAAAGTTCAAAAGTCAACATTTTTTAAATTTTTTTTCTTTTTAGAGAATTGTTATAAATGTCAACTTACAGTTTGGTTCTTCATCTACTTCATCCACTTCAACCCAGTCCACCTCAGGTTTTTGTGTATAACATGTCTTCTTTATACAATAGACCATGTGGTTGGCTGAAACAAAGAGAGGAAATACTCAATGTAGATTGGTTAAACAAAAAACCATACAAACATAGCTTTTTTAATCATTTGCAAATTAGTCTAAGAAAAATATTAATATATATAATTCATATTTATCAAGCTTTGTCCAGTTTTATGTCATTATATAATCCATTCATAACGAAAAGGTGATCATAGTCAGTCAGTCAGTCAGGTATTATTAACATTACATAAGAAAAGGTGATACAGTTATTTTTTATCGAGTAATTGGCAAAAGGCAATTAAAAAGCTTTAAGAAAACAAAATCATTGATACAACTTATGGATTTACATTTGATTTATTGGAGTCCTTAATTAAAAATCAGACAACAAAGAAAAAAAAGCAAAGGGGGTTTACAACTTGTTTCCACATTTTTTATTCAAGCATCTAATTCTTACAGGAAAATTCAACTTTTTTTTCAGTTTAGAACTATCTAAACAAATGGATAAACCAAGAAATTGATTCCCTTTTTTTTTTGAGAAACAATTTTCAAAACTTCAAAAATCTGGATGAAAAAAATAATTCCATAAGAATTTTTGCATCTATTCAAATGGTGTAAAAATGACTCAAACACAGACACAAATAAATTGCATTTCACTGCAACCAAACTAAAATATTTTAGATTTTTTTCTTTTTACATTTTGCAATTATCAAAATGCAAGAACAATAAAATCTGAAACTTCTATTCAATTGCTCCAATGTCCATGAAGAAAGAAAAAAGAATAGTTGGTGGGGTGGGGGGGAATTATCATGGTTTATAAAGATAACAAAATCTTACCTATTTTGTTCCCAAAACGACTTCCAAATCCACACAAGCAGTACATAGGTTCCTCCATTGGTTTCTCAGTGGGAATGTTAATGCTGACATTAGTCAGCCGTCCTGAGTGGAAGCCCATCATGTGAGTGGCATAGGCTGTACTGCAGCTTGTAGCAAATCGACACATGGAACATTCAATATATTTCCTGAGAGAAGAAAGATTTTTGGTGAACAAAGTTAAATCTTTTCTTAATAGGCACACTAAAAAGCCAAATATATGAAATATAAATATGCACAAAAGAGGTTGAGATAATGACTAGCGGCATTGATTTATAAAGTTCGATGATTCAACTGCATCAATGAAAGAAGCCAAAAGAAAATGAAGTCAAAAAATGTTTGGCTTATAGTCAATAAGATAAAACCTGCAGACTGCAACATTGGGAAAGGTAAAAAATTTTAAAAGGGATTTAAATCTTGAGAACAAAATTTCAGCATTTTTAAAAGCCAGTATTTTTATTTGGAACAAAACATTAACACCAATTCACTTAAAAAAAAACATTTTTCCTTTTAGAAGCAAGGAAGATAACCTATGAAAAACAATTAGCTTAATCAAAATAGGATTTCTTGAATTGTCTGAATACATACAAAATTGATTTCTTATAGAAAATACTAGCACGTAAGTGAAATACAGTCCAAATTTAAATTTAAAGATTTCAAACTTCCCAATAACAAACTAGCCCATGGAGTTGGATCATTAATGCAATGTACCTTAATGATTTCTCAAGTTTGCCGACTTTATTTTTCCTTGGAAAAGGTGAAGAGAGAGAAAAAAAAAAAAAAAAAAAACGAAAACAAGTAACTTTTGGCAACCTGAATAACATTTGAATGTTCATCAACATAGTCGATATAAATAAGTATTTAAAAGGAGGGGAGGTCCAGTTAATCAGTGAGCTTATTGAAATGTATGATAAAATATAGAAGGAATCTCAAGATAATCAAAGATTTTTTAAAAGGGGGAAAATAATCAGAAAAATTATAAAATTGTTTTAAAATTTTTTCATAAAGTATGAGAATAAAAGTGATTTTATTTTGTATCACACTAAATGATATGGAGAAAACAAAAACAAAAAAAAACAAAAACACATTTTTATACATTTTTTAAATTTCTTCCCAGATGATTTTTTTCTATAAGCTCTACAATTTTTGGAGAGCATATAAAATTGGACAAAATATAGGATTATGTAAGTTTTCAATTCAAGATATTTATTTAAAATATATATATTTCTAAACAATATAAAAAAAAATCATCATCACATAGAGTAGATTGAATATAATTGTCAAATTTATGTCCAGATGATTATTTAAAATTCAGCAGATAAAAAAATTTTTTTTTCCTCAAATTTATTCCATGAGCATTAAATGTTTAATAATAAAAAGAAAAAAAAGAAATAAGTTTTACCTGAAATGTCCTAGAGTATTCATCAATGTCTGGCACTCTATACATTTGAGAGTTTCCATAGATTCAGGCAGCTTCATACCATGATAGTCCATCACTTTGGTAAGGGCAGGAGCATTCAAAGATTTCACACTTTTATCCTTGGATGGTGCCACACCCGGTTCTGGTACTTTGATCATTACTTGATCTGGAGTTGTGTATTTTGCATTCATACCTGAGACCAAATCAACAATCCATCAGTTAAAGATATTTGACATCTTAAACACTAAAATCATAGTTTGAACATTTGATAAGTTTCAATTGATTATTCTGGACTTTTAAAGCTAAATTAAAACCCATTTAAGAAATTAGTATCATAAAACAAGAAGTTAAATTTTCAGCAAAATATTTGCTTTTCTTTATATACATGAATAAATCAATAGTCGAATGACAAAAAAGAATTTATTCTATGCAACAAATATTTATTTTTCAAAATTTTCCTCTGATGAGATTACATTTTCATATTCAAAGGTGGCAAGCCACTAGTATGGGATTCCACCTGCAATGAAATGTCTTGTGTTTGAGTGGTTGGGTTTTATGACATAACAACCCTCGTAAGTTATTTAATGCCAAATTCTGTTTTATATATATATATATATATATATATATATATATATATATATATATATATATATATATATATATATATATATATATACACACACACACATATATATATATATATTAAACATATGATTTGGAAATGAATAAGTTATAGTTAACTTTATTTTTAAATGATCCAGAGTTCATTTGTTTGCTAACAGTAAGATGGTTTTAAGTATTGCAATCTAACACAAATTTAACATCAGTCATTTGTTTGCACAAAGTTAAATGGATATACATATGATTTGTAAGTGAAGATTTTGTAGGTCATTTTATTTTTAAAAGAGCTAATTTGTTTGCACACAACTAAATATTGCTATTGTTTGCACACAGTTAAATGGTTCCAAGTATTGCTATCTAACACTAATAATTCTATTTAATATTAATCATTTGTTAGCACATAGTGAAGTGTAATAGCAAATATGTTGAGAGAATTAAATAAAATCTGCTTGCCTATGACTCCTTTTTGGTTGGACTGATGGTCTTTCCTTCTATGAGTTTTCACTTCTATTGAATTGAAGAAAGTCAGCTTGCAAATTGGGCACTTGCGGGAATTGGTCTTTGACTGATGCTTTAACAGATGATGGTAATACATCTGAGTCTGTCCCCAGCCATTGGCCACAAATTTGACACGGAATACCTTCAAGCAGTACAGGCACAAAATAAATTGGGAGCTGTCATGTTTCTGTCAAAGAAGAGAAAAAAAACATTGCAGTTATCTGTTTGGAAGAAAGGGATTATGACATTTGAAAAAAAAATGATAAGGGTTGTGGCAATCAAGTACAGGTAGGAAAAAATCAAAAACTAAAAAAACCTGATTAAAAAATTAGAAGCACATAATTCTAATACTGTAAGCAAATGTTACCAGGGTGTGAATAGACAAGTTAAAAAAAAAAAATTAGACAGAAGACAAGTTGACAAAGTTCAACATCTCATCCAGTAGACTCAGTATAACAAGATATGCTTAAACTAGCACCTCAGACTCAAAACTGCAGGACTTGCCGAGGTCACCTGATCCAATAGGTCACCTTAGAGGTGGCGGGAACTGGCCAAGTGATGATGCCCACCCAAGGCTGAAGTAAGGGTTGGGTATTCTGTGAACCCTAATAAATGACAATGGGTTTCTCAATTCACCCTCTCAGGTGTCTGGGGTACAAGGAAACGAATGTTCATGCATATGGAAAGTGAGTGAATCTTTCAAAGATATGGGAAGAATTGGTTCCTACTAGAATGAAGAAGCTTGTGTTCATGATACATTTCTATCTACATTCATGACCTCAGAAACTGAATGGAGAAAATAAAGCAATAGAAGTCCTAACATTTGAGAGGAGTTGTTTTTTTGTGTTTCTCCTCTCCCATCAGACAATTAATAATAATGTTAAGAAAAAAAATTAATATCCAATAGTAAATGTTAAACTCTGAAAAGAATGAACTTATTTACCTGTGAGAAACCAATGAATTGTTATGATCTACATAGAAAAATACGAATGAATGAATGTACAGATTAAAAGAATGTGCGATTCTTTTAATCTGTAAAATTTTAAAGAACTATTTTTTATTTTAATAAAACATGTTAATATACTTAAGCTGAATTAACTCTAAATAGAAAAAAATGAAAAGATTTAAATTTTTGTTAGAATAAATGCCAAACATAAAACAAGAAAAGAGCTAGTTAGACTGAATTCGGAATGGCCTTAATAAAAGGCTATAACCTTGACACAAATATTCAATCTTTATAATTATCTATAAGATAGGATTTGATAACAATACAGACAAAATGATTCCAATACCCCAAAAGTTTGTAAAACTTGGGATGTATGTATTTACTCAACCCAGCCATCATAGGCAGGATGCAACATAAAGTCAATTCTTAGAGTATTGCTGGTTTGAATTCAAAGTTTTCTTTCTTCTAGACTGGTTGCTGCACTAAGGCTTAAGAGCCCAGTCTGCCTAACTATTTACCCATAACTGGGAGAGAGAACAAATAAATTCATGCCTTTCTAAAGGGCATTAGCATGAAAGTGAAACAAACAGCCTCGTTTAGGATTTGAACTCAGGTCACCATGTACATTTCTTAAGATGATAACTGTTAGAGCACAGCCTCCATCATAAAACTTGGGATGTATAATAACGATTGATCACCAAGAAAAGCAAGGCTCAAGTATACATGCTAAACTGATCATATACACAAAATATCCAATACAAACAACTATCAACTATTTAAATCATTTTTTAAATATTCTGAATAAGTGCCTAGACTTTATGCTTAAGGTTGATATTGTAAAAGGCTTACTTTCTTGAAATGATCCACTGCATCACTATACATGGAGGAGCGGAAGTTACACATTTGGCAAATGTATGGCATCTCACATGCAGTATGCACCTGTCGCATATGGTTAGTTAGAGCTTGCCGGCTGTCATGGTCCTTCTCACAAATGCGGCACAAAAGTACATTAGCATTATTCATATGTACCTGGAAAAACAAAAAAAATAAACAGGCACCATCAATAAAATAAGGAAAAAGTGAACATGACATGTTTATAATAATTTTTGCACAAAGTTTTCTTATGATATTCCTCACCCACTTATTTTGAAATAAATGTTGATAGCTATTCAAGATATCAAATGTTGGGATTTTGTTATTAGAGTTAGACATTAGTACCAGCAGAAAGTAACAGGTTCATCTATAGATTTTTACAATATTCAAAGAATTAAAAGTCTAAGATTTACGACAATTTCCCCAGAACAATTCTTAACATTACTCAGACCATATTAATTCCCTTTCTAAAGTCAGACAATTTATTATAAAGCTACTTACTTTTTCAATGTGAGTCTGCATCTCAAATGGTGTGTCAAATTGTTTGTAACAATGTTTACATTGGGTCAGATCACTGAGATCCAAGTTCTGTTGCTTTTCACTATCAATGTGACCCTGCATATGCATCATGGTACGAACATTGTTGTACAGCATCTTGGAACAATACCAACACTATATTTTGAAAAAAAGAAGAAAAAAAAAAGGATTCAGATTGAAAAACTAATGAACAAATAATACTGTTCATTTAACAGGATTTACACAACTTTATTTCTCAATTTTATCATTAAAAAAAATAGTTTTTCATTAATGTGTTAAGTACTCGACATATTTTGAAATAATCTATGAACAATAAAATTTTTTTTAGTGCAAATGGAAAAAAGATGTCATTTTTGAATATCAACAGATGATAATGTGTAAGTGTTAAAACAAAATCATTATAGAGAAGTATACATTTACTCAACCCCTTTGCCATAGGCATTGTGTGACAGTTAATTTTTAAGTTGAATTTGAATTTAGCTATTTGCTTCTTCAAGAAGAGTTGCCAAGCCAAAGTTGAAGAACCCAGTTTTCCCTACTATTTACTCATATGTGGTGGGAAGAACAGATGGATTCATGCCTTTCCTAAAAGCATTAGCACAAAGTTAAAAGCAGTTTCATCCAAGTTTTGAACTCTGGTCACCAATTCCATTTTCTAGGATGATAATCATTATTTGGAAGAAAAACAAAAATGAACACTGGGGGCTTTTAAATTGGTTAATTTATAACAGTAAATAGCCAAAACTAATAAAACAAGAGTTTTAGATTTTTTTTAAAAAGTTACTTTAAATTATCTATTTATAATAAGAGATTCATTTTTTTTTTTTTAGTATTTAAGCATAATGATAACAGGCCATATGAAAATGTATAGGCAATCAAAATAATCAATGTTAATAGCTTTTCTGAGTTTAAAATACACAGAATTTAATTAATTAGATTTTCTTTCTCCACCACCAAATATTAGTACATCATGTAATAGGATTGAAAAAATTTCCCTTTAACATTCAGAGAGACACAGATGACACCCGACTTGCTATTCTTTTAACAGAGTAACAAGAGCAATAACAATAAATACAATCATATTTTCATCTTCACAGCAAATTGCAATTTGTTCATTTTGGACAAGAAACTGACAACCTATCTTATTGTATTGGATTAAAAGAAAGAAAAAAAACTTTTACGATCCAAACTAATATACCAAAATATGTTAAATTTTAGCACAAGGTTGATTTTATAAGCAGAGATGTTATGTGCAAGAGATGTAGCAAGCCTTTTGAGGAGAAAAGAAATGAAACTCTTCAAAAATGATATTCTACTTTTTTATCACAAATTCCTACAAACAAAAAAATGTAGTGAATGCTAATCACCATAACAATTATTACAATTTAGAGAAAATAAAATCATATAAGAGCTATTTATTGAAATAAAAGTAAATCTAAAGAAAAACTAGAATTCTAAAAAATCGTTCTGGTCATACAAACTTTAAGTATTATAAAAAGGAGAAGTAAAGTAACTAAGATCAATAACCAAATAGTTGGAGTGGCATCTTTGAAATTATCAAAAAATTTGCCTTTATTTGTCAACTGATATAAAATGGGAAAGAAGCAAGAGAGAAAATGAAGAAATGTAATGATCACAAAGGTAAAATACCTTGAATCGATATTCTCCTTTATCTTCCCAGTAATTGGGATCTCCTTCCATTTTTCCATAATAATATTCGTCTAATGGTACCCAGTTCCCTGTAAATTTTTAGAATTACATTAACATAAAAAAACAAACAACTCTTCAAATAAAACAAATTAAATGACAAAGTCCTTACAATGTTCATGTAGATACATGCATTATCAACATCTATACAAAAATTTTAAATATCTCAAGTTTACTTTGGAGATAGATATTAAAGATTTATATACAAATGTTAATAATACATAATCTACATACAGTATTGAAAATAAATAAAATAAGATAATAGACAGTGAAAAACTCAACCATTTTTTATTATGGCCACAAATTTTAATGAAACTTCAGTGGCTTAGAAACACATAGGAAGTGATTATTTTCCTTGTTTATTGTAGTCAAAGTTTCTCTAGTTCTAGTAAAAAGTCAATTTTATAAAAAGAAAATCTGCAGAAATCCCCCAAAATATGATCTTTGTCAATCATTTTTTTAAAGCATGAGCAGATGCTCTCAAACACTAAGTGATGTTAAATATTAAGTGGTCATAAATTGTCATAATTTTTTTTAAAAGTCAGCTGTCTTTTTTGTCTAATACTGTATGTATTCTAGCTATACTGTCAAAATAAAAAATAAAATAATTAAATTTTTAGATGAAGTCACAAATTTGGTGACATTCTAACAATGAAAGTAAATTTTAAGAAAATTCATTGCATGAGTTTTTATCTTTAATATCATTTCTACATCATCCCATTCTGAAATGATCTTCCTTGTAATATTCTTTATGCAAAACACAAATCATAATTAATGAAAACTCAGCTTATTTTAAAGCTAGTCTAACTGAAGCATTAAAATTCTACAAGTGTCTTTCATTGTGAAGACAAAACAAAAAAATCAAACATTTTCAAAATGTTGCAGAGGAAGAGGAGGTCAGCTTTATAGGTAATTAAGATCAGGATAAAGAAATCTTAACTATTAGCTAACATAATGGAGACTAATGAGGGGGGAAAAAAAAGAAAGAAAGAAAACGGCATCACTATTTAACATCATCTTGAGAAGTCTTACCTGCAGAAGAATCGGCGGAAGTCTTACGCTGGACCTTTTTCTTAGGAGGGGATGAAACGAACTCTGTGTCAGATGGACGTTTAATTGCAAAAGTGACATCATCATCAGCTCTTTTAACACCATAGCCATATGTACCAGCCACAATTTTTTCATTCTGGGCCTGGGAGAGTGCAAGTTCTGAAGCCAATTGTTCTTGATGATTAGCCAAGATTGAAGAAATGGATTTAGGAATAACTTCCTGTTGCGACGATTGGTGTTGGGAAAGCGCTTTCACACTAGAAGATTCCACTGCAAAGAACCAAATATAAAGAGAGTAAAAGTTTATAATGTATAAATAGGTAAGAGAATAAGAAAGATAGAAAAGCAACAAGAAAAAGAATAGAAAAAGAGCAAAAAACTTGGTAGCATCACCACTTACTTATTCTCCTTTGTGATTCCTGACTAACACCACCAGCAGGCACAGTGTGTGGATTGTTGATGGCAGTTAGCATTGAGGTAGGCACAGATGAAGATTGAAGCTGGCTGCTATGGAGTTGTGGCTACACGATACAAGAAACAAGGGGTTCAATAAATATAGATTATCAGTAAAAGAATTAAGATGAAATAATAGTGGAAGCCAAAATGTTTCAAAATAATACCTCAAAAGTTTGAAAGAATTCTATTCTACAAGGCCGATTGCAATATTTTGCTATGTACTAGTTTGCAGTGTGTGTTTGGGTTTTATGGCATATCAACCTTTGTAGGTTATTTAATGCCAAATCCATTTTTAGACAAACAGTTCTATTTCAGACAATTCAGTTTAGCATAAGTACACAGTTTGTCAGAAACATTTCTATTTCAAGCTACTCAGTTTAGTCAAACAGTTTTGATTCAAACAATTCCGTTTCATATAAGTATAGTTTTTGTTTACACACAGTTGAAAGTCAAAACAGTTCTATTTCAAACAATTCAGTTTAGCATAAGTACACATTTTAGTTCTATTTAACCCATAGATAGGACCCTATCAGGTTCTACCACTCTGGGCCAGAGTGGACCCGGGAGCGATGGCAAAGAAGGGGTACTCCACATTCCCCAATGCTCCAGCATGACTGGAACCTCACCATCAGATTGTTTAGTGTCATATCCAGTATACTCGGTGATGGAGGTGGTCTTTCTTTTCTGCAGAGAAGCAGTTAATGTATTCTATAGCCGCAGCCGACTGGGCAATTTCAGTGTGTATGTCACATGACCTAAGCCATGAAAAGTACCCACAGTGGTTGGTAGTATTGTGGTAGTCGGTGCACTGACATGTGCATTACCTCACTGTGTGTGAGTTGAAAGCTGTGCAGATGAACATATAACATAGTCTGATTAGGGAACTTATGTTTTTTGAGTTTGAACTGGGTCATAATACTGCAAAAGCAACCAAAAATATTTGCTGTGTGAAAGGTGATGATGCAGTCAATCAGAGTATGGTGACCATATGGTTCCAAGAAATTTCATTTAGGTTGTAAGAAATATGGTAATCAGATAAAGTTAGATAGGCTTAAGACCATGAATTCTAAGGTAGTGCTCCAAGCCATAGAGGCAAATCCCACTAGTGCTCTGAGAGTATCAGATGAGCTCACAATCTCACAGTCCAGTGTGGTTTGTCACCTTCACAACCTCAGCAAAAGCATCTGGAACTATTGAATTGTGCTTCACATTAACAAAACATATCAAAATTTTTGACTCACCCAAGAGAGGATTTTTAAAAAGTTTCATTTTATCTTATTGCATATTAAATGAAACAATCAAAATAACCATAAAAAAATTTTTGTCGATATTCTTATTTTTTTTTGCTTGTGACAGTTTCAAAATTTTGAAACAAGCAAATTGGTTTGTTCCTAACCTTAATTTGTGTTGCACTTGTTCGAGATATTTGGCTTTGTGTTCGTGTTGCTGGAGTTTCACCTACTATGATTACATCAGGAGATGAACTTCTTGTGGCTGGAAAGAAAAAAAATAACAAGGACTTAAGTAGAACCACACACAATGATTTTTTTAACAGTTATGTCAAGTCATTAAGGAAATGAATGTAAACTAGAGGAAGTGATTCCATTTTATATAATTTAAATAAAGCAAGATCGGAAAAATGTTTAAATTCCAGAACTAAGAAACATAATAGAAATTATATAAAGAAAGGAAAATAGCTTGGACATTTAACAAAGAGGATACTGACCTTGTTTAGTATTAATCGACTATCTTACATCAAGACAATTATGATCCACATATCAAAAAACTCTACAAACATTTCTTTTTAATAATGCAAATACAAATTTCTTATGACTTTTTAAGACATTGTGGCAAAATAATAGAAAAATGAAAATTAACAAAACCCTATGAACAACTATTCTAATCTGTTTGAAATCTAATTCTATATTCATATTCATTTAGATTGTTAAGCATTTTCCCCACCAAGTTCTTTTAGGTTACTTAAAAGAAGAGAGTCAATTATGTAAAGACCCAAGAAAACAGTGAAAAATAAAAAGGGAAGAAATTTATTTTTTTTGTTTTTTTTTTCTCTTACATGGTGGTGGTGTGGGAGGTGCAGCTGTTGGCCTCTGCTGCTGTATCATCTGACGAGCTTTGACTGCTTTGATCCGCTGCATTGCCTTCTCATAATCATCAAGTGCCCGGCGTGAAGCTTCAATTTGCCAGGGAGACAACTCGTCTTCTTCGCACTCCATCATCAACTCCAGAGAGCCTTGGTTGTGGCGGCGCAGAGAATAAGATCCTTTTACTTTTGCCATACTTTTCTTTAAAATAATAAAATTTAAAAAATTACAATACAAGAGGTAATACACAAAGCATCTATAAAATACAGACAGGAGTGAGGTAGAAAGGGAGATGGAGGTATAAGAGCATTTAGGACAAATTTTGTTTGTTTGTATGAGAGAGAGAGAGAGAGAGAGAGAGAGAGAGAGAGAGAGAGAGAGAGAGAGAGAGACCCCCTCCCCACAAATTGATAGGTGTTTGAATCATGTCATTTTGAATCATTTGCCACAACAGGACAATGGCAAAACCAAATCAATTTTTCTTTTGCTAGATTCATTAACTGAAGCTTAGTAAGAAATTTAATCAAACAAAGTTTGTCATCTATGATCAAGCATGACTGTTTTTAATTCATCCTTGTAGAATTCAATTAATTTGAATTCATTTGAGACTAAATATAAACAGGAACCTAATTTCTAGTAAAAACCCAGTTTAATAATCTAGAAAAAAAGATTGATTAAAGAGTTTCTAAGATAGAAGAATCATTTCATCAAATTTACTCTAGCAAAAAGGTAATGTAGTAAATACATTGCAAAATTCACTTTGAAAATTGGGAAATTACAATTGCAAAACAAATCTCCCAATAATATTTCTACCAATTTTTAATGAGACTTCTTTTTTTTATTTTTAGGAGTACTCAGAATTATCAAAGATATTGGACGAATTCATAGAACTTTCAGGGGAAATTTTTTTAAAAAATGAACAATCTAAATTATGTATCAAATGTTTTGAGCTTTAAACAATTGAAATCCCCAAACAAATATAGAAAAAGTTTCTCCTTTTGTCTTTTGCTTTCCCTGTTATGCACAATTACTTGAATTTTTATTTGTAAAACCAAAAGATTTATACATCTTTATTCTTATTACAATTATTAGTTCCTCTTGAAATATTACCATTAAATCATTTCCTGTATTGTTTAAAAGTAAAGCTTCAATTTATGACTAAAATGAAATAATTTTAAATTTATTGCATAACTCCTATACAATTAATGCAGCAAATTCTTTTTTATTATAGATTCTTTGAAGAAAGCTTTAGTTTAATGAATTTAGTGTGTGGGGGTGTGATTAGATAACAAAGATACATTTTGTCTATATAATTCTAGGCTCCTTTCAAGTTTCCTGACAAGTGTTTTAGCTAGGAATTGGTAGATAAATTTACTGAAATTGTCCAAAGCACTTTCAAAACCTTCAAAGGCCATCATCAGGGGTTGTTTGCAAGTGTAAAGATTGTTTTGTTAAAAAAGTTTTTTGTTTTTTTAAATAAAAAAAGCCACTCTCTTCCCAAATACAAATTTCAAAAAAATTCTACTTAAAAACACAACTACAATAGCACACATAATTAATAAGCCATGACTACATATCTTAGAAGCCCTACATATAAAAACAAAAAACCTAGAATTAATAGAATTAACTTTGAAAATAGCGACATTTTGAAATGTTTTTAGTTCTTGTCTTTTTTATTGATTTTTTTAATTAGTTATTAACAAAGTGAAAAAGATAGAAAATTTTAAAATATTCTATTTCTCTTGATAAATATTCTATTTCCATTGATAGCATTCTGTTTTAATTTGTTTGATGTCATTAGCATCTAAGTTTAATCCAACTATACATTTACATAATTTTTGCAATGTTATAAAAAAAATCTAAATTAAAAAAATATATCTGATAATGGCCTATGAAAGGTCTGAAAGTGCTTGGGATAATTTTGGTAAATTCATCTACCTGAAATCAAAGCACTTGTCAGGAAACTTGAAAGGATCCTAATAAAATTATATAGACAAAATGTGTCTTTATTATTTAACCAAACATGCTTAAATGAAGGACTGTTGTCAAACTACACACATTTTATATATATATATATATATATATATATATATATATATATATATACACACACATTCTAGGATGGGGATTCATTTTTGCTGTACACTAATCATTTTTAATAAATCTGTAAATGAAAACTGATTGACTGTCAACATCTTCACAGAGAGTTTTTTTTTGCACAAATAACATGAAAAACTTAATATTTACAGCTTTGGAGATAGTTGATTTGTTGTTAAATGATAGCTATTAACACTCAAATGTTGAACCTAAAGTGTGAAAAGTACAGACTTACTAATTCCATTAAAAAAAAAAAAAAAAAAAATGCTTTTTGAAAAGTTTTAGTTTTGTAAAGGTGTTTCAAGTTGACAAACAAAAATGTCATGATTCATTATTCAACTCCTCTGCACTAATTCAGATATCTATAAAACAAAAAGTCATTAAATTTAATTGAAAATCTTTTTTATTGCTTCTACAGTCCTATAAACTATGAACAACTCAAATAGATGAGCATTTTAGCAGTCTCACATCTTAAGAGACGTTGCACATTTTTTCCAAGTTAATTTAGGAAAAATCCAACCAACTTGGTGCTCTTGAAAATAATTCTACAACTGTTGTGTTCAAATCAAATTATCAAATCATAGGGGATTTTGGAGCAATTTGTAATCTATGTCTGAATTGTTTTTAGACAATTCTTAATAAATCATTATTTAGAATGTACAGATTATTGTCTGCATCTTTAATTTAATATACATGTTTCAGCTAATGTGCCTTTTGGCCTTCTTCCAGATAATAGGAAAGACATTGGATAAGACATCTCAAAGAATCAGTGCATATGTTAAACTATAATGACCTCTTCAGTAGTCCAAGTATAGAAATAAATACAATATGGAAACCATTAAGGTGAGGTTAGATTTAAGTAAAAAAAAAATCAATTGCGATATGAGCAAAAGTAAAAAAAATCATACATAACTGTAATAAGTAGTAATATAAAGTCTAGATAAAAACATTAGGTTTGTAAGTCCCAAAAATTCACACAAAGTGAACATTATTAAGCATAGATATAATGTTGATATTTGAAATTAAACAAAAACAAAGGCAAAAAAATTATTACAAAATTCAAGCATATGAATTGAGTGGAAGTAAAATTACTATTAAGTTCTAAAGGTTTGATTAACGAAAATATAAATAATCAATATTGGTTGAATAAGTTAGGAGCTCTTCTTCAAATCAGTAACTATTTGGAATAGAGGCCCACAACAAGAAAACTGAAAATAATAACATATTCAAATTGAGAAAAAACAATCAAGTTTTAAAAAAGTTGTCCATCAAATGTTGATAGACAGCATGTCTGT
This sequence comes from Sepioteuthis lessoniana, assembly GCA_963585895.1. Taxonomy (NCBI): domain Eukaryota; kingdom Metazoa; phylum Mollusca; class Cephalopoda; order Myopsida; family Loliginidae; genus Sepioteuthis; species Sepioteuthis lessoniana. Next base: position 34,994,344 of record OY757936.1, on the reverse strand, counting down.
TGACACAAAATAGAGGAAAAAATAATATATATATATAAAATTTTGATTGTTCAATGACAAAAGAGTTAGGCATTTCAAGAAAGAAATCCTTTCAGACGTTCATTTGCTTCTAAGCATGAAATGATGAGGTCGATGTCTACTAATCATGAAACCTGGTCAGAAGTGATACATTAATAGCCAGAAATCAAAGAAAAGCAAAGTGTTAAGATTGGACAATATCAACTTATAGAAAAATAATGCAAAAGCAACTACATCTAAGTAGCTCAAGAACAACAAAAATAGAATAAAACCAAAAAAAATTTTAGCAATAAAATCTCAAAAGTCTATTGTCAGATAAATCTAGAGATTTGTTTTCTATTCAAATTTTTTCTATCAGTGATCTTATATTTAAAATGCAAACTGATAAAAAGATAAAGTTTACTTCAAAAAACTTCTAACAGTAGTGGATTTCTAAAGAAAAAGTTCAACACATCTCAAAATTAAAAGCTATTAATCCTAGACTTTTCTTTTTTACATAATGAGAAACCAACCTGCAACACTAGGTGTACGTGTGTGTAAAAAGAGAGGAAGGAGATTAGTGTACAACAGACAACTATAAATTTAAAATCAATATTCAATTTAAACAGAGAAACTTGTGGTATAAAAACATTTTTGTTTCAATTCCATGAAATAATTCTTTCAAGAATTGTTTCATGGAACTGATTGCAAAATGTTTTATACAAGTTTCTGTTTAAATTGGATATTACTAAATCTTAAAAATGTAGAGTAATGAAAAAGAAAATTAAAAATTAATAAGCTGATAAACAGAATGAGAATTAGCAAATTTTCAACTTAAACGAAAACAAAAGGAATGTTGAATTTTCCCTGAGAGCCAAGAAGAGAAATCTATTTTGATACTTTGATGATTAAGAATAAGACTGAAATTACGAAGAAACCCAAGAGGGAAAAGGCAAGACAAATAAAATAAAAGACAACCAAAATCAAAATTGGTTTATGTTTCCCCACATAATAATGGCTACTGAAAAGGAGGGAAGTAAAAATGATACAAAGAAAGAAATACAACTTATGTTTTCCTGCATGAAAAGAACAAATGATGACCTGTCAGTTGGCTCATTCATATACTACTGGTGGTCTGTATGGAAATACTTAAAACTCAACAAAGAATAAATATTACAAACTTTTAATCTTGTGAACTGAATTACGACCAGAAAATCCGGCGAACACTTGTGCACAACATATGGAAATACTGGATAGCTGTTTTGACCTATTTAAGTCTCATCAGCAGCATATACCGTGATCTCCCCCACTGGAGATCGAACCAGTGACCACAGAATGCAGAGCCAAGATTCTACCACTGAGTCATAATTCCACATCACCCACAAGTGACACCAAATTAAAAAAAAAAAAAAAAGGACATCTTTTAATCTTATTAAAATAACGACACAGAACTTTAGGTTCTTTCAAATATGGTAGTCAGTTATAATTATCATTACTACAATTAATAACAGCACCTAAAAAGCTGTGGAATATGAAGATGACTGTGATACTAATTGTAGTTGGTGCCCTTGGAACTATCTCCAAAGGCCTTTAAAGGAGATTGGAGATCAAAGGAAGAATCAAAGCCATCCAGACTACAGCACTTAGATCAGATAGTATACTTAGAAAGCCGGAGACCTGCAGTCGAATGGACTTCAAATAAAAACCACCACTGGTGTGAAAAACACTGAAAATAATAATACTCCCACACACCCACCAATTGGTGTTACATGCATAATGGCAACCATTTGATAGGAGCTACAAGTTGAAAATATTTGGGCTCCTTAATCTGTGATAGAAAAAAATCCCTTTTAACCAATGAGAAATGTTCATAACTCAAGTGCAGTCTTCTCAATTAACGGTGCAGTTTTTCTATGTCTGTTATAAGAAATTAAAACTACCAACTGATTTTGCATTAAATTTTCTATGCAGATTTATTCAGACATTTAATAAATTCATTCATTTTTTGTCACTTTAAGAGCTTGATATCTAAACATTTACATAATAGATTGGTAAGATCTATTATTGACATATAGTGTAGCATTCAAATTAAGTCCTAAGCCATTAAACACGCAGAAAAACACAGAAGGCTTAATCAGTATGATTGACACCTATGAACTTGATACCATGGCTCTCATTTGATGGTTTTCATTAGGTGACCAAAACAATTCTACAGTTAGAAAAAAGTAAGTCAGTAAGAAACAATCAACCTGAGTGGTCAAAATACTCCCTCTTGCTCACCGATTCTTTGTTTAGTAGGACAGATAATGAAATCGTGGCAGAGTTGTCATTCCTCATTCCAACAAAGAACTTAGAACAGGAGATAAAAACAAGACAATGAATAGGACCAAAGATGACAACACAAAAGAAACAGTGACACAAAGTGATACAAGATGACTGAAGAATGAAGTGAAGGGAAGAAATGGAAGCTGGCCAATCAGAGTAAGAGAGACAAAAGTATAGCTCATTTGTGAGTAAGAGATATTTAATATATACTCTGAATGTTTCTATAACAAACGTTAACATTTTAAATTACAGTTAAAATCAAGCTAGTAAAACAACAATAATATTCTACAACAATAATGATTCTAAAGACTAGGAATAGAAACAAAAAGAATAGTTTGTTTGGTTAAAAAACACTATTGCTACTTCTATTGATAAATCTATAAAAATAGAGTCAAAAAGTGGGTAGAAAAGATAAGAGTTTCAAAACAGGTGTGCAACATTAAGATGGAAAATTAGCAATATCAATATGATATATTAGTTGGCAGAATGAAACAGATACAAAATATATCATGAGAAGAATTCCTATTTTAGATAATTTGTCTTTATCAATTATCAGTTCATTTGTATGAATTTGAAGACAAGGGAAATAATATGAGTAGAAAATTGAATAATATGTTCATATTTCCAAAGAAAGTGACCAAATTTAGAATATCATTAATAGTCTAGCTTATCTTTTTGATAAAGAATAACAGGCTGGATGAAAATGCAAAAAACTAATATTAGAATTTGATGAAGAAAGTTACTTTTTTTTTTTAAATCAAAATTTATCATTTTCTTAGCCAAGTAATTTTGGAGTAAGCTGAATATATAATTATATATTTAAACAAGTTATAAAGAAAGAATAAAAATAGAAAAAAAAGGTCCAATCACAACTGAAATATTTCACTTCTGCTAAATTTCTTGTAAGAATGAATGACAAATTACAAACCAAAAATTGGGGTTCAATCACTCAGGTCATCTTGAAATCAACTTTTTAAATTGTTAACTCTTACAATGACTTATTTAAATTATTTCATCTTTCTATGCCATTTAGAAAATAAAACCTCAAATCATGCAACATATCAACTGGAGTTAAAAATGAAGGCTAAGCTATTAGATTCTGTAGCTAATTCATTGTTACAAAATTTAAGAAAAAATTTTTTTCTCCTCTAATCTACAAAAGTTTGTTATAAACTTTTAAAGTGATTTACAAATTAAGAAAGAACCCCCCCCCAAAAAAAACAGTAATTATAAAACAGCTGTAATTTCTTTATGTCAAGATTAACAAATGAATTCTTGCTTAAATTGTGAAAAGAAATAAAATTTATATTATGAAATTGAAAGGAAAACCAACATTAAACACTTAATTAGCTTGTTAACTTAACTGGTAAAATTTTTAACCTTATTATAGAAGCAAAAATACTCTTATTACTATCCATTAAAAGATATATAGAGAAGAATATTGAAAAAAAAAAAAGTGTTAATACAAAGTCATTGTTCTGCAAGGAGATAGTCAATAATACTGAAGTTAATAGAGAAAACAGAAAAGCTTTAAACCCATCAATCAAGTTTAAAATAAGCTGTGCATAGAAGGCTTTGTGCATTTTAAAAAGTCAAATATTTCAATGTACTCAGACATAACTATTGACTAATGAGTTAGTGGTTATATACCAGAGTACAATTCAGTGATTTATATACAACTGACATCACTTTTTTTAGGAAATGTTTTCAACCCTTTTAAACAAAAATGAGGTGAATTTGTGCATAAAGGATTTTACTTTTGATTTCCATCACAAGAAACTTTGCAAGAAAGAATACCCCCGCTGATTCCTATATTGTATGGTCAACCGTTACTTTAGTTTTTAATAAAACACCTATCTATTTTCTTCTAGATTATGAGGAATGCATGAGAAAAGCAAAATGATACAGCAGAATTTTAGACATCTACCTCTTAGGGAGTCCCCTTTTCTTGCTAGTTGGCCTAATAGAGAAAGAAAGTCTTAATAGCATTCCCAACAGCTGAAAGATGTCTATCATCAGAGTAATAATTTTAAAAGAAATTGCAATAGATATCTAAACAATGTTTTAATATGCTCTCTCTCTCTCTCTCTCTTATATACATACAGAGTTAAGAAAGATAGAGGTTATCAAACAAAATGTTTTCTTTAAAATGAGTAAGTGAACAACTAAAAACTGAAAAAGAAATCTTCAAAAGTAAACACTTTTTAACTAATCAGCATCTTTACTTTAAAAGTGATACTTTTTAGAACAAATAATAAATCATCTATTTCCAATAATGTTCTATTCACTTTTGGATTTGAAAAAAATAAAAAAATATATAAATAAATAAAAACAAATCAAGTAGGGTAATCTTTGAAGTAAATCTGTTTTGCATCTGATTTCCTCTTCAATACTGACTTGATGTTTGCATTTATCCAACCCCTCCACCATGGGCAGGATGTGACAAAAGGTCAATTTTTAAGTGGAGTAAAGCTGGTTTGAATTCAGAGTTTTCTTTAATAAAGCTGTGCAACTGTAAGGTCTTGCAAATTACTTTGGTGTTTCATAATAACCATAAAAATATTCTTACTCAAGTTTAAGACTGCATACAACTATTCAGTAATTCCCTTGTTCTACAGACTAATGCACAAAATCAGAGAAAAACAAAAAACAAAAAAAAAAACAAAAAATACTGTACAGGGTTACAAAAGGTTCTATACAAAATTTAAATCCAATTCAACAAAGCACCACACTTAGGATAGAAAAGGGATTATAAATTTTTTTGTTTTTTTTTATATATTAAGATGAGTAGATTAATAAACAAACAAAGCTAAACATGTTTTACTGATATTTTCTTTTTCTACAGGGTTAATAAGGTTAGAAGAGGTTGTATATAAGCAAAAAAGGAAGGGTCAGTACACAGGAACACATTGCTGTAAGTACTTACAAGGTCAGTGTCAACTTCAATTTTTGTGAGGGTGCGGCTGTCCTCAGTGGACGGGTGCTGGTTCTCTCTCTCCCCCAGCTCTTTGCTGGGCAACTCAAACACAGAATCAAGAAAATCCTGCCGTTTCTTTCCTCTCACTTTCTCTCGTTTGCAGTACTTCCGAGAGGCAGACCGCCTCACATAATCCAGCAATTTCTGTCTCTCTGCATCATCTTTGCTGCCACCAAAATCAGCAAAGAGTGACAGAATCCACCTGGCAGATTGTTGACTGGATACATTCACCTTTTTTGCATACTTCAGGATTTCAAAGACGAGGCCTACTTTAACTTTGGAGGGGCACGCAGTTGTGCCTGACTCCAAAGATTCAGGAGTTAACCCAATCTCAGCTGCATACGGTCCAAGTTCCATTGTTTTATCACCTTGCTATTTGCCAACTGAAGTTTCTTTTTGATTTTTTTTTTAAAAGAAAACAAATTAGACATAAACAAAACTAAAAACCAAAAAAATTTAATTATATCTATAAAATCTATAAAACCAAAATATTTTAGAAATAAAAATTTATGTACAAACTAAAAATTGATCATGAAATAAAAACACAACAATTGATTAAAACTCTACAAGCATCAAAATTTTAAAAATTAGAATTAGTTGTGAAAAACAATTGTAAAATCTAATTGCATTTCCATTAAATGTGAGGATAATGTTTGGAGTCAGTTGATTTGTAGTTTGACATTCTTTGTATTTTGGATTGTTAAGTTTGAAAATACAAAGCTATCAGACAGTTCACCAAAAGAATGAGTTTGAAAACAAACTTTCATCATCATTTTAAAGTTAGCAAACAACTCTTCCATGTGACAATTTTAGAGATCAACATACACCTACACACTGTGAATATTTTGAAGGATACTTGGCACTCTTTGTGTGTGTGTGTGTGTGTGTGTGTGTGTGTGTGTTTGCCAGAGGATCAAAGTGACAAGTTATGGAGGCTACTGTAATAGCTGTCAAAAACTAAATTTTACACAAAGAAATGAAATCATGAATATATATATGTTATTTTATGAATAGTCACTAACAAAATTGCTAAAACTATTTTGTATGAATCTACTAAGCAAAAAGGCATAAACTCTTTTTTTCAGAGTAGACAGAAAAACAGGGCAATCCACTCTCCCATTACTAACTGTGAAAACAATAAAGTATTCCTTGCAATTGTCATTTTCAATCTTAATAAATGATAACAAATGTAACAATGGATACAATTATTTACAGAAAATGCCTTCATACTAGTTAGGAAAAAATTTTTTTAATTGAAATTAGAAGATAAAATACAATGGATTTTCTTCTTGTCTAATTTTAACTAACACAAACTCTTAAAAAAGTGAAAAACAAATTTTCTTTTTCTAATAAAAGTAGAAATTTCAAGTTCATACATGTACAGCCTTATACAGAAAGTGTTTCTTTAATAGACAATTTATTGAATCAGTTCCCTCCACTTCTGTTAAAGACTTAATTACTTTCAAATGATCTTATTTTTATTTGAAAAATATTGAATAGAAAATGACAGTTTTAACCTTTTTTAAACTTATTTAAAAAAAAAAAAAAGAAAACTAAAGAGAGAGGGGAACTGATTAAGAAAGGGGCAGGTAAAAATTTGCCACACAAAAACTGTTTCATTCTATCAATTAAATCTTTGATACATCTTTATCTAAAACATCTTCCTGTAAACTTGAAATTCCTCTTCAATTGCTTGGCATGCATACGGACTATTTCACATTTCTTTTGACAAACTTTCAGAAGGAATACACATTTTACAACAGTCTTACCCAGAACTCAAGAATGCTTTCTAGATAAATTAGAAATCTGTCTTTACAGTTTTGTCTGAATTTTTTTACATTGGAAATTATCCACTGATTTACTCAGATGAATGACATCACCTTGGTTGTTACAATGACAATGTTATATCCCATAGCCTTCTGGGATTTTCAAACCAAACTCTGTATACAGTCCATGGAAATGTTTTCATGTTGCTAGCCATACTAGAGGATATCTCTTATGGGTTAATTCTCCCTAATTAATTCTTTGTTATCTTGTCACCTCTTCCTCTGAACCAAAGCATATGACCTTTGCACCCAACTGAATAAAGGGTTTGGTTAAAAATTAACAGGTTATTGATTACAACATATCTACGATGAAGACACTAGACTAAGTACATCAGCGTATAATGACTGTTTACTTGATGCTTACATATAATATTATATAAAATGAAATATTATCTTCATTATGACCAATTGTATCAATTTATTTTGGGGGCACATTTCCAAGTGTTTCCAAAAAGATAAAGAAAGCATTCTTTCAACTCCAATCATGACCTGGAATTCATTAAAGATAAAAACAGATTTCAATCAAAAGCAGAAGCAATTTTGGTGAGATTAGAGAATAAGAGAAAGAATTATGACCAACATTTTATTGTCAAAATTTGATAATTGCTACCACAGCACATCAGAAATATTGTCAGAGAGCATAAATCAAAAAATGTGTAAACTATTTTAAACAGGATACATTTTTTCCAGTCAACTAAGGAATTATGAATACTCAGTAGATACTCAATTTTCTGAGAAATGTTTTTAGTTGTAATAGTTTTTATTTCTGTTCATCTAATAGTTTATCAATTAAGATTAATTTCCTAATGATTCCTTTGATGTTTTCTAAAATAGATATTCATTGGACAAAGCCAATTTTCTATGCCCTATTTGATAAGGAGGATCAAACTCAAGTGATGGTTAACCATCAATCTACAACCAAGTAGCAATAAACTATTTTAAAACAGTGCCATTTAACATGTAGAAAAGTACATATTGAAATAGAAAAGATTTTAGTCAAAATTACAGGGGATTTTTAGCAGGAACATGATTATTGAATCAATAAGCTGAGCAAATATTCAAATGATATTTCAGAAATGGCAATTAAACAGGTTGTAGGAAAGAATGTATGTATAAGACAAATGACTTAACATTGCCGAGAAATGATCAAATTGTTTCATGCCTAATTTTTCAATAATTTAAAAGAAAACTTCAAAAGATAATAAAATTGAACAATCTATTTTTACATATTCTTTGATTATGAATAGAATATTTTTCTTAAACATTACTTATGAAAGTGGTATTGTCAATAAAATTCATGAAATCAACTCTGGAAAGTGCTCAACATGAGGAGAGTTTTAGCTGAAAAGAAAGCATAGAGATGATCATTTTTCGAGAAGGTTCTTCTATTGCTAACCACAATAAGAAATGGAGAGTGGGATTCTAGGTCTTATTAATAAAATATTAAGATACAATTGTCTTATATACAAAGAGAAAGATGCTTAATATTTTAATATTTATGAATCTAATCTCTAGAATAAGACTGACACTTGGAATCTGATAAAAGCTGTGTACTTAAATTTGCAAACAAAATGTTTAGCATAAATGATTTAGCCAAATTTGAGTTAGATAGGTTTACTTAATGATATCATCAAATGACACTGCCTTTCCAACCCCTTGTTGTAAGATTCTTTAGCAAAACTGATAAAATTCTTGTAATAAACTTGGTTTGCTTGAACTGACTCTGGATACCTATTGGATATTCATTCAGTTATAAAGAGAATTTAGAATGAAAATTAAAGGCCCAAGATGTGGATGGGTAATATAGGCAAGGAATGATAACTAAGTTTAGGTTATTTGATTTAATGGTAAATTAACCTTTGATGTTTATTTAATACCAAATCCTGTTTATAGATAGGTATATATGATTTGTAAGTGAATAATTTGAAGCTAACATTATTTCTAAACAATTTAGAGCTCATTTGTTTACACATAGTTAAATGATTTAAAGTATTGCAAACACTAATAGTTGCAAGCATTACTATTCAACCTAATCAATTCAATTCATCAAGTATCCCTATTGAATTTAATATTAATCATTTGTTTGCACACAGTTAAATGATTTCAAGTCTTGCTATCTCAATGCTAATGACCCTCAGTCACTACCATGTAGCACCTTTAAGATAAAAAAAAAAAAAAATTAGAAAAAAAAAAAAAAAAAAAGAAGGTGGGATAAGTATTTTCCACAAGAGCAATTTGAAGAATATGGTCAGGACAAACATATAGATGCTAGGTCTTGACATGACTAGCCAATTAATTGAATAGGACCTCTCCCATCATCTGTCTAGTCCAGTAAGGGCCAAAATAGAGTGTTACATGTCACATGACCACTCAGTCACTAGGATCTCCATCCTCAGGCATTACAGGTTGCTACCCACATCCAATTGGTAGCCTTATTGGGAGTGGGTAGGGGCTCTTAAACCTCAGCATAGGTGCAGTCAGCATAGTCTTCAGCTCCAGCCTACAGGATGGGAAGTATGAAGTAAGAGTGTGAGTAAAGCTAAACATTTCAAATAAAGCTTTTAATTAACATCAACTTTTCAAGTATAGTAACAACTAAAGTTATATTTTACAAGCTTAGAAAAAAAAGTATGAGTCAAATTGAATTAAAACTTTTAACCAAGTTAATATTAAATGACATTTCTAGATATAAGCAAAATTTATCCCCCCCCCCACTCACACCAATCAATCATGTCTTATTACATTTTTATGATATTAGCATATTTTTCACAATTAGGTTTATTCATTATCTTTTCCCAGAATAATCCAACAAATAATTTTACTATTTGTTAACTTCTTAATTACATTGTAAAATTGAAATTATCTCCCTGCGCGCGCAAAAAAAAAAAACAAAACAAAAAAACAAAGATCAGCGTGCCTACACACACACACACACACACACACCTGTGCTTGAGCAACACCCAAGAAACAAGAATTTTCCCCTTAACTGTTTACTACTAAAAATTCTTTTCCTCATTTTTCAATTAGAAATAAATAATAGCTAAAAAGATCATCAATTATTTAAGAAAAAAACTCAAGTTAGAGATTGTCTTTTCAGCCAAGATAAACTTCATGTAAACAGGGAAGGCATATCTGCACCGATTAAAACCCAGAATTGTTTTAAATTACACAAATGAGAAAGAAAGAAAAATAAATCAGTTCTACATTCATTATTTTCCTGTGCACAAAAGCAGTGGCAAGCAACATAATTTAAAGGATAATTATGCACAAAATGACAAAGCCCAAAATATTGTGAATGGGAAAAAAATGGTAACAACAATTTCTGAAAAGAGTAGAAAAAAATGACTATTCAAAAAATCTTTTCTGTTTGTTTCTTTACATAAATTTCATTGTTCCACACTAGCCAGTTAAATCCTTTGAGCTTTAAGTATTTGGGGCTGAATATTATTTTACTATACACCATAATCCTAATATTAAGGCTCTGGAAGATCATATCTAATACTCATAATAAAAGGTTTAATAGTGCAACCATTTACAATCTTTCTTTTAATGGAAAAATAGGATAGCTCAAAATAAACATATCTGTATCTTGGACCAATGTTTGTATTTTCTTTTTTTTTGTGACTTTAGAGAGCTCAAGTACAGGATATCTTAGGGTTAAAGGGTTCATAAAATTAATATTTAAAAGAACATAAGGGAGGAAATTGTTCATCAGAACAATTTTTTTTTGGAAGAAACCAGTAAGCATACATTAAAAGAAAGAAATATTCATGTCATTAGAAAGTATAGCAAATTTGTAAGGTAGTACACTGGTTTGTCAAGATTTAATTGCAATTTTCATGGCAACAATAAATAAATTCATGAGCATTGTACAAAATTAAAGGAGAATTTTTACAGAAGACATTTTATACCTTTTGCATTCTGCACCTCAATCTTTAAATTCATTTACTTCCTCTTTCGATATAACTTCAGATATTGGTTGACCAGAAAAGCATCATCAAAGTCAATCCAATTAGTAACAGGTTTCTTTTTACATTAAGTGAATTAATAAATTATTTAAGCCTTCATCAACTGCATTGAATGGCATTCTATTATCAAGCCAGACATTTCCTATGCATTAACAAACAAGAGATACATGACTCCTTTTCTTGCCTCTAAGATCTATCTATATATAATTATTATATTATCTAGTGATATATTCCAAGCTTACTCTCATAATTATTTATTTCTAAACTTAGCTTTTGTAAAACAATTCCACAAAATGAAAAATTTCCTTATTGCAACTAAAATTATTCTTTAAAAAAAAATTTTTTTTAAATCTTAGTTTGAAGAGAAAGTTGATAATTTTGAAAGTGATTGTCATCTAATAACAATATTTGAAAAAAACTTGTTAAAATAATCATCTTCTGAGAAATCAGCATCTTAATAGCAAGAGAAATGAGAAAAAAATTGTCATCAAATGATTCAAAAACAATTATTTTGTCTATTGGTTAGAAAAGTATAAAGATGTTGGTCCACTAGTAGAGAAGAAAATAAGAGGGCTTTAAAAAGTCAACATAAAAATATAAATATTTACATTAGCAATGATTAAAAAGTGAGGAGGAGGGAGAAAGAAAGAAAAGGCAATGATTAGCTATATTACAGACAGACAACCAAGCAATCATAACTGAACAGCAATTTGTAACCAAAAGCAAATGAGGAAGGTGGTAGCTGCAGCAAGCTTTCAATCATTTACCATGTTCTGCCCAGCCTGGTTGTTGCCAAGCTTAAAATAAGGAGAAATAGGAAGGAGTGTACTTGCTTTGCACAATGTCTATGGCAAAACTCAACAGATAAGAGCAAGTAATAATGAAAGTAAACTTTGTGTCAAGTTAATATAGGCAATTTTAAATTAGTTGCTTGTGAGGAAAGAGAAAAAGTGAGAGAGTAGGTATTGGCATAAGAAACCCCCAAATATGTTAGCCATCTTACCAGAGAGTTGTATGTAGATGTGGCAAGAAAACTTGAAATAAAAGCAAATACATTTCATCAATAGGAACCAATCTAAAAGAAAATTATAATTAACAAATATTACCATCAACATCATTTATTGTAAAATAATCAATTCTTTTTAGAATTATTTCTTCTTGACAATAATAATCAATGAACCTATTTGAGATTTTATTCTGAATACAATATCATTGAATTGATGAGATGATCTTTGTTGATGAATTTTGGTTATTCTCACAATTGGGTATAGTGACTGCTCTTCAAAGAAATGAGAGACAATGAGCAACATATAGAGACATAATGACATGTATTGGCTCAAGGAAATTGGTCAAGTCACTGATGCAATAGATTAAATTTTAAATCCAACATCAGAAACACTCTCTGCCCAAACCAAATGAAGAATATTTTCTTTTTCAGAGTTTTATTTATTTTACTCATCATTTCCATAAATTAGATAAAAATTATCACGCCAAAATGAATTTGAGAATACTATGAAAAAAAGTTTAAAACAATCAGAAAGTGATTTAGCCCAAATTGATTGTGTGGAATCAATACATAAGATATTAACCCTTATCAATGCAATCAGAATAGATTTTAAATATTTTTCAAATAACCAACGGAATCACAGACACTTTGCAATGGCTGAGAAAATTTTTTACCTCAAAAGCAGGGTTTTCAAAGTGGTCCATATAGACACCTGGAGTAAATAAAATTTTGCCATATCAAATAAAAGCATAGGTGTCCACATGTGGTAAATTAACTAGTTGGCATTTATAAACCCCTTTATAACATGGGGGTGGGTCACTGGATCAGGTAGACTAGTAGCAGAATTTCAAAAATTATTAATAACATCTATAATCATACTTTCAGGAGGTGGATTATATTCTAAAATTATTTTTATAAAAATACTGAAAAAAAAAAAAAAAAAAGAATTAAAATACAATGCTTGAAATTTTAATTTTTATCCATAACATTCTTAAATTAAAAAGGTGCACTTGCATTTATAGTTTAATGATTCTTTTATGTAAATTGTATCAAACATTGGAAAATTAGTCATGCTTTGTAATTTTTAATATTAGATCAATTTATTTGGGGGTGAATGAAAATTAAATTTGGTTACAAGAGGTGTATCAAGTAAAAAATTTGAGAAGCCCTAAGTTAAGAAAATCATCACAGCTAATTTTAGTAATTATAAAAGTAATTTATTCAATAATTGTAATTTTTTTACTAAAAAAATGTTGTTGGACTTGTACTGAAACATTAAAAAGAAACCTTGTAAAGCTTTTATTATTACAAAGTTGAGTTTTACAAATTTCAAAATTATATTTTTACCAAAAGGTCAACTTAATTTTAATTTCTAAATCATAAGAAAAAGTTAATTTGGCATTTAATATTTTGTCAATAAAGAAAGAAAGATTAAAAAATAGAAAACTATTCCTTGCCTAAAAAATGCTCAATAAAAAGATGAAATAAAAATTAAAAAAAAAACAAACTTTAAATCACATTCTATACTATTTGCATGTGACCTTTTTTTTCCCCAAAGCATATAGTTTTGTTAGCTAAATATAGAATTCAAAATATACATACAAAGAAATACTAATTTCAATTTCTAGAGGGCTATGGGATGATCTATACAGGGAATATTGTTGTGTGAGCACATCTGAAATGAGATAATTTGGGAGCAGAGTGAAGGATGTGATTGCAGAGTATCAAAAGCAAAAGTTCCACTGGGCTGGACATGTCACAAAGTTAAAAGACAATAGTTGGACCAGTACAGTTGCTGAGACCAAAACTAACCACTCAGATCTCCATGATAATAGAAGCATGAAATTTTGGTCACATTCCATGAGTATCTTGGTTACCCAACGAACCTTTTAGCTTTACAATCTGGATTTCTCAACAAATGATAGTACACTTTTTTCAAATAGATCTTAAATTTTTAAATGTTTTACAACTAATTTTCTATGACAAACTATACCCTGACCCTTTTTTCATTTAAATCTAATTCATTGTTTAGAAAAAACATTGCTTTTTTTTAATAGTTCAACATAAAAGCAGCAATAAGAAAATTGGGGGGGGGGATAATAAAAACTGGTTTTTCTATAGGAAAAGGATTATAAAAGAAACTTTCCACCCTCACCAAGTCTAACATTTACATGCTTTTTGCAGCAAAATTTTAACATTAAATTCTTTAGTAACTATGTTCAATCAAATGTGTCAATTAAAACAATGGTAAAATTCTAATAAACGTGTAATATCCATAAATAATTTTACCACATTACAAAAGATGCATTCTCAATAGAGTATGGCTAGTGAAGAAATGTTTAGTCCATTTGTAATTGTAGACAGAAATCAACTTAACAATGAGCACTTAGAGAAGGTCCTTAAGAATAAACTAATGGATAAAATACCAATTCTACCTAAAAACTGAATATTTTAACATATTCATTTATACAACATAAATAAAATTAGTTTAAGTAGCATTTGAATCCTACTAGTCAATAACATATAATTTAGAATCTTTTTTTATTTGGCCTATACAAGCCTCTAGAAATTTCACAGACCATAAGTAAACAATGACACATAAGATTAGTCAATTTTTTTTAAAACAAAGCAGTCAAGACATTTATTACTAATACTCAGTAAGTGCCTTAGATATAAATTACTTCATTTCTTATTTTCTGAATACTGAATAAATTCCCACTAAAAATTTATCCTGGCCCAAACAACTTTTACTTTTTAAGAGTTCACATATTCAGAGATTGCAATGAATTTTTTTAATTTATAAAATGGGAAATAAACACTGCACTTTGAACATAAGCATAATCAAAGATTACCAATCTTTTGTGATCAATTTTAATGAATTCTGTTCACAATGATGCTACTTATGTTGCTAAGGAAAAAAAGTAAACAAATCAGAAATTTTGACTTTTATCCAAGTGTGATTGGTATTTAAAAGTTCAGATTAGTCATAGATTAAAAGGTTTCAGACAAGAACTTGAGAAATGGTACCTATCATATAGAACTTGGAAGGAAGGATTTATATATAAAAAAAAAATCAACCATCATGCAGATGAAGAAGAATATGGGATTAAATAGAGATGGAGGAGCAGGATAGAAAAGAAAATCTCAAAAAAAAAAAACAACAATTTAAAATTTAGCTCATTATGATCCTGTAATTTGTTCAGCTACAAATCCACAAATTTTAAAAAAAAAATAAAAGAACCATGTCCTCTCCAAATAAAATAAAATTAGAAAGGAAAAAGATCAGCAATTAATTGGAATCAAATGCTCACAGTCCCCCTTTTTCTCTTTTATTATAATGGACATCACAAGAATTACAATAAAACAGTAATTTAAACATTGATCAAGCACTTTGTGACAGTGGGTGGGGGATGTTAATGAAATATTTCTAAGAAAATCTAATGTTGGATACAATAGAGAATCAGTGGATAGTTAGCAAGTAAACAAAAAAAAAAGAAAAGAAAAAAAAAGGAGGCTAAAAAGAGGCTATTTACCAGTGATTAAGTATCTTTTTCAATGACAATAGGAAAGAGAAGACACGAACAAAGATGTAAAATAAGCATATAATGAAAATAGTTAAGGAATTTACAATACTAAATGTAAACATAAAAGTAAATACTTCCACTTATGTATTTGCTATGTCAAAAGTTTATCAAATTTCACATTTTCCTTTTTTAAAAAGGGATGAACGGCACTAAATAGTCTATTTAAATCCTAAAGAATTTCCTAAAATGTTCACATTTTTTATCTTCAATAAAAATTCCAACAAAAATAATCTGAAAATGTTACTTCTATTATTGCAGTTAAATCTCTTGAGAACTTAAGTTTTTTAAATCCCCTAAGAAAAATTAACCAATTCCATCATGTCATTTTCTGTCCAAGCAAGCCATTTCTAAAGGAATTTATAGACTTATTTTTTCACAGAAACAGGTTCATCTGTATATATAAAGAGCAAGAACATGAAACAAATGTTGCCATATTGATTGCAGAATTTAAAAGCTTTTTACTGTTGCTGCTCCAACACAACAAAATCTACAAAAGAAAGAAATTCTGGTAGTCTACAAAAACAAATGTAATTTATCTCTTCTTCATAAATGGCATATCAAATGATTCCATTTCTTCTTTAGGTTTTCTTCATTGTCCATATGCCACATAATTCAAGATATGAGTATCAGACTTTAAAATTAGCTTTGAAATATCAACACTAATTCTAGTGACAGATAAATAATTGAAATAGTATAATCAAATATCTGTTTTAATCATAATTATTGTTAATTAAATTTCATTATTGAATACACCCAACTCTTCTTGGGTACTTTGACTAGAGGAACATTAGAAAATTACTTTCATTATTTTTTCTTCATTAGAATGAAAAGGTGAAATTCTTTTATATAAAAATAAGAGTAAATGGCAAAGGTGTGCGCACAAAAATTCTAACATCAAACCTACTACGTATTGAATTTGGTAATTTTTTCATAATTTAAAAAAATTTAAGCAAAATCCTCCCAGGCTATATATAAAAAAGTCCAAAATTTTGAAGTTACTTAAAAATATAAAATTTAAACAATTATACATTTTCTTCAAAATCTTTAACATTAATCTTCTCTCCATTTGTATTTTTAAAAATATTTTTACGGTAAAATAGTTTTGTTGTTATTAAACACTAATCAGCTTTCCACAATGTATTCTTTAATGGTATCTCAATATCCTTCATATGAGAAATTTGAAAAAGACTATCTAGTTTTATATATTTGGTATATCGATTAATTATCAAGGTATTTATTTACTTTTGTTTTCTTGCCTATCATTTGAAATAAAAAGTAAATCTTAGCTAATCTCATTGAATCTATAGTCAAATTAATAGAGTAAATTAAAATCAAAATTAAAGAAAAAAAACAAAAAAAACATCAAAATTTTTTTGGAAAAATTACAGTAATTTTCTGTTTATTTCCTTTAAACATTGACTTTTGAGGTTTGATTTTATTCATCTTTTAAAATAAATATGCTTTTATCCGTTCTTGATTGATTCTTTGTTTTTACATTTCACTTCCAACATTCACATAAAAATAATTCTGTAAAGAATTTGTATATTGATGCAAAAGTTTCCAGCACCATCTCTTGTACAATGTTAGGAAAATCTTAAAAGTGTCCCTTATGTTTACTCAGCTCTATTGCTTGTGGAGTCGACCAACTGTTATATGTAATTTACAAACTTTATCAAAAATTCAAAACTTAAAATAGATTTCACATGAACTTACAGAAAGGAATATTAATCAACATTTAAACTCTTGTCTTTGTTGTTTTAAGAAAAAAAAAAAGATAACAAGAATACAAAATGAATAGATAATGAGAATCCAAATTGAAGAAAATCAGTGTGATCCAAAACAGCTTTCATTTAAACCAAAACAGGATCGTAGAAAGAAAAAGTTTCTTTTGTTTTTTTTGGAAATTTAAAGCATTATTTTTATTAAGACTTGCTGAAGTATAGATGAATTTTTTATGCTCAACCAGTGAGCAATTAGCCTGTTTTAATGATGCATTGAAAAAGAAATTATCTTTTTTTCTAGACAAGTGAAGAGGTGATTTTTCTCCAAAACACCTGTCATTATATTATAATTACAATGCAGGAAACTGGGAGGGAAAATTCTAACAAATGCCATATATTCCCCAGACTTTCAGATGATCAGTTATTTCCCTACATATAACACTTATTGGCTGATGAGCAAGTTCAACAATTTTCACAATATTGAAGAATTTCTTTAAATAATCTCGGAATTAAAACTGATGAAATCCACAAAGCCTAAATTTTGGAAGACAGTCATTAAAAATCAAAGAAAATGCTTTAATTCTACTATGAACTGATATGAATAAATAAAAGAATTTCTGCTCTAAATTCTGGAAACTTTTGCAGCAATCTAATTATTTGGCTCAAATAACATTCAAAAAGAAAAATATCTAAGAACACTTATGGACAGTAGTAATTAATATCCTGATAGTCACCAAATCTGACCCCCCCCATATATATATATATATATATATATATATATATATATATATATATATATATATATATATGATTAAACAAATGTTTTTTTTGTGTCAATTACACAAAATCTTTTTTTTTGTTGAATAAAGCTGGAGGTGGAAGGGAGGGAAAAAATGGAGAGTAAAAAGATTGTTATACCCTAAAATCTATTAATCTCTAAAAATACTTTAATATTTCTTACTTTCTAACTAAAATTTAGATCTCATTGACTTTTAGATTTAAATTTTTTTCTTCATTGTTTATCAAACAATTTTTTCTTCATTGTTTATCAAACAATTTCAACAGAAAAATCTAGATTGATATTTTAGAATTGATTATCAACTTTTAAATTCAATAAAATTTAAAGTGTACAGTAAGAAACTGATTTTATGATGGTTTACAAGGGATTTGGGCATTTGTCATAGTTTGATGGTTAGTGAGCGAGTTTTACATTACAAGTCAGTTTGATCCTTCTTATGTTGTTTCTGTTAGACTGTTAAATTGTCTTGTTCCAGACTAAATTTGATTAATAACTGCTTTCAAAAGGCATTTTTAAAAAACATTAGACATAATACATTTTAATGAATACATTTTTCCTAACAAAACAATCCTCATAGGCAAAAAAATTAAAAACCATTAATGTCTCTAATGTAGCATATTGTTTCCTTCACTTTCTTCACATCAGCTTTGATGATTATTTCAGTATCACAATTTAAACAGTTCACTGATAAAATAGATTTTAATGAACTTATGTTGGTTACTCTTACCAAGACTGACCCATACTTCCTCAAGTGAATCATGAAAGAATAAAATTCCTTTCTGATAGTTGGAATGCAAAAACTAGCTGGACAAACATCTTTCTCTTGACTTCCTATTCATCCAATGAATATACAGCAGGATGATTAAAATAATAATCCACACTTACTTGATATGTGAGACACTTTTTCACTTTTCTGAAACCACAAAGTGGCTGGTGCCACCATTATCACATTCAAATCATGTTAGGGGTTAAGCATTCCTCAAAAGTGAAACATCACCTAGAAAAAATAAAAATAAAAAACATCACAGTTTGAAAGCAAAATAATCATTTAAAGCAAAGTAATTCTTTTCTGATGCTCAACAAAAATAGCTAGATAAGAAAAAAGTTTTATTGCTCTCAGTTGAAATTTAAAAAAAAAAAAAAAAAAAAAATCAAACAATACTTCTCACATAATGTAAAAACTTCCCTGGGTGCAGAAACAACAAAAAACAAACAACAATCAGTAGAGATCAATTGTAGATAACATTCCTCTGGGACACACACAAAAAAAAAACTGATTTCAAGATACAAAACAGAAATGACATCTCCCACACGCCAAAATCTGATATTTTCCTTGAATTTTAAAATATACTAAGCATCCGGAAATTTTTTTAGAAATCCATCTTTAAAAACAAAAACAAAACACACAAAGCCAGACTATTTCCAGGGTACTTTAACTGCAAATATTGACTACACCATAATGTTGATTTTTAGAACATGAACTATGCGAGATTTCTCTATTTTATGGCCACATTCTTTAAAGGAAACGAGAAAAATTCTTTGCAAAATTGAAAAAGAAATTTTTTTTTTTTTTTTCAAAGTTTCAGTTACAGGTTTTTTTGGGTTTTTTTTGCTATTTAGTGTATAAATGAATCTGAATAAAAGCTATTATAGATAACCTTTTTTCTTCTAAAAAAAAAAAGAAAAGAAAAGTAAGAAAAGGTGGGAGTGAAGAATAAGTTTTTAGCAACTGCAGTAAAAATAGGTAGCATCTTTCACTATTTACTGAGTAGGCTAGCTGTCTTTAGCTTTGACCTCAATACCTCAGTTTGATATTCCTTTCTCCTTTTCCCTAGAAAATTCAGCCCTTACTGCTGACAGTCACAGGCAGCCATTTTGAAAATTCATGAATGTTAGCCATCATCTAGAGGGGAGAAGAAGACAACAACAATGAATAGGAAAAAAGTTTTCCGTTGATGCGAGACAAGATATGCATTTTCTTATATTTCTGATTTTCATTAAAACCAATAAGAAATGTCTTAGAAAAATGAATTTACTGCAAACTTCCTTTTATATCTCAGATATTTCATCAAATCACACACACACACACACACACTTTTGACAAACTTGCTCTATAAAATTCAGCCCTTACCGAGACCTTATATTCAGTGCATCCAAAGTTCCCAGTGGTCTCTTTTCTGAAAACCCAGAGACAGAATACACAGTAGAAAACTTTTTAAAATTGCTGGATAAGTGTATAATAATATTAAGAGAGGCATTCATGGTGTAATGATTACCATTTTAGGAAATGAAAATCATGACCCGAGTTCAAATTCTGGACAAGGCTGTTTACATTTCATATAGCACTAATACTCTTGGGAAAGGTATGAATCCAACTATTCTCCCTCCAGCTATAGGTAAATGGTAGGCCAGACTGGGCTCTTTAATCTTGGTATGGCAACCAGTTTAGGAAAAGGAAAACTCTGAAGTCAAACCTGTTAAACTCTGCTTAAAACTAACCTTGTGTCACATCCTGCTCATGCAAAGGGGTTGGTAAATATATAAATGATAATATTGTTAAAATTCAGCATTTGGAATCCAAGTTTGTAGAAAAGTGAGAAAATTTTTCTATCAATTACAGTTGAATAAAAGTTAATATGATCAACTAATTTAGGTATCAGAAAAAAGAAAACATAGAAATTAGTGTAAATTTTTCTAATTCTAAAGAAAGGGAACAGTTATGAAACTTTATTTCAACTGTGTATGTAACAACAATTATATTTTGCATGCGCACATTTTCATTCACTGACATTTCAACCAGTTTCCTCCCTGATTTTCTTCAACTACCCAGAGCAATCAGTTGTAGGTCTTAGACTATAAGGAAAACTACAAACTAGCAAATTTTGTAAGAGAAAAAACAAACATGAAAGCAGACCAAAAAAAATATTGAATATTAAAAACAAAAATTATCCCCTTTAAAAAAAAACAACGAAAAAACCTAAAGTGACAAGTGATATATCAAGTTAAAATAGGAAAAGATCAAATTATTTAAAACTAATGAGGTTTTATTGTGAAAAACTCTAATCAATTTTGCTAAATTGAAATTGAGATACATCATATAAGGTTACTTGCATAGATGTAATTAGCAACCAGAGCTCAAATTCTGGACAAGGCCGATTGTGTTTCACTTTGCACAATTGTTCTTAGAAAAGGTATTAATACATCCATTCTCCACCCAACTATGGATAAATAGTAGGGCAGACTGTGTTTTAGCCTTGGTTAGGGAACCAGTCTGGATTGTTTTTAAAAATCTACCGCATGTCATATCCTGCCTGTGGTGAAGGGGTTGGGTAGA
Organism: Sepioteuthis lessoniana; assembly: GCA_963585895.1. Classification (NCBI taxonomy): domain Eukaryota; kingdom Metazoa; phylum Mollusca; class Cephalopoda; order Myopsida; family Loliginidae; genus Sepioteuthis; species Sepioteuthis lessoniana. The sequence continues at coordinate 34,972,807 of OY757936.1, read as the reverse complement.
TACATACTTCATCTAAGATTTAAATGATAACCTTTACCTCTAAGAACAGTTGAACTCTTGAGATTAATACCTCTAAATTCATTATTTCAAAATGGGATTTTCCACATAAAATTTAGAAGTGTGCAAAAAGTGTCAGCAATGAAAAATGTATTAGGAAGGAAGGAAAGATAAATAAATGGTGAGATGCATTTCCACAAATAAAACCCATTTGTAGACAACCAAATGTGACAAGTTGATTGAGATTTGAATATTGCCAAAAGGAAACTTTTTTTTTTTACTGATACTTTAACTTACATTCAAAAGTTAGACAAGTGAAAATGGATTTATGCAGTTTGGAAAGGTTAGAAAAACCAAGTTCTAACAATTGTCAGGTTTCATATTGCATATTTTCAAAGGCAACGGGAGAAACCAAAGTATTTGAGGTTAGATAGGAGGCAGTGTTTACAAAATGATATTTTGAAATGAAATTGTGTGTGTGTATATATATATATATATATATATATATATATATATATATATATATATATGAGATAATGAAATGCATCTTCTGATAAATCCCACTAGACTGTCACTATGAAACTGGAATAAAATTGATTGCTTGTTAATTCTTAATAAAAGGTACATGGTTCTACTTAAGCTAAAGAAGTTCTAAAATTAAAAATTATTTTAAGAAATATAACCATGGAAACAAATTCATATTATTATCATTATCAGATCAACATTTTTCCTTTTCACGGTGATTGCAGTGGTAGCAGAGTGTATGGAAAAAAGCCTTCTGCATGATGTATTTGCTCAACCACTTGGGCGTGAGTCATACTTCAGCTCAAAGCAAACTTTCATACAGCTCTGCATAATATCGACCAATCAATGGCTTTGAAAAGCTGTCATGCCAGACTAATGCTATTTAACAGGCTCACTGACACAAAGAAAAAAAGCCCATCACTCTTCTGATTAGTTTAAACCTACAGAAATCCCTTGCAATTTTTTTCTTTTCACATTCTAAATCCAAATATTTCTTTATATCTAGAATATCAGTTAATACTTTCTGAGAAAGAAAAATATACATGCAAACAGAGAAAAATTATTACAAAATAATTCATAGTCTTGCATCTACATTTTGTGTAATACCTTTTAATCCAGTACTAAGAGAAAATATTTAAATTTGCAATAACAAACTGAAAGATTTGTTAGTTTTAAATATCATTTTCCTTCTTTCATTTTTAGCTGCTTTTTAATTTATTTATCTAAGACCATAAAGAAGGTGGATTAGAAGTAATAAAGAAGTTCTCTGTGAGTCTTGACTCACACCCACTTTTTGTCTCGAGTAAATCTTGTTAAACACATTAGCTGTTCTACTAACTAAGCTATGAAGAATCATTGGTTTGCAAAAGACCAAATGAAACCTTGATTGTAACCCCCTCATTTTTTTACTAGTTATATTAATATCCTTTTCATTACTTTTATTTTTTTCATTGTCAACAATCATCAGTAAGTATTTTCTTTTAATTGCTTTTTTAACAACTCACTTTGGTCAGCAATCATTTTTAACAAATATTTCTTTGTCTAATTTCTCTTGCTTTTTAACACATCATTCAAAAAGTTCCAGGCCTAACTAATAAAACAACTTTTAGACAAAATTTGACTTTATTCATAAATATAGTCTCTTAAGGTGATACACTGATTCCAATGCTTCTCTAACAACTTAATGCCTTTTTTGTAGAACGATTTGTCTGACTTCAAAATATGCCTCAGTTTCCAATATCACTTCTTCATTAGAGCCAAATTTCTTTCTCTAGAGCATTCTTTTGAGGTCTGCAAACATCCAGTAGTTGCTGGGAGCCAGATCATGAGAATAGGGTGGGTGTGGAAGCAATTCAAAGTGCAATTCATGTAGTTTTGCCATTGTTGTGATCAACTTGTGACACAGTGCACTGTCTTGGCAAAAGAGCACTTTTTCTTTTGCATTTGTGGCAGGTTTTTTTTTGTTGTGATTTCTTCCTTCAAATGCACCAATAATGCTATATAATATTTGCTATTGATGGTTCTTCCTTTCTCAAGGTAATTGATTAACAACTTTTAGGCATCCCAAAATACGGAGGCCAAAACTTTGCCTGCATCTTTGGTCACTTTGGATGGCTTTCACCTGCTGCTGTCCACTCAGCTGATTGCCAATTTGACTCCAGAGTTAAATGGTGGATCCATGTTTCATCCATTGTCAAATATTTACACACAACCTTTTTTTTTGTTCTGTTGAAACAGTTGCAAACAACGCCTTGAATTGTTGATGCGTTGTTGTTTTTGATTGACTGTGAGCAAACGTGACACCCACTTTGAACACAGCTTTCTCATTGACAAATGTTCATGCAAAATAGTGAATACACTGCCTTCTGATATCTTTAACTCCTCTGGTATCTCATGCAACTTCAATTTACAATTGGCCAAAACAAGTTTGTGAAGTTTTTTGGTGTTTTCTGGGACAAATGATGAATTCAGCATCATTTGTATCTGTACAACCATGTTTAAAGTCCACATACCACCTCTTAATCGTTGTTTCTGAAGGAGCAGAGTCCAAATAACACTGATTATACCAGTGCTTTGCTTAAACAGTATTCCCCCCATCAGAAAGCAATGCTTTATCAACACACAAAATTCAGATTTTTCTATCGTCTTCAAAATTTGCAACAGTAGCTTCACTTAAATGACTGTAATTTGTCAACTAATAATCTGATTGGGCTCAAATTTTGACACATGCCATTTGAAGGTTACTACTTTATAAAAATCATAGATTTTTTATTAGTGGCACCATCTATATGTCAGGCCCAGGACTTATTGAGTAACTTGAAGATTACTATTCTTCAACCATTAAAACATGCTCTAAAAGATAAGGGAGGAAAATTGAAATTCAACATAAGAGTTTTACTAAAAAGCAGCAGAACTAGTAATAATAGATATTTTTTGCCAACATTTGATTGTGTCTTGTATAAGAGGGTGCTGGCTTTAGTACAAGCATACTGTCTATGAATCTGTGGGTAGCATGTGCCAGATTCTTTTTTTTGTATTTGTAGTTAAATGATCAATTAATCTAACTGTAATCTTAGAAGAATGTGAAGAAAAACCCTAAGGAGCTTTATTGAATAACTGGAGGGATGGTAGCCAGGAGGATGGATCAATAACCAAACTTACAAAATTAAATTGAAAGAATAGTTGAAAATTGAACCCAAATTTAATTTTCAACAAAGTCTGATGCAATTTAGAAACAAAGGGTTAAGCTTTTCTCACAAAAAATGTGTTTCTGATTGGTTTGAAGCAGATCAGACTATAGAGTAGAAATTTTCAAAATCTTCTGATGGAAACACATCTTAAGTGTACAGAGATAGCTGTGACAGAAAAATATAAGGTTATATTTATACTATGGTTTAGATATCAATATTGTAACAGTGTTATATTGGTATCATGACAGGAATTATCTGTTACACTTGTACTGTCAGATAAATCTAGATATTCCATTTAGATTTAATCATAGTATGGATTATATTTTTAAAAGACTCAAAAAAAAAAAAAAAAAAAAAAAAAATTTTTTTTTTCTAGATTAAGTGGGTCTTAGTAATTATATATTTCTAGATATGTATTGGATGTAAGTTTGTTACATGGACTTTGCAAGATACCTACATATGGCCAAAAAATCCACTTAAATCAAATGCAAGACTTAGTTCTTTCATTTCAGACAAAATTTATTTAAATTTCATAAAACCTATCATTAGCAAAATCTAACATAAAAATTTGAACAATATATAGAAACAAATATTTCAAAACTTTATGGGGAAAAAAGATCTTATTGTATTGTATTATATTAGGGGGCTATTGCAATGCGAAATAATAATTATTTGAGTCATTAATTTCAAAGTAAAAACTTCATCAGCAGGGACTTCTTTTTAATGAACATGATATTGGATGTTCAAATTATTTTGAAAAAAATTTTAACATCCAGCATCGAGTTCATTTTTAAAAAGTCTCTGACAATGAAGTTTTTACTTTGAAATTAATGACTCAATTATTATTTCGCATTGCAATAGCCCTCTAACTTAATACAATACAATAAGATAAAATAATTTGTGCAATGCATCAAGCAAATTACAAAATACTCAAAAAAAAAAAAAAAAAAAAAAAATCAATAGAAACAGAATTTGAACAACTTATACACCTACATTTTTATGAAAATTCAATTATTAGAATTTAATGAAACTTTCTGTACTTTAAAGATTGGATGAATTTAAGTTTCCTTATTAAAAAAACAAATCTTATCCTCTTTAATGTTAAAGAGTTCTTGTGATAAGATCTCATTTAAAATGAAGTTTGATTGTGAATGAAGTTTTAAAAGATAATTGTGGCTTAATTAATCAATGAAAAACAAGCTACTGGGAATAGAGATCCTGGCCTAAATTAAAAAATTTTAATATTTGGCAAGTTTTTTAGTTTCATTTTTTCTTTATACAGGCAATTTAGGGTTTGTAGAAAGGAAAAAAATGTTAACATTTCTTTTATAAGGATTTTCAAAAAAAATTAAAATATTTCAAAGTTGTTTAATTATTTCTACACTTCCTCACGCATAAAAGGTTATTGAATAAATTTTAATAATTCAGAAATTAAAAAAAATTCAATTATCTATTACTTTAACAGAACCTTTTCCTTTTTTTATGAAGAATGATTTTAGTACGCATATAAACCCTGTTATAGAATAACAGGGTTTGAACATTTACAGTGTCTCAGCATGATTGTTAAGATATGTTTTGACTTGTTATAAGCCATTTTGAATAATTACCCAGTATTAACAGATGTAATTTTATATTTTCTTAACAACCCAACCATGGAAAAGGGAGAATTTTTTTCAAATGTCATTACTCGCAAAGAGTGTGAAAATGTTTATTGGACAGTTATTTATTGTAAATTTTTATTCTCTCAGCTATGAGTAAAAAAAATTGTGAAAAAAAAATTCTTTAAAAAAATATCAATGACTTGGATTAGTTGCCTCCATTATTGGCTGCTCCAAATTAGAGTATGATACAAGTATGAGTGAAAGGATCAAATATTTAAAAATGTGAGGGAAGGAAAACTAATCAAAGATTTAAAAGCTCTTGTATCGACAAGAAAGTTAACTCTGAAAAATATATTTGTAAATGATAATAGAATTTTTTGGGTTTGGATATCATACTAGAATTGGTTTGAAAAATAAGCATATACTATTTGTATGCACACACAGATACACTCACCTGTGGCTACTTTGAATTCACTGAATGGCAAAATAGAAAGTTTAGATCTGGAAAGAGATTTTTAATTAATTGTTGATGAAGTCACTAGACAAAATTTTTGAATGACATGTTGATCAGTAGTCAACATCATCTATCCCAGAAACAGAAATATGAACCCAAATGAATTATCAACAAATGATACATTTTCCTTTCTTAGCAAAGTCAATTTGCCACACCATTATCTCTACAATTGATAAAATGTGCTGGAAGCCCATTTATTAATATCTGCTTAATGCTATACAGTTTACTTACTCCCAAATTGTAATAAGGTATATGATTTTCAATTAAGCTACCACAAGTTTCAGCTCTATATGTGTATAGTTATATGTGTGTGTGGTTTATGCCATTACCTTTAAAAGGAAATGCTAGTGGCATAATGGTTATTATCATAGGAAATGAACCTGGTAACCCAAGTTCCGATCCTGGATGAAGCTGTCTGCATTTCACATAGCACTAATACCCTTGGGGACGGTACAAATCCAGCAATATCCCACCTCCAACTACCTATGGGCAAATTGTATACCAGACTGGACTTAACCTTCATATGTCCCCGTGGTGTAATGGTTAAAGCGATGCACTGCGGAATCGTAGTACGCGAGTTCGTACTCCAGTCGCGCTATTACGTTCACTTTCGGGCAAATACCCTTGGGAAAGGTATGAACCCCCTTATTCTCCCTCCAGCTATGGGTAAATAGTAGGACGGACTAGGTTCTTCAGCCTTGGTGAGGCAACTAGTCTAGGAGAAGGAAAACTCTGAATTCAAACCTGTTAAACTCCGCTTAAAAATTGACGTTGTGTCATATCCTGCCCGAGCGGAGGGGTTGGTAAATAGTACCTTCATATGGCAACTGGTCAAGAAGGAAAACTGAATTCAAACCAGCTATACTGAGTTTAAAAACTGATCTTTAGTCACATCCTATTCATGGCAGATGGATTGGGTAAATACAACCTTTAAAGGAACTACATTTTTAATATTTAAGCAGTTGTATTTCTAAGAATATTTTTCTTACTCAATAAACTCCAAAATATTTAAATAAGGGGGGATTGTTACTCTTGAATATGAGCAAGTGTTATAACAGTAAAATAGTAGTAATTAAAGAAATCTTAGTTAAAAATTCTTTTTTTTAATGTACACATGTTATCTATTTTCTTTCCTAATAAAATTAAATTAATACAATAACTTGAAAAAATTTTAACAGATTTGTTTAATGAAAGATTACTTTCCAAAAGTATCCAATTTCTTCTGTTATTGACACTTTCAAAATACATCATTAATATTCCCTACACATTGTGGTTTGCTATACTAATCTTAGCTGCTGTACTCTCTGGCTGAAACATTGTGAGTATAGGAACCAAGATGAGAACAGCAATTTGCAGAGAATAATAATGCCTCATCACAGAAATTTAGACAGCTATTACATTATTAATCAACAACAAAGATGTATAAATAAATCAAGCCAATTGATACAGTTTTTTGATTTAATATTAGCAAAGAAAATCTTTTAAATAATAGTGCAAATGAGCTGAAGTGTTATTTACATTTATGAAGATTGTTTTCAGTCTTACTTTACACTCTACTGTTTGCAGTAAGAAAAAGCCTTCAGAAAATGCAGTTTCTGATATGCTAACAATATGCCAAGCTTAAATCCTGAAATATAGCATAATCCTGAATTTTAAAAAATGCTTCTTTTTTTTTTAAAGGAAAAATCCAAAAAGGAAAAAGTTCAAAGTTTTAAATCACCAAAGTGCAGCGAATATCATGTTTGCTGTTGTCCTAGTTCAATTTTTATTGAATGTTTCACAATCTTAGAGCAAGTAGAACTAAAGCTGTTTTGGTGCTATAGAAATTCCTATTGACAAAAACTTCATTCTACAAGATTGCTTTATGCAATCAGAATAACAACATTCGCTGTTAATAAAAAATAACTTGCTTTGGGTCTTATATAATTGTGTATAGGTTGAAATTTGAAGACCTAATTTTTAGACAAAATATTGACGTAGCCCTATACACAAATAAACATTTTAAGTTGAAATTCAAACATAAGGACTTAGAGTATGCTTTAGTTTCAAAAATGAATTCCATAAATTAATAATTTCATGACCATAAAAAAATCAAAGATTTACAAATACATTTTATGATATTTACTAACAAGACAAAAAATATTTTGTACATTAAATCTACAAGAGAGAAGAAGCTTTCTCACACAGTACACCATGTTATTAATTAGCAAAAAGTTTTTAAAACAATTATGAAATTAAGAAATTTTAAATTTTTTTGTTAATAACTTTTGGGTTGAAAGTTTTGCAGAAACATTTCTAACACTAATTTTATTCTTTTAACATATCACATTCCTGGTTTTAATCTAGTGTTTTAAAGATTGATTGGGAACCCAGATAAACTGGAGTCCTCATTTTGTTTGTTATAATCACATTTCCACCAGTATACTCTCTGGCCTTCCTCACTATCATATTTGGTAACCTTAAATTTTGCTGTTAATACTAAAGAATATTTCATATTAGTTAATTATATATATATATGAAAGAGAGAGCACTGTTTTTGTCTTTTTCTACTAAAGCTGAAATATATAAATCAAACCACCAACAAGTAAGCAACACTTACATCTACTAGGCTATTAGATGTAATTTTAGAGCCTAATGTCAGTGTTTTACTAATCTAATCACAACTCCATTTATACACAGTTTTTGGTCATGTTCTGATCTGATAAAAGCTCAACTCTGGTGAGCTGTCTCCAAAACATAAAACTGCTCTGATGTTATATGGATTGCAAATCCTTCAAATTCTTTCAGACACACTTCTGCTAATATAAAGTAGACAGGGTATTGTCTATCTGCTTGTGAAAGCCAGTTATACACAATAAGAATTATTCTACATAAGATACTTTCTAAAATTAACAACAGAAAGGAACAATCTATCTCTGAATTAAAAGGTCTAGTTCAAAATTTCCAAAAGGTAAATAAATATAAAAAACAAACACCTAGAAAAGAACAGAAGATACAATGACTGAAATCTTGTGATTATAGCAATGAAGATAAAGACACCTATTTGACTAAACCAGTGCATAATAATGATTATTCAGACAGTAGTAATATAAAATTGATATTTCACACAAACATTTTGCTACTGCAAGAGCATCAATTTTCATCAATAATCAGCAGAATAAGGTAAGAGACATTGTATGGAAGCATTACAGCTAAATTATCAGCAGTTAACAGCTTTTTAGAGAAGATTAAGACTGGTTTAGAATAGATAGTTGTTTTTTTTTTCTCCCTCTCTTATCATACAGAATAGGGTTTAAAATTAAGAATTAGAAACAAAATTCTTCAAAAGATTAAACAAAAGAGAAAGGATATTCAGGAAAAATCCTTCTGAAAGTAATTTTACAATTGATAAGAACTTAAATGAATTAATGTTTTCTTTGATTAAAAAAGAAAAAAAAAGGACAATTTTGTCAAGTTACCTGCAGAGCAAGTTTTGTTTGAGTAAACCAGTAATGCAACACACTTGAAAAAAAATACTTTTAACCAATAAATTTTGCTTCTGGTCATCAAGTCCAACTAAAAAATGCACCTTCAATACTTTGGAAGCATAATCTACAGACAAATATTAAAAAAGAATACTGAATAAAGTAAGATAAAGTGTAACAAGAAATAATGGAAATTAATTTGAAACATTTTTAACCAAATTAAAAATAGTTAATGTCACTGTTCTTATATTGATTCTACTCCTTAGACATCACTTTATCAATCTTATGATCTTTTTTTACCTTTAAGTTCTATTAACAATGTCTGATGAAAAAAAGGCAAAAATATAAATGTTTGAGGCAGGTAACCAACAATGTGATATTGTTTGAAAGCTTAACATGCTTAAGCAAAAACAAACAATAGTCACAGAGAACTTGGCTATAAAGTAAGTAATGGTCCAATAACACAGCCAGTGCAAAATCATCAAAAAGAAGGTGATGCAAAATTTACACATATCAATTAGAATAATTAAGAAATAGGACTTAAATGATCTATCTTATGGCAAAACGTGCTGTGACCCCAACCCTACATACTGCAAAAAGTTTATTCCGCTTTAAAACTGACCCAGTGTCACATCCTGCCTGTGGTGGAGTGATTGAGTGAATACATACTAAGTTCAAAAACTTTTGGGCATTAACAAACTTGTGAAAAAAGAAAGACATGGAGTACTCTTGAAGATGGTTGTAAAAAATTATTACTAATCGAACAAGTGCACAAACCTCAAAATGATAGCAAAGGGTTAAAAGAATCTCCCAAAACGTTTGCACTAGTTCAACACCAACAAAACCCCACTCAGATGGAGGAGGTGTTACAAGTGGTAAAATTCCGAGTTTTCATGGAACAAGGGGTTAAACTTAATGAACACTGCCAAAAATACATGTTTGAAACTTATATTTCTCTGAACCTTAAACACATTTGACAATCAGTAGCTGATCTTTCAATTGGAATCTCCCCCAATCTTCATACAGAACATAACCTACACAAGAGTTCTATACAACTTGTTTGCTCCCCTTGGCTCGGGCTGTAGAATATGCCAACTGCACCTCTCTAGAGGAGAAAGAACTCCTCAAAATGTGTCCTGGACACGTCACTAAACAATATTTGATGGATAGGCTCTAGTCCTGAAGCTTTGGGAAATGTGGAGTACCTTTCATTGTCATTAGTCCCAGGTCCACTCTGACCAAGAGTGATAGTACCTGATAAGTCTCATCTATGAGTCAAATAGAATTATTCAATCATTTAATAAGGATTATCATTGTTATTTGAAACAGCTGTGTGCAAATTATTAATATTACATAGGAATACTTGATAAGTATAATTACTTATGTTCAATAGCTATACTTGAAATCATTTGTATGCAAATAAATGATTAATATCAAATAGAATTATTGGCATAGGAATATTTGAAACAATTTAACTGTGTGCAAATGAATGCGCTCCCACTTGTTTAAAAATAGTTACCTAGAAATCATTTTATACACACACACACACACACACACAAGATTTGGCATCAAATAACCCACAAGGATTGATATATCATTAAACACCAGCCAAGTAACCAATAATTTATTTGCTCTCACCCAACAAAGAATGACTGCCACATTCACTAGATTTGAATCTGATGGACTATTTGGTGGGAAGTTCTAGGCTATCTTTCACAAAAATTTTGAATCTCAAGAAAGATTTGTTGATGGAATGGGATAAAATAATCAACTATGAGCTGATAATGTCATCAAATAATTATGGCTCTGTGTAAGAATTGACAGGTAATTTAGAAAGACTTGAGAGCATTATAATATAGGTCCAAATATATAAAAATAAGCCTAATTTTTTTTTTTTAATCTTTTTTAGCAGTTAACAAAATATGGATAAAGAAATTAAGTTATTTTTTTATTATTCAATAACTTTAAATCTTAATTAAGTTCTATTTTACAAACAGATTTTCAATCACATTAAAAAATATATGTCCTGCATTCTGATATAATGCAAAATGCATTATTTATAGAAATAAAAGACTGATATGTTTTTAATTGCTAACCATTGAAAGGAATTGGGTTAAAAATATGAAACTGTTTCCAAGCCTATCAGATTTAAAGAATATTTACTGTAAGGAATTATTTTTTTCATTAGAATATCTTAAATCAGACAAAATCTGTAATACCTTTGACTAAGGAATCAGAAATTTTATGAATATAAAGAGAGAAAAACCTTTAAAGAGAACAATATTTTTTTTATTGCTTGAAAAATATTTCACTTGAGTTGCCAAATAAAACCTAAAACCTGCTATTTCTAAAATGCAATTATTTCTAGGTTATTTATACCTTTACATATTATGTTCTAAGAAAATATAGTAATAAGTTCCACTAACCTTGAAAAGAATTTCTGAACTCAAAAGGGTTATTAAAAACTAAACTTTTGAATCCACTGAATTTGCCAAAGAATCAAACCAGACATGACTTCTGATGAATTGGTATAAAATGCCAACACTTGTTTTTTCCTTGACTAAAGAAAAAATAAAAATAGCTCACATAAGAAAACAAGTTTCAAAGGAGATAAACAGAAAAAGAAAAACAGACTTGCACATTACAAGATCACATTGAAACTTTTACAATCAAATTCTCTAATACAAAAAGTATTTGAAGACATTAAAAATAATAAAAAAGACACTTAAGCATCAAATTATATTTTCTAAGTCATGAAAAAGAAAAAAATCTAAAAATAATGTTAACATATGTCTTTTCCAATGAAGACACATTACTTAATTTAGCTTTTTTAAAAATATTTTTATATATGACTGTATAAGTTTACCAAAATATTAAAGTCCCAAATGCTTTTGAAGTAAAGTTCAGAGGTTGTGGTCCACAAAGAATTATTACATCATTACTAAGGATTTCATTAGGCCTTAAATTGACAGACATATCAAAGTAACAATATTTGTTTATCTAAATCGCAAGCAGCATAAAATGCCCAAGTGATAATTGAGATTATTTAGGCACTATTTCCAAAATCCTTTCCTGTGGACGGATAAATGTGAAAATGAAAAAGAAAAAAGAACATCTATCATTGCCTTCAGATAATAATAAATGTATCTTCTAAATCTGATATTTTAGCTGAGAAAAAACAATCTCACACCACTAAAATAAACTGAAATTTGAATTATGTTAAGTGATTTTGGCAGATTTTATTTGAATATTTTTAGATTTAAAAAAGAAAGAGGAAAGCAATAATTTTACAAAAATCATTCTCTTATAATGATATATCAATAGAGGTCTATTTTCTCCCTTTTATTTAGAAGCAGGGGATAAAAAACATTTTTCAATCAATTTATAGTTATCTGCTTGAGAAAAAAAATAAAAAATAAAGCTATAATTTTCAAAGAAAAAAATACCAAGAGAGAGAAGAAAAAAAAAGAAAAAAAAAAAAAAAGGTGAACATTCTTCTCACAGGCAGATTTTATGGCAAAAGTTTCACTCCAAAACTAATACAAACCATTTATATACTCTTTTCTCATGTTGAAAAAAAAACAAACTCGGCGTCAATTTTCTCATGAGTTAAGAAATTAGGCAGTGTATCTTCAACTTATCAAAATGCCATCCTCAGTCTTTTCCCCTTGTGCTTATCAAGTGATGTAAATATCTTATTTCAAACAGTAATCTACCTTCCAACTAGAGTGAAATTTCTGATTTATTGTCTTTGTATAGATGAGGGCAAAAACATGTTAAGTATTATCATTTGAAAAGAGAGCAAGAAAAGAGAAAGAAGAGAGAGGATATCCAAGTCCATTTGAAACTTTTATAGTATCTATTATTAGAAAAAAGAAAAGATGACAACAAAGTAAAAAAAAAAAAAACATTGCTGGATCAAGAAATGAATATAAATTTAACCAGCAGAAAAGCCTTCCACTTATTCACGAGGTATTTTTAAAAAAATGTTTTTATTATAAATAGAAACTTTGTATTCAAGTTGGCATCAGTATAAAAACTACATTTTTTAGTTCGATGTAAATGTTCCTTAAAACTTTTTTTTATAATGATAGCAAAATCTTAGAAGTGTTTTTGAAGTTTACTCAATTTTTAATTGCTTGTATACATGTCCTATAACTTTTTTTTGCAAAAAATTGATTTTACTTCATTTTGATGAAATTCATAGCAAAATATAAAATGCATTATTTACTGTTCATATTTATTCTGAAAAACAAATGTACACCAGAAATTAGGTCATTAACATCTCAATCTAAATAAAATCTAGTGGGAGTAAAACAGTTTCTGTGTTTGGTATAATTCAAAAGGGAATTCTTTATAAATGTCTTCAACTAATACCGTATACTACTACAGTAAGCAATTAATTTACAATGATAGCTTGGAAGAAAAAAGATCCTTTTCTAGATAAGAAAAAGTCTTTGTTGCTCATATTGCAAATGGGACTCAGCAATCTACCAGAGTTCATCTACATGCAATATGTTTTATAGATATGTTACAGTCAAGAATATCACTTTTCATTCATTATCTAACACACTCAAGATAGCAAAGAATTTATCAAATTAAAACCAGAATCATTTTTATGAGGTAATACAAGATTAGTTGAAAGACGATATAAAGTGAGAGAAAGACAGGGAAAATACTTTGACAAAAGAATGATTAAAATTTAAGAATACACACATACATTATATATATATTTAATTAAACAATATAGACATTTTTTTCTCTACAAATTCTTATATTTATCCTTTCAAGTTGCCATAATGATTTTATGATATCTGCCTGCAATTGGTTAATAAACCTTCCATAATTAATTGGTTCCCTAATACTTTCTGCCCGATCTTGGACCATCATCAGAGGTACGTATATTGCAAAAGCAATTTAATTTTTGCAAGTACATTACTACAATGTAAGAATTGAGCATTTACTGTTTATACTAGTATATTGTTGTAGCGTTTATTTTTAAATTTGATTCAATAAATAGCAGCAGCAAGATACTTGAGTACATTAGCACTGGATTCAAAATTAATTCTATAGAGTTTAGGATGTTTAAATCTAATGTGGAACGCTCTGAGATCTGTAATCTTTGTTATTTTGTTGCTCTAATATTGTGTTTTAAGTAAGAATTTTTCGAAATTCAGTTGTAGGGCAAGAATGGGCTATTTGATTGGTGTCAGAGAAATGCATAGTGAGTCGTCTCGATAGGGTAGTCGAGTTTAAACCAACATATATATTGTTGTTTTCAGATACAATCTTCTAAAGGACATTTAAATTGATATATATTGTTTGTTTTTTGCAAAACTCTAATCGAGGAGAAATTATTATTAATAACTAAGATGGAGTTTTTTAATTTATTACAGTAAATGATAAGTTGTTTTTTTTTTATGATCAGTTGGGAGTATGTTTCTTTAAATCAACGTTTTTAAAATATTTTCATTTAATTTATTGCCATGCATTTGGTTGCGGTAAAAACATTTGATAAATGCTTGTTTATTGGGTGAGTGTTGCAAAATTTATTTTGTTGGCTAACATTTTTAATTGTAAGTTTCATTTGTTCATCAACAATATAGTTAGGGAACCCATAATTGATGAGAATTTTTGTTTTTTTAATTCTTTATAAAATATTGTTTTGGAGGGGGAGATTAATTTTGCACAGGATATTAGGTTATTAATAATTGCTTTTTTATATCGGAAGGGGCATTCACTTTATTTTACTTTCCAGGTGGGATATATTGATGATTACTGAAAATCGAGCCCAGAACCAATCCCATAGACATCATCTCTTTGAATATAAATGTTGCCCAAGTGGTCATAAAATGGAACATCAGTAGTGCATATTAAAAGTATTTTTCGAAGTATATTAGAGTTGATTTTAAGAGGAGGGAAGGACGGATTGTTATAGATGTTATTTATAATAATAATTATATTATGTCTGACCTGAAAAATAAAATATTTAATAGCATTAAAAAATCTTCAATATACCTAAGATAAGCTGAGGATGTACTTATTCTTACTAATGATACTAATGAAAATAAATATACTAAAGGACACCTTCCAAAAAAATTCAGTTTTTAATTATACTGATGAACTAAACAAAAATAATAAAATTTCCTTTTTAGATGTTCTGATTGATACTAACAATAATAACTTCACTACATCTACTTACAAAAATCCCACTAATAACTCCTGTATCCTCAAATTTAAAAGTGAATGTATTTATATATACATAAACACACACAATATCTTTCAAGTATAAAATCAGAAAATTAAACAGAATAGAAACTTACAGCTTAAGAGTTTCACATTGTTGATACTCATACGAGTTAGTATTCAACACAACTGATTTTATTAGATTCAACTGAACTTTGAGTTTTGTGATGATGACATGGTTGATGTAAGTTGAATAGCTCAGTAAGGTGCCAAATTACAAAATAAATATTTATCTCAGAGCAGCATTTCTTAAACAACTCTAATATCTAATATAACAAATTGTGATACGAATCAGCATTTTCATGAATTGAGCACTCTAAAGATTTTACAGATTAAAATCACTTATAACATTCAATTAATATATGTGTACACACATACACAAAAACATATATATATATATTACACACATACAGATGCAAAACACAGACATATATACATATACAGAAACACATACATAAATATATACACATAAAAACCACACACATACATATATATATAACACAAAAACATGCACACATATGTACATAGAAACAAAATCACATTCATATACAAAATGAAAACACAAAAACACACATGTTGAGAGAAACACACACGCACAACTATTCTCTCTCCAATAGTAAGAATGACTGAAGCTCTTTAACTTTGGTATGTCAACCATTCTAGAAAAAAATTGAATTAAAACCTGTTAAACTCTTCTTAAAAATTAACCTCATCTCCCAGCCTGCTTGTCAGGTAATTACATATATGAGAATTTGAACAAAATTTATAGCTGATTAAAAACATACATTTATTCAGTGTTATGACCAAACTTAATTATGCCCCTAAATTATTCAATATAAACTTCCCTACAAGGCTGTAAGGGATCACCTTTCCAATCTCTTTTACCCTTTAAGACATCAATTAAGCATATCTAAGGGAATCTTTGATTTGGAAACACATACATATTTTTTGTGAATGATAAATTAAAATCTTGAATTAAAGAATCAACAAATTTTCTTCTGTGTATAAAAGCAGAGATATAAGGCCAAAAAAGGTACTTGAATGAGTTAAGAACAAACAAATCTGCAGAATCAAACACTCATGCATCTTCAAAGTATGTTGAGGAGCAGGAGAGAGATGTGATAGAGATATTCATGTTCACCAGGAAGCAGAAACAAGCATTTACTTTCATGACCCACTTCTGCTTGTAACCACAAGTTCTCATTCTCAGTTAAAAAAAAAAATTTGATATTTTTGTCTTTTTAACATTTATATCAAAATGTATTTTTACCTCCTCAAACCTAAAAAAATTAAAAGAGAATTATAACAGTGTATCACACATATAATTGAAGATAATACATTTTAAGATTCCACTCTTATTACAAAGAAAAATTTTAATAAATTAAAAACTTTCTCTCCAGCCAACAAAAAAGATTTCATTAGTTTTTTTTTTTATTGCTTCTTTTTCTACAGAAAAGAGATTTCAGATCTTAAATAAAAACGTATATCCTGATTAAGTTTGCTTTTTTTTTAATTGATTGCAAAACACATAAGAAAAGCCCAAATAACTATCAAACTTAAACTAATTGATAATCTTTTCTTCAATCAACATTACTTGAAATCAATAGGTAATCTTAATTTATTTTTTTTATAGAATGGAAGTGTAAAAGCAAGGTGAATGTTATAGATTTAAAAGTAATTCCATGATTGTTTTTACATTAATCTCAAAAGGGAAGTCTAACAATACTTTCATATTGCTACCCAACTGGATTACCAAAACAAATTTTGATCTTTCAATATCCATAATTCCAAAGTCTTGTTGCATTCGATTTTAACAAGTCAACCTAGGTCAAATAAATACTCAATGATATATTTTTGAGCCACCATTCCCTCATCACAGGATTCTTCCAAATGTTCTCTAATACCCATTTGCTTGTTAATATCATCCAATATATAATTCTCTTGATTTGTTTGTTACCTATAGATTCTCTAGAACATTTTCAAATAAGATTAATCAGAAAGGTCTCATTGATACAGAAAGCAAGTCAAATTAATTTCTGCTGGCACAAAGTCTAAATTAAACATAAAAAGCATAATCCATTCAAGAAACAATTTTTTTTTAAGTATGTAGGTAGGAGATGAAAGATGCTATTGTAGTATGTAGTCTACCACATTTTTTACTTTATTGGATTACAAACTTCTATATTAAAAAAAAGAAAAACTTACAATGATTCAAGTAGAACACATACAAAAATATGATCAACCCCAATTATTAACGTAGACTGTATGCTACAATAGTACCAGATGAAATGTCAATTATTACCTAATAGAATACCATCATCATGCTTGATGAGGTAAAAGACTTTCTAATTTGTCTATCTTCTTTACTCATACTTGTATTGATAAAAGACTGTTACCTGAATACATAATACCTGATGAGTCAGACATTTTAAATTTGTTTTAATTTTATTTGTGATAATTTTAGTTAACTTTCTTTTAGAAGAGTGAGTTAAAGTGTCAGTTCAATGTCTCCCAAAAACATGTATGCTTCATCATCATCTCATCGTGCCACCAGCACGGATATCTGACCCTCTCTCGCCACTCCTCCCTATCGTTCATCGCTTCTGGCAGGTCCTCAGGGCTACATCCCGTATCCTCACATAGCTGCTGTATGTAGGTTCAAGCTGGTTGCCCTGCTTTTGCTCGGCCATGTGAGGGGGTCCATAGGAGAACATCACTTATGAGCTTGTCCCTGCTTCTCCAGCAGTGTCCTGCATTTCTGGTGGCCGTACAGCTGGTGCTTTGTGAAGTGTTGCCTCCAGGCCTTGTTCAAAATTGCCCGCAGCATTCTTTTGTAGTTGCCGTCAAGCTTTTCTCCATCCGTTAAGTTAGCGTCCAAGTAGTGCATCCATATAGCAGTATCAACACAACTGCTGCTGAGAAGAAACAGCGTTTCATTTTATCGGTCAGGTCTGACTTCCATATGACCGATAGCCTATCGATAGCTGTCCATGCCTTTGCTAATCGAGTGTCGATGTCTTTTGGTTGATGAGACACTGCTACCTAGGTAGGTGTGTATGCTTAGAAAGAAAATTTTACAAAGTTCTTGTAAAATAGACATTCAACAAAATGTACTTTAGCATATTTCTTATCCCAGGCAACAACAGCTATTTCTGCTAGTAGTCTATATAATTTTAATGAGTCAACTTTGGCACAAGGCCACATTTTTAGAACTTTCACCAAAAAGCATGGCTTATAAGCCTAGCATATTAACCAATGTAGGGCTGTGAATAACCCTAGATAAACCTAATCCCATTCTTCATAGCAGAGACCACAATTCCCATGCTTCCCTCTTAGGTTGGTGTAAATATGCTTGAAAGCAGAACTAACACATTTTGCCAGTTACAAGATCTAACAAATAAGCTAAAAACATCACCAAAATTCAACAGCAATATTTGTGACTTTGTTAATGAAGCTAACATTCAGAGGACCAAACAAACTTTGTTATCTTGTCTAAAGTATCAAAAAAGCTAAACTATCCATCAGTTGTTATATTAATGTATTGAACAACAGTAAAACCATCTTTAACTTGAGTATATATTCTGTGTAAAAGATTACAGCTTACAAGAATTTGAATTTTATCAGTTATCTTTTCTAACCAATCAGAAATTAAATAAACCCTAACCAAGAGAGAAATATTGTCCAATCAACAAGCAATTCATCAAGTCTTTTTGGAATCCAGTTTGAACAGATATCAAAATTCAGCTTCATTTTTCAGCCATCAACCAATAAATATTCTTTCAAGATTTCACCACATGTATTGAAACCACAATTTACTAATTTTTGATATTTGTAAATTCTTACTTGCACATTGAATATTCAACTCAATACAGTTCATCTGCCTTTTTTTAGGCAGACTTACCAGCTGCTGATCACATAATCAGCAGCTTAACTTGGTTTTGCTTAAGTATGAAAACTGCAGCAGACTTACTAGCTCAATTAAATGCCTTTTGATTCAGTTAACTGTTCCTGCAACTTATCTTTTCTAGATTTACCAGCTCACAAGATTCATTATTTTAGTTTATCAAAAGTCAAATAATAAAACTTCAACCTTATAAATATTACAGCTTTGCATAAAACACCCAGAAGATATTTCCTTTTAACCATTTTTCATGGAGAAAGATGATTTTATATGCCAAAAAATATTTATTATGAAACCATCCTATCATCTCATGATCATACTCAATACTCTTACCATTTTTAGAATTTTTTTTAATGCTAATTTGCTTCTGGGAATCACTGTCTGCAGAAAGTTTGCATATTTTATTTGATTCCTTATGACAACAAATACTGTGTTTTATAGAACTTATGCCAGGATTTTTCAACATTCCAACTTTTTCTTTGTAGAGCACTGTATGAGATACCAATATCATGACAAATACTTGCATCACTTTAAAGAACTATCATTTAACCAAAAGTTTAAATAATTGTTATATAGCATTAGGAACTAATTTCAATTAAAAAGATCACTTTAATTATACTGTGACAGCAGTTATATCAGCATGCGGTTTATTTTTTTAGTTTTTATTTTTGAATTGTCAAAAATAGCATGATTTTTGTTTATTATACTATTATATTGTCTATTATACGCTCTCAAATACAGTAGGTGATTTGAAAATTTTTTTTCATGTGGGTGATTTCTCATCGAATAAGGCTCCAGTCAGGTAGGTTAATAGAAATCAAATAAAAATATTTAAAAACAAAAAAATCAATATGGGAAGTACTCAAAATATCTATATCAAATACTGAAAACCATTTGCACGAGTTTAATTAAGTTAGTTGCTTTCATGAGTGACTTCATAAATGGAAAGAAAAAAATCCTACTGAACCATATTTCCACGAGTGATTTACTACTAAATGTTCAGTTTTTGAAAGAAACTTTGATGAGTAATGAAAAGTGAAAACTTTACAACAAGCAGGAATACAAGATCATGAAGCAAGCAAAATTAATAATGGTACCAAAGGCTAGTATTTAACCAAAGATGATTCTGTTTATGTGGTAGTATTAAAAGAAAGTCTACTATAGACATTTTCTGGAGAACAAGTTGGTTGGTTATGTTTTACAGCATATCAACCCTTGTAGGTTATTTAATACCAAATCCTGTTTATACATATCTATTAGATATATGATTTGTAAACCAATAGTTTGTAGGTGACATTTTGAAACAAGCTAGATCACACAGACAAATGGTTCTAAGATTTGCTATGTAATACTAATAACCCAATTTAACACCAGTAATTTGTTTGCACAGATGGTACCAAGTTTAGAAAATGATTACATATTTCTAGATAACCAGTAGATGGGACCCTGACAGGCACTACCACTCCAAGTCAGTATGGACCTAGGAGTAATGGCAATGAAGGGGTACTCCACATTCTGCAAAGCTCCAGAACAAGACCCTCACCATCAGATGGTTTAGTGTCATATCCAAAATATATGCAATCAGTGTATTCTAGAGCCCAAGCTGACTGAGTTGAAGAATTAAGTGGTTGATTCAGACAAGTACAGTACTGAAGGTTGTAATCAATACAGTGTTTCTGTTTAGAATTAATTAATAGAAAGAGAGTAAGATTCCATCAAGATAATGTTAAATCATCATTCTTTGGTAACCAGGCAATGTTAGTTTAGCTAGGAAGTTTTCACCCATCTGCTATATTCAACAGATACTAGACCTTCAAATTACTGTTTATTCCAGTCTTTACAATTACCTGGAAGAATACTATAGACAACAAGAGTAATTATTTGCTGAGAGATATAAAATGTTCTGGGAGGATGGATTGAAGTTGTTTGAAAGTGGTTAGAAAAGATTGGAGTAAAATGGTAAATAGTGGCATTAAGACTGAAATCTTTTTAAAATTGTCTTTTATTGTAAACAAACTTTTTAGCCACATATTTATTTTAACTAGTTACTATTCACAGCTGTTAAAATTAATACTAAAAATCAACAGCCAAAGACACATTTTAATAATGTTTCTTTGCTTCCTCCCCAGTTAGCGTGTGCTATAGTTCTAAGTAATTGTATGGTTTTATTACATTTTGTTCTCAAGTATTTGATATGTGGAATGAAGTAGAGTTTGAGGTCAAAAATGATTCCTAAACACTACAAATATCTAGGAATCATTTTTGACCGCAAACTCTCCTTCATTCCACATATCAAATACTTGAGAACAAAATGTAACAAAACCATACAATTACTAAGAACTATAGCACACGCTAACTGGGGAGGAAGCAAAGAAACATTAAAATTATACCGCTCATTCATCAGATCAAGACTCGATTATGGCTGCTTTACATATGGGGCAGCCAGAAAGACATACTTGAAAGAATTAAATACTATACACCACCAAGAACTTAGACTAGACTTGGAGCATATAGTACTTCTCCAATTGAAAACCTAAACACAGAAGCAGATGAACCACCTCTTACACTAAGACGTGAAAAACTGGCTCTCTAATAATCTACAAAGCTGAAATCTTGCCCATCCAACCCAGCTTATGACTGCACCTTCAACCCGAAATACAAGCAACATTTTGAAAGAAAAGAAAAAACAAAACCTTTCGGCCTTTGGATGATGTCAACCCTTCAAGAATCAAAAATACCACTAAATAATACACAGAAAGCACTTTCCCACAAACACCACCCTGGATCATTAAAGCTCCCTAAATGATTCTCAAACTGAATGAACATTCCAAAACTAAAACCCACCCCAGCACTTATCAAGAGAAATTTCACAATATTCTCCAACACCACCCCGACCACCTCTATGTCTTTACGGATGGATCCAAGGACAAGAATAAAACAGCGTGCACAGCTGTTTTAAACAAAACAGCTCTTAAGAAAGCTCTTCCAATGGAAAGCTCTATCTTCACAGCAGAAGCTCGTGCAATAGACCCAGCTCTAAATATCATCTTGAAGAGTAAGCATAAGAAATTTATATTTTCAGACTCACTCTCAGTCTTGCTATCATTAAGAAATAAAAAATTTCAGAAGCCTCTTATCATTTAACTGTTGAGTAGATTAGACTCAATGTCAAATAGAAATGAAATAATTACATGCTGGGCCCCAAGCCACATTGGAGTAAGAAGGAATGAAAGAGCAGACTCTGCAACCAAATCGGCCTTAGGTCTGACGCCCGATAAATCCAGGATTCCATATACTGACCTGAAACCAACAATTAATAAATTCCTTCACACAAAATGGCAACAACAATGGAGCAATAACATCCACAATAAACAACCTTGGGAGTGTGGAGACCAGCATCAAGAAACTCAAGAAGAGAACAAGTCATACAAGGCTAACTCACTCTTTCATTTTGAAACAGGAACCACAACCACAGTGTTTGACCTGCCAGATAACTTGCATGGTCAAACACATTCTTATAGAATGCAGAGCTTTTGCTGCTACCAGAAAGCGATCTTTCAAAGTAAATAGCTGAACCGATCTGTTTGAGAACGCCAAAATAGATGATGTTCTGTCCTTCTTGAGAGAGAGTTGTACCAAAAAATATGACAACTTAAAACTGGTTAATCTTGTGCTAACAAATGAAATCCTGTTTATAGAAAATTTTACCTACCTAAGTATTCGTTTTGAAATCTTTGGTTTTATATATATATATATATATATATATATATATATATATATATATAACAGAATTTGGCGTTAAATGACCTACAAGGGTTGATATGCCATAAAACCCAAATAACCAACAATCAACAGCCAAGTTAGGAAAACATATCAGATTGAAAAAGAAAGGTAAAAAAGGGACTTTAAAGAAATTCTAAGTATTAAAATGAACTTGTTTAAGGGTCACCTTTAAATGGCCATAGTGAGCACGAACATAGACCTTTCCCCACAGTATTATAATTGAATTGGAAATTGCTTTATTCTCTAATATTACACTAACACAAATCTCACTACAAAATGCTTTTTTGCTGTTATAAAAATTTTATCATTATAATATGGATAAACCTGACTAGAATTTCCTTCAAACTACAAGAAATTACATTATAAATACTTGGTATTAGCAAGATTTCTCATAAGAGCAAAATAGGTGGACAAATACTTTGTAATATTTACATACTTCAATAAACTGATAATTTAGCATTAGTGACTCTGGTAATTATGATTGTGTTAACTGTGATGAAGAGCTGCGTGTTTGCCTCATCTAATTTTAGAAACATTTATTTATTAATAGATAGATACATTACAAAAATATTTTCAAATAACTGTATTTAAATATGTTCATACTTTTCCAATTCCACAATATTTGAAAATACAAAAATTTAGGAGGAAAAAAAACAAAAAACAAAACAAAACAACTAAGCGAAGAAAAGAAACAAAAACAATTGAATAAGAGAAACAAAAACCAGAATAAAAAATTCTTAAAAGAATAAAGCCAAAAGGAACTTCTAAATAGCAACAAACAATAAAAGAGAAATTTAAAAAGCAAATTTTTGATAAAAGGACAGAATTCTCAAATGGAATAGAATGGTTAATTGTGGTATGGACATTTATTTCTTTGCCAAAAGATAAGCTAATCAAATTAAAACCTCTAGATACTTATTTAACTGGAAGGAAAAAGCAAAGAAAAAAGAAATTGGCCCCATCTGAACACAAAAGGAAGTGGTAAGGGAAGCAAGAAAAAACAAAATAAAAATAGAAAAGCTAAATTTTATATGTTTCTGAAACCTATTGTTTTGACCTCCTCTACCCTCTGTCCTGAAAATTGAAATTTTTTTTTTCATCATACACATATGAATTGTAATTCCACGTTTGCTGTTCTGCAACCTCAAGTCTAACATGTAAAAAGTCATCTGATGAGACGGAGAGTATAATAATATTCTCCAGCGAAACAAATTCATAATGACTACTTAACCAGGTTTGAGGTTCCTTCTAATTGCACTATATATATATATATATATATATATATATATATATATATATATATATATATATATATATATATATATATATATATATATATATATATATGAAATGTTTGTTGTAGGTCCAAAGAAAGAATAAAAATATATTTTAAAATAGGCAGTTCCACAAGAGATTTTGTATTTTTTAATTTATTTATTTTGTTGTTATATACACATGTTTACAGCTTATTGCTTTCATCAGAGAACATATATGGCACAAGGCCTTGTTAATGGGGTATTCAATGAGACTTGAACTCACTCTTGTTTACAATTTGAATGTTTTTCAGTTAGTTATGGGTTTATATAGAGGTCATCTTCTCTCTTTCTTAGAGTGTGTTTACCTTAGTGAAGAGAAAAAATTGTCTTTTCTGTTTACTTTAGACATATGCAATTGGGAAATAACTTTCTGCCCAGGAACAAAAACT
Organism: Sepioteuthis lessoniana; assembly: GCA_963585895.1. Taxonomy (NCBI): domain Eukaryota; kingdom Metazoa; phylum Mollusca; class Cephalopoda; order Myopsida; family Loliginidae; genus Sepioteuthis; species Sepioteuthis lessoniana. Next base: position 34,948,381 of record OY757936.1, on the reverse strand, counting down.
TTTTTAATTTGTTACATAATTTTATCAACATCATTGACACATACTTATCATCTTTACTTGTTATTTGTAACATTATTGTTTTTGCTGCAATGTCATAAAATATTGTCAATTTGGTTATTACTGGTAAAACATTTTTTTTTCTAAATTTCAATATCAAATATTATTGAGAAAAGTTTTTATTTGTTTTTGATAGATGTTTTTGATAGATGTTTTTGAACTGTTATCCTTATACTTGTTATTTTTGGTAAGAATTACTTGAGTAACTAATAAAAAAAAATTACTCGGAATGAATTTTTGTGTTAACTTCTATTTGGATGAAGAACATCATATCTATGTTTGGGGATGAGATATCAATAAAAATATTTTTGGTGTGAGTTCTGAGTTTTTAATTATCTAAAATGCTACCAGATGGTTGTTTTTGATATTCAACAAATTCATATTTTATATATATATATATATATATATATATATATATATATATATATATATATAGCTTAGGCTATGTGGTTTAATGGCATATCAACTCTTGTTGGTTATTCAATGTTTTTGTCATTGTGTGTGTGTGTTGGAGGGGTTTTGGATTTCACTAATAGTTATTTTTCTTCTGTGTG
>OY757936.1:34927770-34945270 GCA_963585895.1 Sepioteuthis lessoniana | reverse complement strand
GATTTATAGACAAGGATTTGAAGCACTTGCTTGCTATTTGGAATGGATAAAATAATTTCAAGAGCTTTACATGAACCACAAAGAATCCTAGAAGAGGAAGAGGATATAGAATGACTAAAGGAAATAAAAAGAAAGGAAAATGTTAAGACAAATATTTTTCTATAAACTTTTATGTCAACGATAAAAATCAAAGATGGTTGAAGTCAATGTCAATGAAAAAATTAGTCATTAGACCAATCAAGTTATTATTTTCATCTAACTTTAAAGGTTGCTAATCCAAAAACATTAATTATCTCGAATTCAAATTAATAGCACAAAATACCTTGTTTTATACTAGTTAAATGATGAAAGAACACACAGATCAAACATCCAATATGAAAACAATTCATTATACAAAACAAACTCTAGCCTAAATACTAAATGTAATATTGCAGCCTCGATGTTGACTTCTTTAACCATTTTTTCTATAGTTAACTGGAAATGAAGTCTAAATCTTAACATACAATAATCAAATCTAAAATGCCATTTCCTAAGAAATTTTAACTAGTAATTCTAAATTTCTGAAGCAAAATCAGGGCTTTAAAAGTTGTTAAAATAAGAATACAACTTCCTATTCACAACAGCTTACCATGTAATAAAACTTAGCGTATTATTGGTTATTGTGATTTGCTCAACTATAAAAAGCCATTTTGAAAAGTTTCTCCAAAAGCGTCAAAGAAGTTAATCAAATTTGACAGTGAAACAAAGAAAAACTATCAGATCAAAAATTGGAAACCAATTTTGATAAACTTAAAACGATAAATAGACAATCCAATACTTTTATATGAAAGTCTCGTAGTAAATCATAGACAAGAAACGGTTCCATTTTTTTAAAAGGGGTTTTGTGGAATGGTATTGAGGTAAGGTATTGCATTTGCCTTGGTCTTCTGTGTTGGTACCTTTGTTGAAATCTGCCTTGTATTGAGTTTAACCTAAGCAGCAGCAGTTCCTTTGAAGAAACGGTTCCATTTAGTAGCAGTCAACATGGTATTTGGTTAAGAGTAGAAGCTAAATTGCTGAATTACACTTGGAGTTGATTTGAATTACTTGTCCTTTCTTTTCTACTGGTTACTAGGAGTAGCTATTTCAACACATAACCCAAAGACCAACAATTAAAATATCTGTCATTTACCCTAGTTCTAATGTATTTTTGTGTTTTATTTTTTCTTTCCGATTCATTTTGTTCCTTTTAACAAGATTCTATCTTCCAACCTCTTATAAAAAAAAAATAAATAAAAAGAAAGAGAGAGAGAGAGGGGGGGAGAGAGAGAGAGAGAGAGAGAGAAGAAGCAATCCCACAAATAGCACTTCTACATTTCTTACTTGAGATGGAATCAGCAACTAGTTCAAATCCAGAGGATATGTATTTCACTTCATGCTAATACTCTTGGATAAGGCATGAATCCATCTGTTGTTCCATTAGCTATGACATACTTTGTGGTGGTATCTTTGTTGAAATTTGCCTTGGTTAAATAACTAACCGAGAAGGAAAACTTTGAATTCAAGCCAGCTTTACTCCCCTTAAAAATTGAACTTGTGTCACATCCTGCCTGTGGCAAAGGGGTTAAGTAAGTATATAGATTTCTCACTTGAAACAAAAAGTTTTCAGTGGAGTTGGCAGAATTCCTTATCTGAATCAGTCATTATTATTCATTTCTAACAAGCTTTTCTTTCATCTACTATTTGTTTATTTGAATGACAATGTCTTTTTTGGTACATTCTAAAGCTGTTGAGTAAACAATATGGATTGAAAATAAAGAATAATTTTCTGATGAAATTAGAACTTGCAACCTTAATGCTTAGAAAACTATCTGATTTGAACCAAGGATAAACCAGTTCAATTCTAATCAGAAGCTTACTTTTCAAAGGCCATAGAATGCAGAATAATAAATCGTTACAATTAAAAGCAGCCCAAACTAGATCAAAGAAAAACTAATAAAACATCAATAATAAAAAGGCTAACATGGTTTTATGCAAATCAATCCTCAAACTCACTCACCAAATGTTTTCTCTTATACTTATTATTGTTAATATAAATGACACCATCATTATTTTTGCATTTTTTCTTGTCTACTTTTGTACAAAGGTGCTAAGTTAGGAAATAGCCAATCTGCCAGCATAATTCATCAAGCTGTCATATCCTACAAAGTCAAACTTTTTGAAAAATCTTTCTTGTAGCACATTAAGAAAATATAGAGAAATCAATAAAATAATTATATAAACTATTCTCTTTATACTCTCATCAAAAACTAGAAGAAAGAAACATTCCAAATACTATTCAAATAATTCAATACCTCCTCACATATTTTATAGTTTTAGCACAATATTTTGTGAAGGAATCCCATCCAATAAAACACACACACACACACACACACTTTTCATTCATTTCTAAGAAAACAAGAACTTAAATAATAAAATCAGCCTAGAAAGACTGTTTTGAACATAGCCAACAATGCTACCCTAACAAACAATAACTTGCTTCATGAGTGCCTTTTAATTCCCACAACAAACTTTTGAATGCAGGAAATGATTGAGAAACTATTAAATGTATTTTCTATCCAGAGTAAAAAAAAAATTGATACTGAGGAAAAATAAACGTAAAATGTACAAAGCTGGTTTTAGTAAAAGCAGTGAGACTTTCAGAAAAATTCAAAGATTCAATATAAATTACTCTTAATTTTAAGTAAATTTAGTGAGAATTGATAAAAATTGTATTTGATTGAACAAGAGTGATAAGTGATTTTTGTATTTCACCTCATCCTCAAAAACAAAAATAGTCATCAAAATCAACAATTACTTTAATTTATATATATATATATATATATATATATATATATATATACACACACACACATAATGGACTCTCCACCATCTTGACATAAGGCCCAACAGTTCAGTTAAAGATTTGAATTGTTGAACTACTTACACAAGTAATTTGTTTATAGTGGTAAAGGTTTGTGAAGAACTATCAACACTTCTCAGATAAGTGGTGTGACAAGGAAATATGATACCCTCATACATTCACTGGGTTGTGGGGGAAGGAGGTGTGATGCACTGGCCATAGCCAACTATAGTAAGCAGAGCAGTAGAAAGAGAGGCTGTCTCTCTTCAAACCTCTCTATTAGTACAAGCTGACATGGGCATGAGAAAACCCCAAATGTGTGCATTGGCAGAGAGAAGCAGACCTGCGACCATGATTGGTACTGAGGAAGAAACTGCCAAAAAGCCAACATGTGGTAAATTTTCAAACTACGGAAACTAAGCAGTTGCTGTTTGTTTGTCAAAGGGTGAAGACACATAAGGAGTTGCAGTTTATTCGCCCAAGAGTGAAGACACATAAGGAGTTGCCTTTTGTTCGTTGAAAAACTAAGAACATAATTTTGGAAATCGAAGAAACCCAAATCCCGAAGTCATACTGCACAGAGAATACTGAGAGAAAAGAAAAAACTCCTTTGAATGAACTTGGACTCCAAGGTATGGTGAGGCTCGTTAAACGAATACCCAAAGAGAAGACTTGTCCACAAGGAAAGAGACAATAATTAATCTTGGTCTTATCTGAAATAAGACGTGTATCCTTCTACCAATGTGTTATGGAAGCCCAATAATGAGGAAAAAGGGAAAAGAATAAACTCCACGGAATCCCAAGTAAGTGAACATACAATTTAAGTATATTCAAATTTATCTGGCTGCATTCATGTTGACATGAATAAAAGGCAAATTACAGCAGGAAAGAATAGCTCTGATAAGATAGAGAAAAGAGGGAATATTCCCCCACTGATAAACTTGAGATTTGGTGCACGAGCTCTACCATTAAATCCCAAAGTCTGAAGGAAAGCAGAACATGTCTACCGCTGACGAACTATATTCTCACATTCCGCCATTAGCAGATATTAAACGGGGACCTCGTCCGAGATACAAATATTTTAATAGGGTCTCTTTCAAGATACAGAAAGATGTTCTCGCTCCTGATTTTTACCTGAATTGATTTTTTTTCTTTGTTTCTTTCTTTTATTCAATAAAAGAATATTTTTATTAATATTTTTAACCCAAACATGGCAGTTCAGAGTCCTTTTTTTGTTGTGGAAGTATTGTATTTGTCGAAGACCTCGTATTTGAGGGGGGAAAGCTAGCCAGCTAGCTGTGTTGACTTTTAATAATTCCCCTATAACTCACCTAGTGGCTTTAAAATGTGGTTCAGCTAGGGAGTTGTTGATATCTGTAACATTAAATAGCATTTGGCAAACCACAGCCATGTGGGCCCTGCTTTAACTGATGGACTTGGCGAGAACGAATGGCACCCTGCAAGCCCGCGGGGCACATGGTGGCATAACAGTGGATACAGAAGAATGCTGCAGACATGTGCCATAGATTCTTTTGAACAGCACTCGTCAAGTTTTAAACTTAGAGTTAGACACATTTTGTCTGTATAATTTAATTAAGATCCTTTTGAGTTTCTTGATAAGTGTCCTAGTTTCAGGTTGGAATTGGTAGATGAATTTACCAAAATTGTTCTGAGCACTTTCGGACCCTTCATAGGCCATCATCAGGGGTTGCTTGCATGTGTAAAGAGTTATTTTTATTTTTTTATTTTTTTAAAATGAGTGTTGAAAGTTTTTTTATAACATAACAAAAACATGCAAACGCAGAGCTAGATAAAACTGAGTTACTGATGAGTTTAAAAACAGAACACTATCAACGGAAATAGAATACTATCAATAATACCCTTGGGAAAGGTATGAATCCAATTATTGTCCCTCCAGCTATGGATAAATAGTAGGGCAGACTAGGTTCTTCAGCCTTGGCGAGGCAACTAGTCTAGGAGAAGGAAAACTCTGAATTCAAACCTCTTAAACTCCGCTTAAAAAAATTGACCTTGTGTCATATCCTGCCCGAGCAGAGGGGTTGGGTAAATTGGGTAAATAGGATCAAGGAATATGGAATATTTTAAAAAAATATATATATAAAAACAAAAAACCTAAAATCAATAAAATCAATTTTGAAAAAGCGACTGTTTTAAAATGCTTTTAGAATTTTTTTTTTTTAATATTCCATATTCGTGGATAGCATTCTGTTTTTTTAAATTCATCTGCAACTCAGTTTTGTCCAGCTCTGCGTTTGCATGTTTTTGTTATGTTAAAAAAACTTTCAACACTCTACACATGCAAGCAACCCTTGATGATGGCCTATGAAGGGTCCAAAAGTGCTCGGGACAATTTGGGTAAATTCATCTACCAATTCCAACCTGAAACCAGGACACTTATCAGGAAACTCGAAAGGGTCTTAATTAAATCATACAGACAAAATGTGTCTTTACTATTTAATGAAGCATGCTTAAATGAACGCCAGCTGCCTAACTACGCACACACACACATATATATATATATATATATATATATATAAGAAAAAAAAAGAAAATGACTTGTTAGGAAAAGAAAAACTAAGAGTCACAATATTGACTGTCAGACAAAAGAAAAAGAAAATATTTTTATAAATTATAATATGCTGTTGTTGGCATATTATCATGTATAAATATATCCTGTTTTTTCTTTGTTTCTTTTTAAATATTTACATGCCTTCAGATTTATTTCCATCTTTCTTTAATATATGTGTACACACATTTCAGCAAAGGTTTTACATAGGTAGTGAATAGAAGTTTTATAGGCAATAAAGAACAATAGTATCAATTTCAAATTAGAAAGCAAACAATGTCACCACCAAATGATCTTAAGCAACAAATAGGAACTACACAATTTATATAAGATTAGACAAAATAAAGATACAGGATAGTGGGGCTGAAAAGGTAGCTTATACAAGATGAGAAGCCAATTAAATTTATCTTTATACACATGATGTTAAAAATGATAAAGCAATTGGATCTTATATTGTTTTTTTTATCTTTTGCAAAAGAAGTACTATATATATATATATATATATATATATATAAGTATTTAATAGAATAGAGATATAAAAAGAATCAGTAATACAAACTGTCAAGCTGTAATCTTTAAAGAATTTTCATATTTAAAAACTTTAAAATCAGTACAGATTAGAACCCATTATTAACCAAATTTTCTGAAACCATTTTCCTGCTGCTAGTAAAAAATTGTTACCAACTATTTGTTGGTTACAATAGCCATTTAAAATAAAACAGTAACCCCCTTTTTAAAGAAAGATCTAGAAGAATTTATATGGCATAATAAATTTAGCAATAAAAAATTTAAAGATAGAAAAACAAAATTTACCTTTATGAATAAAATAAATTTGTAGGTCTTTCCTAACTGCCTTAATTTTCCCCAAAATTCTGATTCACAATTAAACATCTCTTTTAGATTACAGGAAGAAACAGGGAGGGATTACTATGTTAATGAATATGTTTGCATTAAATGATTTAACTATTTTTAACTACTTTCTTTAAAAATCTGCAAAGCTTATATCTGACTACAATTATAAGTCTCTTATTTCAATCAGTCGATATTTTATAAAGAACAGATACAAATGATAAAATAACTGTTCAGAAAACGATGAGAATCAATTATTATACCTCTCAAATGAAATTGAATTCTAAGAAATAAGTTAAAATGCTACAGATAAAAAGAGGATTTTAAAAAAAAAATGAATAAAAAAGCTCAGAATTCTAGGTTTAGGGTTCTATAATTTCAAATCCATTCTCATAAAACAACTAAGGATTAAAAAGAAAAAAAAAAGCAGCAGAGATTCTAAGAAAAAATTTTGAAAGATAAATTCCAATATATTTCTTACTTTTGAGAAGTTTTAAAAATGCTTAGATTATCATGTATTTCCTAACTCATTTACTTAGTAAGTACTGCCATTGAAACTTACTGATCAATTTGAGAGATTGATTGATTTTAGAAACATGTCAAACCATCTCGGGTTAGTCTATGCCTCGAGGTTAGGAATTGCATTCATATTTACATTTTCTGAGTAGTAGGGTGTTTTTTAAACATTGTCCTATTGAATATGAATAACTTTTAAACAGATCTATTTGACCCATCGATGGCACTCAAATAGGTACTATCATTCCATGTCAGGGTGGGCCTGGGATTAATGGCAACAACTACGCTCCTTCGAGATCTCCAAAACTAGAGCTTCACCATCAGATGCAATTTATTCATACTCAGGACACCCCTTTTTTGAGAGATACAATCAGCATTTTCTTAAGGTAGTCAATTTGAGAGTTTCTGTTGTGCATAGACTAAAATTTAATATCAGAAAACTATGTCAAGATGAAATTTTGACTTGTTTCCTCATCTTTATAATGGAGAGACAGAGAAAAACTATCAGCTGTCAGCCAGAAAAAGGAGAAGGATACAAAGTGATATCAGTCAACAGTGTTCTTTTTGAGACAAGCAAATCAATTGGAAAAGGGAGCACAGATTTCAGTGTCCCTCTCTTTCTTAGCACCCCCTCACTTTTTTTCCTTCCATGCTAAGAAAGACAGAATGAGTAATTATAGGAAGGTCCTTTGAAAGCTCTTAACCTACTACCAACCTCCACACTTGCTGATCCAATTAAAGCAGCTTTGGGCAAGAAAGAAAACCTTCAGAATAGCTAGCAAACAAAAACAACCCACTATTTGAACATAGGCCATATTTAAATCTTTTATCAAGAAAGAGGGAGAGAAAGTGCAAACATTTAGCACCTCAAGCTGGTCACCACTTCCAATGGAGTAGTGGAAGTCAACTTGTCACATTTTCAAGGTTCACTTGTTAGCTTTGACAGTAAAATGAGATATTTTAAAAATATCTACTTCTCAGAAAAACAATACTTATCTATGCATGTTCCAAAAGAATATTTTGTCAACTTCTGATAGAAATAAAAGAATAAGCCATTGTTTTGCTAAGAGAAGTATTTATTCTTTAGTCAATCTAATTATTGAAATGAAGCAGATATAACATTACAAAAAAGAGTATTACAGCTTCTGATAATTCATACTTGATTTTGTCTGGTTGACTACTTTTTCCTGCAACATTAACCACTGGATCATTTCATAAGCAGTTAGAAAGTTTGAGATGCTTAGAGGGATTGACCTAAGAATTATATTGCTGAGGCTAAACGAACTCATCACAGAGCCAACTTTCACTTCTAACCAACTTAAAATGAATGGGTTTTTTTTTGTTTTCTTTTTAAGATGAAGCTTAATATTGAAATTATATAAGTTAGGATAGCATGGATACAGTCAGTGACACTTGGTGACTGATAGTTTTTAGCTGATGCAATCATCAGACCAAGCAGTTCCTACAAGGTAGGTATTCTTTTATATACTGTTATATGAGATTTGATAGCAAGGATGATCTAGTTTGAAGAGAATTTTGTTGAAGGCAGTCTAGTTTAGACTGTATAGTTATTAATGTAGCTGTATTATATTCATTTTATGATTGGTTAATTTATTTACTTTATTATGTTTAATTCATTATTATTGTTATCTATTTATCTATCAATTTGATTTTTTTTATTACTTTTTGAAGTCTCTCGTTTTCAGGTGGCTTAGAAGGAATTTGTTTGGATATAAGTTTTGATCATTTATTTAAAAGTTTTTGTTTTGGAAAGGTGATTTTGGCTATTTTTTCTTTTAGGCAAAGATTACAGTGCTTTGATGTGTTGCAAGCTGGTTCCACATTTCTTACTTCCAGGTTATTTTTAGTTTGACTTTTTTGATGTCCCATATGTGTCAAGAAAGTTTTGTGCAGTGTTCATTTTTTTTTTTTAAATTGTAAAATGGTATATATATATATATATATATATATATATATATATATATATATATATATATATATATATATATATATATATAGATAACTTTTTTAAAAGACTGTACTTAGTTAAATTATCTTCAATATTTTTTTTTTTAAATGTTGAATGCAGTAATCTATTTAACAAAGTGAGCGGGGAATTCCCATAGTGTAGTGGCCTACATGTTGGACAGTGATATTGTAGTAAACAAGTTCAAACTCTAGTCATACTATCATATTCAGTTTAAACTAATACCCTCGGGGGGGGGGAGTATGAATCTCCTTACCCAACCACTCCAACAACATTAAAATCTTTTCATTGTAGCTTACATTATCTAAATCTTTGATAATCCAGTATCAATAGCCTACAAAGTGTACTTGGTTTTTGTTGCTTCTAGAGATCCAATTTTAAATATGAGCACATTTAGTTTTGAAATGTTGATTTAACTTTAATTGGATATACATTCAAGCTTTTTAGATGACTATATTTTCCTTCATAAAACTTAATCTCAACAAAAGCTGAAAATTGTTATGTGATAAATCAACAAATTTATTTTCTTAGAGCCACATGCAAGACGAGAATAGAGAGGATTAAATATCCAGCCAATTGTCATATTTAAATGAGATTATATAAAATTGCAAAAAGAATACTAAATCTCAAAGAGATTATGCACAATGGATGGAATAATAACTTTTTTTCCTAAATATCATGCTTTCTGAGATTCTTAGAGTTCAAACTATACGACTTCATTCTGTTAAATTTAAAACAAGCATTAACTTGAATTTTAATCTTAATTAGCTATTTGCTCCCATTTGTATACAACAGACAATATCCTAAATTTAGAAAATTAAGCAATCTTTTGAACCTTGAGTGGTTGAAAACACTTGGTAAAGAAAATGAGCTAAACACTAAATTCAACTATTAAAGGGATTGACTTAAAATTTGTTTAGAAAATGTAAAAGTATTTTATGCAAAATAAAATTTATGACCACACCTTGAAAAGGTTAGATAAATAAGGAGAAAGATTATAGTCAAACAACAGATGATCATATAGACCTTTAAAGAGAATGGTGGCTAACCCAGTCAAAGCACACCTGTCACCACACAATACAAGTAAGTAGCTGAATCTACAACATAAAAAAAAAAAACATTCCTCTCTGTAAAATGCCAGTTATAGATATTAACTCAAACATGTTCTTATTATTTCTAGCTTCAACCAAAGATTAATTTCCTTTTTATAATTATTTCTACTTCTGGTTAGGAAATAATGATCTTAAAATATAAGATTAGCATGTAGCCTGTTGCTACAATGACTGAAATTTCTTTAAAGTGAAAAAATAACTTTAAATATCCAGTCTGGGTTTCTTTTTTGATTTTTCATCCTCCTTTATTTTTATTACCACCTTTAGGTTGATCAGATGAATTTTCAAACCTAAAAATGCAAAATGCTATTCACACAACTTTAAAAGTTTTCCATAATAAGGAGGTGAGAATTCCTATATTTAATAAGAAATGACAAAATGTAAGGTACTTAAAAGGACTATAAATATTTTACATCTAATAAATGACAGATACTTTCAGCATTTAATAATTTGATTTGTTATGAACAATGAAATATTAAAGAACGAGAGAATTATTTGAAATAACAAATCAAGGAAATACATAACAGATTCAAGCTATAAAAATCAATCCTTATGTTTAAAAATAAATCACTTCATAAATTAACATTATTAAACTTGAACTTGCCCCATCCCAAAAGAAAAAACTGAGGAATCTTTTTGGTTAAAAAAAAAATAATAAATAAATACATTAATCATTGAAGATAATTTTAAACAAATTCAAAATTTTTTGCATTCATAAATCAACATGTGTTAACCTTCAATTTTTAACAAAGAAAAATATTTCAAAACATTAACAACAATCAAGAAAATTCAATGATTAAAACATAAAAATATAAAACAATTTCACTAATTTCAACAGTAAAATTTTCTATTCTTTTTTTAACTTATCACTAACTGAGTTTTTGTTCGAACACAAAATAGACTGATCTACAGACAGTATGGACGAATAGAAGCTACACTCATTACAAACACTAACCTCTCTGAATATTAGTTTTATTAGTGACTAGTTCTATTAACCAGATGAATGAAATTCATAAAACTGGATATCAAATTGTCAAGGTCAGAAAAAAACTTTGCTTCCCATCCTTACACCATAAAATGTTTAAATTCCTTTCTGAGCCTAAAAAGAATTTATTGACAAACATTTTCTGACACAATAAAAATAGGGTTTAATATTATAAAAAAAAAAAAAAAAAAAAAAAAAAATCAACCATTGTATTTACTATGAAACTTGTCTGCATATATAAAATAAACACTTCAAAGAATATCATCATATCGCGCTGGTAGAAAGAATATACAACTTGGGTAAATTCTCTCTTTGTTACTATCCACCTTCTGACACACTAAACATCACATTTGGTAAATGTGGAGAACAATGCTCTTTTGTTTCTGATTTGAAAATTTACATAAACCATTTTGTTTAAAGTTTTCTCACATGGTTGTGTCAAGATTTACATATTGAGAAAAAAAGTTATTTCAAATCTATTTCAGTTAATACAACTCCATTTTAGTAAATAACATTGTAAATATAAGAAAAAATTGTTTACATATAAATTTGTTCTTAGAAAACTTTTTAGGAATAAGTAAGTAAAGTTGGCGACAGTAGTCGAAGGTGACCCAAAAGCTCCCTTTTCCATAGCTGCCATAGCGAGGTGTAGGGGAGGATACCACTCCTTTCCCTGGATTGCTCCACTTTACCCTTGATCCATACCTTATAATGCTTTGAGTTAAGCAAGGAGGCATCAAGTACCATTTTTTGAGTCTTTGGTATGACCCAACTTGGGATTGAACCTTAGTCTCCCAGTCCATTGGCGAACACTCTACTCATTATGGCCTAGCCGAGCGGTCTAAGGTTTTTGTAATACTGACAAGAAAATAGCAGCTATAAAAATTGAGGAAACATTTTTCTCAACATTTTAAGTTTATATTTATACTCATGTTTGAATCTTTTTAAAAATTAATAGAAAAAATTAAAAGGCTCTTTTTTGTAGATGAATACAATAAAAAAAAAATACCTTAGAAAATATTTTCCTGTTAAACATATTTTCCTCCTTTAATATATATATATATATATATATATATATATATATATTCTATCTTTTGTCTAGTCAAGCATCATTTTTATAGTCAAAATTGATGACTGACAAGTTAAAATCAGGTCACATTTTTTATACTATACACACATAAAACTAAGTTATCAAATTCTTTTATTGTTGAATATTTTTTAGTCACCAACAGTTCTTAAAATTGAATACTTAAAAAGTTAAATACAAGTTAAAAATGCTGACTTTTGAGAAGGTAGAACCAGGGTTACATCTAATGAAAGAAATCATTAGAATAAAAAAAATTATTAGCATGATTAAAAATGAGAAAGCAATTTAATCTAATAGTTATTGAAAATTGTATGGAAATATGGTACAAAGATTTCTAGTAACAAGTAAAAACTTGACTAGGTAAATTTTTTCTATTTTTTTCTCTGATCTATATATTTTTGCTTAAAGCATTGAAAAAGAAATGAGTAAAATAATTGGTTTTTATTTTATCTATAGTTGTTATTACTTTAGATGATCCAGTCTTTGGCTCTTCAACTAAACTGCTTCATTTCAGTATTAGCCATCAGTTTTAAGAGCATTATCAAATCCTCAGTTCTTGCTGGCAGCAGCAAGCAAATGATTTCCAAACTATTCAGCATCCAAAGAAAATAAAAATAAGCAGGGCTGGATGAGTGGGTGATGGAAGAGACAGTTATGAAAAGAAAAAAAAAAAAAAAAAAAAAAAAAAAGATAAAAATAGTGCACTGCTGCCTTAACTATTATTAGGGAAAGGGAATTCTCTTTAAAATTGACATAAGATTTTATGGCATATCAACCACCTTGGTCATTTAATGCCAAATTAAGTTAAAAGGAGGGAAACAGTCTGTAAAAAGAATCTGGTTTTATTGAAAGTTTATCTGTAGAGAATCGTCTTGCAGTAAAGATATTTCTTTTTGTGGGGTGACAGCTTGTGGAAAGGATCAGATTTTGTTGAAGTATGTTTCATAGAGGAACAGTTTGTAGAAGAAATTTGGTCTTGCTGAAATTTCTTTTAGATTTTTCTATATATATTTATTGCTTTTAGGAATGACATTACATTTATTTAATTATTTTGGAACAGCTTCTTCATGCCATTTGTACAATAAAAGATTTCTCTTATAATGGCCAGGTCAGTACATTTGACGAGAATGTGTTTCACAGTGTATTTGGTCTGGCATCCATAACACATTGGTTGCTACTTTGCTTCAAGTAAGAATGTGTTGTCCTTGTAATACGAAGTCTGGACAAAATGACTTCCTCTTTTCAGTTTTTTCTGTAGCTTTGTTTCCATTCCCCTAATGTGGGTTTAATTTCTAGTAATTTATTATGCTTATTGCTGTTCCAGCATTGTTGCCTTCATTGTAGTATATATTTATTCATCTTCATTTTAAAGTCAGTATATGGTATTTTACGCTTTTTTCAGTGGTTATGTTTAGAGCAGATCTAGCTGCTTTATCTGCTTGGTCATTTCCTGACAGAAGAAAACATTCTCTATGGAAGAGGAATAGTATGGAAAAGACATACTAGACACTAGCAGAGAGAGAGCAGAAAATGGAGACATAAAAAGGTATAGAAGGAAATAAGAAAACTTAATAAGATAAAAAGTATGTGTAGAAAAAAAAACTAAAAGGATTATAACAGAAAACTTCTGGCTTTAGAAAGTCCAAAAAGAAAAAATACAGTGGAAATATTGCAACAAATTTGGATTCAATTTGGTAGAAGCAACTCAATGCACTCTAGGCTTGGCTTCCAACAAAAAATGGTAAGAAACTTCCCTGGAAACAAAATCTTTTCTAAAACAAATTGACAGAAATTGCTTTTTAAAGAACAAATTCATTGCTGGGGACTTAAATAAACCCAGCCTTTAGCAAAGACTTCAATCAATTGCCTGAATCCTGTTGGTCAGCAATAATTTTTTGCAGACTGTCAAATACTGACATTGTATTTAACAATAACAATGGAGGCAAACAAATTGTGTGTATGTGTGTGTGTATTAATCTATCAAATGATTACAATAAATTAATCAACTAAGTTATTACTATCTATATCCTCAAATCTTTTTTTTCTGTTATTATTGTACAATCCCAGTAGGGACAAAAATTTCTCAGCAAAATTGCAGCAAATCAATTACAACTGAACATATTAAGTGTATATTGAAATTTTATTGAAAATAACTAACATGTTTACATAATATTTTTAGCAGTTCAAGTTAATTTGGTTTAAAGGAATGAGCATTTTATATTAATAATCTCTATTTTATGAGGAAAGTGAAATACTTAATAGAGATATTATACAATCTAAAAACAAAGCAAAACATTTTTGCATTTTTAAAGGATAAAAGTAAAATGTTAAAGGAGAAATTTGATAAAGTGTAAATAATCAGAGGAAGTTAATGCTATGGTTTGGTTTGGTTTGGTTTATTTGTTTAATGGCATATCAACTTCTTATGGGTTACTTAATACCAAAATTTCATTTGTAAATGTTTGATTGTAACCATAACAATATTTTCCATGTTCTATTGCATTAAAAGAATGCAATTTTCTTCCATAATTATTTGTTTGCACAAAATCATGTAGTTTGAAGTATTCCTATAGAATAAAAATAATCTATACACAATTATATGATTTCAATGAACTACTATTAAATAATCATCATTAATTTGCATACAGTTATGTATCAAGTATTTCTCTCCAATACAAATAATTTGCAAACAGATCAATTTAATCAATAGATAAGACCCTAACAGGTTCTACTACTCCAGGTCAGAGTGAATCTGAGAGTGATAGCAATGAAAGGGTACTCTACACTTCCGAGAGTTCCAGAACTGGAGCCTCACAACCAAATCCAGCTTAATGTCATATCTAGGACACTTGATGCTTCGGGTATTTGCTTTAAAAGGACTAAATGTTTTCTGTTTGCTTTAATCCTGCATACAAAGCAAGGCATCTGCTACATGAGAAGGTTGAACAGAGTAATAAACCACCACTCCTTTTCTTTTCAAATATATCAAGTAGGGTACAGTGAGAAAATCCTTAGGCTCAGTGAACATTACACCTGTGAAAGAGGTTTCTTCTAAAAAGAGAGACACTTGTTCCTCCCCTTATCAAAGGGAGAGGAACCACCTTTTCATGAGGCACAAAAAAATTTCCCATCATCCTCACTCTATAAAAGAAAACCAACAAAGGCTATTTGTTAATGACAAAAGCATGCCATGTCCATTTACAGCTGCAAAGAAATAGCAGAGACATGGGGTAAAAGAACCAATACATTCAAATGCTTTAAAGCAAACAAGGAACATGAGATTGTCAGGAAGAAGTGCAGATAAAGCAATATACAAGTGGTCAGCATGTATGGACAGATTTAATTGTCATTGTTTAAATATCACCCCTAGGAATACCAGCCATCCCAAATGCAGTAGCAAATATATGTTTACTAGATTTTGAGGAAATCAAATACAAGTGATACAACTTCCTATTGTGATCTTTTTATGATTGGAAAAAGAAAAGAACAGTGACAACATTGATACATTCTTAAGAAACAGTTCTTCTTAATAAGGTAAACCTTTTCAAACAATAAAAACTAAGGGAAAAAATTCTAAAAACAAGAAAAAAAAAAAAGATTGATTAATTTTCATGGCATGTCAACCAGTCTAATGTTAGGGAATTGTATTCATTGCACATTTATATTTTTTTTCTTACTAATAATTTGCACACAGTTGTATGGTTTCAATAATATTAATAAATCATATGATTTCAATTATTTATTTGCACTTGGTTACATAGTTTCAAGTCATCATTATCATGTTGTGCTGCCAGCATGGGTCTCCCTGAGCCTCTATCGCCATCCGTCTCTATTGTTCATCGCTCCCAGGAGATCTTCAAGGCTATATCCTGTATTGGCACAGAGCTGTTGTATATAGGTTCTAGCTGGTCATCCTGCGTTTGCTCGTCCATGTGAAGGGCTCCACAGGAGTATATCGCCTATGAGTTCGTCCTTACTTCTCCAGCAGTGTCCTGCATGTCTAGTTCATTTAACTTGGATAGTTTTTGTGATGGGGGTTAGGTGGCCATACAGCTGCTGTTTTGTGGGTTAAGGACTTGTTCAATATTACTTGCAACATTCTTGTGTAATTGCCGTCAAGCTTTTTCTTCATATGTTTAGTTAGCATCCATGTAGTGCATCCATATAGTAGTATTGACACAACCACTGTTTGGAAAAAAACTACGTTTTATTTTATCGGTCAGGTCTGACTTCCATATGGCGAATAGTCTATTGATAGCTGTCCATGCCTTTGCTAGTCGCGTGTTGTCTTTCTCGATTGATGAGACACTGCTTCCTAAGTAGGTGAACTTGTCCACTAGTTTCAAAGGCCCACCCTTTAGTGTGGAGATGTCGCCTCTTTGAATAATCCTCAGTAAATAATTATAGCTTCAGTCATTCTTAAAATGAATTATTTACAATTATATGGTAACAAGTATTCCTATGAAATACAAATAACTTTTAAAACAGATCTATTTGACCCATAAATTGGAATAACAAATACTACTACTTTAGGTTGGAATAAACCTAGAGGTAATAACAGTGAAGACATGACTCCACACGTCTCAGATCACTTGAACTGGGGCCTTTCCATTAGATACAGTTAGTGTTATACCCAGGGCACCCTCTTTTTTGGGGGGAGAAAGTCTTACTCCTCTGACGAGGATATAGTCAGTGAATTCAAATCCCTACTGATTAGATAGATTTTGAAAAAAAGACAGCTACATCATTAATACATTCTTAAAAAGAGCCTGTTCTTAATGTGGTAGACCTTTTTAAACAACAAAAACTAAAAAAAAATTCTAAACACAAGAAAAAAAAAAATTTAAATGAGTAAAATTTCTATTTAGATAGATGATTTTTTTTTTATACTGCCAATGTATTTCTATCACTACAATAGAAAAGGTGTGAAGAAATTCTTTTTTTCAAACCAATCATCACAAAGATGTAAAGAGAGGAAAAAAATGCAGAGTACAGATTTAAAAACCACACCAATAACTATAATAATCAAAACCAAAATACCTAACATGAATGAAATCATGCCAATTCCAAAATTTAAACTATATATGCTAATATATAAAATGAATAGATAAAAACTATAAATGAACATCACATTGGCTAAGAATTCATTCTACAAAGCCGGAACAAAAAATTTAGTTGTTTAGAGAAAAAAAAAAAAAAAAAAAAAATTTTTTACAAAGAGAAAATCTGATAAGACACATGAACTGTAAAGTAGGAAAGTTAATTTATATTCTCGCAGCAGCAGCAGCGGCGGCAAATAAGTCAGGTGATCAATTTCAGATGAAATCAGATTGGAACTAAATTTCTGCTACAGCAAAACCCAATAACAAAAGTAAAAATGACAAATATTCAAGATGGTATTTCAAACATGGTAAAATGTCAGGAATGGTTTTTTTCATAGAACAAAAGACAAAGTTTAAAATGTCTGGGGAAAAGGTGAGGAGATAAAGAACATGG
>OY757936.1:34907770-34922770 GCA_963585895.1 Sepioteuthis lessoniana | reverse complement strand
GACTGGAGTTCGAACTCGCTTGCTACAATCCCACAGTCCAATGCTTTAACCATTACACCATAGGAACACCCCCTCAAAATTTTTTAAGTTTATCATTTCATTCAGCCTTCTGGCAGCAAAATATTCAGTGATTAATTTCAAAGACTTTGAAAACTGCAAAGGAATAATCGGGAAATTAGTAAATATAAGGGTACACTTAGATACTTCAACTACAAAAATAATAAAAACTGAAATGAAATAATTTTTTTTTTAAATAGTCAAGAATGAGATGTGTATATTATGTTCTCTAAGTCATTTAATAATAGTCTTCTGAAAAACAATAACCTTTAATAATATTTTAAAAGAGGTCACAATACAAAAAAAGATTCATAATTTCAGCAGAGAGCACATCTAATATCCCATCAGAAAGTGAAACTTGTTTCAAAACATCAAAGTTTCCAAAAATTGAAGGATCCAATTAAAAGAAAAAGGAATCAAAAAGAGAAAAAAATCAATTGGGAGAGTGAATAAAAAGTTATACAAATCTTTTTAATTTTTTAGAAAGCCAAAAGTCAACAATTTATAATTAACAATATGCTCAACTCAATTCAAACAATTTAAAATTCAAGACATGTCTTTCAAAGGGAACAGAATTTTGTAATTTTTCCTTCAACTATAGGATACAACATATGCTTCTTCTGAGAACAAACAAATGAATCATCTCAAAAGAATATTAAGATTGCTAAAGAAAAAATTTTTTATCTTGAGCTAAATCAGGAATTTCCAAACTTTGACATACCAACTAAAAAAAAAATTAAAAGGCAATAAAAAATTTATTAGATAAGTCAAATATTATTTATAATAAATAAAAAGGACTATAGTATGTTCATTTTTGAATCAAAACAAAAAGCTTATACCTCCATGAAATTCAATTATATTGTCTTTAAACTGTAACAAAAGCAATAAAATGTTTAGAAGTCTAAAACTATTCTTAAAATGTTAATAACTCTTCTCAAAATCATTTAGTGATGATTTTGATTAATACACTTTAATTATTCTTAGGATTTTTTTGTTACTTTTTTAATAAGTTCAAATAGGAAGCAGTATTATCATAATTAAAAAAAAAGAAAAAAAAGACTCATTTATTCAAAATCAGAAACCAAATGATATTGCCATCTATCTGTTAGACACCTTAGTTTTTAAGTATATTTTTGATATATTAATATATTCCAATTAGATTAAAATGAAGCAACAATGACTATATTTTATATTGGCGCCTTAGATTGTGTTGATATTAAAATAAAACAAGCAATAAAAAAGGAACACATCTTATTCATCAACAAGCCAGATTTTTATGTATAGGCTTATAGATATCTAACTATAAAAAGAATCATAATAATGAATCTGAACAGTGATTAAAAATATATTAATTATTTAATATCATCCAAGTGATGGTATCACAGTAAATTTTTTCTACTGAAAAAAATGATAGCAACATTTGTACTGAGTTATCAAAAACTTTTTTCCAGTTGCAACTACATTTTTTAAGCTAACTTTTTATAGTTTGCAAATGTGATGTCACTTTTAAATTTCATAGAACCCATTTTTATTGAAATGCAATACAAATAAAATTCCCAAAGAAACTTCATCTCGGAAGCATTTTATAAACAAATTTCCCAAAAAGTAAACTTAGTAAAATCTTAAATAAGAATAAATACAATCAAAATATATAATAAAAGTAATGTCAACTTTGATAAATTGTAATTATTTCATCTCAAAAAGGATTGCGATAGATGCAGCAAGAATGAGATGACATTTGTCTTCTTCACAACCAAAGACACATATATTGGTGTTGCTGTTTCCAGTAATACTAAATGCTTGCAGAAATATGAAGGACCTTAGCAAATAGCATTCAATAACAAAAAAAAAGAAAAGAAAAAAGAGCAAAATCTATTTTCCAGAAATTTGATAGCAACATAGTTCATGAATAAAGGAGCAATTCTAGAGTCAAGAATGAGGAAGTGAATGGGGGGGGAAACCTGACTTTCTTCAAGGTTTGCTATAGCAGATGGTCTATAAAATTCAGAAGTCAAACTTATGACTGAAGTTTTCTCAGAGAAGACTAAAGATAATCTCAAGATTAAATAATGCAGGTTTCTTAGATTTCAAGTAAAACTCTTACAATTTAGCAGGTAAGATTCTCATTCTTACAAATTTTCTTTAAAAAAAAAAAAAATACCTTGAAAGGCTGTAAAAAGCACACAAACAGTTATTCGTTAAGATAGATAAAACAAAATTCTGGAAAGATGGAATTATAAAGCTGCTTAAAAGATGACAGAAGATGGAACAATTCAGTTAATAAATAAAACAAATTCAAATAACAGCTTAAAAGACATTGTAATATTAAGAAATAAAAAAGTTTTGATACTCCGTATACATATATTTCAATGTGTAAGACAAGGGATAACAATAGAAACAAAAGATATCTTGACTGCTTATGGCTACAAATTAGACTAATGATTTTTTTTGTTTTTATTTTGTCCAATTGACTTGTCTAAATAGTTATTTGCATTTGTTCCATTTTTAGTTTAGCCACATTCTATCCATTCTTTAGAAAATATATTATCAGCAACTAGGACTATGGTTACTGGCTTCATTTGACCAGAATTTGTTCACAATAAGTCAAAGAATCAGCATAATCAATAATGTTCATAGACACGCTCAACCATTGCCAGCCTTTTCCCCCCAGCTTAATACATTTAGCAAAAGATAGACAAACAGTTAGCTATACAACAAATCATACCATGGAAATTGGTGGAATTTTACGAAAGATATAAAAATTGAAATTAAGATAATCATTAGAATGTCAACAAGGTTTTAAGGAAGATCATTTTGAATGATCAATTTAAGAACAAAGAATATTTTCAAAAAGTCAATTGGAATTTATTCCTATAATTTCAGAATAATGGTTTGGTTTCTTTGTTTAATGGCATATCAACGTTCGTGGATTATCTAATGTCAAAGCCATTCTTGTAGAAAAACAGTAGTGGTATGATTTAACCCAGAACTGAAGAGGGTAAGGAAGTTCATACCTTTTCCAAGGATATTAATCAGAAAGTGAATGCAATAGCATAACTGGAATTCGAACTCGCTTACAACGAAGTCGAAGTTCAGAATGTTAGCCATTAAGCCACGGAGACGGGAAATCAAAATAGTCAAATTCTAATAAAATTCAAATTTAGTATTTTTATAATTATTCATTTATTAGCCAAATATGATCACTAATCAAATACAATGTAAAGATCACGAATGCAAAATACAGATAAACTTTCAACCTAAAAAAAACTCAGTGAGTAAAGAATAAAATTCAATAATTCAAAGCTGTTTATAAACTCGAGAAACCTCCAAGAGTCAACAGTTTAACAAACAAAATTTGGTTCAAGATCACAATAAAAGAGCACCCAGAAAAAAGAAAATTTTTAAAGACTAGCTTTGGTGAACCTTGAAAGTGATTTCAATTTTCCGGTATTATTATGACTTAGTAGCCAGACAAGACTTTAAATAAATACATCCAAACCATTATCCTTTATATATAGTAGAGAAAATTAAAATGCTAATCATTTGCTGTAACATAAAAATATTAACAAGGTCTAGATTTACCTTTTCAAAAGTAAAATAAAATAGGAAATATTAAGTTTTTACTCATTTTATACAAATATAAAATTCATGATGAATGAGAGAAAAAAAGACTTTTTGTTTTTCCCATTTTCCATTGATTTGTGACGTCAAAAGTTTTTTAAAATTTCAAGAAAAAAAAAAGCATACAATGAAATTTCATCATTTTAAGAAATATATGCAATTATTGGACATTTTAGCACATATGAACAAAATAAATATCGAAAAAGTTTTTATATAATTAAGGGCTTTATTTTTAAGTCGACATTTAAGAAATGGTTTGAAAAGAAAATTGTTGCATCTTTTTTTTTTCTTAAAATTTAGAAAGATTCCCTTCAAGCTCAATCAAGTTCTTATTCTTATTTTTTAGGGGGTGATACTTTTAGGGGAAAACATTAAATATAAACCTGTTGAAATAAAAGTTTGCCACAAACCACAGAGCTTCTTTGTTTGGTAAAGCAGCAATAGTAGTAGTAGTAATGGTGGTGACCACCGTATTTTCCCCATTTAAAAGTAACAAAAAAAAGGGGGGTCGGCCTTTATGAATATTATTCAGCTTCCACAAACTCTTTTAAACTCAATACAACAATAGAAACTATGTCACCGACAAAAAATAAATAAATCTAGACGAATAAAAACGATCTTAAAATTTCAGAATAAAACCAATCTCAACCCACCTCTTATTTTTATGTAAATCCATTCAATTTTTTTTCTTACTTCTGCACATACAATAAATAACCGGATTCTATTTGGTCTAAATTTTAGCCAAGTAACAGAAAATAATGGCTGCGAAATGAAATGCAATAATGATTTTAAAAGTGACTTTAGCTAAAAACTGAAAATAACCAATAAATAAAATTTTAAAAAGTCAGTGCACAGCCAACAAAGAATAAGGATTTCAATAAAGAAAAAGAGAAAGAAGGCAAAAAAGAAAGTAAAGACAAATTAAAAAGTCAGGATGGTCGAATACTTTTAATATTTTTTATTTGGGATTCACTGAAAATAAGTCTATATGATACAAAAACCCCAAGTAAATACAAACTATTGTCTACAGTTTGCATTTGTCTTCAATAGATCTTAAATATAAATGTTGAAGGAGTAAATTTACAAATATTAGCACTTTCATACTGGAAAGAAAAGAAAAATTCAATTTTAAACAGGAAAAATATTTTAATTAGAATTTCATGTCCAATTGATTTTTTCGCAATAGCATTAAGTTTCATAATCCATTAAAAAATGTTACCAAAATAAATATCTATGAATTTATTTTTAAATAACAAGAAATGGAAATGAATCTAGTAAATTAACAAGAAAAACTATTATTTTTCCCCCAATAAAAAGAAATATCAAGCTATAAAAAGGAAATACTTTTTTGTTTTGTTTTGTTTTTTTAATCAAAATATTGTCCCCTTTTTTTTTTGATAAGGAAATAAACCCAAGAAAAGAAATATGAAAAATGAACCAAAGAAAATTATAATCGGTTTTTTCTCTCACATACAGACAAGAATAGTTGTAGTAGTAGTAGGAACAAAGTTAATAAAATGATTTCTTCCTACTACTATAAAGAAAGAGGGAAAGCAAAGATATATACCGGTCATCATCAACAATAACAATTGCTCGATCTTAAAGACATTCTAATATTCATAATAATGCTAGATCTTAGAAACAACAACAATAATAATGAGATATATATATATATATATATATATATATATATATATATATATATATATATATATATATATATATATATATATATAAAACGGAGATGTTTTTTGTTTTGTTTTTTCCACTTTTTCTTCAGGTGATCAAATCGAGCTGAAATTACATTGTATGATTTTTCAAGAGAAAAAAAAAAAACAAACACTAAATCTGATAAATTTTCAACCCAAAATTGAAAAATTACGAAAAAAATTGGATTCCCCACCACCTTGTCTACAGGATGTTTTACAAGTGATCACGTGACTAAATGAATATTTCTATCTGTTTAGTTTAAATAAAAACATTTAACAATATGGTACCCACCTCCAAAAATATTTTTTAAAAACCAGCATTTTCTTTTATAAAAATTAGAATTGACAATTTATATTTTAGAATTTAAAAAAATAAACGATCTACAGATTTTTAAAAAAAGGTTTAAGAAAAATCGGATATTTGTTATAATCCAATTTGATAAAAAGAAAAAAGTCCTAATAATTTTGAAATGGATTATCTTAATGTTCAATTTTACTTCAAATCCAGATTCCTTCAAGGTGAAAATAAAAACCCTTTTTAAAATTTTTAATTAATTACTTGTCTATCATTTTTAATCCAATGTTTTTTTCTTCACGTGTAAAGTTTATTTGTTGCTATAAGCACTTGAGATGAAGACAAACAAACTAGACAAACAAAACAATATTCACCTGCCACGATCAAGCAGGAAAAACAACAAAGAGGTGAAATTAATGATCATAATAATATAAAATATTATTATTATAATTTTCTTGCAAACCTCATAGACATTATTTATAAAAACGGGGAAAAATGGCCGAGTTAGTTTTCTTTCACATTAATTTTTTTTTTCTAACAGCAAATAAGAATTTTTTTTTTCAAAATCGGAAACAGCAAATTAAGACAGACATAAATTCTTAAGAAAAATTTATACATATATTTTTTCATTTATTCTGAGAAATTTCAACTAAAAATAGATTTTATTTTAATTTGATGTTGAAACGATTTTTTAAACATTGGAACGCTGATTTCATTTTTATCTTATTTTTAAACGAATTTATTCTTTTAAAAATTCACAAAGATCTCATTTAAAATCTTATTATATACAAAATACAATAGCAATATTAAATAAAATATCATTACAAAAGATTTAAAGTTTTCTTTTCAACATTTTATTCGTACAAAAGACTAAAAAAAGTCAAGAATTCATGTTTGATGTTAATGAGGAAAAGCATTTTTTATGAAAAAATAAAGAAAAAGACGATCGCCAGCATTATCTGGTGATCGCTGATTTCAAGGTAAACTAAAATAATCAAAAAGGTATGAAGGTGAGACAAAAAGCCGTGTGAATCAAACAAAAGAAGAAATGTTTTCTAAAACCTGAGCGACTTGAAATGTGTAATGGCCGACAAGTAAAGATATAAAAGTTGCACAGAGCTTTTGTCACTTTGCCAACAAATACACAGCAAAGAGTAGTCAGATAAAAATTGTTCGACCCTATGGCCCGTTTTCAAATTTTAAGGGCTTTCTTCTCTTTTCTTTTGGCTTTTTTTTTGTTTTTTTGGGGGGGTCTTTTGGCACTTTTAGCAAGAGGCGTGCAAAATTACTTACCCGGTTTGCAAATGAAGCAAGAATTAGGGAAGCGTTAACCTGCTGCTACTATCAAGTCCCTCGCCATCGAGACTGTGAAATAGTCACGTGATAAATTTGCGGGAAAAACACACACATTCACAATCATAAACATATACACATACATAAAAAGTATTAGAAACAGTTTTTATTTTTGCCTATAACACATTCCTAACGTTAAAAATTATTAATAACGAAAATAAAAAAACAAACAAAATAACAAAACAACTCATTTTAAACGCGATCAGCTGTAAATCTTAATCTAAATAACCGCTTTGGTGTTGAGAGTAGTGCTGACGTTCTATATATCAGCCAAAAGTGTAAACCTGTTGATAAATTAGCCAATGAAAATTTCCGTTTTCAATTTATCAGCGATTTGATTGGCTACAACTAGGGTAAGTGGCTATTATCATGAACGTTCCCATTGATAACTAAACTCTGTTGCAGCCGACAAAAAGTAAAGTTTTCACATCAAAACACTCAATATACGACGACAACAACAATAAGTAAGTTTGACAACACGCGTTAAAGATAATAATAACTGTTTCCTTATTTTATCGTTTGAACGAGAAACATGAACTTGATCTTATAAGACCAATATATCATCAATATAAGTGTTTTATTTATTATTATTTGTGATATGGCCGAAGCACGATGTGCAGTTAGTCAACTTCAAGTTGAACCAAATGATGAACAAGCGAAATATCCGAGCAAAGATATTTTCCGAATTTGGAGAAGATTCCTTATCAAAAGATTCTTCCGAACAAGGTAATCAATTATCACCTAAATTTTTCATGTGTCGAAAATGTCACTTTAAAAAAATAAAATAAAACCACTTGTTTGTTTACAAATTTTTCTTGAGAAAAGTATTTTGGTTTTATTATAGAGAATTCATACATAAAATAACATTAAATCTTTAAAATTTAGTTAAAAAAAAATGAAAAGGTTTTAACAAATCAATTGTTTTTTTTAATGTTTTTCAATGTTTTGGTTTAATTTGTTTTTTTGTTGTTTTTGTTTTGTTTTGTTTTGTTTTGTTTTGGGTTTGTTTTTTTTGTTTTTTTTTTTTTTGCTGTATTTTGCAGTGTTTTGATGCCACATTTTTATTTTGACTGTTTTTATTTCTAGAAACAAGAAAAAATATATACTCTGTTTTTTTTTGGGGGGGGTTGTTTTGTTTTGTTTTGTTTTTTAATCTTATACTGTCTACCTTGTGATTTGTTATGGGGTTGTATTTTACTATCTTTTTATTAACACTTTTTTTTTTTTTTTTGCTACTTTAAAAAATTTCAGCCTATTTTTGAATGAGGAATCTTACATCGATCTACTTGGTTGTTTTTGTTGTCATAAAGTTTCGGCTGTTGTATTCTACGGCTTTTTCTCGTCAATAACGTTTTCGGAACTTTGAATCAAAGATCACATTCAATGTTATTTACCAAACTTTACTTAATTGTAGCACAAGACCGGGTGTATGGGGTACCCAGTCAGACTCTAACTCACTATTCATAGTTTGTTTGCCTTGTTTGATAACCATTACACCATCGATGCGCCCACCATTCAATCATAGCGGCCTCTAAATTTAACCACGGAACCATTTGTATGGTCGAATAGTAGATAAAAACGTTGGTTTAAAAAAGCATATTTATTTGATGGTCGTAAGTTCTAACCGTGGGTCTGGTAGTGCAAAAAGGGTTTGCGAAAATGTTATATATTCTGGTTCAGTGGTAGAAACATATAAGCCATATCTCAAGGAAGGATAAATTTGAATTAAAGAATGAACTGATCCTAAGAATAAACTATTGGATAATGGAAACAATCTACCCATCCCCTATCACCGCGGACTGAAAATCGAGTGATTTGTAAGATTTTAAAAAATTATGCTCAATGTGGTGAAGAGATCATGACAAAATCAAGAATCATTTTACTTTATTGCCTTCCGCACAGAAATGCTTATCAAACCACTGCAACTCATTTTTAGTAAATATCTCTATAGGATGCATGTCATAAGAGCTATGATGAGCAAGATAATCTCTCATACCAATATTAGTGTGCGCGTGTGTGTATGTGTGATCTTTGGCTTTAGTAAAGTATATGAGATTTATTTAGATTAAATTTTTAAAGAGAAATTGTAAGAATTTTTTTTATATTTGAATTAAATACTATGTTGACTGAAAAATTGCTTTTCTGAAAATTTGTTTCATGAAAACTTCTTTAAAACAAGAAATGTAATTTTAGCTTTTGTTAAACCTTTCTCAACATTAAAGATTTTAATGTTGAAGAAAATGCCTTAATTATCACCAACTCTGCGATGAGGACAGAACTTTCTCAAAAAATAGTTCTGTGTTCTGGCATTGAATTCTATCTACAACAGCTCAGTTGAGAAATACTAACATTTTTCTACTAATACACCTGAGGAAGGCTGACAACTGTATCGGCCAAATGGTTTGTTGCAAAAACAATGATGATGTAACGATATAACACAAAACGAAAACAAACGAAGCTGTCAACTTGAAAATTATTCCCTAATAACTATTTTTTAATTTATCTGTAGAAACATTAAAATGTTGAAATGTTTTTATTTACAAACTTGTTGAATCCTGTGCATTTTTTATGAGTCTATAACGCATGACATCTGATTTCAAACTGTTTTAGTTTTGGCAGAGTAACTTCCCAAATGAAATTAATTCTAATCTACGACTCAAGTGACTTATTGGTGTTCATTTCATACACCAAAATACTCTTGTAAAACAGTCAAATAATGTGTTGTTTGTTTTCAGCACTTAAATATTTATTGACCGTGATTTTGTTTATAGTTCATGTTTCTCCAAAATTCCGTTTAGGAAATACTATTTAAATTTTTTTTTTTTTCTTATATTCAAAAAAGAATAAATATTCTTTTCAATGAGACTCTATCAAAAATGTTTTACACTCTTTCTAAATAAACTCAACTTCCACGAAAGCACGGTTAGCAAGCTAGACTAGCAAACCTACACGAGTGAGTTCGAGTCTCATTGGGTACCCCATTCATTCGGCCTTGTGCCACATCGAAGCAAAGAGCTTCGTAAATTACTAATTTAATGAAGAGGTGTCACTATAAAATAACAGTATTTAATCAGAAACTACTCAGAGCATTAAAAAAAGAAGGTCCGGTAATCAGTTGGGAAAAGAAGAATCATTTGAAGAATACTCTGAAAATTTCAAACTCTCCTAAAAGTTCAAATTTGGAAAGGTGTGATATGAATGAGATGTTTGCAGGAAGGAAATGCTAGTTGATTTATTGTTGGTTGTATCTTTTTATTCTTTTATAAGAGTGTACTTAATCTTGTTATTTTTGCCTTTTTGACACAATGAAAAGCTGATGTATATTTTAGATAACAAAATATATTTAATTAATACAGAGAAAGAAAGCATGCGAGACAAATAGAAGGTTCATACAAGATTTACAATATACACTGTAGGGCTACAGTAAATAAATATTTCCTTTACATAATTGACATGTCCGTTGAATCTAATTCTCGACTTCTTTTCGACTCGGGTCTTTGACGTTGTATCTGATTCATGGTTGTCTAACCTACATTTATCATGTAAGCCTTCTCGTAGATAGGTTGCCTAACAATGGCTAAATGAATCAATCTGCCCGATTATTTATCAATAGCTGGAAGGGAGAACATGGATTCATGCCTTTCCCTAGGGCATTATCGCGAAGTGAAACTCAAACCACCTCGTCCAGGAATTGAACTCGTGCACATTTTGTTAAAATGAGTTGTAAAATCTGAGGTATATGCTTGTAAAATCTGAGGTATATGCTTGTAAAATCTGAGGTATAACATATTTCGATTTCCTGTTTTTAAAAAAGCTTGGAAGTTAAATGTGAAAGTGCCTCAAGTTTACGAAGAGAATAAAGTTTCCTGAGTCCATAACTGTAACAAAAAAAAAAAAAAAAAAATCGTTCATCTTTGATTTTCATGATCGGTTGTCCATTTTAAGTTTTCACTATAATTTTATATAGAACTTATAGCCATCGATAGAAATGACCTTATTACTTAAAAGCTTATAAAAGATCTAAAGGAAACATTTCTTTGACACTCTTTATGTGTAGGAAATCAGCATTTAAATTGATCACTTATTCATTTCCTTTTGACATTCCACTGTATTTGACACATGACCTAAAAGTAGGTTTTGTTTTCTCTCCATACCTCATTTCCTCAATGTTTTTTGTTTTGCTTTGTTTAGTTTTTTAATTTAAAAAATTCTCTCTCTCTTTCTCTTTCTCTCTCTCTCTCTCTCTCTCTCTCTCTCTCTCTCTCTCTCTCTCTCATCCAGTAGACAGATGAAATAAAAGGAAGAAGTTATGTCAGAAAAAGACATTGATGTAGAGTCAATATCTAATTTATGTAAGACTTATGAATATTTCAATGTCTATTTATATCATCCCCCAAATTTTACCGACCTATCGGTGGGGCTTAGAATATTCTAACTCTATCCCTTGCAGAAGGGTATAACCTTCCCCATACACAAAAAAGGGCGTCCTCGGTACGACACTAAACTGCATTTGATGGTGAAGGGAAAATGGAGTACCCTTTGTTGTCATTACTCCTAGTTCAACTCTGACTCGGAGTGGTAATACTTGTTATGGTCCTAGCTATTGGGTCAAAAAGATTTACTTAAATTTATTTGTACTCGATAGAACCGTGTGTAAAAAAATTAAAAATTAAAAGACTCTTAACAACTAGACAAAAAATGAATATGAACACACAATGAACGCGATTCCCTAATATCTAGGTATAAAATAATCCTAAACGGGTTGACATGCCGTTAAAAATCTCTTTCAACCAAAGTTTTTCTCTCTAACAACAATAACTTATGCAGTGCATCTGTGCGTTAAAATTTTAATTTACTCCGTCTCTCAATATATATTTAGAATTTTCTCTGTCTGTCTGTCTCCCAGTAGACAGATGACATAGAATGAAGTAATGTCAGAAAAAGACATTTATAATGAGTCAATATTCAGTTAAGTAAGGCATAGATATTTCATATTTATATCAGCACAAGGGTCACAAAGTTTACCTTTGGACAGTCCGAGGCTGTAATCTTAAAAAGGACAGAAGAAAAAAAAACACCTAGATTTACATGATAACAATTATAATTTATTAACAAGAAATATGATGTTGTTTGTGCAAAAAGATGTAATATTAGGTTTTGATGAAGAGGTTTACCGACGGAGCATGTCAGACAAGTAATGATTTGACAGTTGCTAGCTTCATTTTGGACAATAACTGTTCACAGCAGTTTGTAGTGTCAAATAAACACACTACTTGCTGAATGTGGGTGATAAGATTGAGGAATCATCCAAATAGAAGCGTGTGATTTTTATAGAAATCAAGTATACAGCAAAGAAGAAAATTAGACTTCAAATCTTCTGAAGACTGAAGTTTAATGAGTTCTATCTGCTCACTTGTAATGGTACTTTTTCACAGTCAACATCAAAAAGTGAAGAAAAATTTTGAAAGTTGGGTGTAGAGCCACACGTAACCAAAATAGTCTATTATAAAGCTCCTGGCAAAAGCAAATGAAAGATTTTGGGGATACATAGATCTTGACTTAGCCAAAATCCCAGAGCCTCCAACATTCATGAGATTTTTTATTGTACTATGTTAGTAGAAAATCAGTTGGTTGAACTGCTATTTGTAAAGTTTTGGGGAGCTGAGATGGGTGCATTTTCAAATATTTTAATTCCCTCTTTTCCTCAGCTATATGCCTTTGGCCTAAAACTGTTAGTATCTTTTTTTTTATCTAACCTTAAAATAACTCATCTTTTTTCAAACTTAGATTAAATCCTTAGTAAGAAATTGTATTCACCCATCAACATTTTTACAATTATTTCTTTGGTAATTTTTTACCCTTTAACCCATCCTATTCTAGCGAAAACTAAAAATCAGATTCTACTTCTTTTTTCTTTTTTTGTGAATACATGTAAACAACCAGAAAAATATCCACAAAGAAGAAATTTTGCAAAAAAAAAACCCAGTATTTTAGAATTTAAGTAGGGGACCACTTTATTATATAAATTTAACGTAAAATGATCATCCACTTCCGGACCAGTAAGCATAACTGACGATAAAAAAATTTACCATTTCTTTTATATTGCAAACTATGTTAGAGAATGCTTGTTTTATGTTAGAATTACACAAAGAGGTAAAGAATCATGTCAGCATTTCTAAATGCTGGATCCGAGGTCATATTGGAGATAGGGGAAATGAAAGACTTGACTTAGCAACTTAACCAGCTTTAGATTTGTTTCACAACAAATTCAAGATTCCATATACTGACTTGAATCCTGAAATTAATAGAACTTCATAATATCATAATCATGCATCAATCACACAAGACTTATGCGCTACTTTATACTGAAATAAAACCACAATCACATTGTGTAACATGTCAACTGCCTTGCACTGTTAAACACTTTCTCATAGAATGTGGAGCTTTCATTCTCATCAGAAAACACTTTTTATAGTTTTCTGAATAAATGGATAATGTTATATGTAAAAATGATAGAGTTTATTATCCACTAACCTTGTGAACTACACAATAATAAACCACATTGGGATGAAGAACACCTTATTAATCATATTGGAAAAGTGTAATACTTTAATAGCTAAATTTTAC
This sequence comes from Sepioteuthis lessoniana, assembly GCA_963585895.1. Lineage (NCBI taxonomy): Eukaryota > Metazoa > Mollusca > Cephalopoda > Myopsida > Loliginidae > Sepioteuthis > Sepioteuthis lessoniana. The sequence continues at coordinate 34,909,108 of OY757936.1, read as the reverse complement.
AAGAAAATCTTTATAGGTAAATAAAAATAATGGATGTATATGCTAATAGTATGAAACCCTTTGAAGTCCTTCATAAATGAGATAATTTCTGACATGTGTAAACACAATCATTAACACTAAATAAATAAAGAATACTTAAAATGCCTTTCAAATTGATGATTACAGTAGTTTTAAGATTTTGGTATTGTTCTTGAGCTGATTAATTATCTTAATGATTTAGCAGATCTTAGAGATTTCATGTAAAAATATACATTCCATATTTATCATTGTCAATCAAATCAACATTGACTGTTTCATAAGTAATCAATCTCCATAATTTATAACTAATTAGTGTTTCTCCTTTGCCATTTGTTTTCATTTTCTGTGGTCAATATCTAGTCTCTTCATGTTTTGTTTCACTGTATCCTTGAATCTCCTCAGCATGGGTCTAACTTGGTTTCTCTTTCCTTTACACAATTTGAAATATAGAAGTTGTCTGGATAGTCTTCTATTGTCCATCCTTCCATTATGATCTAGTTTGGTTTGGTTTGGTTTCTTTGTTTAATGGCATACCAACCTTTGTAGGTTATTTAATGCCAAAGCTATTCTCCTAGAAGAACAGTAGTGGTACTATTTAATCCATAGCTGGGAGGATAAGGGGGTTCATACCTTTCCCAAGGGTATTTGCCCAAAAGTCAACGTAATAGCATGACTGGAATACGAACTCGCTTACTATGATTCCGCAGTCCATCGCTTTAACCATTACACCACGAGGACACCCCCTTATGATCTAGTCATTCTAGGTTCTGTATAAGGATATTCTCCATGAGGGAGAGCCTGTCTTAAGATTTTTAGCTTTTGTGACTTGTCTTTCCATAATCATGTCTTATACTCCCTGCTGATTAAGTAAGTTTGGAATTTCTTTGCCTGTGTATAGTATATGATCCTTGTTTCTATACCATAACATAGACAGTACAATTATTCAATCTTCCATTATACTTTGCAAATGACTCAAATGGATGCATGGTGATACTTCCACTGTCTTTCCTGGAGTTTGCCAAATGCAGCACATTCTTTGTTATTCTAGAAGTTATTTCATTGTTCATCTTAGTGTTGTTATATTTATCTTATAGATTTAAAGTAAAAATATATATTACAATGTTATTTTCATTCTATGTGAATTTGTCAAACAAGTTTTAACTGGTGATTTTTCACTGAAGTCTGAGTGATAGTAAGGACTTTTCTAAGTATACTGGCTGATTTTAACAGCATTGTGACCAGGATGGTCTCTATTCTTTTGATCTTCAGTTCCCTCAGTCTCTTTTCCAGGCCTTTGGAGACTATTCCAAGTGCACCAAC
>OY757936.1:34856756-34907570 GCA_963585895.1 Sepioteuthis lessoniana | reverse complement strand
ACCATCAACGGGGGGAGCAAGTCTGCTTGGAGACCCCAAAAATGTAGGTGTCATATATTTTCTGTGAATACTACTTCATGAAAATTAATAGAGTGGAGGTGCCCACATCATAGATTCAGAGTGGGGACATGAGAACCTAGTACTGGCTCTGTGTACATGCATTATAGAAAAGACAGAAAGTCAGTGACCATTCCACCATTATATTTGTGTAATAAACAGGATCCCCCTTGTCTAATTCCATGAAAGTCAATTAATTTCAAATTTGACAAGTTTTCTTCAAGTATAATTATTCATTGGAAGAGTTCCCTGAGTGTTGTGGCTAACATGCTGGACTGCAACATCATTTTAAGTGAATTCAAACTCTAGTCATTCTATTATGTTCACTTTCAAACTAATATCCTTGGTAAAGGTATGAACTCCCTTATCTCCCAAGCTATGAGTTAAATAGAACCACTACTATTCTTCTACAAGGGTGGTTTTGGCATTAAATAACCTACAAAGATTGGTATGCCATTAAACAAAGAAATCAAACCCAAATTACTCAGGAAAAATTATCTTTATATATATATATATATATATATATATATATATATATATATATATCAAAGTCATTTATGCCCTTATTTAAATCTTCAACATATTATTATTATTACTTCTTGTTTTTTCCACAAGCATTAATTGATGGTCTTTCACTGAAGTTTGAGTGACACCAAGTCTCCTTGACTCTTCTTAGTTTTCTAGCCATAGTTTGGATGGTATTAGCATGCACCTCCAATTTCTAGCTCTTCCAATCTTCTTACCAAGCCTTTGGGGACCATCCTGGGCATACCAATTGTGATTAGTATCACCATCACTTTCATGTTTCATACCTTTTTTAATTCTCTGGTAAAGTCCAAGTACTTGTCTGTCTTTTCATTTTCTTTGATTTTTATTGTGTTCTGCTGGAACAGCAAAGTCCACTATTCAGCAGGTTCTCTTTTTCTCTTAATTATCAATAGGTCTGGTCTGCTAGCCAGGATTAACTCATTTGTTCACGCTAAGGTGAATGCTCAGGTGGGAATCTGGCTTTCAAGGAGGTTGTCCTTAAAGGGCAGGGCTGAGGCGTGCGCCGCGTACGTCTTCCCCTTGATCCTTTACCGATTGGCTGTACTTCCTCTGCCTAAGGCACATCGGTTGGCACTTCAACGATCCCTCTCCAGATTGCTCTGGGGAGGTGCAAGGCCGATGGTCCGTAGGCAGGTCTGTATCCAACGTACTCGCAACGGGGGTCTGGGTATGCCTGATCTGGAGAGCCACTGGCTTGCTGAAGGACTTGCATATCTGGGCCGTGTCTTGACGGGGGACTCAGTGTGGAGACGAAAGGCGAGTCGGACTTTTCCTCGCCTCAACTCAGACCCAAAGGCCGAAGGTCGACGTAGGCCTTTGGGCGAAGCACTGTTTGTCCGCGAGTGCCGAAAGGCCCTTCGTAACCTTCTTGGGTCCAGTGACCTTTCATGGCCTCGGAAGGAGCTGTATCGGGAATTAGTGGTGGGTTCCGCTTCTGATCCTCTCAGCGAGCGGCGCGGCTGGACGGCGGAGGAGATCCGCTCTCACTGGAATTGGGCGCCAGGATCGAGCTTCTTGAACAACTCTGAGTTCTCGCTCACCTGGCGACTTGTTCGGAATGCGTTATCCCTTCGCGGCTTGAACTTCAAGGCGGGCCTGGCAGACATGCCTGATTGCCCTCGCTGCGGCAGTGGCTTGGAAGAAACGGCTGAGCACGCCTTCTACTACTGCGAGCGAGTTCGTCCGTTTTGGGATCACGTCGGGGAGTGGACGGCTCGCATCGAACCCAAACAGCTCGTGCTGCTCGACGTTGGTTACGTCGTAGACAACGTTCTTCCTCCGTTTCACGGTGAGAAGCGTGTGGTGTTTCTCGCGATCCTAGCTGTAGCCCGAATGGTGATTTGGACGACGCGAAACAAGGGATTGTATGACGATGCAAACTTTTCTCATCGTGATCTGGTTTTGTATTTTCGGCATCAGCTGAGGGTCAAAATCAGATGCGATAGAAAACGCTTGGATCGCATAACATTCAGCAAAAGGTGGGTGACTGCAGCGAGCCTGGTCGTACGAAAGGGGGCAATGTTGGAGTCATCCTTCCCTCCTCTGCCGGCCCATGGCGTCTATGGTACGGGTCCTTAGGGACCCCACCCTTGGTAAGTAGGATTTTGTTATTTTCCCCTGCAACCTAGTTAGCAGTACGTTGTGAGTCATTGTCCCTGTCACTTATTTGTTAGCACTCAAGATCTTCCCCACCCCCATTATTTTTGTACCTCAACCTGTATCCCAGTCCGCCTTTTGAAGATCTTGAACATTCATATGTAAAAAATCATTTACCCGCTTCTAAAATCGACCCATGCCGAGCCCGACCCTTTTAATTCTTTTATCCCTGTAGAGTAGGATTCCCGCCCTACCTAGGGTAGGTCCGGCTTGTTTCCGATATTTTCGACCCGGAAAACAGTCGGCCTCCAATTTTATAGACGGGGGGATGGGAGGGAAACCAAACGGGGGATTTTTTCCTTGTTTTCGTGTATATATGTTTTTCGGGGGTTTTTCTCCCATTCCCATCATATCCATTGTAAAAAATCATACATTGTAAATAAAATCATGCATCACTTTCGGGTTTTAAGTAGGACTTTTTCATAGAGCAAATGCGGTATTTTGGTGGTTGCTGCGTGCATGGAGATGGACGAGTGATTATATATTGTATTGTTGAATGGGTCGGCGAATGTGGCTAGCTAGGTTCCCCATAGAAAATATAGTTAAAGCATGACCGCTCCCTTCCCCTCCCCCAAAACCACAAGGCCTCGTGCCTTCTTGTATTTATTACAAGGAATAAAAGGATTAACTCATTTGTTTGTGTCTCAAAATCCCAGGAATTTTGTGTCTTATTTTCCAGGATGGGTTCTTATTTATGTGTATACCATTTGATAGTATGTTGAAGTTCAATTTCTTGCACTGCTTCCAATGGATCACCTTCCCCACCCAGTCAGGTCTTGTACTTCTTTTACGCTAGTTTGATGTATTTATATTTATATATATATATATATATATATATATATATTATCATAATTATTATTATTATAATATCATCACCATCATCATCCATGAAAAAAGAGAACTTGCAAAATTGTGGACTTTGCTGTCCCAGCTGACCACAGAATAAAACTGAAAGAAAGTGAAAAGAAGGGTAAGTACCTCAACCTTGCTAGGGAATTGAAAAAACTATGGAACATGAAGGTGATAATTATACCAATCGTGATTGGTACTTTTGGTACAGTAACTAAAGAATTATTAAAGGGACTGGAGGACTTGGAGATTGAAGGACGAGTGGAGACTATCCTAACTTCAGCATTATTAAGAACGGTCAGAATACTGAGAAGAATCCGGGTGACTTGAGGAGACTCGCTGTCACTCAAACTCCAGTGAAAAACCATCAGCTGAAACTGATATGAAAAACTCTCAAGGTGTTGTTGTTGTTGTTCTTAATAATGATGATAATAATAATAATATCATCATCATCATCATCATCATCATCATATATATGTATGTATATATATACAACAACAACAACAATAACAATAATAATAATAAACAACTTATGTATTTTTTTAATATTTTAATCCTTTAAAATGCATACATTTTGGAATATAACACATATGTATATCTATATATATTGCAGAGTACAGGATGATCTAAAAAAAAAAGTTATTTACTTCCTAAAAACTACAATTGAAACTAGGAGTACAATAACACTGTTGGATAGAATCAATTATCAGCTACAAAATGCTTGTTCATCACTGGTCAAAATGCCTATCCAATGGTAATGACATTATGAGAAAAAAGGGGCTTTATATTTGAAAACTTACTCTTGTAGCTTTAGTTTAATAGAAATTTTTAATATGAAAGTTTAACTGATTTCAGGAGTAGTGAAACCCCATTAACACTTTTGTGCCAAGTAAAGTTCTTTACTCAGATTTCATTTAAAGATGCTTTTCTCCTTTTCACTGATTCTGCTAAGGTCAGCTGTTGTGTCACTGAAGTTTCTAAGTATTTTGTTTATTGCCGGCATTTTTCTTTTTAAATGTTTTGGCTCCCAACATCAAAGACAAAAACAATATAGTTGAATTGCAACAAACTCCCTTGCATGCAAATGCTCTACTCTCTTCTACCATATATACTTGGTGCAGTGATGGGAAAATGTGTTTCTTGACTTCCTAACTGCAGACATTTAGTGCACAGCTTCTAAAATGGGGTATCTTTTTTTCTTTTCCTTTTTTTTTTTTTTTTCAAACTTAGCTCGACATTCTGGTTGTGGAATTGTATCTGGCAAGAAAGTCTGCTTATTTACTTCTCTGTCTGCTTTGTCTGTGAACAGTGAACAAAATTTGTCTGCAGCACCAAGATTAGTTTTTATACATGAATATCATTGCTTCTCTTGCAGTTTAAACATTGCATCTAATAGAAAATATCTTTCTTTCTCATGTAAGGATCTTAATTAATTAGTAGAAGTAACTGGTAATGTCCAGTTGGGGTTGGAATGAGATAAGAGGCAAAATGTTTTAATGAAATAATCCTGAAATATATTTTAGCAAGATTTTATTCCTACAGAAATATACACATAACCTAAATACACGACAGAATTTTAGACATAAAGAAAAATTCTGATTTAGTTGGGCTCTGGAATTTTATAATTCTTGAATATGATAAATTATTATTATTGTTATTATTTGAAACTATATAACTGTGTACAAACAAAGGATTATTATTAAATAGAAATAAAAAGTAAAGTTGGCGACCATAGTCGAGGGTAACCCGAAGGCTCCCTTTTCGATAGCAACTACACCAAGGTGTAGGGGAGGGCGCTACTCCTTCCCGGGATTGCTCTACTTTACCCTTGATCCGTACCTTATAATGCTGAGTGTTAAGCAAGGAAGCATCAAGTACCATTTTTTGAGTCTTTGGTATGACTCGACCTGGGATTGAACCCAGGTCTCCCGGGCCATTGACGAACACTCTAACCGCTAGGCCAATGTCATTCATATTAGATAGGAGCATTTAAAACCATACAACTATGTGCCAACCAAAGATTATAGAAAAATTTTTTAAAAAAGATTTTTAAACCAAAAGAACACTAAGAATTGAAATATGATTACAATCAAACATTTAGAAATGAATCAAATTTTGGCATTAAATAACCGATAAGAAGTCGATATGTCATTAAACAAATAAACCAAACCAAACCATTCTTTAACTATTTGATAAAAATATATATGGAGATATTGTTTGAGACATTAATAACGCTTTTGAATCTGGGATCAAATGACAGGTTTCACTTTTGCAATCTTGACCCTCCCTGCCTCTCTCATTCACTCTTATTTCAGTCATTTCTATACCATTAGGTTAAATTTGCAAGTACTGCTAGAGTGCTGTTGTTTTTTTAATGGCTAACATGTCTTTAGAATAATTAAGATTGCTTCTCTTGCAGTTTAAACATTGCATCTAATAGAAAATATCATTCTTTCTCATGTAAGGATCTTAATTAATTAGTAGAGGTAACTAAAAATGTCCAATCTTTCATACTTGGTGCTGTGGATTATTATTGACCAGATGGCATATAAAAAAAGGAAAATTCAACCTAATTTAAATCTTAACTCAATATGTACCTGAAGAAGGGGAGAGAATATGATAACTATTCTTAAACTGATTCTCAATATTACTACCATCAGGACTGTATCTACTTGCCATTTCTATTTGAATGAGGAGCACATTGTATAACTAGTTGACAGTTAAGTTATGTCAGAAGTATTTAATTTGGCAATTCAAGTCAAAGTTATTGTGAGTGATTATATTTGGTAAAGGGATAGCTCCAAAACGAGGTTACTGCAAAGTAAAAACAGAAAAACGCTGCCAATGACCGATTCTAATAAGTTGCAATCATAGAATCTAATACTACAGACAAATCTACTCCACTGTTCGCTCATGATCAATTGGAAACAACCTGTCTGTGATATTGAGTGAATCCTTTTTATACATGGTCATTTATGCATATTCATTGCTGATGGTATTATAAGCAAAATCTACTTGTGCATGCATGATTTATTCATTGCAAATAGCAGCTGACGTACTGCTAACGATATTCTCCTTTTGCTTTGTGCGAATGAGTTAACAATCCATCTCAGTGATATACAGTGGAAAACAAGTGTAATAATTCCAGTACCCAAAAGTTTAATAGGTAAAATATCAATTAGATATAAATATATTCATGGGAAGTAATGTCCAATCTACATTGAGAATAGTTCATTACAACCCACTATATATATATATATATATATATATATGATTGGAAATAAACTATCATTTGGCTATTATAAATTTATTTCAGCTGGCCACTCCATAAGAGAAACCAACCTCTTCAGATAGCCATCACACAAGGGAGAGAAAAGATTTTTGGTTAAAAATTATAAAAATATTCTTTCAATGGATTCTTACTTGTTTAAAATAAATAAATAGATAAATAAGATTTTAAAAATCAAATTTAAAAAATGAATGAAGATGGGGGACAAAAGATATAGGTTAGAAGTTGTTGTCAAAACAGGATGTAATGTCATCATCTGATCTCATGTATCCTTCATCATCATCATCATATCGCGCTGGTAGCACGGATATCCCTGACCCTCTCTCGCCACTCCTCCCTATCGTTCATCGCCCTAGGTAGGTCTTCAGGACAACATCCTGTATCCTCCCATAGCTGCTGAATGTACGTTCGAGCTGGTCGTCCTGCTTTTGCGTGGCCATGTGTGGGGATCCATAAGAGTACATCTCTTATGAGTTCATCTCTGCTTCTCCTGGGTGTCCTCGTGGTGTAATGGTTAAAGCGATGAACTGCGGAATCGTAGTGCGCGAGTTCGTACTCCAGTCGCGCTATTACGTTCACTTTCGGGCAAATACCCTTGGGAAAGGTATGAACCCCCTTATTCTCCCTCCAGCTATGGATAAATAGTAGGACGGACTAGGTTCTTCAGCCTTGGTGAGGCAACTAGTCTAGGAGAAGGAAAACTCTGAATTCAAACCTGTTAAACTCCGCTTAAAAATTGACCTTGTGTCATATCCTGCCCGAGCGGAGGGGTTGGTAAATAGCATCTCTGCTTCTCCAGCAGTGTCCTGCATGTCTGGTTCGTCTAACTTGAATAGTTTTCGTGATAGGGGGCAGGTGGCCGTACAGTTGGTGTCTTGTGGGGTGTTGCTGCCAGGACTTGTTCAGGATTGCACGCAGCATTCTTGTGTAATTGCCATCTAGCTTCTTCTCCAGCCGTTTTGTTAGCGTCCATGTAGTGCATCCATATAGCAGTATCGATGTGACCGCTGCCTGGAAGAAACTGCGTTTCATTTTATCGGTTAGGTCTGATTTCCATATAATCGATAGCCTATTGATAGCTGTCCATGCTTTCGTTAACCTCGTTTCGATGTCCTTTTCGGTTGATTCGACGCTGCTTCCTAGGTACGTGAATTTGTCTACTAGTTTAAGTGGGGTTCCTTCTAGAGTGGAGATGTCACCCGTTTGGTTATAGCACATATATTCCGTTTTGTGTGCATTAACATAGAGGCCTATGCTTGCTGATGTTCGTTCCAAACTATGCAGAAGAGTTTCGGCTTGGTCAGGTGTATTTGCCAGTATCACTATGTCATCGGCATAGTCGGCGTCGGTAATTGTTGTTGCGGGGTATCTTCTGCTTCTTTTCTTCGTCAGTTTGAAGCCATTCTCTTTGATTTTGTCAATCGATCTTCTAAGTACGTAGTCTAGACAAATGATAAAGAGGTACGGGGCCAGCGTTTCCCCTTGTAGTACTCCTGCTACAATGTCAAAGTATTCTGTGTCTCCATCCGGTGATCGTACTTTTACTTTAGTGTTTCTATAGAGAATCGTTATTGCCGCTACGGTTTCTTTAGGTATGCCGTACGCTAGTAGAATTTGTTCCATCTTTCCTCTGTGAATGGAATCGAAAGTCTTGGTAAAGTCGACAAATATTAATGTCGCTTGTAGGTTCTTTGCCTGTACACCTTCAAGGATTCTGCGGATGGTTAATATTTGTGAGGTCGTGGATCTATTTCTTCGGAAGCCATTTTGGTTTTTTCTAAGTATGTTATCGATTTTGGGTTCTATTCGGTTTCGTAGTAGGGCATTGTAGATTTTGGCAGCTATGGATGTAAGTGTTATGCCTCGGTAGTTTTTGGCTAATCCGAGGTCCCCCTTTTTAGGGAAGGGGAGTATGCATCCCTTCATCCATCTATCTATCGGATTTTGATTGAATACTGCGTTGCAGTGGCGGAGCAGTATGTCGTCGAATTGTCTGGTCTTCCATACTTCCAGGGGAATTTCGTCCAGCCCTGCAGCTTTCCTATTTTTAATTTTTCTGAGAACCGAGTCGAGTTCTTCTTGTGTGAACGGTCCTAGTTTAATGTCTAATTGTTTGCTAATTATTCTGGTGATTGGTTCATGCGTTATTTTTGGTCGGTTTCCAAGTAAGTTTTCGAAGTGCTGTTTCCACAGTTTTATTCTTTCTTGTTGGTTTGCTGCTTTAAGTTTTGCTTTGGCTGTGTTCTTTCTTCTGCTCACTTCGTTTATTGTTTGCCAGGCTATTCTAGATTGTCTATCTTCCACCAAGTCTCTAATCTTATCTATCTGATTTTGAATGTATTCTGTCTGTTCCTTTATATATATGCCTGCTAATTGATATTGTGCCGTTTTTAGTTTTAAGGCATTTGTGTTTGTTGGGTTCATGTATCCTTATGTATCTTTAAAAAAAAGTATCTTTAAAAATTTTAACACAACTCACAAAACATTCAGTAACTAAAATATTGTCAATAAATTAACCTATTTTAATTTTAGAAAAACTCTGTCTATTTATTTATTTATTTATTAAGGAAAATGTGACGATAAACACTATTACTGATATCAAACTTATCTTGTTTTGTTTAAAAAATTTTTTAGGTTTTATTTAATTTCTATTGCTAATTTATCATCATCATCATAATCATTATTATTATTATTGTTACCATTATTACATTATCGATAGTGATAGAGATACCATTAATTTTATCTTACCATTGTTATCATCGGACATTGGCCTAGGGGTTAGAGTGTTCGCTAATGGCTCGGGAGACCTGGGTTCAATCCCAGGTTGAGTCATACCAAAGACTCAAAAAATGGTACTTGATGCCTCCTTGCTGAGCACTCAGCATTATAAGGTACGGATCAAGGGTAAAGTAGAGCAATCCAGGGAAGGAGTAGCGCCCTCCCCTACACATTGGTGTAGTAGCTATCGAAAAGGGAGCCTTCGGGTTACCCTCGACTATGGTCGCCAACTTACTTTTTTATTGTTATCACTATCAATTTTCCTATTATTAACCTTTTTCATATCTTTAAATATATATATATATATATATATATATATATATATATATATAAACACTGGGATTTTTTTAGGTAATTAAGGGGGTTGTTTTTTGTAGTTGTTTTGTTTTTTTTAAATGAGATTTTTATTCTGGTTTTCATTTCTCAGTTGTAAACCAAAAACATTTCAACATCTTGGAAAAAAAAATGATATTTAGACATGGAAATCAAAGGCAATTTATGTTAATTTATTTAGTTATAATTTCAAGAGGAACAAAGACAGGAATTTCTTTTTATGAGATTCACCAAAAGCAAAAATCAAATTGGCCATTACTCAGCAAAAGGTTTTGATGATAATGTGATCAGTAAATGAAAAGAAATAATTATTGGAAAGTGGGGAAGTGTAAAGATAAGAATTTAAATACATGGTGGAAGAAAAAATAATTCAACCATCTAAGAACCAATGAGATATTTGTTGACTTTTGATTTGAAATCTTCAAGATTGGAAAATACTTTTGGAAAACACCAATAAACAATACACTCTCCAATCCAAAACCACAAGAAATAGGTGTACCTCAGGGTAGCATCCTATCTGTGATCCTATTCATGATTAAAATAGATAAAATAAATAAAATAACCTGCCTCCCCCTAGAAATCAACAAATCATTATATGTAAATGACATTCATTTACTGCTCCAAAAATATGGCTTCCATAGAAAGAAAAATGCAACAATGCATCAATAAGATATCAAAATGGACCATGAAAAATGATTTTATACCCATAACCCATCAATACAAATTCTTAGGCATTACTCTTCACCCAAAACTATCCTTCATCCCTCATATCTAACTCCTGAGAACCATAGCCCACACAGACTGGAGTGGTGACAAAAAAAAAACTAAACAAACTATAATCAAACTTTACATATGACGCAACCAGAAAATCCTACTTCCAAGAACTTGAAACCATCCACCTTCTGGGACTCTGTTTTACTCTAAAAGTCTTCACTACCTCTCTAATAGAAAGATTATACATAGAACCCAATGACCCCTACTTTCCTTGAGAAGATATATATAAACTTGCACTCCAATGCTTTACTAAATTCATTTTATGCTCCCAAAACCCTTCCTATGACTGCATCATGAAAATAAGATTAAAAAAAACCCTGATTGAAAAGGCCATCAAACCTTTTAATTTAAGAATTCAAAACCTGCTAAATGAAATCAAAATTAATCTCAAAATAATACATTATACCATCCTTCCAAAAACAGCACCATGGATCATGAATCAACCAATAGTAAAACTAGAACAAACCAAACTATCCATGGCCCAGTCAACTGGGACAGCAGAATACACCAACTGCATCTCTGTAGACATCAAGTGTCCTAGATATGACACTAAACAATCTGATGTTGAGGCTCCAGTAATGCTGGAGCTTTGGGGAATGCAGAGTACTTCTTTATTGCCATCACTCCCAGGTCCACTCTGGCCTGGAGTGGTAGCACTTGATAGGGTCCTATATATGGGTTAAACTATGTGCTACTATTTTCCAAATACCCCTCACAGTTAAACACATTCTCATAAACTGTGACAGTTTTAGACAAATTCACTCAAAATACTACCAGACAAGCAACTTAAAGGATCCCTTCAAAAACACCAAACCAGAGGAAATATTGAGCTTTATAAAAGAAACCAACCTCATCATCAAAATCTAGCCAAATATAATAAATCAAATGACAAAAACCCATACCTAAAACATACACAAAAGACAAAACCAATCTAACCCTTTTGGCATTAAATAACCCTCAGAGGTTGATATGCCTTTAAACAAAACTCAAACTCAAATAATTCATAAAATTAGATCACCCACTAACACCCAGTTAAATGGGATCAACCAGCAAAACTGGAACTGACCCAATCAAGATCATCTTCAAAACCACAACTCCAAATTCCCACTCAAAACAAAGACCTAGAGGAGAATAGTAAAGTACAACTTGTTTTGGGGGTTTTCAACACTTTCCTAACTGAACGCTTATGTACAGATATCCATGAAACTCCACTATCATTAAGAAAACACAAACTAGCTTTTCAATATTATACAAAATTTCATTCATGCCCAAACAACTCGGCATTTAACTGTCTCTTTCAACCTCAACGCAAAGAATTATCCAAACAAAAGAAAACTGCAAGAAAACCTTTTAGCATCCACATTGAAAACAATATCAATGAACTACAAATCAATACTGCCCTCATTCATGAATCTACACTCTCAGAAGCTCCTCCCTGATTACTAACCCCTCCCCCAGTCTTAGTAAAACTCACCAAATACCCTAAAATTGACATAAACTCATCAATCTTTGTTGAAGAAATCCATCACACTTCACACAAATATCTATACACCGATGACTCCAAAAATAATGACAAAGTTGGATGTGTTGCCATTTTTTTTTACATTACAATCCACAATTGTCTTACTGATAAAGCTTCTATTTTAGTACCAAATCTCTAGCAAGGGAGTTATTATTGAACATTATTACAGAAAATGAACCCAACAGATACATTATTTTCTGAGGTTCCTAGTCTATCCTCACTTTGCTAAAAAAAAAAAAAAAAAATTTGACCAACCCCCTAATAACTAAATTATCAAACAGAATAAACAATGTAATAAAACACACATCATTTTCTATTGGATCCCTCACCCCATTGGCATCAGTGAAAACAGAAAGACTGATAAGGTAGTTGTGAAAAATTCCTTAAAAATAAGCATTTCAAATTCAAAAGTACCACATACAGACTTTAAAGAAGCCATCAGCACATACATTTTAAACAAATGGCAAGAATCTTGAAACTCATTTCCAAACAACAAATAAAACCAATCAAGAATTAGAATAGGCCACACCAACATAACTCCTAAAAAATGAAGACTCTCCCAAATGCATGGCCTGCCAGAAGGCATGTACTGTGAGACATTTCCTCATCAACTGTATCATCCTGACTGCTCCATGCTAAAAATACTACAAAGCAAATAATCTCAAAGACTTCTTGAAAATACAAAGATAAAAAACATGTTGAACTTCTCAAAAGAAGTCAAACTATACTATAAATCATAACTTTAAAAGCCTGTATTCATTCATAGATGAGGACTATACCTAAACAAATGCACATATCCATTTATAGAAAAAACAAAAAACAACCAATTATTCATTTAACTAACTGTAGCCACTTATACCTTTCAAAATTATAATGTTATAAAAAAGAAAATAAAACTAAACTAAAAAAAATAACAGTATTGGCAGAAAATAACCCATCAAGAGTTGGTGTACTGTAAAATACAAACCAAATCATAATCATATGGTTTCAAAAAAACTATTCCTATTTTATAATAATCATTTGTTTGCACACAGTTATGGTTTCAAACCTTTCTATCTAATATAAATAACTTTCATACAATTTTATGGTTTTCAAGTATTTCTTTCTAATACTAATTATTTTTAAACAGAGCTATTTAATCCATAGACAGAACCTTATCTTATACTTTGATTCAAAGTGAACCTGAGAATAATGGCAACAAAAGAGTAACTCTACAATCCCCAAATCTCTAGAACTGGTACCTCACCACCAGATGTAGTTTACTGTCATACTAGGATAGATAATAGAAAGTGTTTATCATTCTAGCTGCATCCACAGCAAAATATGTTATATATGAATCCCTCTTCAAATTTAAAAAAAAATGTAACATGTGAAAATATCTTAATCAGTAATTGAAAGACTCATACCTTCAATGAAATATTGACCATTATCTACTTACAAAACAAATTTTCTTGGGGGAGACCTTGTGACATAAGGGCTAAAGAGCTGGACAGAGGCCTCAAACCAAACAATTTCAAACTCTAGTTGCACTATTACACTCACTTTCAGACTAATACCCTTGGGAAAGGTAGGAACCCCCTTCTCCCTCTGCTATGGGTTAAATAGTATCACTGTTGTTCTACATGGATGGCTTTGACATTAAATAACCTACAAAGGTTGATATACCATTAAACAAAAGAAACCAAACTAAACTAAATTTTCTTTTTGACTTCAGAAGCAGACAAAAATTAATTTTCTGATTTATTTCTAAATATGAAACTCTACCTCTTGTAGCACCTCATAAATTTGCTATTTTTATTAATGGTCAAACATTGAGATCTGCAACTGTTGTCATCTCTAATGTAACATAAAGTCTTAGAAAATAACTGATGCTTACCAAATTATCTTTTACTTTTCTTTCTTTTTCTTGACACATTCTGAATAATCAAGTTTGTAAGCCAAGGAATTGTTAGCACCACTTTTATAACTGTATTTTCTTTCTTTTCACCATTGAATCAAATCATAAAGTCTTCTCTGAAATGTTTGTTAATCTGTTTTTCTTTATTTGTCAGCTGTCAATGGCTTTTTGTTATTTTTTACATTTGTTTTCTTTTCTATTTTTTTGAGAGTCACTTGAGAAGTGAATTAACTGATGACTGATACCCCCCCCCACCTCATCAGGAAGTACAAATCATATCTTAAAATGTCTACCATCTAGAATCAGTTTTATTATCAAAAAACAAGAAATGTTTTATATCTCATAGTAACAAACATCAATGGGATTTCTCTACACTTTATTATCTTGGTTGACTGGCCACTGGGACTTAGAATGGAAAATATTGACTATTCTTATTATTTCTTCTCTTGGAATTAATTCACAAAATAACATTGTATCTTTCTTTCCTTCCATTATCTTTTTGTGTTCATTTGTATGGGAGACATACAAAATATTCAATAAAGATTCACTTTTTCGATTTGTTATTTGCTAAGGTTGGTAATTGTTTTTATGATATTTGTTATATTATCTAAGGTTGATAATCATTTTTATGGTTATTTGTTATATTATCTAAAATTGCAAATCATTTTTATGCTATTTGTTATATTATCAAGCTTGATAATCATTTTTATGTTTTTTTTGTTATATTATCTTAGGTTGATAATATTTTTTATTATAAATGTTATTTTTGTAAATACTAGTTGAGTTGTCTTGTTTTTTTTTTATTTGGAATCTTTTCAAGAAGTTTGGCATCATTCCACAAATCTTTTGTCTTATCAGAAGATTTACTTGTGTATGGGTTATTTTTCTCAAAAGACTTTTACATGAATTGCTTGTTAGTCGGACTCATTAGCAGTCTTTTATTGTTACTATTTAAATATGTTCCATGCTTTTTCTGGATTATGTCAACTATATTGAAAACTTGCCCAGAAACCTTAATTCAGTCTTTGATGTCCACAAAAGATCATGGTGTATTTCACAAAAGATTTCAAATACATGATTTAATAAAATAAAAAACAGAGGGATAAAAATGAAAGCTTCAGTTTAATATTATGCTTTCATAATCAAAACTTTAAAAAAAATCTCTAAATATTTTGGAATTTAAAAAAAGAGGCTAAAAACATACTTTAAAGTTCCATTCACAACCACAGAATGATCTGGGATCATAATTCTATTCTTCAATTATATGATGATTGGCTGACAAAAAAATTTGGAGAATTAGATATTTGACTCTTAAACTTGGCACAGTTCTTGTTATCTTCATTTTTACACAATTTGTTAGTCTATATTTGTATACTTATACCACTGTAGTTTAATTATTCATGCATATAGAATTCATATCACCAACTTGAACCTTTTGTCAGAAAAACTGATTGCTTTTTCTTGGTAAAAAAAAGCAAGAATAAACAGTGAAGAAAATTTCTAGAGAAAGAAATCTTTAAATTACATCAGTGTATTTTTTTCATGACTATTGCATCTAGTACTGCAGACAAAAATTATGGAATTTGCACACTTAGAGGATGTTTGCTTAGGGGGGTTTGGGGTATGGGGCACCTAGTTAGAATTGAACTCACTAATAATAGTCTGCTACTCTAACTTGTAAACCATTATATAATGAGAGAGAGAGAGAGAGAGTATGTTCACTGGTAAATAGCATAATATTTTTGCATTGGTGTTTACATTTTATTACTAACCTCCAACAGCAGGATATATAATTTTTCAACAGGAATATATATATATATATATATATATATATATATAGGGTCACCTGAATTTTGTGGGTTTTTCTGAATCTTCATTAGAAATTTCTCATATTTTTGTCTGAAGATGCAGATTGTTTGAAATATAAGGTCTGCTAAAATGAATATAATTACAAAAAATATTAGTAATTTTTAAAGGTTTTTCTTTCATATGGTATATATATATATATATATATATATATATATACTCTTTCCTAAAATCATGGGATTAGCACACTTAGAAGATGTTTACTTAAAGTTTTATTTAGCAGTAAATAAACTAATAATAAATAAGATATAAAACATTTTTCTTTAATATGTGAACATTCTGGCTTCATAAAATATATTGAAACAAGCTAGATTAAATCATTTAAATTATTAGTATAATTTTTCTCCAATCCATGTTCTAGAAAATATTATGGTATTACTCAATCTTAAGGAAAAATTATTAAATTCAGTGACAAAAAAATTTGAATTAATACTTATTTGCTCCTTTTCAAGCTTTTATGACAGACTCAATTCTTTCAGGAATGTATTTCTCTAATCTAAAGCAATATTCTTTATCAAAGTGGTTCCAGTGTTCCCAAATGGCAGTTAATTCATCATCTAAAAACCAAGCTGAACATCTTCTAAGTGTTCTTATTCCATATTTTTTGTCAGAGGTATTATCAAGCAGCTAACAATTAATGTAGAAATTGAACATAACAAATTGGATTAAGGACATTGCCTTTTCTTTTATACAAGTATTTTATATTTGCTTGATTTATTCCAGAAAAGTATTTTTCTGAGAAAGTGATAGATAATTATTTGGCATTATATCTTTATTGATGAGGGTGGGACAGTGAATTGCTGCACAGAAAACGGAATCAGTTGGCATAGTTCAAACTACAGCCAAGGTTGTTAATTGTGAGCATTTACTTTAGATTAATGTTTGAAAGGTATGAATATATCTCTTCTCACCCTTGATAGAATAGATTGGGCTCTATGAACTTGATGGGCAACCAGTCTAGGAGAACAACAGTGATTTAAAAATGAGAAGATAGAATCTCTAAAGCAGTCTGATAGTTTTCAACTTCATTTTGATAACTTGTTCAATGACCCAGGTGCTGAGCTATATCCACTTTTGCCCTTCCCTTAGACAACATTAGTAGTAGGAAGAGAGAAGACTTGCTGCATGGGAAAATACTAGTCTTATAACAACCTTGCTTAAACCTGTATTCAGATTCAGATACTCATCAGATTAATGGATGATACCGCCATTGTCTTTTCATTTTCCTAAATGACCTTTTTAATAAGGATTTGCTAACCCCCTTCCTCAGCCATAGCTAAAAACTGCTTAAAAGGGTCAACCAGTAGACATGGCTCATATCAGATTAAAATGGATGACACCTCCTACCCCAAACCCTCATCTGCTGCCCACGGAGATCAGCAGATACTACAGTTTGAAAATAGAAGTTGCTGATGGCAATGTCAAGGATGGCCTTTCACATGCCAAGAATACATATCTGATAAAGTTAGTTGGCAAAAACTTTTGGAGAGGAACACACTGAGCGGTCAGCCAACTCCAAAGAAATACAAAGAATGCTATGCAACCTAAGACAAAGAGGTCTTATAAAAAGAAACGAACCATGGAGATTTATCATGGGGGCCATATGTTATCAGAACAATGATAATAAAAGAATACACCAAAAATCTTTTGTGAAGGTTGAAAGCAAAAACATGGCCCTACCTTCCTGTGGACAAAAGAAAGAAAAGATAGACTTTTGGGTGTGAACCCTCTTATTTCTCCTAGAGAGATAAAAGGACTGAATCAACAAAATGACTTGACTGAGATAAGTAACGACAGTTAAAATCACACTTCTTTGTTTCTACTACTCTTCTCAGTTTTATTTGCATTCACCCCTTATGCTGATACATATAAATACATACCTCATTCCACTACTCAGACAACCGATTGATTTGTTTTGTGTTATCTTAAACTCTTGTGTTATTCTATGTTCATTCATGGTTGGCGAATAAAACTTGTTATATTGTCCCTTAGTGTCATTGACATTTTGTCACTTCAAGGATTTCTGTCTCATCCTTTTATTTTCAATGTGTTTAAGCTGATGACATGGGAGATGAAGGAACATTTTATGTGAAAGATATATATTCGCATGTTCTGACATCCTCCTGGCTTGTAACAATATATATAACTTTTAATAATCAAAGTTACTCTAAGCAAAGTGAATTGGCGACTGTAAGCAATGGTTTACAAAGAGACAACACAAGAGATTTCCTAATTAAGACTGAGTAAGACGCTTATTAATCCTAGATTTGAAAAGACAAGGTTGTACGTAGGAAGAAAATATTTGTGAGAGTTTAATCCATAATGCAGATTTTCTAGGAAAGAAGTTGTTCAAATGGATGTTTGAACAATATTACAAAATATTAAATTTACCAATATTTTCTGCTCTGGAGAAAAAAATACTAGTATGAAATTTTGACAAGTTTAAAAATGAGATAATAATGTCAAAAGATTTAATTTGGTATTTTCAGAATATTTGCTCAGCTTAGATCGGTTATGGCACAAGGCCTAAATTATGGAACACCCTGTAAGAATTGAATCCATTTGTAATGATCTGTTAGCTTAGCTCACTAACATTTACACTATATATAATTGTCTCCAAGTAACTCTTCGAAATCTTTTGTAACACAATCTTTTATTTTCACTTTTAGAATTTTTGTTATATTTTGATTTTTTTTTTTCCTGTAATATTTACTTTTTTAGTTTCTATTGATTATTTTTTGCCTTAACGAAAGGTGGATGACATTTTGTAATGAAACAGAAAAACAGCTCACTATCCAGCTGAGGACATATACACATATGCATGGAACCTTGAATATGAGCACACAAACACAAAACTTTATATATATATATATATATATATATATAGAACCTTGTACATGAGCACACATATGCACATACATAGAACTTTGTACATATACACACAAACACAGAACCTTGTACATATATACACATGCACTTAACCTTGTAAGTATACACACATGCTTAGAACCTTGCACATATGTACACATATACACATACAAAACTTTGTACATGAATACATTGGGACACATTCACATATACACATACATACCACCTCCTGCATAATAACAACACTGAAAATAAAAGTCAAAGATATCCCAATAAAAAAAATACATTTTTTCTTGTCAAGTCCAAGTTTTTGAGCATCATGGGAGTTCTAGAATCAGATTCTTACATTGAATTTTGTCATTGATACAAGTGAATGAGATCAGTTCCTTAGTGATAAATAAGGTAACCTCTGCCAGTAAGTCACTGGTGTAATCAATATTTATTTTAGATACACATTGTCTTGTTAAAAAAGTTCTTTTCTAGCAAGATTATATGGCATTGCCCAACTTAAGAGTTTTCAAGATTGTTCACCATTCTTGCCAAATGCTGTCTATTTTTTATCTATCTATTGCTAAAATTTTCCATATGTCGTATATATATCAAAGTTTGGACAGAAATCTGATGGAATGAGAGAAAAAAACAATTTGGAAGAATTAATTAATATGTTTTGTATTCTGCTGATGCTTGGCTAAAGTATCAATGCTATTTTCCAAAGGGTCTCTATTTCTTTCTCTTGTATATGGTGTAATGGTTATTATTGTTGGAAATGGACACAGCAACCAAAGTTCAAATCCTTGACAAAACTGTTTGCATTGACTTAGAACTAATACGAAAAAAATATTACCTTACAACAAACTTAAAACAAATTTTCTATGAAACAAACCCAAAAAACTTACTCGGATACTTAAAAAAAGTTCACCAGTACAGCAAAATTTAAAAAAAAAACAACTTCCCCCCAAAAAATGTTAGAAAAAAATACTTATAATAAATGTTCAAATAAAACATATGGAAAGAAGTGTGTTTAAAGAAATACTCCCCCCACCCCCAAATTTTTTCTCCACAAAATATACCAAAAATATAATAAAAAATGAAATAACATCAATTTACCTCAAAAACTGAACCGGCATTAAATGACCTCTTGTGGTTGATATGCCATAAAACAAAACAAAAGCAAAACAAAGCTGTTTGCATTTCACAGATTGCTAAAACCCTTAGGAAAGGTATGCATCCAACTATTCTCCTTTCAGTTTTAAATAAATAGGACAAAATTGGTTCTTTAACTTTAGTATTACAACTGGTCTAGAAGAAAGAAAACTAAAATTCAAACTTTTTAAAACTGTTTAAAAAATTGACCTTGTGTCACATCCTGTTTATGTTGAGATGTTGGTAAATATATATATTACCCTGAGCAAAAATAATGGTATTATTACACTTAAAGGATGTTCACCTTGGTTTCTCTCTCTCTCTCTCTCTCTCTCTCTCATACACACACACACACACACACACACATATATATATATATATATATATATATATATAATATATATATATATATATATATATATAATCCAACAAAACAATTGTGATATCTTTATTGAGATAACACATTTAAAATGCTCTAGCTTAGTGAACAAAGCAATATTCAATCCAATTTGCATCTGAATGTAGGGGTTTCTGCATTTTGCTGAACACTTTTTTCATCCGAATTCTTAATATAACAGAGATAGCTATGAAATGCTAATTAGAATACTTCTCTCCTTCCTAAATAGAACTGTCAATATAATCATGAACTTCTGTTACAATAGAATCACTAGTGACATTTAAAGATTGACAAAATGTTTTAAAGATTTTCCTATTTTTAAAAATTAATACATTTTTTCTTCCAAAGATTTTTTGACAGGATTACTAGATTCTATTATTTTCAATTCAATAAAATTTTAATTTTAACTCTAGTTTAGAAATATTAAAAATCTCTAACAAAAATGACAATATATATCACAAATGTCTCAATAAATTAGTATGTTAAATTATATAAAAAATGAAAGGTTTAATCAACAATATTAGTCACTATTATTCATTCATGTTCTTGGATTAGTGTCTCATATTGATTATTATTATAAGCACAATGTTTTAGTTGATGTGCATTCTGGCTTTTTTCAGGTGTCATAGTTGGTAACCTTGGAATTTTGAATTGAACCTTTCATTCAATCCACAAAAAGTAAATTGTTCTCATTCTGCCATCCATACTTAGAAGATACCTCATTTCAATTAATACTTTCAAGTTAATTTGACCTTGAGATGTTGCTTATCTCTCCAACTGAACTTGAGTATATGACTTTCCAAATACCCTGAAGTAGTGGATATAATCATTGCTTCAAGTGTATCTAGGTACCAGGCAGTCATGAGTACAATTAGTTTCATTAAGGACCACCATTACAATGGAAACCTAGTGGTTTCATGAGTCATCTAGTATATTAAGTGTGTGTATGTATATGTGGGTTTTTTTTATTATACCTACAACCCAAAAGTGAATCAAATATAATAAAATATTATTTCTATTTACTATTTGAAAGTATGTCAGGTTCTACTAATGTAGCAGTATATCATCATGACCTACCTCGTCTCACTGGCTAGCAGATGTCTCCCTTCATATTGTCATTGTTTCCAAAGACTGATCATTGGGTTATGGCCAAAACTGCACAAGCCATGGGTTAGCTCAACGAAGGAAAAAAATAGCAAAAACAAATTCCAAGAATACATTTGCCATTTCTTTATTTACTTCAATTTTATCTTGGTGGGAGGTGAATGAGACTTTGCAAGTTTGACTTGGTTGCTGATCCTTCACTATCACGACTATTCCATTCTGTCTAATGGTCAGCTAACTCTACTATGTTTTCCTTGTGGCCAATGATGGTGGGTCAGGTAGGACCCCAGTCCAACAGTCAACCTGTGATTTCCCTGCTCTGCTACTCATCTACCTATCTTTTAATTGCTTCTTTAAATATGTGGGGCCCTTGCTTCCAAAAAAAAAATCCCCACCTCTCACATGGACCTTCCAGAACTTTACAAAATAATATCCTTGGTGATTGTACTTGCACCAAAAATGTCTGTTTATAATGGACATTAAAAATCTCACCCTTTTATCCCCATCAAGAAATCCTCTTTCTATTCTATCACATGGTAAAACTTGCTAATTTCCCTAATTTGTTTAGCTATCTTTTTGATACTACTATACACCTACATCCATGCACATTCATACATATATGCTACCTATACCAATACCCACCAATACAGATATGTGCACCCCACATGCATATACATACATATATGCTATGCACAAATACTCATATAGGCAGCAATATTATAGTAAGCAAGTTCAAACTCCACACAATTTATTTAGTTCACTTTCAGACTTATACCCATTAGAGTTGTGTAAAATTATTTTGAAGAAAATAAATGTTGTAATTAGTTCAAACTTAGTTCAAAACAACTTATTTTTGCTTAAGCTCATGATTTGTGATGTTTTGTTTGTTTGTTTTTTTGAATAAAAAAATTAGTCATCAAACTATGCTTATGTTGAAAACCAAATCTCCACTTTAAAAAATGGCCTGTGTGTGCTTATGTCAGATGATAAAAGGAAGTAATCTTGACTTCTAATTTCCAACATAATGCAGCATGAAAGAAAATAAAAATGTAACATGAATTTAATATGAAACTTAGATAAAATGATATAAATAATTTAGAAATATAAATAGGAAATGTAGTATAACATTTCCCCAAATTTATTTTATGCAGGCTCTTTTATCTGTGTTGCATTTTCATGTTCTTTTATGTTGCATATTTTTTTTAAAATAAACCCAATATGAAACTTTACAATTTTCCCTTTTTCCTCTCAATTTCAATGTTTAAATTTCATCATTAAAATTTAAATAATTATAAAAAAACAAAACAAAATGAAACTTTTTATATTTTTTTACAATTTACCATATTTGAATTATCTACAATTTTCCATTTTTTATATTTCAAAAAATTATTGTCATTATTTAAAAATGTTAAAACTAATTATTAGAAAAAAAAACTTAAGATTCAAAGTTCTGAAATTGGTTAATCAAATTGGAGAGGTCAAGATTACTTCCCTTTGTCATCTGACATAAACAAACATCAGCAATTCTTTGTTTTTCCCATAGCCAATGTTTTATTATGTATATTTTTTGTTACTTACTGTTTTTTTTTTTAACAAAAACATCACAAATCAAGAGCTTAAGCAAAAATAAATTGTTGAACTATGTTTGAACTCATTTTTCAACTCTACCCTAATACTATGACCCCCCCTTATCCCCCCAACTATGTGTGAAATGGAACTGTTATTGTTCTTCTGCAAAGGTGGCTTTGGTATTAAATAACCCAAGAAGGCTGATATGCCATTAAACAAAGAAACCAAACCATACTCATATAGACATACTAGTACTAACACACATATGCATATATTGTACCTAAATGTGTACACCCAAGAACAGAAAAGCTCATAGTGTCATACTAATTTTCTTGTTTTGAATAAGTCTTCCTTATTCTAAAAGAACATTTGGTAGCAGGTGTTATTGGCTGAAGCCTGGAATTAAAATAATAGTTCTCTAAGATGACAATCCTCTGCTCTAATGACTGAGTCACGATTCTACTGCTAAGTCCTATTATTAAAATATCACCTTTTATAGAGGTCAATTTAGAAGTAGGTTGCTGTTCTCTCATCACCTTGAAAGGAATTGTTTCAGGCAATTTTCACTGAGGCAAAGACTTCCTCTTTAAAATGGTATAAATTTACTCATACCAGAATGATGTGAAGACTTTTAATTGTAAAGAGTTTCTGGTTTTCAAATGATATTCACACTGCTTAGGCCTAGTCTGGCACAAGTGTAGAGTACCCAGTTAGAAACAAAATCAGTGTGGTAGAAATGATCTGTGTGACTAGTTTTCTCACCACTTCACTACAGGAAAGTGTTCAATAGATATTTACTAAACTCAGTAAATGCCAAGTGGATGAGAAAATAACAGCTTACTTTCAGGAAACCTTAATCCTGGCACCAACTGCCCTCTTGCCTAAAAGGGACTGGATTTATTTTCCAATGCATGAGGTGTACTGGAAGGGAATGCCACCAGAAGGTGAGCATAAGTCTGCTTCCTTTGGAATACCCCAATATTAAAACAACCATGTGTCACATTTTGGTCTCTTGGAGAACTGAATTTTATTGACAATTTTATTAAACTCATTTTAATCTGGCACAAGGCTACAAATGTGGAACATTAATTTATTGCAATATGGTACTAATTGTCTGTCAGACATCTTTCCAAAGCAGGTAATTATCAAACTTAGTGTGGCACAAGGCCATGAGTGTGGGGCACTTCATGAGGATCAACTCATGATAATGATGGTCTGTGAGACTAGCTTATTTACCATTGCTACATGGTTGATATTTAATATACTCAGTTTATTATGGCAAAAGGCCTTAGAATAGGACACCCAGTGAGGATCAAACTCCCTACAATAGTAATGGTCTGTTAGATTAGCTTAATTATTATTTCTGGAATGCAAGGAACTGATTCTTAGTCTGCTTACTTTGTAGCTTTTCTGGGTTTCAAAATTAGTTAGTTTTTAGGGTCACATGTACTTATTTCTTGCCTTTTGAATTTGGTTTGGTTTGGTTTGGTTTGGTTTGGTTTTATGGCACATCAACCATTGTAGGTTATTAATGCCAAATTCATTTTTATACATATAAACAGTTCTATTTCAAACAATTAAGTTTAGTATAAGTATAGTTTTTTTTGTTTACACACCATTAAATGTCAAGACAGTTCTATTTCAAACAATTCTGTTTAGTATAAGTACACTGTTACAATATCAAAAACAGTTCTATTTCAAGCAATTTAGTTTAGCATAAGTATGCAGTTTAGTTTTATTTGACCCATTGATAGGACCCTGTCAGGTGCTACTACTCCAGGCCAGCGTGGATCTGAGAGCGATGGCCCAGATGGGGTGCACCGCATTCCTCAATGCTCCAGTATTACTGGAACCTCCCCATCTGATTGTTTCGTATCATATTTAGTACATTCAAGAGGGGGGCACCCCTCTGCAGAGAAGCAGTCGGTGTATTCTACAGCCCCAACCAACTGGGCAACTTGAATTTGTCTAAGACATAAGCTTCACCTTGATAGTGATTGTTATAGTTGAAATCAAGTTTCACATCAGTATTAATCAAAATTATAAGAATAATGTGTTCATGTCTCTTTTTATATATATATATATATATATATATATATTCATCTGGAATCATGAAGAAAAAAGTTTTAAGTTTTTTAAATATTAATTTAATATTGCCACATTTCTTCTATCTAATGAGTATTGATCCCTTTTTTAGTTTTTACTATTACATTTATAATATTGCATAATTTTATTCTTCATTAAATCATGCTGACAGCATGGAATTCCATGACTTTCTCTCACTATCTGCCCCTATCAGCCATCACTTCTGACAGATCCTCTTGACTGTATCCGGTGTATGCACAGAGCTGATGAATGTAGGTCTTTGCTGGTCAGCTAACACTGGTGTATCCATGTGTTAGAGTCCATAGGTGAATGGTGCTTATGAGTTTATCCTTACTTTACCAGCAGTGTTCAGCGTGTCTTGCTCATCTTATTTGGATGGTTTGTGAGATGGGAGGCAAGTGGCTGTTCAGCTGCTGTAGGATTTGTTCAGAACAGCATGTAGCATCCTTGTGTAATTTCCATCTAACTTTTTTCCAAGCATTTCATTAGAATCCGTTTGGTGCATACATACTGCAGTACTAACATTGTCACAGGTTGAAAGAAATCCTGTTTTATACAATCAGGAAATATCTTTCATTTTTTTAATATATATATATATATATATATATATATATATATATATATATATATATATATATATATATGCTTATTGAAGAAAAAAAAGTTTATTGACTGACCAAGATATTCTCTCAGAATGTGACCAAATGAGGTTTATTTTTCAGCATAGTTTCCCTTGCAGTCCATTCATTTGTTCCATCAGTGTTGCAGTGTTTGGATCTAATTGGTAAAAAAAAAAAACAGATATGACATCATCATATGAACTTTTCTGCCCACTCTTGTACATAAACACAATGTGTGTGTGTGTGTGATATATGCTTATATATAAACACAATATGTCTCTCTCTCTCTCTCTCTCTCTATATATATATATATATATATATATATGTGTGTGTGTGTGTGTGTTTGTGTGTGTATATATATATATATATGGCTCTGTCATGAATCATTTATTGACACTACCAATGACTTCTCAAATGGTTCCACTTGCATTGTCTTCACACCATCCTTAACATCCACTTGTGTAACTTCTTCATCAATATTGAAGTCTTTGAAAAGGCAAGAATCACCAGCATTTATGCCATGCAACTGAAGTCATGGATACACCAGACTGGACAAATCTCCTGAATGGGGACTCATCTCCTGCCCAAGATCATACTGTGCAGTTAGTTCTCTGCTGGCCAACATGACAGAAGGGCACTGAAGAAGCAATTCAAGGACTGTTTGAAAAAATCGTTTAGTGCCAATCATATCGACCATTACTGATGGTCTACTTTTGCTGAGAACCATGACACCTGATATTATACTTCTAAACATGTTGTCTCCTCCATTAAAAACTCCTGCAGGGCTGCTCTCAAGGACAAAATGCACAGGAAGATGAATTGCAATGCTATGCCTTCAAGTTCTGAGTAAACCTTCACCTGCAGCTGTTGTGACCATGCTTGCCTGTCTGGCATCAGCCTTATTAGTCATGAACGTGCCTGCAGTCTACATGGATAGGCTCCTTTATGATTGACAATGCCTCTTCTCATGTATCTAAACTTACCCATGAATTTCTTTGAACATAAAAGATTTACAAAAGAGAAGATATGAAGTCCTGATCTGTATCTGATCAAAAATCTACAGTCAATTGTGAAGATGAAATTATATGAAGGTGGCAAACAATATAACAGTAAAACAGACTTATGGGAAACAATTAAAATTACCATGTCAGAAATCGAACCTGCTGAAGTAAAAAAAATAACAAAATCAATGGCTGTTATTGAGAAGGCTTGCTATATTAAAATGTAAAGGCTACAAAGACTTATCATATGAGTTTGTTATTAATTTTATTATCGGCGTTGATCAATTTTTGGTAAGTTTATTTCCTTTTTATTGAAGTGAAATGTTATTATTTGGTTTTGCCTTATAACTTCAGATGGCAGTTGTTTAGAATACATCAAATAACTTTGATAACTTCAGTAAAACATTTTGGTAATATCTAAAATTTGAACTCGGGTTTTGTTTTGACATCTACATTGATTGTTTAAAATTTGATAATTTTTTACTTAACCAAATTTGAATCATGGAAGTTTATGTGATTTGCTTAATAACTTCAGATATATATATATATATATATATATATATATATATATATATATATATATATATCACCCAATCTGGTCTTATGATAGAATAACAAGAAATTGCATTGTTATAACTAGATATATTGTTTAAACAGAAACACAGACATTACCCAGTCTACAAGAACAGAAAAAAAGGAAGTTTGTATGAAAAGAAAGATTATACTGTTATGAATCTTTCTTTTTATACACACTTTCTTTTCTCTTGTTATTTCATTAAACAGCCATTGTTATTTTAACAACATTTTTCATAAATTTGAAGTCCTGAAAAAGTTTATTACAACTGAAATGTTCAACATCAACTTTAATAATAAATTCTTCAAATTTTGGATTGTTTGTTATTTCAACTTTTCCTCATATATATATGTGTGTGTGTGTGTGTATATATATATATATATATATATATATATATATGTGTGTGTGTGTATGTGCGTGTATATACATATATATATATGTGTGTGTGTGTATATATATTTTTTTTATAAAACTAATAGTGTGTATATATATATATATATATATATATATAAATAAAATTAATAATGTGTGTGTATCTATATATGTATGTAACTAATAATAATACTTATATATGTATGTGTGTTATGTCTCTATCAAATATTCAAATATATATATATATATATATATATATGTGTGTGTGTGTGTGTGTGAGTGTGTGTGTGTTGTATATGTCTGTGTATAGATATATTTTATATATATGTGTGTAGATAGATGTGTTACATATGTGTATATGAATGTATTATATATATAAATTTGCATGGATGTGTTATGTATGTATTGTATATATATGTCATCTATGTTTATGTATGAATATATATATATATATATATATGTGTGTGTGTGTGTGTGTGTGTGTGTGTGTGTGTGTGTGTGTGTGTGTGTGTGTGTGTGTGTGTGTGTGTGTGACAAATTGTTTAATGATCTGACTATATGTGAATGGCATTAGGATGTGTCTATATACTGCAGCTCAAAATATATTATGTAGATGAATCTGATGGTAAAAAGATGGCCCGTTGTGTCATCTACACTAATATGTCATGCAGTATAAAAACTTTAATTAAAGAAATTAACATCTTCAAACAAGACATGACAATCATCATGTATAGGAGATATGCATGGTGTAACACTTATTGTTGTAAGAAATGGACTATTTCAAATCCTGGATGGAGCTGTTTCCATTTCCTTTCATGATAATGTTCTTGAGAAAGACATGAACCATCTCTCCTCTCTCCATCTATGTGGGAATAGTAGACTAGACTTGTTTCTTTAGGCTTGGTATGTCAACAATTCTAAGAGAAACAAAACCCTGAATTCAATCCAGTTGTACTCAACGTAAAAATTGACCTTGTCATGAGTGCACTTATTTACAGTGGATACTGTACAGAACACTGGAGAGCTATTTATGCTCATTTCATGTTATCCAGAACAGCATCATTCTGATGTAAAATAAAATGAGCCCAAAAATCTCTCTGTGTAGCAATTACAAATTCACTTATCTAAAAATTCAAATTTCAACTGCAAATACATGGTGTTCACTGGTTCAAGTCATGATTGTAACTGATTGTATCTAAAAAAAAAATAGTAAGTCATTAGCAAGGTGGAGCTACCATTACCACTTACCTAAGTTCACTTGCATCAGACAGGTGACAGTTTGAAGAGTGGGAAGTATTTCTGCAACAATTTTTAAAATAAATCTAAAAACTTTAAGGAAAACTTTCAAAGATACAATACATTAAGATATTTACATAATATAGTGTTTCATATATATATATATATATATATATATATATATATATATATACTAACCCCTCTGCAAGAGCAAGATGCAACACAAGGTCATTTTTTAAAAATAGAGTTTAATTGGTTAGAATTCAGTTTTCTTTCTCCTAGGCTGGTTGCCTGACCAAGGTTAAAGGGCTCTGTCAGTAGAGGATGAACAGTTGGATTCATATCTTTCCCAAAGATATTAGCACTATGCAAACTGCCTTGTCCAGGATTTGAACTTTGGTTGCCATATCCATTTTCTTACCATGGAAACCATTACTCTACAAACACATTCTACATATATATATATACATATTTGTGTGTGTATGTGCATATATATGTGTGTGTGTGTATGTGCATATATATGTGTGTGTGTATGTGTATATATGTGTATGTGTGGATTTATATATATGTGTGTGTGTGTGTGTGAATATATATGTGTATGTGTGTGCATTTATATATATATATATATATATATATATATATATATATATATATATATATATATGCATGTGTATGTGTTTGTGCATCTGTGTGTGTGTGATATATCTTATAAAGGATATTCACATATATGTTACATTGGACATGAATAGACACTCATTACACTTATTGCCAACTGCTGTGCCTTTCATTGTCTATTGTGATTTTGGTGTCTAATGTGTAAGTTTTCTTTAGCTGTGTTCATATAGTAATGAACCTGACTCAGCACAACCAGAAGTTTGACTTTTGCCCTTTGATTGCTATTGGTTGGAACATATTGTTTTTGGAATCATGTGGTTTGTTTACAACTATATCTGTGTGGGTTTGATTTTTACTCCAAAATTAGCACCTCTGCATCTGTAATTTCTGTTCTGTTTTTTAGACTTATGGTTTATTTTCATCTATTTATTCATTTTTTAAGTGCATAACACATCAATATTATTGAAGTTGCTTGCTGAAACTTATGTTATTTTGTGGACTTTTTCTAGAAAAACTTTTGTTCTGCAAGTAACCCCATAAAAAGCATGGGATTTCACCTAGTAGACAGTTTGCACATTTACAGAAAATGTCTGAAAGAAAAAAAAAGATATAATAAAAAATGGAAGCACTCAATATAACAAAAAGTAGGGAAATGCAAAGTTCTAAGCAATAAAAGAAATTTTTAGAAATCCAGTAAAAGATTTTTTTACATATTTTTTCTCAAGAAGTTAGTTATCAAAGAAGTGAAATTTGCTGAGCAAAATAGATAAAACTTTTGATAACCAAAAAAAAAGCAAAGAGACTAGCCTATCATGTGACAATGATAGTCTTGTCAAAATGATGACAAGTAAATTTGTAGTATATTTATATACTGTGATATTTTAAAATAATACAATTTACTTGTCTATGTAGCTTCAGAAAGTATAGTGATTATTTCCTCTTTTGATGAAAGACTGGA
This sequence comes from Sepioteuthis lessoniana, assembly GCA_963585895.1. Classification (NCBI taxonomy): domain Eukaryota; kingdom Metazoa; phylum Mollusca; class Cephalopoda; order Myopsida; family Loliginidae; genus Sepioteuthis; species Sepioteuthis lessoniana. The sequence goes on along the minus strand of OY757936.1, from coordinate 34,877,437 downwards.
TTTCATAATTATTTGAGAAAATAATCCTGTTACTTTTCTAGAAAATCAATACCTTTAATATCTTTTATGTAACAACTAAATTACTTTACTGAGACAGTCATTGTTGAGTGCATTCAGTGGTATTCATAAGTAAAAAGTCAACTTTCTTCTAAAGATACCAGGATTTTATTATATACATCATACAGTCAAAAGGGATATCATTAGATATTAATTATTACCAAACTCTTCAGCATTGTGATTCTATAACTAAAATAAATAAATAAAATATACTTAGAATATATCATTACTATGTATGTCATGGGATCACTATAGTAGGGCATTGCTTTGCTTAAAGACAACAGGTGCCTAACAGCTTGTGCATATGGATATGCAGTATCACCCATAGATAAGTAACCATGCTCCAGACTAAGCTTTGTAAATACAGTATTGAATAAGTTCTACTAAATTTATTTAAAAAGTTAATTTGGTTCTAAACCAAAACTACCAAGATTTTATAATTTCTAGTGAAATATTATGCAATAAAAGTAAATGTTATTTGCTACTGTTTTTTACCAGACTCTACAATATTAAAACTCTGTAACCAAAAATAAAGTTGCAATACCTCTAAAACCAAGAATAAAAAAACATAATTATATATAAGGGATATATTTATTTCTGGATTGAAACATATTCATATTTTTGATTAAAGATTTTAGTAAAAAGTAAAGTTGGTGACCTTAGTTGAGGGTTACCCGAAGGCTCCCTTTTCAATAGCTACCACACCGAGGTGTAGGGGAGGGTGCTACTCCTTTCCCTGGATTGCTCCACTTTACCCTTGATCTCCACCTTATAATGCTGAGTGTTAAGCAAGGTGGCATCAAGTACTTTTTTTTTTGAGTCTTTGGTATGACTCGACCTGGGATTGAACCCCAGACTCCCAGACCATTGGCGAACACTCTACTCATTAGGCCAAATACCTGATAATATTCATTTTTATTTTATGATGTTTTCCCTAATAATGTATATGTATGTTATGTATACATATATTTGTGGAAAATAAGTAGATATTATAAAGTCTATAATGATTCACTAATAATGTGTTATATATACAGAGTGATTGAAAAGTACCTCCTATATAATCATCATGTCATGCCACTAGCACGGATATCCACGACCCTCTCTCGCCACTTTTCCCTATCATTCATTCCCTCTGGCAGGTCTTCAGGGCTACATCCCATATCCTCACATAGTTGCTGTATGTATGTTCGAGCTGGTCGTCCTGCTTTTGCTTGGTCATATGCGGGGGTCCATAGGAGTACAACACTTATGACCTCATCCTTGCTTCTCCAGCAGTGTCCTGCATGTCTGGTTCATCTAGCTTGGATAGTTTTCGTGATGGGAGGCAAGTGGCCGTATAGTTGGTGCCTTGTAGGGTGTTGCTGCCAGGACTTGTTCACTATTGCTCACAACATTCTTGTGTAATTGCCGTCCAGCTTCTTCTCCAGCCGTTTAGTTCGTGTCCAAGTAGTGCATCCATATAGCAGTATCAGGGAGTTACTTTTCAATTACCCTGTGTGTGTGTGTGTGTGTGTATGTGTGTGTCTGTGTGTGTCTGTGTGTGTGTTATATTCCTTTATTGGTCAAGCCATCTGATGTTTTCCACTATGCACTTCCATTTCAGTCTTACTCTTACCTTTCTTGTCCATATTGATCTGAATTGTTTGACTATTTCATCTTTCCATTGTCCTGGAGGTCATGCTTGGTTGGTTGGTTTGTTGGGTTTTATGGCATATCAACCTTTGTAGGTTATTTAACGCCAAATCCATTTTTATGTAAATAATCTGTTCTATTTAAAACAATTCAGTTTAGCATAAGTACACAGTTTAATGGTCAAAACATTTCCATTTCTAACTATTCAAGCAGTTGTATGTAACAATTCGGTTAAGTGTAAATATAGTTTTAATGTCAAAAAACAGTTCTATTTCAAATAATTCAGTTAAACATAAGCACACAGTTTAAATGTAAGTACGGTTTAATTGTAAAAGTCATTTCTATTTCAAACTATTCAGTTTTACTCAAAGAATTCATTTTAGCATAAGTATGCTGTTAATTCTATTTAACTCATAGATAGGACACTTATCAGGTGCTACCACTCCGGGCCAGAATGGACCTGGGAGCAATGGCAATGAAGGGGTACTCCGCATTCCCCAAAGCTCCAGCATTGCTGGAACCTCACCATCAGATTGTTTAGTGTCATATCCAGGACCCTCGTTAGGGGTGGGGTCTTACCCCTCTGCAGAGGTGCAGTCAGTGTATTCTACAGCCCCAGCTGACTGGGCAAGGTCATGCTTGGATACCAGTTGACAACTGCATGAACCCACCTGTTGTCTGTGAAACTTGCTCTGCTTTGGATGTTCTCATGTAATGATATTCCCATCATGGATCTGTGTTGTAACCAATCTCTTCTTCCTTCTATGAGGTCGTCAACATTTTTCTTGTGTATAACATCGCAGGCAAAACAGTGCTATTAAAGAGCTTGATATGTAGGGTCTTGTTCAACTTTGCCTTCCACCCTGATTTTATTCCTCGCAAGATTTCTGCTTCCATGTCCCAGCGTATATTCACCAACCATCCTAAGTTGACATACTCTTTCACTTCCTTGATTTCATTTCTTGTACATCTTTGGAATGCATGAATTTAGGTTTCATCCAATTCAACTTGAGGATGATTGCTGAACTTTAATTGTTCAGTTCAATCGGCATTGGCTGTAACTGATTGTTGGTTTCAGTGATGAGCTTATATATATATAAACTGAAAATGTAAAAAGAACACAATAATTTAAATTACCCAGTCAGCTGAGGCTGTAGAATACACCAACTGCATCTCTGCAGAGAGGTAAGATCTCCTCCAAGAGTGTCCTGTGATGACACTAAACAATCTGATGGTGAGGTACCAGTAATGCTGGAGCTTTGGGGAATGCGGAGTACCTCTTCATTGCCATCTCTCCCAGGTCCACTCTGGCCCAGAGTGGTAGCACCTGATAAGGGTCCTATCTATGGGTAAAATAGAATTAAACCATACTTTCTTGAGTTTACTATTTTTTGCATTTAAACTGCATATTTATGCTAAACTGAATTGTTTAAAATAGAACTGTTTTGACATCTAAACTGTGTACTTATGCTAAACTGAATTATCTGAAATAAAACTGTTTTGACATGAACTCTGTGTATTGCCCAGTTGGCTGGGATTGTAGAATAAACCGACTGCACCTCTGCAGAGGGGTAAGACCCCTCCCTCCAACAAGTATCAGGGATATGATACTAAACAATCTGATAGTGAGGTTCCAGTGATCCTGGAACTTTGGGGAATGGGTAGCACCCCTTCATTGCCATTGCTCCCAAATCAACTCTGGCTCGAAATGGTAGCACCTGATAGGGCCCTATCTATAGGTTAAATAGAACTAAACTGCATACTTATGCTTAACTGAATTGTTTGAATTAGAACTGTTTGATTAAACTGAATAGTTTGAAATAGAAATGTTTTTGACAAACTGTGTACTTACATTTAAACTGCGTACTTATGCTAAACAGAATGGTTTGAAATGGAACTGTTTTTGACATTGAAACTGTACTTATGCTAAACTGAATTGTTTAATATTAAACTGTTTTGACATTTAACTGTGTGCAAAAAATCTATTATACTAAACTGAATTGGCTGAATTAGAACTGTTTGAATAAACTGAATAGCTTGAAATAGAAATGTTTTTTTTACAATTAAACTGTGTACTCATGCTAGACTGAATTGTTTGAAATAGAACTAATTATTTGTATAAAAATGGATTTGGTATTAATTAACCAACAAAGATTGATATGTCATAAAACCCAAACAACCAATCAACTAATAATTCAAAACTGTTATTTCCAGGTTCACTTTTTGAATAAGAAAAATTGAAATTATGTGTGCTCAATCTATTACTACTATCCCTGGCAAAAATTATGAAATTAGCACACTTTGAGGGTGTTCTTTTAAGATTTTTATTTAGCAGTAAATAAACTAATAACAGATAACATGCATAACAATTTTTCTTTAATAGCCAAACATTCTGGTTTCATAAAATATTCTTTAAGCAAACTTGATTGAATTATTTAAATTAATGGTATTTTTTTCAATCTATGCAGAGGAAAATATTATGGAAAGGTCTTTTAATTTGCATTTTTAAATCAAATACCAGATATGCAAAATGGTCTATAGTTAAAAGAGTTCTTGGAGATCTTTTGAAAGGAATAGATAGCTTCTACAAAAGAACTTTCAACTGAATAATGGAAAGAATCATAAAACTTATTGAAGAAGGCAATGAACTGTAGAGTTTGACAAAAGACTTTCTTCCTAGTCAGCTGTGTCTAAAATTTGGTGTAGATATAAAAGAAATGGGGTGGTTAAAAAAGTAAAATATATTGGCAGACTATGAAAGCTTTCCAAGTGCCAAGATAGAAAACGTAAAACAATATGACTTGAAAATAGAAAATGCATAACAAAACAAATGAAAAACAAATAGGTTGGAACAGGAGTCAATGTTTGTGAGAAAATTAAGAAATCAGCCGAATGAAATAGGATTTACGTCAAGTAAAGCTAAATGAAAACCAGCACTAATATACAAATAGAAGAAAATGAAGTTAAAGTGAACTAAAGAGAAGCAATCATGATGTGTGGATGAATGAAAGTGATATTCAGTGATGAATCAAGAATCTACATTGGCCAAAGTGTTAATACTGGAACATTTTGTCTAGTAACATTCAAATGAAACATATAAAGATGACTGGCTGAAGAAAACAAGTAAATTTCCCAAATAATTCATAATATGAGGTTGCATATCATTTAATGAAGCAGGGGAAATGGCAATCATTACCTCAGCAATCAATGCATGTGTGTACATTGATTCCTAGATAATTTTTTCATTCCATTGATAGAAAATTGCTTTGGTGATGAAGTCATTTTTCAGAATCATAATGCATCTTGTCACAGAGTAAAGGGGATGAAAGCCTTTTTTCAGGAAAGGCATAGAAAATTAATAACATGGTCAGTAGTAGTTTGGAGCTAAATCAAATTGAAAATTTATGGTGGAAATTTTTTTGAAAAATGATCCAGGAGAAGGTTCCATCTACCAAAGATCTATTTACTACCATTCAGAAAAGTTGGTACCACTTTGTTAATGAATATTGCTTTAAATTAATGAAATCCATGTTTGAAAGAATTAAGGCTGTTATAGAAGTTCAAGGTGGGTCAACTAAGTATTAATTCTAATTTTTTTGTCAATGAATTTGATAATTTTTTACTCATGATTAGGTTATTCCATAATATTTTCCACTACATAGCTTGAAAAGAAAATTATACTATTAATAATTTACTCTCATTTGTTTAAGGAATATTTTATGAAGCTATAATTTTCAGCTATTAAATGAAAAATATTTTGCATCTTATCTGTTATTAGTTTATTTACTGCTAAATAAAAACCAGAGAGGAACACGGTCTAAGTGTTCTTATTTCATAATTTTTTCCAGGGGTAGTAGTCATTTTTAAATCTACTTTTGAACTTAACACAGGACATGATAAACACATGATCCATAGTGAAAAAAAAGTCTATTTATGTGTCTATATGGTGTGTGTGTGTATATGAGTAATATATATATATATATATATATATATATATATATATATATATATATGTGTGTGTGTGTGTGTGTGTGTGTGACACAAATCAAAACTATGTATTCAGTCGAAAAAAAATTTCCATCCTTTTTTGTCGAAATATTTTATTCATATACAGTATATACTGATAAATAATTGAATCCCATGTATATGTCAAAGTTTTATTTATGATTATTAAATCCCATTATGTTTTTAATTTCAGTCTTACAAAATTGTTGCTCACATTTGCATTTTCCAATCCTCTTCATCACTGGTAGAATGTGACACCAGGTTAAATTTTATTTGGAGTACAGTTGGTTTGAATTCAGAGTCTTTCCTTCTCTTTTGCTAGTTGCCATACCAAGAGTAAAGAGTCCAGTTTGCCCTGCTATTTACTCATAGGTAAAGATAGATTCAAATTCTTTCCTAAGGGCCTTAGCACACAGTGAAATTTCCTATGATGATAACTATTACACCACTTGCATTTCCATGTTTGCATTTAGCAAGGAAATTACTATGAAAGCTAAAAAATTGAAATAAAGTAATAACTTCCAAGCAAGATATTTATGCTTAAATTGATCAAATAAGTAACTTATATACATTAACTTTCAATTAGAAAAATCTTCTCACAAGCTCTTTTATTTTAAAATAAAAACATTGCTTTCTCTAATATAAAGGTAATCTTTTGTAGGCTATTTTTTCCTCATCAATAGATGCCACTCTTATAGATGAGTAACAGAAGTTTCCTGAATGAACTATTCAATCCTGGCCATTGACCTATTAGGTTCTTTATAAAATGGATCTATATAAAATGCTCAATGTACAAAGACTTTATATTAATAAAAACTAAAATATAGAAATACTAACTCTCAAAACAATGAACTCTTAATTCTTCACTCTGTGACTTGCAGTTTCATGCAGGGGAAAACACAATCATCAGACAGAAATTGAAGAGACAATTTATTCTTTTATTATTACTGAGTTAGGAGCAGACTGATATCTGTCAGCATTTCAAATGAATTCAACTCAAAGCAACTGACACATACGAGAAGAAAAAATATCCAAAATCTAAACTGATGATAAGTCCTTTTGAAAAAATTCAAAAACAAAATTACAGTATATGATTTCTGAGGTCTTGTATTGCTCTTTGTCCTTCCCATTATGTTTCCATATCAACCTTACAAAATTATTTCTGATATAAATCAATGCCTGTTTTTACCTTAAGATTACAGCTTTAAATTTTAACCTATACACAAGTATCTATCTCTGTATTACTAAAATTCTCATTGTGTGTGTGTGTGTGTGTGTGTGTGTGTACTTTTTTTATAATGATACAATAAAAAAGCACCTCATAGTGAGTTTTTGTTTATTAAAGCAATACACTTAAGATTCTTGAACTGAGAAAATAAGACAATTTCCTGTCCAATTTGCAACTAAATGATAATTTTGTAAGGTTTGCATTCATGCTTAACATCATTTTTTAATCATCCAAATTTTTGATATAACAGAGATAACTATGAAATACTAAATAGAAGCTGAAATATCATTATATACCACATTTACAATGTGAGTCCAATGGGTTTTTTAAATTGCCTAGTATGTGCATATTTTATTTAGTTGTCAAAATATTTTTCTGGCTTTTGATGAATTTTCTATGCCACATTTCAAATAAATTGTATGTTCCATCATAAAAGAAAAGTTCTGGTTTTAATTCAATTAATTCTTTGGGGTATGTTGTTACTTCTTGAACTTCTTGGTTTGACAAAGAGTTTTGCATGGATCAAAGCAAACAATTGTTTGGAAATAACAGACTTATAAAACATGCTGTATGTAGAAGAATTTTGTATCCAATCTCCATGATGATTTCATTTGTGATATGAAGACCTTGTGTTATGATGCTGCAAAATCACCAGCTAACTTCCTTATCAGAAAAATGTTTTTTTTCATATAATGCACCATCTAAATTTGACTAATCACTCAATGTAGTTAGGGCCAGAAATATAGGGCACCCAGTGAGACTTGAATTCACCAGTAATGGTCTGCCAATCGAGCTTGCTAACCATTATACCATCTAAGGCACCAAAATTCCTCACTGCAGCATCGCACAAAACATTTGTTCTACTTCTAGATATTTGCTATAAATTCTTTGCATCCTAAAAAAAAAATAAAAAATAAAAAAAAGAACAGATTCCATTTAAGCTGAAATATTAAAGGTTATCTTGAATCTAACTAGGATTGTCTTCATTTTAAATTCTTGAAATAAATCTGTTTTCTTTTTAATTTGTTTTATGCAAAAACTGATTTTTTAACTTTTTAAAAATTTCCTAAGGTTTGCAAATAACTCATTACAGTGGAAAGAATTAGACATGTTATAAACAGCTGAGTAAAATTTAAGGATTTTCCAAAAGTTACACATAAATAGCACTGGGAACTTTTGCATCAACCTAATATAAAGAGTATTAAGTCATAAATTTGGAGAGAAAAGAATTGTGAAGCTTTATTTTTGTGGGTTCAATTTAGTTTTTTGGTTAATGGCATATCAACCTTGATGGGTTATTTAATGCCAAGGCCATCCTTGTAGAACAGGAGTGATACTGTTTTACCTACCCCTAGGTGGGGGATAAGGGTAGTTGTTCGAAAGTGAGCATAATAGCACAACTGGAGTTCAAACTCACTTTCTTCAAGGCTGCAGTCTAACACTTTAGCCATTATGCTATGGGGACTCCTTTTGTGGTTTACAGTTCAAATCTTACAGGTGATAGTATATTAGTTTTTTCCCAACAAATATTTGTCAAAAGCGTTTAATACTTGAAAACGGTTATAAATTCAAGTTATTCTGTTGTGAGAACTTTTATTAATTCCTGACTTCTGACAATTCCTTTCTTCCTGATTTTCTATGCATTTCAATAGTAAAACCATTAGCAATGTATTTACTTAATACTTATAAGAGTCCTATTCTTAGGGTAAATCTTGTCTCAATAATTTCTGATTTTCTGTGTACAGCACATACATGGAGTGTAAGCCCGAACAGGAACAAATTTTAGAGAGATGAAGTTTCTTTCATCTTTTGTCCCTTTGCACTTGCTTAATCCTCTAAGATTTTACTTGAAATTCTTTTGCCTTTTGCCCTATGACAAACAGAAGCAGTCAGGGCTTTTCAACTGCTATGAACCTTGAGCGAGATTGAAAGTTTCTTTCTTTTTTTTTTTTAAAGTTTACATTGGCTGAATAATTTTTTGTGTTGTGTCAAATCATTTTTACCCACATTTTATTTTTCACCTCCTTCTTTACTGATCTCTCACTATTTTAATCATGTACACTTTTTTTTTTGTTTTCTCTGCTCCTCAGTTTGGATTCTGTCACATTCTCTCTCTCATACATACATACATATATATATATATATATATATATTTATCCAAACCGGGACATTGGCCCAGCGGTTAGAGTGTTCGCCAATGGCCCGGGAGACCTGGGTTCAATCCCAGGTCGAGTCATACCAAAGACTTTAAAAATGGAACTTGATACCACCTTGCTTAACACTCAGCATTATAAGGTACGATTCAAGGGTAAAGTGGAGCAATCCTGGGAATGGAGTAGCGCCCTCCCCTACACCTTGGTGTAGTAGCTATCGAAAAGGGAGCCTTCAGGTCACCCTCGACTATGGTCGCTAACTTTACTTTTTATATATTTATCCTACTTACTCTCTATATTTTATAAATTTCCATCTCCATCACCCTCTCTCTATACATTTCTGTTTGTTATTCCCACTTTCTTCACTGTATTTCTTACTTTCCTTCTCTCTGCTGTATTTCATACTCACCCTGTCTCTGTTACATTTCTCTCTCTCTCTCTCTCCTACATTTCTTAATCTTCTTTCTGCCATAATTTTACTCTCCCACTATCTGCTATATTTTTTACACTCCAACTCTCTGCTGTATTTCTTACTTACCCTCTCTCTTTTTCTTAAATATTTCTTATTCCTCCTTCTCTCATGTATTTCTTACTACTCTATCTTTCCTTCATGCATTTATCACTTTTTTCTCTCTCTCCCTCTTATATTTCTTTCTTTCTCTCTATCTATTTCTCCACCTTCTCTCTCTCTCTTATGATTTCTTACAAGTTTTCTAACAATCTGTTGAATCATAAAGGGGTTCATGCAAAAAATCTTGAGGCAACACTCCTATTCATAGATTTCTCCAAGGTATTTCACTCTATACACAGAGGAAAGATGGAGCTAACACTACTAGTGTATGGTCTTCCCAAAGAAACTGTCACAGCCATAATGATGATCTATCAAAACACTCACTAGACGGAGACACAGACTTCTTGACGTTGTAGCTGGTGTTCTGCAAGAGGATACTTTAGCCTCATATCTGTTCATAATCTGCCTAGAGTTACATACTTCGAATGCCGATTGATCTAATGAAAGAACATGGCTTTACACTAAAAATGACAGAAGCAGACGATACCCCGCAGAAACTATTACGGACACTGACTACACAGATGACATAGTGTTTCCAGAAAATAGACCTACACAAGCAGAATCCTTACTACATGGTCTGAAGCAGGCAGCAGGAGGCATTGACCTCTATGTGAATACAGACAAAATGGAGTACATGTGTTTTAATCAAAAAGGAGCCATCTCTACTCTAAATGGTGGTTCTCTGAAATTAGGGAACAAATTCACCTACTTCGGTAGCAGTATCTCATCTCCTGAAAATTACATCAATTTGCACCTAGTGGAGATCCTGTCGATAGCTTATTGATCATATGGAAGTCTGACTTTTTCGATAAAATAAAACGCAATTTCTTTCAAGCTGTGGTTGTGTTAATTCTATTATATAGATGCACCAAATGGATTCTAAGCGTACTAAGAAAAAACTAGACGGTAACTGCACAAGAATGCTATTAGCTATATTGAACAAATCCTGAAAGCAACATCCCAAGAAACAGCTGCTGGACGGTCACCTACCCCCCATTTCTAAAACCATCCAAATAAGACGAACAAGATATGCGGGACACTGCTGGAGAAGTAAGGACAAACTCATAAGTGACGTTCTCCAATGGACCCCTTCACAAAGACATGCCAGTGTTGGACGATCAACAAGAACTTACCTTCAACAGCTTGATATAGACACTGGATGTAGTCTTGAAGACCTGCCGGAAGCGATGGATGATTGGAACGAAGGGCAAGAGAAATCAGGAAAGTCTGTGCTAGCAGCGTGACATGATGATGATATGTGTGTATATAAATATATGTGTGTATATATTTATATATATATATATATATGTACAAAGTGCAGAAGCAAAATATGAAATAATTTTAAAAAATTTTTTTGTCTGATTTGTCCAATTTTTGAAAAAAACGTGATAAATCTAAATTTTCATGATTAGCTCTATTATTAATTTTTTTAATTTTTTTTTATTGAAATTCAGTCCAATATAACTGAGCAAGAAAAGAAACGACAAAGAATATATAATTTGCTTAATGCCGAAACAAAGCCAAAGTTTCTGTCTACTGAATGCTAAGCAAAGAAAAAATACAGAAAAGAAGCTTTTAAAAGAAAAGGAGAAGTGGAGGATTAAACAAAAAAAAAACAAAAAAAAGCGAAAAGAAGGCTTTTTAACTGCTTTCGCTACGGCGATTAAGAAGGACCCCACAATGTCAGTAAGAAAGCATACTAATGAATTGAAAGTCCTCGAGAAAACTGTGAGAACAGCAATTAAGCAAGATTTAAGCCCAGACCTTAACTCCCTTAATTACGCTGTATGGGGCGTTTTAGAAAACAAAACAAATGTAACTTCCCATTCAAATATTGATTTGCCTAAGACTTCTATTGAGGAGGAATGATTTAAAATGTCTGAAGAATTTATTTTAAAGGCATGGCAAATCGTTTCAAAGGCGTGTTGATATAATAATTGAAAAAAATGGTACCCATATTGAGTAAATTTATTGTTTTGTGTCTATCTGCTTACTTTGTTGTTTATTTTTTTTAAATGAAAATAATCTTGTTTTATAATAGTCGTTTATCATTAAACTAGAATATTCCTATTTTTGCTTCTGCACCCTGTATATATATGCGTATATATATGTATGTGTGTGTGCATGTGTTTGTGTGTGTGTGTATGTGTGTATGTATGTATAAGAATGTATGCGTGTGTATATATATATATATAGATATTTGTATATATATATATACATATATAGATAAAAATTTTGAAGGTTCAAAGAGAGAATTAAAATATTATAGAATAGGTAGGTCCATGAAGAGATTTGTATTTTTTAGAATTCATTTATTATTTTGTTCTTACATACGTGTATGTTTCTAGCTTGTTGCTTTCGTCAGAGAAAAATTTGCAGTTTGACTGATTTTCAGTTGGTTATGGGTTTATATAGAGGTCATCCTCTCTTTTTCTTAAAGTGTGTTTACCTTAGTCTGCTTTACCCATCATTGATATTTGATATATTTTTGCCATTGTGTGTGTGTGTGTGTGTGTGTGTGTGTGTGTGTGTGTGTGTGTGTGTGTGTGTGTTGGAGTTGTTTGGGATTTCACTAACTGTTATTTTTCTTCTCTATGTGTGTGAGTGTGTGTCTTGGAGATTTTTTTGTGTGCATGTGTGGTAGCGTGGTTGGAAATTTACTGGTAACTATATTTTTCATATAATTTTTGTCTGTGTATATATATATATATAATGTATGTTTCCAGCTTTATGCTTTCGTCAGAGAACATGTCTGGCACAAGGTCTAGTTAATGGGTATTCAATGAGACTTGAACTTACTCGTGTTTGTAGATTGAATGGTTTTTACTTACTTAAGGGGTGTGTGGGTGTGTTGGGGTGGTTTCGGATTTCACTTATAGTTGTTTTTTCTCTGTGTGTGTATGTGTGTGTCTGTATGTCTTGAGATCTTTTTTGTGTATATATATATATGTGTGTGTGTGTGTGTGTGTGTGTGTGTGTTTGTTTCCATTTGTGTGTGTGTACGATTCATATTTTATTCAACTTTGGTTTAAATTTATCTAAAAAAAATTCTTTTCCCTTATTTGAAGTAGCGTGTAGTCGTTGGTTTGATATATTGGCATTATTTTAAATTTACCTTGACTACATTGGTATAGGTGTTTCGAAACATTTAATTTTCTGCTTTCTTCTATTTTGATATGACTCCTGTGTAGTGGTGTCCTTATATTAAGTGCCTGTGTTGACCCTATGTATATTTTTTTGCCTTCGCTACATTCAATTATGTAGACTACGTTTTTTGAGTTGCAGCTTAAGTTTTTATTTATTTTGAGTTTGGTTTCCGGGTTTTTAAAGGTACGGGATTTACCTTCTATAATTATATTGCATATTTTGCATCGTTTATTATTGCATTTGGTAACTCCTTGTGTTGTGTTTTCTCCGAATGTAGAAGAGGTGAGTATTCTTTTAAAGATTTTTGGGTTGTCTCTGGCTTTTGATGATTTTTGTTGTGTCTAGTATTTCTTTGATTTTGTCCTTGTTTTTAAGTTCTTCTAGATTTTTCATTATTTCTGTGAATAGTTCTGGATTATTTTTGTTGTAGGTTGCGACGTATGCTAGGGGTTTCTCGTTGTTGTGTTTTTTTGGGTCCCTTAATTCTCTTTGTGGTATTTTTCTGCTAATTCCAATCCTTTATTTATTCGTGTTGTTGCGTATCCTCTCTAATGTAGGGTTGTGTGTAGTTCTTTAAGACGAGTTTTTTTTAGGTTTTTATCTGTGATTATTGTGTGTATTCTATGTGCTAGAGTGTAAGGGATGGATTTTATACAGTTTTTGCGGTGGTGGGTTTTGAAGTGGAGGTATTTTTGGGTGTCTGTTGGTTTGTGGTAGATATCTTTGATGATTTGGCCATTTACGTTTTTTTATAAGGATGTCTAAAAACGTAGATTGGTATATAGCTGGGGAAGAAATAAATTCGTGGGTTGATAGAAGTTCTCTGGCGATGGGTTTGATGTTAGAGAACCCTGGAGCTATACTGGAAGATGCATGTATGCTTCGACCAATAAATGATGCGCAACACATAAACCTGTCGGAACTGGATGCCACGATGAAGGTATTAATCTGGCATAACAGAATTGGGCCAAGGTGGTGCACTTTTACACTGACTCAGCATGTGTGTATCAATGGCTGATGAATATTCTGACAAGCAGAAAACAGACGAAAGCTGTGAGCGAGATATTGGTCCGCAGGAGATTGGCAAACTTGCTGCAGCTAATTGAGAAGTACAGTCTGATAGTCGACATCAAACTGACCTCATCGAAGAATCTGGCAGATGCATTAACCAGAGTGCCTAAGAGATGGCTTGACATATTGAAGCAGGGATCAGAGCGGACATCCTGGCGTTTGGCATAAGACTTAATTCGTCTAGAGAATATGTCCCGCAGTTACAAAGGCGATGGTCAGATCGGCCATACGAGGCTGCAAGGAATGCTGTACGGTGAACCCCGCCCCGGTCCAGTGGAAAAAGGGTTAACTCAGAGTAGACATGAACTGATACGTTGTCTGTTATACGACAACTAAGAGCTGCCTTCTGTGAACGTGGTCTTCCCGTTGATATATTGACAGACTTTCTGTAGCCGAGACTTTCGGAACTTAGCAGCTGAATGGGGAGTGCGAGTCGAGTACAGAGGTGTGTACAGTCCAGAGGGTAATGGGATACTTGAGCGGTGTCTCTGCACCGTTAAAAAAATAGCTGCTAAAACGCAGTGCTCCCTTCAAGAGGTTGTGTATTGGTATAACACCACGCCTAGAGATGACGTGACAACATTAACTGCACCAGCCAACGAGATATATAGGTACGAACAACGGATAAAAGGGATAGACCAAGTACTGCAGTCTGCAGAGTATGTAAGAACTGTTTAAAATTGGTGATCTCGTCGGGATCAAACCCCTTAACTAGATTCAGTAGAGGGCGTGTCAATGGGATTATTAACTCCCAAACAGTCCGGGTCAATGGCATGCCATACCATGTGAAGAATCTTCACCTACGACACGAATTGACCACTTCGGGAGAAGACTATCACAGCGAAGATACGCCGTCTGATAGCGATTCAGAGACACCGATGCTTTACGCGATGCAGTCAGACGATTTGCCTCCTGCATCAGAAAGTACAGAATCGGACGATGACAAAGGTGGTGATCACACCGGGAATGCCGAGGACCCGCAGGACATAGACGCAGAACTATTGCCACCGGAAGAGTCACCTCCATCTCTACAAAGTGCTCGTCAAAGGCGTTCGAACCCCCCACACGCACATACTGTCATCTGTGTGATCATGAAATCAGGTGAGGGGGGAGTGTAATGGACGAGATGACTTTCCTCTTGCAAAACGCATCGATTTGACGTATTAAGTTTCCTTGGGAGATCGTGGTCGCCATTAAAAGGCGAATTTATAGGTTGTGATTTCGTTTTGTCTCATTTGTGGCGTGATCGTGGTAGCGCCTATGCAAATTTGTGCACACCTTCATTGCATATAAAGCAGCTAATTTCGTCATTTGGGCTTTGTGCTTCGAAGCAAAGGAAGTTATTGTCTCCACCGCGACGTGTACGTGAGGAAGAACGGAAATTGTGCAAAACTGATTCGATTCCATAACACAGAAAATCGCAGTCTGTCTGGATCAATTACTTGGCAACTTTGGATAAATATTGTCTCTTAACTAACAGATGCCGCTTTGAAAGTGAATGCTTGGATTAATTTCACATTTCCACACACACACATACACCCACCCTTAGTAATGTATTACTTAAAGTTATTTATTTTTATTTAACGGGAGTTTCTAGCGTTTTTAGTTGTGTTCAGAAAGTAAAATGGTTTGTTCTTATGTTCTCTTTGATTTATATTGTGGCGACTGTATTGATAAGTTTGTTGTTCTTTTTAATTCCAGGATTTATGTCTGAGAATTTTCGATTAGAGTTAATTGTCCTTGATGAATTTTCGCCTCTGCAAGTGTTGTTTCTATCTTTCTGTTTTTTCTCTTTAGAAGAATGTATATCGTTAGTTTGTGTGTCTGCGTAGGCGCTCGTGTCCAAGTCAGTGTATATACTTGCGGGTTTTTTGTTTGTTTTGTTTTTCTTTTATAACTTTTCTTTACCCTAAATAATTTATGATAGTTTAGCTGATTATTAATCTTCCTCCTTGATTGATTGATTGTGTGTGCAGGCATGTAAGTTTGTGTGTGTGTGTGTGTGTGTTGGTTTTTTCTTTCTTTTATTCTCTCTCTTCCTCCTATTCTTCTTCTTCTTCTTTGTTATATCTCTTGATGGTTCCATTTGTTTTACATCATTACTGTTATGAAAGCATTGACTTGCCCCCAAGGCAGAAACAGCAACGCACATGCTTCGCATGTAGAGTATATTTCAAGAAAAAAACATGGCCGCCGCTGACATGAGAATATGTAGATAGTGGTCTCGTGGGACCAATATTAATATCCAAATTTTGAGGTTGCTTGGACAAGAACATAAGCGTGGGAAAGTTTCAGGGCTGAATATTCGTTCTGGTATTTGAGGTCAGTGAGTCAGCGCGATACGAAGTTGGAGTGAGAAGTAATCTAGGAAACGATAGGATAAGAATTCGAAGGACACACTGCTACAGCGTTGTGACAACAAATTACCTACGAGGAGGCCGCTTTGAAAGTGAATACTTGGATCAGTTTCACATTTCAATACAAACCCACATACTTACACTTGGTAATCTATTACAAATGCTTTAAACAGTTACATAATTTTTTTTTTAAATATGAACGCTGATTTATTGATGGAATAGTTAGAGCTCCCTTTCTCTGTATATATAATCTCCTCCCTTGTTCTGTATTTCAGTAAACATCCATCCGTATGCATATGCATATATTTATGTATATATACATATGCATATATGTATGTATATACATATATATACTTATGCATATATGTATGTTTGGTTTGGTTTGTTTGGTTTTATGGCATATCAACCTTTGTAGGTTATTTAATGCCAAATCCATCTTTATGTAAATAATCTGTACTAATGAAAACTGTTCAGGTTTTGTTTTGTTTGGTTTCTTCGTTTAATGGCATATCAACCTTTGTAGGTTATTTAATGCCAAATCTATTCTCCTAGAAGAACAGTAGTGGTACTATTTAACCCATAGCTGGGAGGATAAGGGGATTCATACCTTTCCCAAGGGTATTTGCCCGAAAGTGAACATAATAGCGCGACTGGAGTACGAACTCGCGTACTACGATTCCGCCATCCATCGCTTTAACCATTACACCACGAGGACACCCCCAAAACTGTTCAGTTTAGCATAAGTACACAGTTTAATTGTCAAAAACATTTCCATTTCAAACTATTTAAGCAGTTATATGTAATAATTCAGTTAAGTATAAGTACAGTTTTAATGTCGAAAAACAGTTCTATTTGAAATAATTCAGTTAAGCATAAGCACGCAGTTTAAGTGTAAGTACGGTTTAATTGTCAAAAACGTTTATATTTTAAGCTATTCAGTTTACTCAATTCATTTTAGCATAAGTATGCTGTTTGTTCTATTTAACCCATAGATAGGGCCCTATCAGGTGCTACCACTCCAGGCCAGAGTGGACCTGGGAGCAATGGCAATGAAGGGGTACTCCGCATTCCCCAAAAGCTCCAGCACTGCTGGAACCTCACCATCAGATTGTTTAGTGTCATATCCAGGAGGGTCTTACCCCTCTGCAGAGGTGCAGTCAGTGTATTCTACAGCCCCAGCTGACTGGGCAAGCATATATGTATGTACATATATACTTATGCATATATATGTATAAATATACTTATACATATATGTATATATATATATATATATATACATGCATATACATATATATATATATATATGTATGTATATATGTATATATATGCATATATACATTTATACATGGAGGTGCCCGAAGTGTAATGATTATCGTCGTAGGAAATGGACACGGCGACACGAGTTCAAATCCTGGACGAGACTGATTGCATTTCACATAGCACTAATATCCTTGGGAAAGGTATGGATCCAATTATTCTCCCTCCAGCTATGGGTAAATAGAAGGCCAGACTAGGTTCTTCAGCCTTGGTGAGGCAACTAGTCTAGGAGAAGGAAATCTCTGAATTCAAACCTATTAAACTCCGCTTAAAAATGGACCTAGTGTCCTATTCTGCCCGAGCAGAGGGGTTGGTAAATATGTATACATGTATACATATATATGTGCATATATATATGCATATATATGGATGTATGTATGTATGTACATGTATATATGTACATATGTATATATGGTTGGTTGGTTGTTTGGGTTTTATGGCAGATCAACCCTTGTAGGTTATTTAATGCCAAATCCATTTTCATACAAATAATCCATTTTATTTCAAAGAATTCCTTTTAGTATGAGTGCACAGTTCAATTGTCAAAAACATTTCTATTTTAAGCCATTCAGTTTAGTCAAACAGTTCTAATTCAAATAATTCTTTTTGGTATAAGTATAGATTTTATTTACACACAGTTATATGTCAAAACAGTTCTATATTAAACAAATCAGTTTAGTGTAAGTAGAGTTTCAATGTTAAAAGCAGTTCCATTTCAAGCAATTCAGTTTAGCATAACTATGCAGTTTTATTGTCAAAAACATTTCTATTTTAAGCTATTCAGTTTAGTCAAACTGTTCTAATTCAAACAATTCAGTTTAGCATAAGTAAACAGTTTAGTTCTATCTAACCCATAGATAGGGCCCTATCAGGTGCGATCACTTCGGGCCAGAGTTGATCAGGGAGCGATGGCAATGAAGGGGTACTCTGCATTCCCCAAAGCTCCAGCATCACTAGAACCCCATCTGTAGAGGTGCAGTCGGTGTATTCTACTGCCCCAGCAGACTGGGCAATATATATATATATATATATATACACACACGTGTGTGTGTGTATATATGTTTGTGTATGTATATGTGTGTATATATATATGTATGTATGTATGTGTATGTATATATATATGCATATATATATATATATATATATGGGTAGATGAATGTATATGAATGTATGTATGTATATTGTAAACGGAAAAAAGATATATGTTTGGTGGTTTGTTTATTGTGCCGACGCGTTTCGACTTGAAGGTTTTGTCTGAATTTCAAAAAATGTTTTATCAAATTATTTTGTTATATGAGAAATAATTATAACAGATTTTTTTGAATCAGTAGAAAGTCTTCATCAGGGCTAGTAAACGTTTTTATGTGAAAAATGGAATAATACAGGTTGATATGTCATGCAATGGAATTTTTATTAAAAATAAATATTTTGTGGCTTGAGAAACGGATTTGTAACATTTTATTACTTTGAATATTTAGAGAAATGGTGCTAATCTTTTGTGTGTATTTTGAAATCTTTTCGTAAAATTTTCCTAGAGATGGCAATATTTTGAAAAAGCCTTTTTGTTGTGGTATTGTGTGGTGATCAGCTATGGAACAGGCTTCAATTATTCTTCATTTATCTCTGTCATGGATGAAAGCAAATATGGCAGCGTTTTGAAAATTGAAAGTGTGGTTGGTTAAAATATTTTGAGAAACTAAAGAGTTTGTTGTGTTACCAGTTTTAAATTTTTTTTATATTCATAGATTCTTTTATCTAAATTTGTACTTGTTTCTCCTATTTAAAATTTATTGCAATTTAAGCAATGGATTTTATAAACACCTGTATTGGATAGGGAATTTGAGCTCTCGGAGTTGTTCTTTACTATTCGTTTTATTGTTTTTGTTGTGCGGGTTGTGGTTTTTATGCCTAAGTAATTTAAGTTTTTTCAGTTTGGGTGGTTGTGGGATTTGGGGGTAATATTATGTATCTTTTTATAGGGTTGATATTTGAGCTAGGTTTGTTATTTTTATTCATATTGTAGGATGTATATTTGTGATGTATATTTGATTTGCCATGGTGAATGAAAGATTCAGGATATAGTAGTTTGGAAAAAGAATTTTTGATGTGTTCAAATTCTTTGTTTAGAAAATTGGGGAAGCAGATTCTCAGGGCTCTCAGGAAAAAAACCTATGAGAATGTCACTTTTTGTTTTATCAGTTTGGTTCAAATAAAAATTCATTTGGTCATTTTTTGTTTATCTTGTGGTAAACTTTGAATTCTAATTTATTGTTGTTGTTTATTAGTAAGATGTCCAAGAAAGGTAAGAAATTATTTTTCTCAAGTTCATATGTGAAAATAATTCTTAGTTCAACTTGGTTGAGTTTGTGTGTAATGGAAGAAAGATTATGTTCTTTGGGATAAATGATTAAAATGTTGTCAATGTATCTAAAATAGTGGATATCATTTAGTAGGATGTGTTTGAAAGGTTGGGATTCCAAAAGTTCTTGAAAAAGGCAAGTTAAAACACCACTTAAAGGAGATCCTATAGGGAAGGCAAAATTTTTGTGGGTTGTAAGTATTGTTATATCTTAACATGCAATGATTGGTGCATAATTCAATTATTTTGATGAGTTTGGAAACAGATAATGAGAGAGGTTGTTTGATTTTTTTCTTGGTGGATTTTCAGTTGAAGGATACATTTTTTAATGGTTATGTTTGCATAGAGGGATTGAATGTTAAGACTAGCTGTGTGTTTATTGTCCATGTTTATGTTTCTTATTTTGTTGAGGAGGTCACCAGAACTTTTTAGACGTGAAGGGCTAATTGTACCTAATAGAGGTCCATATAAGATTGAAATAAGTGAACCCATTTTACTGTGTGAAAAAAATGAGCTCAGGCTCATTTAAAGATGCTGTTAACAAAATGTGTTTAGAAATTATATATATATATATATATATATATATATATATATATATATATATAAAGGATTTGGCATTAAATAACCTACAATGGTTGATATGCTATAAAACCAAATGAAACCCACAAAAACCTCAATACATGATTAATACAACTTAAGATCTTATTTAAGGAGAGTGTAATAGGTTTAAATTCAGAGCTTTCTCTTTAATAGACTGGTTGCTATTCCTAGGCTAAAGAAGAAC